>CM046453.1:24517148-25117148 GCA_025506515.1 Flaveria trinervia | reverse complement strand
TGGCGGTGCCTATGATTGATTCAGTCGGCCGACTGAGCTCATTCGTATGTCACATTCAGCCGATGAGCTATTCGGCCTGCTCAATCGTGCGATTGGAGTTCATCCAGACGACCAGTCGCATGACCTACTTTTTGATCGATGAGGTTCAAATCTCGACAAATTCATGAAATTAAACATGGTTTAATGGTTTTTTAGACTCGCAATCTCTTAACTAATGACCTATTAAACTTAGTTTTAACATTGTACTTAGTTACAGTAGGTTATTGGGTCGTATACAGGTTTGGTTCTTGTTTTAATCGACCATTACAAAATAGTGCACCATTTCTTCTGATTTCTGTGAGATTTAATCTCAAAATACTTGTATGGATGCAAACACACTTCTGAAGATCAAGAAGGAAGTATAATCGAGGTCTAGAGAAATTTGGGCAGAGTAATGGTTTGATGTGCGATTTAAGGGCGATTGGGTGTGGTGAGAAGAATGAGATCGACTGTGGCCCTTTATATACTGCATCGGAGTTCAATCGGCCGACTGGACTCATTCGCTCAGTTCATTCGGACGAATGAAACTCAGTCGGGTGATTGACTCATTCGATCATCTTCAGTCGGCCGGCTGAAGCTCAGTCGGTCGACTGACTCAGTCGCACACTCCCAGTCGGACGAATGGCACATTCTTATAACCCATTCGGGTGAATGGCTCATACTCATGTCCATTCGGCTATTTAATGCATGAGTATGGTCCATTCGCTGATTGGTCCATACTCATGGTCAAGTCGTGTGAATGGGTCATCCTCTATAAATTTTTCTAACTTTATGACCATTTCACTTTTAGACCCATTTAAACTGTTGATTTAACATTATGAACACTTGATCATCTCAGACATGATCATTTTCACTTAAAACTTTTAATCACCTCAGACGTGGTCCTTTTAAGACATTTTTAACCTCAGATGTCACCTAATTGATGTTTGACAGCACTTGTGGTCACCTCAGACATGACCTTTTAGATGATAAGGTCCCTTATCAACTTCCATGACATAGTCCGATACTAACATACTGAATTTGACAAACTTTGTACAGAAATAAAAGAAATAGTACTCAAAACTTAATCAAACTAAGACATGTTTTTGTGTTTTTGTGAGAGTTAATTCCTAAGATGTCGTTCTAATGAATAATTATTCTGAGAGAGCAGCCTCAATCATTTAAACCATACATGGATCAATTTAAGTTGGAATCATACATGATATTCAAATCATTCAGGACAAGTTATTAAAAACAACTTTGATGCTCTTTCCTTGTTTTTCATCTGGAGTCATTTAGCAAATTTAGGAAATCATACTAGTACTCTTAGGTCCTCACACTGATTTGAACTTTCAAGAGTTGTAGCCACAGTGATTGTCAGTATACTTGTCCTCTTAAATCCATACACAGACTTTCAACACAGTTTGGTTATCGTTTTAAGGTTTGTTTATTTCAACAAGCATTTGTGGATCCCACACTCATATGGTAATCAACATTCCTCAGGAGATTTTTGAGCGGTCTTAGGGTAGTGCTCAAGAAGCGACTATTCATAGAATTTTCAAAGAGCAGCCAATCCTCAGGTCAGTACCATCGCACAGCAGAGAGGCGGCAAACAACAATGAGTTCTAGAATATATAGGTTATGCTTATCCTCATGTCAGTGCCACCGCACAGCAGAGAGGCACATAATCTATCTTCTTGTTGTAGCAATTTTTCTTCTTTTAGCACAAATCTCACTGACAACCTAGGTTATCAGTTTGATTGTATTTTCATTTTTCATGTGCTTTTGCTCATGCTTTGGTCTTACGTACACTTTTGTGGCGTTTATTTTGCTCGTCACCCCTTATTGGAATCTTGTTGATTGTGTTAACCAGGAATAAGGTGTTACCCACAGCTAGTCAAACATTCTAGTTTAATCTTGAGATCACCAAAAGGTCTCGTCATCTATTGTGTTGAATCTACCAACAT
Organism: Flaveria trinervia; assembly: GCA_025506515.1. Lineage (NCBI taxonomy): Eukaryota > Viridiplantae > Streptophyta > Magnoliopsida > Asterales > Asteraceae > Flaveria > Flaveria trinervia. Next base: position 25,115,163 of record CM046453.1, on the reverse strand, counting down.
ATCATAGTGGTTTAGCAACCTCTAGGTCTACTTTCTTTGTGTTACCTTAGTAGTAGCTAGCTTAACTATCACATTTCCTTTTATATTGCTCAGACTAGACAGACTTATACTTGAACTTTGCATCTTTTTCAATTTTGATTTTTAAAGTCCCAAATGATTTGTACCTGTGTACTATCATATTCCATACATTAAATCGGTATCATACGTACGATCTTATTTATTTTTGGCTTGCATCCCCTTTTCCCTCGTTTTTTTCTCATACATATTCTCCCCGAAAATACTAAAACCTCTAAGGAATTGCGTTTTAGGATTTTAATGAGCAAGAAAAGACACTAAGTGTAATTAATGAACTAACATTAAACAAACACAAGAGAATTAAACTTAATAACACAAAAATTTATAAAACTTTAAAGAAACTAGACGCGATGCATCGAACTATACATGGTCATCTTCAGGAATGGCCTCACTTTTCTTTTTAACGCCATTGACCTCTAAAAGATATAGAAAACGTGGTTTGTCAAAAGCCTTTGTATAGAGGTCAGCGTGTTGAAAATCAGTGTTTATTTTAATCACATCGATTAAATTCTTTTCAAAACAGTCACGTATGAAGTGCTATTTGATTCCGATGTGTTTGGTCTTAGGATGTTGGACTGGGTTCTTAGTGACTGCAATCGTAGTGGAGTTATCAACAAATATAGGAGTACAAGTGAAATGAAAACCAAATAGTGAATTGCAAACCATATTAGCTAACCTTGCTCTCATACCACTTGTTAGGATCTGGTATTTGACCAAACACAAACTGATTAAGGTGTTAACCAAACGAAATAGTGCGGAATCCTATTTGATTGGCGATCCAATCATTGAGAACGCACGTAGACACAATAATGTATTGAATCTAACGTTAAGAATCGACTACGAATCGATCTACAGCGTTCTATGAACTTGGAGTACGAACTTAGACGCTTCTGGACGGTTAGGGTATGTCTGGAGTCGAAGTGGATTGAATGCTTTTCTTTTTCCATGAATTAGGTGGTATTTATAGGTTAGGGTTGCTCACTCGTGCGACTGAACCATTAGCATGGTTCATTCGTGCGATTGAGCCATGCGGTTGATCCATTCGCACAACTGAGTGTTCAGTCATGCGACTGAGTCAGACACATGAAGTTTTTCAGGCGTATGAACTATTTAAGTGCATGGACACTCAGTCGCATGGCCATTCGGACGCATGACCATTATAGGGGCGCATGGTCCAGTCGCACGCATGAGAACTTCACTTCACCAAGTTTGAATGTATTCAAAATTATAACATTATGCATAACACTTCAAACAATCACAAACCTATATAATCAAGTCAATATGCGTTAAACAACTCATTAATGAAATATTAAACATTATAGACACAACCAAACATTTTGTATTTCATTAAGTACCCAATAATTACATAAGTGTAAGACATATTACATTTAGATCAGGATCTAGGTACATATATGTATCAACACATTGGTTCTCTGATGTATCTTATTGCCAGTAGACCTAATATCATGTTTGCTACTTGCATTTGTGCAAGATATCAGCCTGCTCCAAAGGTGTCTCACCTAGTTGCTGTTAAGAGAATTCTCAGATACCTCAAAGGAGCACCTAAACTAGGTCTCTAGTATCCTAGAAACAAGGATTTTAATCTCTATGGATACTCTAACAGTGACTATGGTGGCTGTAATATTGACAAGCAATCAACATCAGGAGGATGTCAATTTCTTGGTGGAAGGATCATCTCATGGCAATGTAAGAAAAAATCCTGTGTATCTACAATAACTGCTGGAGTTGAATACATTGATGTTGCTAGCTGATGTGCTCAACTGCTATGGATTAAGAATTAGATGTTAGACTATGGATTCAACTTTATGAGTACTCCTATCCATATTGACAACAATAGTGCTATCTCCATTACTAAAAATCATGTGAAGCACTCCAAGAGAAAGCATATTGACATCAGGAACCATTTCATTAGAAATATTCATGAGAAAAATCTGATTAAACTAATCAAAGTTAACTCAAATGAACAATATGCTGATTTGTTCACCAAAGCTATTGATGAGCAAAGATTTAAGTATCTCATAACAACTATTGGGATGATCAACATTGATTCGATCATCTCTTTTGAAAACCTTTTAATATCTAATGTCATCTATCAATACAATTTAAGCCCTGTTACAAAAGGATCTTTCTGAAAATTTTATAAGTGTAAATTTCTTCCGAAGAGAAATTAACCCTCGTAAGTTATTTTTATTTCTTCCGAATCATAATTTCTCAAAGGATAATCTTTCTTTTCGGAAGAACTTTTGGTCTCGGAAGAAGCGATTGATTGCATATCAGATCTACTTTTGAGGATTACAAACTCTCCCTTCGGAAAGCAACTCTAACCTTCGGAAGCAATGTTTTAGCTTCGGAAGTAAGAATTGCCTTCGGAAGAATAATTACCTTCGAAAATGTTTTACATTCAGAAGAAAGATTCTACTGTGTAACATAAATCTCTTGGGCCCCACACTGTAAAAAGCAAAGATTTTGTTAATGATGTCGGATTATTTAACTGAATTTAACCTTACCGCCACTGTCAATTCATCCACTAAACCATCACATCACCTTATCCTAACCCCCATTACCGCCTTCCCACTCTCTTTTAAATAATCTCGACTATTCAATTTCATCTTCTTACTTGCAATTTTTACTGCCCTAGAAATTTCTCTCCTCTCCAACTGTACCCAAGCTCAAAATTCATCCACACTCACCTTTCTTCAATGGCACTAACCCTCAGCACAACCAAGTCGCACTTCTTGATTCTTCAAGAGATGTCGACTTCTCTGAAATCATCTCCTTTCTCACCCAATCACCTTACACTACACGCTCTTACAGTTAACCCCACTGTTTACTCCGACCACATGGCCGAATTTTGGGGAATGGTCAAGCCGAAACCCTAATGGGATTCGTGTATAAGGTCCAGCATTTATGACAGGAGTGATTATTACTGAACAATTCATCAGGGAGCACCTCAAGCTTCATGATGAAGGAGCTCCTACTGAATTCCCTAAGGCAGATTTAGACAAGACCTACATCCTAATGGGTTATGGTTGAGACATAAGCAGGTCGACGGTCTACAAGTTCAACTTCTCCTACAACTGGAAGTTCCTCCTGCACGTTGTTCTCCACTGCTTGTCCAACAAGTCCGGAGGATGGGATCAAATCCCATATGAACTAGGATGCTTAGTTCATGGACTGGTGAGAGGCCTGCGCTTCAACTACTCACGATTTGTGTTCACAATCTGATTGGGAATCTACAAAGGGAGACATTCTATATGTATCTTAGATTCATTCAACACATCATCAACTGTGAGTTGGACCAGAGCGTGCTTGTCCGTGCAGCTGCTCTGACTGTTCCCCACATGCGGCCTACCATCTTCGAGACCTTGAAGAAGGTATTCACTAACTTCACTGGAAGGTACACCACTCTACTTCCAGGTATGATTGAGCGCATAGCTCCTGGTGACATCCCTGTTCACCCCACAGGTGATAAACCCACACCAGCAACCACCACCACAATGCCAACACTGCCTTATCCCCCCATCACCATCACAAATCAAAGACGCCCCAAACGAACCCTTGTTCAATCTACTCTGATTGAACAAGCCCCCCTGTTCAATCCAAAAAGACTAGAGTGGAAACATGGGCTCCCACTCAATCTGAGGTCTCTCCATCCTTCTCTTTTGACCTTAATTTGGGTTTTGAGTCTCCTCAGTCTCAAACCCAGGAGCCTGACACCCAAACCAGCAGCCTTCAGAATGAGTATCTACACTCTTCTTAACAGCCAACAAGGGACAACCCTACCAGAGGCTCAATTCCTGTAGACATTGACCATGGTCCCGGTCAGTAGGCTTAACCTCCTTATCTTTTACTGACCTTCTCTATAAAACTAATGAGAGATAACATCTTTCCATGGCAATGAAGTTGATCTACAGCACTCTCTTGAAGATCAACAGAGCCCGAGAAATCCCTTGTCTCTAGCCCCCATCAACAACCTATAACTGAGGTGAGTCCCACTGTTGTGGAAAGGACTCATGCAGATTCAACTGCCACTACAGAAGGTTCCTCAATGGACCTATGGATAGTGGTAACATATCTTAGACTGAATCTGTGGCAACCAAGCCCTTTGAGGACTCTGAAAGAGACATCATTGAGCACGGGAAACTAGGGTGCCAAGAAACCACATCTGGTGGTAAGGCTGAACATACCAGGTATGTTACCTCATCTCCCCGTGATTCTTCTAAAGAAGATGAAGGAAGAATGCAGCTCCTCATTGAAGACCTACTATCTAAAGTCTCAAACCATGAATCTTTGGTTAAGACTTTAGAAGAAAGGTTCGCCACTCAGCAACTTGAGATTGACAATCTCAAGGCCAAACTAGTTAAGAACAGACAGAGAGGTCTGTTAGGCATATACCTGTTCAGGTCTCTTGACTTCTTCCTTTAGCTCATCTAGCTCTCAAGATGGTGCTACCAAAAAGGGGGAGATGTTCAGAGACAAACATCTGAGGAAGCACAGAGCCCCTTCAATTTCAACATCCACTTCTCTCATCATCATAGTGACTAAGCCATCTCAAGTTATTCTTCAGATTGACTTAAAGATGCTCAGTGATCTCTACAGACTCTTAACCAAGGATCTGTCTAGAACCTCTTCTGATCAGCCAAGCCCAGATGCTATAATGCTCTACTTTTGAGCCGAAGAGCTTCAGAGGCTGACTCCACCTTCTACCACTGTGGAAGAAGTTGGTCAACCTAAGGTCCACATGGAACCTAAGATTCATTTCGAAGGGGAAATGGGGACTGATGGCCCAGCAACTGAAAAAGTTGGGACAGAACTTGCATCTCCTCCAACTTCCGAAGCTGAAGTTAAAGCCTCGAAAGAACAAGCTGAATCTTCTGAAGCTGAAAAGGAAGCTGCAGAAGGACTGTTATAAATGTCCGAACAACTGATCATCACAGATGCAATCCTTGAAATGGCATCCGAGGTGAACAACAAGGACTTTCTGAATCTACGTCCATCCCAGACACCATCTTTGCCTCTCTCACAATCAGAATCCACTCTCCAAGAACCACCACAGTCAGGATCTTCAAAAGATAAAGGGAAAAGAAAGATGACTGCGGAAGAGCTTCAGGAAGCGGAAAAGATTGAGAACTTAAGAAGAAAGGAAGACTTCCAACTGAGAAGTTGCTAGCTACCAACACAAAAGTAGCTGCAGCCAATCAGGAGGCTGTCAACAACAAGAAAAGGGAAGAGATCATTGACCAGCTTATCGAAATGGGAGCTGCCAATGAAGAGACACTCCCGCTACCACTAGAGGAGTTGGTGGATCTGGAGAAGGAAACCTGGCTGAAACTTGAGGAAGAAGCCAGTTTGGCCTTGGAGAAAGAAGAAGAAGAACAGAAAGAAGCTGAATTGCAGCTGAGGGGAGACAGATAAACATCCTACTCTCCAGAGGCTTCAATCTTCAAGAACTTTCTCCATACAATCATGATACGATCCTCTGGCTCTACAACAAAGAGCAGGATCAAATGGAGAAAGAAAGGAAGAAGGCTGCAAGAGAAAAGACAAAGGAGAAGAAGAAGAAGGATGAAGAAGCTAGGGTCACTGCAACTACGAAGCTCACTGAAAAGGCCTGGATGAAAGACTATCTTTGGGCTCAGGCTTCTCTGGAAGGCTGGTGGGTCCCATGTCTGAGAAGACACTCCAACGGATTGTCAGTGAAATCAAGGCTGACATCCGGTTGGGGAAGAGAAAAGAGATGTACAGAAGGGTAAAGGGGATGACCTTCACTGCTACCACCCAACCACAACCTGAACACTTACCCTCACCATTCACCATTAAAACCGAACCTTTCACCCCTGAACCCACACCATTACCCACATCTTCTCCCTCACCACAACCACCCAAACTTCCAGTCCTTCAACCCAAAACTCTCCTAAGAACCTCTGAACCTCAACCTACCCAACAACCATCCAAACCATCCCCTCAGCCTTCTCAACCTCTCTCTCTGGAGGATTTCAAGCTAATTAAGACCAAGCTCATCAACTGCACAATTCTGAGTGAACTCTCATGTGATGAAGATTCTATCAACATTACCTATGTTGATGGATCCTCTTGTTCCCTCACAAGAGATCAATTTCTTGATTTACCTAGAGGAACACTGGACCACGCAGCTAGACTTCTAAGCCTCAACTCAGATTCATTAAATGATGAAGAGAAGAAACTTAGAAGGAAACCGGTGACTCTGCTGGACACTAAGAAAGAGGACAAGATTCCCAGGCAGTCTCTTGTCCCTAGAAAGAAAATAGTCCACTGGAGGTTCGATGAAACTTCTCATAGCTTTGTTGTGGAAAGGGAAACTGGTGAAGTCAATAGACTTAATACAACCTCTCTGCTACACTCCAGCAGGTTTGATATTGCTGAGTTAGCAGAGAAGCCATTCTCCAACCCCTCCAACTTTGAAGCTGATGTACTCATCAGAAATCATCTTAGCAGCCTTCACCTAGCTGAACTAACTGCAAAGGCCAAGATGGAAGAAGAGTTAAGATTGAGAAGATAGGAAGACAAGGAAAGACCTCCTACCAAAGGCACTGCCTTTCTACAGATGGTGGAGGGTCTCGAATTGGAACCTATAGTTAAATGGGAATATGATTATAGTTCCCATCAATTAACTCTTTTCAGAAGGCAACAACAGAGGGTACATGTTATCCAAGGTGGCAGACTAGATTTCCTGTCTACCAAGGATTTGTACAAACTTCTCAGCATCACATCAGGGAAGAACAAGGAGACAGACAAATATTTACTCTCCCTGGTGCTGAAAGTTTTGAGAAGCAGAAACAATAATGTTTTGGTAGCATCAGCCTAGGGGGAGTTTGTTGGATCAAGAAGAAGGCTAATGCAACCAAAACCAAGTCACTTAGATAATTTTTGGTGCTGCATGCAAAGGCTTCCAAAGCTTAGCATGGAGCTTCCGAAGCTTAGCATGAAACTTCCGAAGGTTGTAGAGTTCCTCCAAAGACAAAGTGAAAGATCAACTTCCGAAGACAGAACTCTACTTCCAAAGTCAAGTGTATACTTCCGAAGTTCAAGCCTTAGAAGAATAAACTGAAGATCACTTCTGAAGTATGATGAAAAGAAGAATTCTCCAAGCCTTGGAAGAAGCAACCTCTTCCGAAGTATAAATGGCTTGGAAGTTCTTACTCTTACGAAGCCACTTAACCTTTGGAAGACACTGCTATGAACCAGTGGACACAAGTATGGTCTCTGACACTCCACTACAGACCTCTGATACTGTATGGCTTCTTCCAAAAGAGCCATGCAGTTGACCATACTTTATTCCAGTGTTCACCTTTTTATGATAGTTCATGTTACCAACTTTAGTTGGTGTCAAAAGGTAAGTCAGGGACATGTCCTGACTACCAAATCCCATAAAAGACTTTATCCGAGATACCATAAACTTTAGTCTTGTAGTATAGACTTTAGCTATAGGATCCCAGCTTGTATCAAAGTATATCCGGCTGTAGGTAGTATTATATATAGGTTCTCTTTGTAACTCATTGTAACAACTACTTGTAAGAGTCTTGTATTATTGAGTTGAGAAGCAATATATAAAAGTACCTTGAAAATTACTTCATGTGTTCTTTATGACTTTCTATATTGTGATTAACTCTTACTGATTCCATCTTAACCAAAGTGTTGTTCTAGGTGAGTTTGAGAGAAAAACAGAAGTGTTTAGTGACAAACATCGATCCTGTAATTGGTATCAGAGCTTCTCAGGCTCTTGATTATGTGATCCGACCATCCATATCAAACTGTTTTTCACTCCTCCCTACAACCCACTCACTCTAATGATCATCTGAACTAGTATTATTATTTACAAAAGTAGATGAATGATCATCTGAAGTACAAGTAGAAAAACAAGAATTATTACTTACAAAAGTAGATGAATGATCATCCGAAGTACAAGTAGAACTAGTACTACTTGTGCTTGCTTCAGACAAAGTTACAGTTCTTTCATTTGATAAAGAAATATTTAATGGAGTAAAAGATAGAATTGAATGAGAAAACAATTTATCAAAACAACTAGTTTTAAGTCTCTCATTAGTCTTTGTAGTTAGATTAGTTGAACCATTATCATCACTAGAACAAAAGCATAACCATAGTGTACAGAATTTAAAGATTAAATTGAAATATCATGAGAACATGATGAGATAGTGTCAGTTAAAGGTGTACTAGAAACAAAGACAGAATTTAAACTAGACTTGTGATCTAAAACATGCTGCTAAAAATTTGGTGTACTAATACTAGTGCATCCAAGCCCAAGAGTTCGTCCATAGTCGTAGTCCTCACGAACGTGCTTAGGATTAACACCCTCTAAACCTACAAACATACTGTTAGTATATGTTTTGATTAAATCATTAGAAGGATGGGGAACATGCATAGGAGAATAACGGTATGTACTAGGTGGATGATAAACCTTTACATTTTCATATCCCAATCCCATTTTAATCCTAGCTCCCTGTTGAGATTTACATAAATCATCATGTTTCATTCCTGATACGGTCCATTTGTCTAACTTTAACTGAAGTTTGCTTGTATCAAATTCAACAATAGCAACTCTTTCAGGCAAAGTATTAATCTCAACATTTCTTTCCAAAATAATTCGTTTTAAGTGATCATTTTCTTTTAAGGCCTTATTTAATTTAACAAAATATTTTGATTCATTGATTTTAAGTTTGTTATTTATTCGTTTGAAATATTTTTCATTATCAATTAATAATCGATTAGCTTTATAAATCCCAAATAATCTTATTTTGCAAGCAGATGAACACATATCTGAAATTACCTCATATGGAAGTCCCATCACCACCTTTTCTGCTGCTAAGGGCTTTTGACATTGGCACACCGGAGTACTTGACTTGCTTTCCTCAACAGTGATTGTAACATTATCATAATCCTTTCCTTGCTCAGTGGATGAACTTCCTTCCTGCTTTAGTCCTTCAGATTTACCTTCTCTCATTCTCTTATCTTTCTTTTCTTTCTCTTTCATAGACAACTCAACCTCCTCTTTGAATTCCTTGAAAGGATCAAATCCATCTTTACTATTTGCCATCCCCTTCCCTTTAACAAACATAGCCACCAATGCATGATTTATCTCACTCCTTGTCTCTTCAACCTCTGCACTCCAATCAAAGTTAGAAATCAATGCAGCCTCCTTTTTCTTATTCATATGTTCCTTCTCTCTCTCAATGGTTAATCTTGGAACTCCTAAATTACTGGAATCTGTGAAAATTGGTGATACACATTCATGTTAGAAAGGTCCCAATTCTTTACAGTTGAAACATCACAGTTTGGACTTATCAAATCCTAGTTTTGAATTAGAGGTTTGACTATCGAAGTTCTTTCATCTAGTGCGCTCCATAAATCTCCAAGCTCTAAGAGTCAACATTGGCATTTGCCACTTAATGTCATTTTCTTCAAGATTATTAGGATCCACCTGATACATATCCTCCATTGTTATTACTTTCCCTTTCAACTCTCCAGCCACAAGTGCTTGATAGCTTTGAACTAACATTCCAAAAAGAGCCATTGTTTCTGATGGAACATAAGTTTCAACATTCGCTTTAGAATTAGCTTGAAAAATTACTTGTATTAATTCCTCCTTGAATTGAAGTATATATTTGAGAGCTTGTAGCGAATGATAGTAAAGTAGCATTTTGAGTAAAGCCAGATGTAGGCATCATTGTCTGGTTAAATTCTCGTCTCTTGATGTCCAACTCAAAAGATTTAAGCTTATTGATAATATCCATCAGCTTATAATTTGTGAACCCTCTTTCTTGCTTTAGCATTCTCACCTGAAGGCTCCACTAAGGTGGGAGAGAGTCTAGTAGCCTGTTAACTTGTTCACTATTGGAGAGTTTTTCATCGTATTTCTTTAAGGTGCTTGAAACTATCAAGAAGCAATTTGTGAGATCTGTTAGACTCTCGTTCTTTTATCCAACAAAGGAATTGAATTCCTACTCTGCTTGAATGCTCTTATCCTTTACCAGTTCATCGTTACCATCATAGAACTCACATAGGGCATTATAAAGGGACTTAGCATTTTCATGCTTTGCAAATCGATTGTAGATGTCTGGTGCCAGGCACGGTGTCAGCTTTAGATCCTTTTTAGTGAAAGTAGATGGGTCCTTATTTTGAGAGACAACATCACCAACAGTGACAGTTGGTATATGAGGACCAGAAATAATTGATTCCCATTGGTTGTGGTTAGTGTTGAAGAAGAAAGCTTTATGACATATCTTCCAATCTTCAAAATTATCTCCATTAATGAGTCTCAATGGCCTATTGAGAGCAACACATTCAAGATCGGCAAGAGTGAGTAAGGTTAACTTTGACATGCTAGTTTCCGCTGGGATTGATGTAGTTTTGGCAAGAGAAGAGGCAATTTTGCTGAAAATGCAGTAGTTTTGCAAAAGAAAGGTAAATTTGCAGACAATTTCACTGAGAAATGTAATTTCACTAAGTTTTGTAATTTCACTTACAATTTCGGCAGTAATTGCGCTAGCCGAATGTCACAAATAGCTTAGTTCGCCGATAAGTTCGCACGAAACAAGCTTGAACTTTCGTTCAAAATTACTTTTGGCAGCAATATCGCTTGTTAAACCTTCACAAGCACTGTTGAACTTTCGTTCAAAGAGACTAGTTTCACAGAACTACAAGAAACAATTTCAATAGTGATAATGCCAGTAGTTTCGCATAAAGAACTTCGCAGTTTCGCTAAAAGAACACTAGTTTCGCTGGTTGAACCTTGAACCCTTTTTCAACACAAAATCAATCTGAAATCATGAAAAACTCATGAATTTGAGATCTGATGATTAACATAGCTTCCCCAACAACAATACTCAATCAATTTCCATGTCAAATACACACTATTTTGAATTGAAAATTAATGGAAACTTGATAGTGAACTAAAACAAAAAAAAAACTCAACAAATCATGAGCACTAAGGCTTTGATACCATATTGTTGGTCCATTTGATCGTATTACAATGCAAATGAAATGAAGAATCGTTCAATATCAAACACACAAACTAAACTAGATGAACAATGAAGATTGTAAACAATAACAACTCATTCAATATAAGACAATTAAGATCATAACATTCAATAACATCAAAGCATGATGATATTTTTGCGTAATAACTGCTTAGAAATGGTAACTTGCAACAAGGATCAATGATTAGGGTTTTGCAAGCTTACCACAATGATAATGATCAAAAACTACATATAGCAGTCTTAGTTTCGTAGACGGTTTTGCTGTCAGCGAAACTATTCTGCCAAAACTGTAGTTTCGCCCAGCAGAAATAGTAGTTTCACCGAGCAAACTAATCAGCTGACTGTGAGCGAGACTATAGCTTCGCTCACAGTTTCACTGGACTACAAAACTACATAAATCTAATTGCATACAAAAGGAAAGTAAGAAAAGACCTATTACAAGCAAAAGTAAACATTCTAAACTAAGGTGAGTCCAACCTATACATGATCTTCAATATTGTTATCAAGAGAACTAAGAACCTGAAGACTGTCACCATGATGGAGTTGTATGGAAATCTCAATGGATACCAGATGGAGATGAACATGCAAGGTTCATCTGGAACTCCAGCAATCAAATGGGTTCAGCCCTTAATGTAATTCCATGGGATAGAATAGAACCCCAACATCATCTCATATGCTACCCTGACAACTCACAAAAGGGCCCTTTCATCACCTTCCTGGAGACACCAAGGGAGAACTATGCTCAAGGAAGCCCATTCCAAGACACAAGTTCTTCTCAAGCCTTTGTGTCTTCTGATGAAAGTTATGGAAGCTTTCTCTTCACCCTTCAGGACCAAGATTGTATCCATCTAGATGATCTGGAGTATATGGAGATAGTCCAGCAAATGGCTATTCTCACTCATAGAGCCAAGAAGTTCTACAAGCAGATAGGAAGGAAGTTTCCCAGCAATACAACCAATGGAAAGTTTGGACTAGATAAGAACAAAGTTAAATGTTTCAACTGTAACTTGATGGGCCACTTTGCTAGAGAGTGCAAGGAACCAAGAACAAATGGTGGCCAACCACAGTCCAGACCAAACTACACTAATAAAGACACCATAATGAGAAGCCAAAGTAGCAAGCTGCGGTGTTGTTGATGAAGGATGCTTTGACTAGAGCTTTCAGATGAAAGATACATCTCCAAACCAAGCATTGATGGTTGATCATGACGAAGCCAAGGTAGTGGAACATCTCTGTACTCCTAAATGTATTGCTAAAGTCACCATATACAGGTCCAAAAACTTAGAAATGAGATATGATCTTGAGTCCTTGAACATTTTAAAATCTGATTTTAAAAAGGCTGAAAATGACTATAACCTAAAAATAGAGGACTTAGAGAAAACCATTTCAGTTTTAAAACATGAGCACACCAATTCTAGGACTCAGATCAAGGATCTCAAAACTAAGTTGACTGAATGTCAGGCTGAGCTTGTGATTAGCAAATGCAGGGCAAAAAAATGTGTTCTTGAAGAAAACACCTTCAAAAACATGATATCCTTATCCTTGCATGCCAAAGTGTGTTAACCAAATAAGTAAGGATTGGGATCTAGTGAGATAGCTCCTCCACACACAATCTTGTCTGTAAGATCGCCTAGGTGTGGAACTTGTGAAGATGAGCTTCCTCTCATAGAACCCTTGAGTGAAGAGCATGAAGAAGTGATAGTGAAGAATTCCTCTGAGAAAAGTGAAGAGTAGGATTCTAAGAAGGGTGACTATCTTCTAAGGAGAGCAAGAAGATTGTGATGACCAAGTCTATAAGGAAGAAGTTGATCAGAAAGAGCAAGAGAAAAGCTAAGAGGCTCAAGAGATCAAGCCACTTTTGACTCTAAGTAGAAACAAGTTTTTATCTCTACAGGGTTTGAAGTGGTTAAGACTAAACACTTCAACCTAAACTCTTCCAGTAAGAGTTCTGGTTCATGTTCAAATCATCTTTGCATCAATAAGAATGCTAATCTATTGTGTACCACTGCTACACAACCTGAACCATCCAACTCCAAGAATAGGTCACATCCCAAAAGGACTGTCTCAGTATTTGCAATGATGAAGGTGGAGAAGGGATATGATCAAAGTCAGCCTTGTTCTCAAAACAATGCTCTTCGGAAGAAGAAGATGGAATGTGTTATGTGTGGGAGTACTTCTCACCTTGCTAAGTATTGTCCATACAATCCAAGAGGTACTCTTCATGTGACCACAAAAGAGACTTCCAAGAGCTCTAACAAGAATTTTGAATCGGAAGGAAAATCTATTTCCTTTAGAAGCTCCAAAGTGAAGCAGAAGGCAAGTGGAAAATTGCCTTTGGAAGAAAATTTGGTCTCGGAAGAAAGGAATACTTCCGAAGCATTGAAGTCTGTTGCAGTGATAGCAAGATCTTCCGAAGGTCAAGTCACCAAAACTTCTAAAGTCTCAAAAGCTTCCAAAGTATTTAACGTCAATTTGAAACTTCCAAAGGTCATGTGGAAGTGAAAGAAAGACCAAGTGACTAAAAGTTCTCCATCACAACAGCAAAAGATCCTCGAAGCACAACTATAGGATCTATTACTGTCTCATTACCTTCTACTTCTTTTGATGAGACCAAGACAAATAAGGCTATGTTTCCAAACGTAACTAATCATTTTCTTTGTGCAAGAACAGGTCAAGACAAACAAGAATGTCTGCATCATTGATAGTGGCTATTCCAGGCACATGACAGGCAATAGTTCACTACTCTATAATTTTGAAAGAATTGATGGACGACCAATTGCTTTTGGAGGAGATGAAGGTGGTTACATGTTTGGAAGGGGCAAGGGCACAAATGGTAAGCTCATCATTGAAACGGTAAACTTTATTAAGGAGCTTGGGTACAATCTTTTGAGTGTCTCCCAATTTTGTGATCAGAGTCATAACATGCTCTTTACTAAGCATGAGTGCATTGTTCTCAAACTCAGGGTGGTCATTCCTCATGGGCATATCTTGCTTAGAGCCCCCAGGAAAAGGAAAAATGTACAAGATGGATTTGCAAGAAACATCTACCTTAGGAGAAGTTTCATGCTTTCTAACTAAAGCTAATAATGATGAAGCTTTCCTCTGGCATAAAAGAATGTTCCATGTAAACTTTAAGAACATGAGTAAATTTATTTAAAATGATTTGGTAACTAGAATACCAAAGAAAGAGTTTACGAGTGATGATTACTATGTTGCATGCCTTAAAAGGAAGCAACACAAAGTATCTCATAAGCCTAAGGAAAGAAACTTGATCACTACTCCCCTACACTTGTACATATGGATCTTTTTGGCCCCACTAGTGTAATGAGTCTAGGAAGGACCTCTTATTGTTTGGTTTTCATAGATGACTTTACAAGATTCACTTGGGCCTTTTTCCTTAAAACTAATGATGAGACACCTCAGATTCTAAAGAATTTCATCTTAAAGACTAAGAATCAATGTGATCACAAAGTCAAAACCATAAGATGTGATCAAGGAACTTAATTTAAGAACCAAATCCTTACAAGACAATATAGTGCTCCTAGGACTCCTTAGCAAAACGATGTTGCTGAGAGGAGAAACATGATACTAATTGAAACTGCAAGAACCATGTTGTCTGACTCTAAGGTGTCCATCACCTTCTAGGCAAAGGCCGTGAAAATTGGTTGCTGTGTGCAAAACAGAGTTTTAGTGGTTAAGACTTATGGCAAGACTCCTTATGAATTTTGGCAAAAGAGGAAACCCTTCACTGGTTTTCTCAGGTCATTTGGATGTCCATGCACCATTCCAAAGATCAAATTGCAAAATTTGCTGAGAAATACGATGATGGACACTTCATTGGATACTCTTCTCAAGCTAAGGCTTATAGAGTATGCAATATTAGAGCTAGAATTGTTAAGGAGTTAGCCAATACGACCTTCAATGAACGCACACCCAGTGTGGCTGGTTTTGGTCCTGATTGGCTTTTTGAATTGATTTAGTTAACAACTGTTTTAACAAATCTTGAATGTTTCAGGATCTACAGATATCTTACCTACAGGTGATCCTGATCCAATATTTGAGCTTAGAAGACCTTCAAGTTACATATCTTAAGCTCCAGTTTTAACTACTTCTACAAATGAAGTTTCTATCAGCACAACAATGACAAATTCAACTGATACATCTGAGATGCCTTCAAATTCCAGCTCAAAGGCTCAATAACCAGATAAAGAAACTTCAAATGCAGAGGACAATGGGGGTGGTGATAGTGATCAAGAATTTCTTGATGCTAATAACCACTCCATGGATGAAAACATCAATGATGTCACACACTTATTGGATCAAGTTTCACTTGATAAACTTGATAAGTGTGCTATTGTGGGAGAAGCATCAATGCCAGATCTAAATTTTTCTATTTTAGATCTCTCTCAACAACTTGTTGTGATCCCTTAACTAAGGATCCACAAGTCTCACCCCACCACAAACATCATTGGAGATGTTGACATAGGGGTAAGAACAAAAGGAAAAACCCATGAAGTAAATGTTTGTCTTCACTCTTGTTTCTTGTCCCAAATAGACCCAAAGAAAAATAAGGAGGTTATTAAGGGTGGAAGTTAGGTTGAAGCTATGCAAGAGGAGCTGCTTCAATTCAAAAGGCAAAAGGATTGGAACCTATGTTCTCTTCCTCATGGGAAGACTACTATTGGAACCAAATGGGTGTTTAGGAATAAGAAAGATGATAGGGCATTGTCAACAAAAACAAAGCTAGACTAGTTTTTCAAGGATACACACAAGAAGAAGGAATTGACTACACTGATGTCTTTGCTCCTGTAGCAAGACTAGAAGTTGTTAGGATATTCTTGGCATTTGTTGCGTCCAAGAACTTCAAGGTGTATCAATTTGATGTCAAGTGTGCTTTTCTGTAATGGGTGATTGATGAATAGGTGTATGTCAAACAACCACATGGTTTTGCAGATCCTGATCATCTTGATTATGTCTGCAAGCTTGATTAGGCTCTTTATGGTTGCACCACATACCAAGAAAGTGGTACGAGACTCTATCTCAGTATCTCTACAAGCATGGATATAGAAGGGGTACTATAGATGGAACTCTCTTCATCAAAGGATAGGGAAATGACTTAATGCTATTTTGAGTGTATGTATAAGGCTTCATCTTTGTTTCAACTAATCCAAGGCTCTACAAAGACTTTGAGAAGCTGATGAAGGACAAATTTGAAATGATTGCCATGAGGGAACTCAATTTCTTTCTGAGAATTCAATTGAAGCAAGTTGAAGATGGCATCTTCATTAGCAGTCAAACTATGTTCATGACATACTCAAAAGATTCCACATGACTGATTGTAGGATTGCAAAGACAGCCATAGCAAGAAACCACTTCCTTAGGCCTGATCTTGAGGGGGAGTGTGTGGATGAGCACCTTTAAAAGGCTATGATTGGGTCTCTTATGTATCTTATAGCTAGTAGGCCTGATATCATGTTTGCCACATGTATTTGTGCAAGATATCAAGCCAACCCCAAGATGTCACACATTATCATTATCAAGTGAATTCTAATATACCTTAAAGGTGCCTCAACACTACGTCTTTGGTGTCCCAAGAATTCTGACTTCAATCTGTATGCTTAAATAGATAGTGATTATGGTGGTTGCAATATGACTACAAAGTCTACATCTGGGGGATGTTAGTTTCTTGGTGGAAGGGTTGTCACGTGGCAATGCAAGAAATAATCTTGTGTCTCTGCATCAACTACTGATGCTGAATACATTACTACTAGAAGCTGCTGTGCTCAAGTGATTTAGATTCAAAATCAAATGCTTGACTATGGATTAAGCTTCAAGGAGACTCCCATTCACATTGAAAAAAATATTGCTATCTCTATCATAGAGAATCCTATGCAGCACTGATGGACAAATCACATCAGTATTATGTATCATTTAATTAGAGATAACTTTAGAAAGGGATTAATTAAACTAGTTAAAGTTAACACAAGTGAATAATATGCTTATGACTAGGTGGTGAGATTGAGCTTCTCACAAGGATCGAATATGATGATAGAGTTAATGATTGAGTGGTGGAAACAAACAATCAATACACATTCAATGCAAGAAAGTACTCATAAATGCTTGTTTGTATTGATGACGGTGATTGATTACAATAAATGCTTGGGTTTGGGCATTAAATAGTAATAATACACCTTGAGAGTGTAAGACACAAAATATTCTAATTGTCTATCAATAGTCACCTCATGTACGAGGTTTTCTATTCTATTTATAGGCTGACAAGATGTTTTTTTACAAAATGACTAAACTACCCCTAACCTATACATCAGAACTAGTCTAAGTCTTCATCACCATTTCTTCTGTTCATCCGCACTGGCAAATGCATATGAGTTGGACTTGATCGGCATTTCTTCTTTTGTCATCCACATTAGTAGTTTTGTGATCCGCATTGGGTAATACGGATGAACAAATACTTATGCGCATTTATTGCCTGAGCATCCGCATTTGCAAATGTGGATGAACAAAACTTGTCCGCGTCTCTTTAGGCTATCCGCATTAGTTAATGCGGAAGAACAAACACTTGTTAGCATTTTTTCTATGTATTCCACATTTACAAATGCAGTTAGCCAATACTTGTTCTTCTTAATAGATTCTTCATCCGCATTAGTTCTTGGACTTGTGGGATTTCCAGCAGAACAACCATCAACTCACCAATTAAATTGGCATGTATGATCCTTTCAGGGTCCAACAATACTCCCCCTAAGGATTATACAGCCTATGTTCTTCAATGGTTTTGTGTTGGTTGAGGTTGTGAGGATTTTGTTGGGTCTTGTGGAGACACTTGAGGTTCTGCTTGTGATGGATCCAAAATGGCCTTTATCATGTTGACAAAGTCATTTGCATCTATCATCTTCTCTTTATGCAGTATATGTATCTTCACTTGACTCATAATGTAGATGGCTTCTAATTGTAGTTTCTTAAGAGAAACTAGTTCCCATTAGGATATAGTAGACAGCCCATCCCTACGTATCTGTAAAGCTCCATCCACATCAACCTCCAGCTTCACAATATTTCCTAGTTGCAGAGGAGTCTTTTTCTTCCTTCTATTTTCTTTTTTGGCAATGATTTGATCATGCCATCTTTAGTATTTTAATGCACTTTAAGAAGAAGTGCATGTCTTCTTCACCCAGTTTGTTGATATTTCTCTGAAATGTCTGGTGTAGATGTAGTGGATGTATGATTCATCTAGTAGCCTCACCACATATCCACTAAACAATTTAATTTCTACACCTTCCTTTCCTCCCCATTTTCTCTCAATAACCAGCTCATAAGTCCTTTCATCATAATAAACATTGGATGTTGGTATGGAGGAATGAGTTCCAGACACCGTCTTTCTCTTCAGTGACTCAGTTGGTTTCACTTTAAGCCTAGAAACACAACTTCCTTTGCTTTTTTAGTCCTATTCTTTTCTAGGGGGTTGATGAAGGATCTACCTTTCCACATACAGATAGCCTTCAGAGATTTGAAGTTGCCAGTTCTCTTGAACATTCTAAGTATCTCTTCAAACTCATAGCCCCTGAATATAGCCTTATGATCTATTAGTTCCAAATAGGCTAGTTCCTTCAAGTCATGAATCTCCAGGGCATTTACAAGAGCTGAGTACTCTGTAAAGAATTGAACTAGCCTTGAGATCCTTTTGACCATGAACATATTCCACTAACTGTCAAACTTCGAAGCAATGATTTTCTAATCAGTCTTGCCCTTGGGAGTAGACACACCTTTGATCATCTCTGAAGTGGTCAGACCTTCTTGAAGTTTCAATTGTGAAGGCTCTGCAAACTACTAAGGATATTGTTGGACCAAAAGAACCAATGAGCCGGATCAGAAAAACCTTTAAGTCCCACAGACGTCACAACAACTACTGAAGACCACAACAGCTGAAGACAACAGCTGACTACAAAGTCTGAACACAAGTGCTGAAGACAAAGTCTGAAGACAAGTGCTGAAGACAAAGTCTGAAGAAAAGTGCTGAAGACAAAGTCTGAAGACAAGTGCTGAAGACAAGTGCTGAAGACAAGTGCTGAAGACAAGTGCTGAAGACAAGTGCTGAAGACAAAGTCTGAAGAAAAATGCTGAAGACAAAGTCTTAAGACAAGTGCTGAAGACAAAGTCTGAAGACACAAGTGCTAAAGACAAAGTCTGAAGACACAAGTGCTGAAGACCAAAGTATCAGACGTTGTCACAACAGCTGAAGAGGTCTTCTTCAGTAGTTGTGACGGTTTACCTTTCAGTAGTTTTATGTTTTTCAGTAGTTTTGTAAAACGACTGAAGAGCTTGTTCTTCAGTCGTTGTAGTTTCAGTAGTTTCTTATCAGTAGTTTCATATTTTGTACTTAACACTTTGATATGTTCTCAGTAGTTGTGAACATTTCAGTAGTTTGTTAAGAGTTAGTTATTTTTGTAAGAGATCTGCCAGTTGTCACTTTCTCGTGATAACAGCAGCGATTGCACTCTATATAAGGAGTGTCAACCTATTGTAATAAGTGAGAATGATTTGATCAGATATATTCGATATCATAGAAACATTCCTTGTAACAGAAATATATTCTCTCGTTATAACCGTATTTGTTCTTAATGCATACTAGTATCAAATTCTTGCTACAATTTGTCTAATTCTTGTTCTTATTCCGCTGCGTTACGCTCTATACATCAAACTTGTGATCACTGATCCTGACAAATGGTATCAGAGTAGGTTAATCATTGATCGATCTAATAATTGATCATTAAAACTGCTATTCAAGATCCAAGTTTGATTGAATTAGCATTTTTTTTTCGTTGCAAGAAACGGTTATAGAGATTGAATTTTCTGTGTTTCTGGTCATTCATCCTGAGATTTTCTCTTGGTTTTCATTGAGTCTGTTGTGGTCTATATAAAAACGTTTAAAAGCTTGAATTAAATTGTATTTGGACTGAAAATGACTACTCCTTCCAATGATCCTCACAATACTGGTTCCTCAACCAAGCCTCCAATGCTGGTTAGGAATGAGTATAACATATGGCAACGACGAATGCTCCATCACCTGTCTGTTAACAGCGCAGGTTGTTGGACATCAGTGGTACATGGTCCACACAAGCCTATGGTGAATAACCAGAAACCAATCAAATGGTTCCGAAGAGGAAGGAGCAATACTCAGATGAGGATAAGAAATTGTTTGAGATTGATGCAAAAGCCCATGGAATTCTGGCCATGGCACTGCCCAATGAATCTATTCTGGGCTAATGCATCATGAAACTGCCCATGTCCTCTGGAATGCCTTGAAAGAACAATTTGGAGGAACAGATGAGGTCTTGGCAAATAATAGAGAAATCCTTGCCCAACAATACGAGACATTCTCTCATAGAAAGGGTGAGACACTGACTCAACAGTTTGAGCGGTTCTCTTGTTTGATCTCTGAATTAAAAATGGTCAAACTTGAGTACACCAATATCCAGATGAATAACAGATTTCTCAGATCACTGCCTGAGAGATGGGACACATATACTATTGTCCTACGCTCTAGTGCAAATTTGGACAAACTATCTCTCACCCCACTCCATGGGAAATTGCTCACATTTGAGAGAGAGATAGAACAGAAACGAAAATTGTCTTCATCTGGAAAGCTCACTGAAGACTTTGTACCAGGCAACACTGCCTTGGTTGGTAATGAGTTAGAATATGCTTCATCTGAATGCCAGTATGATGAGCATATTGATTTCTCCTCAAACACTTCTGATTCTGCGTTTGTGAGTGTTGATAGTCAGTTTACTGGGTGTAATAATGACAATCTATGCTTCATCATGGATGATCTCAAGGGGATTGCTGATGATGACTTAGAAGAGATGGATATTTTGAGCCAAATGGCCTTGATAAATATCAGATCTCAGAAGTTCTACAAAAGAACTGGAAGAAAGTTCCCAGGACTCTCTGGCAAAACCAAAGTTGGTTTTGACAAGAGTAAGTTGAAGTGTCACAAATGCCACAGGCTTGGACACTTTGCTAGAGAATGCAGATCATCTGGATCTAATTCCTCTGCACCTTTTGTGACTTTCCCTGGCAATAGTCAACAACACAGAGGGAAACATCCTGTCAATTCTAGTCATCATTCTCAACCACAATCTCCTGCATATTTTGTTCCTCAGGGTCAAATGTCATATCCTTACCCCTGTTATTACATGCCACAGTCAAATCAAGTTCAAGTTCCTATAGTACCACAACCTCATGCACTACCAGAACCTCAACCATCTCAATCTCATCAACCTCCTCAACCTCAACAACACAGCTTCTTCACCCCTGGAGTTGATGACTGGAGCAGTTTACCGGATGACATGTCTGGTCATGAACAACTATTCACAGGTGCTGGTCAACATAGTGGTGACAGTCCTTTTGGGAATCTGGCTCTCATGGCCCTGGAGTCTACTGAGGGTTCCTGCTCAAATGTAGCATCATCTTCACAGGTAACTCAGGTATCTTCAGAGGCTAAAGCCAAGTTATGTTCTGAATCATGCATTGATGCCTTTGTCTCCATTAGAGAGGCAAATATAGCATTAATAAATCAAAAACTTGAGTTTGAGAAAACCATTTCCAAAAGAAAAGCTGAGTTTGAGTCTGCTCTTAATAGTAAAAATGATGAGATATATAAGCTTAAATGCCAATTAAATGATGAAAATGCCAAGCTAGAGGTTATTCTGGAAGACCAGAGAAGTCTCAAAGAAACCCTTGCAGTCACCCAGGTAGAGTGTGATCGATGGGTACAATCATGCAAAGGTTTTGAAATGCTTCTTAGTAAGCAATCTGCTTCCAATGTGAAGTATGGTATTTGTTATAATCACACTGCTCCTCCTACAGATTTTGCTTCAAGAGCAGAAGTGAAATCTGATGGAGAAAGCAATAACCAATCCACCTCATCATGTGATTCACTTTTTGATAGAGCATCATGAAAAGTTGAAGTCAGCACTAAGCCCTCTCAGAACCCATCAGCTGACGTTGATGGTTCCACTGCTCACACTCACATGATCAAAGAGATGATCAACTCAGGAGCTATTTCTGGAAGTCCTGAAAGGACTGGAGAGCAAGATTTAACACCTGAAGTTCAAACTCCAACTACTGTCAGCACTGAAGAGAAGAAAACTGTCAGTACAAAGAGTTTGAAGACTACTAAAGAGGAAGTCAAGAAAGCAAATAATGCTTCCAAAGTACTGAAGAGCAAGTCTTCAGTAGTTTCATTCTCTTTAGTTGATGATCAACATAAGATGAAGAAGAAACCATGTGAAGTATGGTTTGTTCAATCATCTTACAGATGATTGTTGGTACAAAAGGGGATCCAAACTCAAACATAAAGAGGAAAGTAAAGAGAAAATGGTTAAAATGAAAACTGAGTTTGAAGACACATTTGTACCAGCAACATCAAATCCTGTAACCCTTAAGTCCAAAAAGAAATCCAAGAAGGAAGGGGTTAAACAGGTAATAGCTGAGATTGCTCAAAAGAAGAAGGTGCAACATAGGAACTTATCAAACTCCAATGCCAATGTGTCTGAAGAGCTAAAAGCCTTATCACAAAATCAGACACAGCTGGTTATGATGGTTCAACATCTATTGGGAAGAGTTACCCAATTAGATGTTCCTATGTTGAAACCACAGAAAAGGAGGTCCAAGCCAAAGGATTCCTTTTCTTCACTAGTTTCTTCCTCTCAGGCTGTTGTTTCCAACAAACATGTTAGTTTACCATCTGTTGATGAGAACAGGCCCAAGACCAAAAAGGTTTGGGTCTCAAAATCTAACTAATTTGTTGTATTTTGCAGGGTTCTTCAACATACCTCAGAGGCATCTGGTATGTAGAAAGTGGAGGATCCATGCATATGACAGGAAACAGATCACTTCTTAATGACTACTCTCAAGGAAGGAAGGGGTCTGTGTCATTTGGCAATGATGCAAAGGGTTACATCATCGGCAAAGGCTTTGTTTCCAATGGGGAAATAAAGTTTGATGATGTTAACCATGTGGAAAATCTCAAGTACAACCTCTTGAGTGTCAGTCAAATGTGTGACAAAGGCCATGTTGCTCTTTTCACCAGTCAGAACTGTCGGATTCTGTCATCCAAAGTTCTAAGTTTGATTGATAAGGTGTTGGATGAACACACTCTCCTAAAGGCCAACAGGACAGGAAGAGTGTATGCCTTAGATCTTTCCAAGAAAATAGATCTCAAAGGCCATCCTTACCTATTTTCCAAGGCTTCCCCTCAAGAATCTATTCTATGGCATAGAAGGCTGGGTCATGTTAATCTCAAAACATAAATCAGCTGATAAACCATGATTTAGTAAGGGGACTGCCTATGAAGGAGTTCAAGTGTGAAGATAACTGCACTGCTTGTTTAAAAGGAAAACAACACAAAGCTTCATTTCCCTCCATAGAAGAACCTAAGTCCACTGCCTGCTTACAGCTTCTTCACATGGATCTCTTTGGTCCTGTGAGAGTGATGAGTATGGCTAAGAAGAAATACTGTCTGGTAATTGTGGATGATTACTCCAGATTTGTATGGACTTTCTTCTTGCATTCAAAGGATGAGGCTGCGCAGTCCATTTGAACTTTGTGTTACACGTTGAGAAGCAGTATTCCCTACCAGTTAAGTGTCTGAGGAGTGACAATGGTACTGAATCAGAAACCACACACTTGATGATTTTTACTTATCAAAGGGAATCGAGAGGCAGTATAGCATCCCAAGAACTCCTGAGCAAAATGGAGTAGTGGAGAGGAAGAACAGGACCCTTATTGAAGCTGCAAGGTCCATGTTGGCTGATTCTGGACTGCCAATGACTTTTTGGGCTGAAGTTGTCAATACAACATGCTATGTACAGAATAGAGTTCTAGTAAATCAGAGGTTGATGAAGACTCCATATGAAGTTCTTCATCATTTGGCCCCACTAATTTCATTCTTCAGAGCATTTGGGTGTCCTTGTTTCATTCTCAACACACGGGATCAACTCCAAAAATTTGATCCTAAGGTGGATGCAGGGTACTTTGTTGGTTATTCATCAATTGCAAAGCATACAGAGTCTTCAACTGTAGAAAAAAGATGGTTGAAGAGACTCTACATGTTAAGTTTAATGAATCTCCAAAGGACAAGATTCCATAAAGCCCTGTGGAGATATTTATTTGGACATACTGCAATATGTTCCTATCAAACTCCTGCTGTTGCTCCTGTCAACAGTTCACCACCTGGTGGTTCTGCTGGTGCTGATGATGATGATGATAGCAGTACTCACCTCTTCAGGTTAGTGATCAACTGCCTGATTCAGCTAGACCTGATGGTCCTGTAGCTCCAGTAGCACCATCCATAACAAATGCGGATGAAATTTCTTCAAATTCAACTTCCTTTGAATTACCATCCACTGATTGGTTTCAAGGAAATGATTCACCATCACCATCTGTTGCTGCTGAGCCTGCTACAAACACTTGCACAGATCTCATTGTGTATCAAGATCTGAAGAATCACCCTATGTCTCAAATCATTGGTGATATCACTGCTGGCGTATCAACAAGAAGTCAATTGTCAAATTTCTGCTTCTATGCTCTCTTCATCAGTCAGCAAGAGCCAATGAATTATCACATTGCTTTAAAGGACAATGGATGGGTTGATGCCATGCAGCTTGAGCTTCTTCAGTTCAAGAAACAGCAAGTGGGGAACTAGTTCCTCTACCTCTAGGTAAGTGTGCAATAGGTACTAAATGGGTGTTTAGGAACAAAATGATGAAAATGGGCTATTGTTAAGAACAAGGCCAGACTGGTTGTTAGGGGTTTGCACAAGAAGAAGGTATTGATTATGATGAAACCTTTGCCCCTGTAGCCAGACTGGAAGCAATTCGATTTTTTTTAGCTTGCTTATTGCTTATCAAAACCTTAAAGTTTTTCAAATGGGTGTCAAAAGTGAATTTTTGTATGGGAAAATTAAAGAAGAGGTTTGTGTATGTCAACCACCAGGCTTTGAGGACAATAAACATCCTAATTGGGTGTATAAGCTTGATAAGGCTCTTTATGGGTTGAAACAAGCTCCTAGAGCCTGGTATGAGACATTATCAAACTTTCTTCTGGAAATAATTTCACTAGAGGCTCCATAGATAAGACTTTATTCATTAAGAAAGCTAGGCAACATAATCTACTTGTTCAAATTTATGTAGATGATATTATTTTTGCATCCTCTGATCCACAGTTGTGTGATGCCTTTAACAAAGTTGATGCAACAGAAGTTTGAAATGAGTGCCATGGGAGAATTACAGTTCTTTCTGGGTTTGCAAATCAAACAAAAGGCTGATGGAATTTTCATTCATCAGTCCAAATACACAAAGATCTTTTGGAAAAGTTTGATTTACAAAACTGTAAGCCCTGTTCTACCCCATGTGCAGCACCACACAACTGGATACAGATCAGAAAGGTAAAATGGTTGATGAAACACTTTACAGATGTATGATTGGGTCCTTGATGTATTTAACAGCTTCTAGACGAGATATTATGTTTGCTACATGTGTTTGTGCTAGATTTCAGGCTGCACCTAAGGAGTCTCATTTGATTGCAGTCAAGAGGATCTTTAGATATCTGCAAGGCACTCCATTTCTAGGTTTATAGTATTCCACTAGACATTCTGGTAAATTAGTTGCTTTTTCTAACAGTGACTATGTAGGGTGTAAGTTGACCAGGAAATCAACTTCTGGTGGATGTCAATTCCTAGGCAACTGCTTGATTTCTTGGCAGAGCAAGAAACAGACCTCAGTTGCTACATCAACTGCTGAAGCAGAGTACATTGCCGCTGCAAGCTGTACATCTCAGGTACTGGCTTCAAAACCAATTATTGGATTATGGCATAACAGAGACTAAGACCCCATTGTTAATGGACAGCTCTTCAGCTCTTTGTATTGTCAAGAATCCTGTCCAGCACTCTAGGACTAAACATATTGAAATCATACACCATTTTATTAGAGATTGTTTTGAAAAAGGTCTGATTGATCCAAAATTTGTTCCTAGTGCTGATGAGCTTGCAGACATTTTTACTAAGCCTTTGGATAGTTCAACTTTCCACAACCTGGTGTTAAGGCTTGGTATGCTGCAGCTAGAATAAGTGACAACTACTGATGATCTCAGCTCACAAGTACCGATGATCATTAGTTCATTATTGTCACATATAAGTACTGATGATTTTTTTTTACCCTCAGTAGTTTTATAACTACTGAAGGCTACATACCTCACCAGTACTGAAGTACTTTATCTGTTAAAACTGCTGATGTAGCTACGACAGCTAATGTAGTCACAACAGTTGATGCAGCTACAACTACTGATGTCAGAAATGCAGATAAGTACTGATGTCCTATGAAACACCTGAAAAGCAGATAAAAGTCTGATGAGTAAGTGTTGAGGACAGTGTGAAACAGCTGAAAAGCTATGAATTGACGAAAACAGCTGATGAGTAATACTCTTCAGTTGTTTCTACAACTGCTGTTTCATTAAAACAACTGAAGCCAAAACTATGTCTTCAGTAGTTTACAACTACTGAAGACTTAGACCAAGTCTTCAGCTGTTTACAACACTGCTGACAAAACCACTGTCTTCAGTAGTTTCACAACTACTCATGACTAATACCAAGTCTTCAGTTGTTTTATCACCTGAAGTCAAAACTGTCTTCAGTAGTTTTATAACTACTGATGACTAAATAGAGACTTCAGCTGTTTCAACGTCTAACGGTTAAAACCAAGTCTTCAGTTGTTTTATAACAACTGTTGATCACACCAATACGGTCAGCCTTTTCAAACCTCTGAAAGTTATACCACACATCAGTAGTTTCAACAACTGATGACTCACACCAAAACCTTCAGTCGTTTTCTAACCCGACCCTTTAAATACCTTATCCCACCTTCAGAGTTTTTATCTTCTCTTCTCAAACCTAACATTCAAAAACTCTCTACCCTTTCTTCATCAATGGCGACCATGCAACTAAAACCACGACACAACTGTGTCGCACATCTCACCAAATCGCCATACTGGACCAAATTTCACAACGCCATTGATTTAATGGTTTAGTCACCCTACAAAACGGCTTTTCTGGTAAATCCCACCATATATGCCGAAACCCTTAACCAATTCTGGACAAACGTCACTCTGGTCTCTGAGGAGAATGACACAGAGTCTCTTCAATCGTTTGTCCATGGCCAAAAAGTGGTCATTACTCCAGACACTCTTCGCCAAACCCTTAATCTGGATGATGCCACTTTCCCAACTGGTTATCCAAAGGCACAACAGATCAATCATTTGCCCACCATGGATACCAGGGTAACCTGAGTGCATCTACCATACTGAAGAAACATTTCCCGGATGCCGAACGTCTCATATTTCATATGGTAAATGTATGCCTTGCCTCCAAGACTTCATGATGGGATCAAATGTCCACAAGGTGGCAATAGGTATGTACTCCATCCTTGAGCAACAACCTTTAAATTTTCTGAAATACTATTTTTAGAGCTCAAGGATATGGCCCAAAAACAAACTGCTAACCGTTGGATATTATATCCTCGGTTCATAATGGCCATAATTGAAAACCAGCTTCAAGCTGAGGGAGTTGTTGGCCTGGGAGTCCCTGCTATGGCTGTACTGCCGGAAGTATACTCCCGGCACAACTCTGACCAATCACTCAAAATGGCTGGCAAGCTGCGCAAACCCACGCAGCTAGAACCCACAGCCACCACCTCCAAATCCAAAGTCCCCACCAAACCCACTAAAAAGAAGACAAAAAAGGCTACTCAGGGAAATGAGTCCCCTGAGGATGCCCCTTGCAACACAAACACAGGCTATATCTACTGGTTATAACCCCTAGTGGATACAGGACTTCACCAGCCACAACCGCTCAGGATTCCTCTCAAACGGAGCCTGCAGCAACCACAGAAGGGGTACCACAAATCTGGGATCTTCCTCATTTGAGGAGATTGCCATTGAAGAGCACCATTCTCCCCAGGTGCACACTGCTTTTACCCCATCTCCCCATGCAACCGCCCCCCAAAGTCCAAAATTATCATTACAAACGTGCTGACTCAACTGCATGCCTCTCCTCCTCCCCAACAACCACCAACAAAGGGGAGAACCACAGCTATTGAGGACGAGGATCACCATGCTTCTGACAACCCACAGCACCGGGGTTTACAAGTTCTATCTCCTTGGGGATATGGAGATTAGAACATCTAGTGAGGCTGCCACCTCTTCTGAATCAGCACATGATCAGAATGAGGCTGGGAACATAGCTAAGACCTCACTAGAGGCAACAGCTGATGAAGGACATAGTCCTGAGGCTGGAAGTCCCCAGTTCCAAGAAAAAGGGGCGCGTGCTAAAACTGGTCTACACCCAGTGCATGTACATCCTGCTACAAGCAGGAGGTCAGGTGATTCAGCATCTGCTGATGATGACCTGGGCTTCTTTTATGATGTTCTGGCCCAGAACACAATTCTTGAGGAAGAAGTCAGTAGACTACAAAGACTACTTGACCAATCCTCTCAAGAAGCAAGTCCATCTGCCACCAACATAACCCACAGATGGCACTTCACCTCAAGGTCTCCCATACACTCAGCCACTCAAAACTTCCAAGCCACCAGCTTTTGTTTCTGCACTGCTTCTCAGGACAGAACCCCTCTGAGCAAACAGTTGCTATCTTTCAGCAAACATACCTCTCATCACCCCCATGATCACAGACATTGTGATCAAAACCATGGATGAGAGGCTTCCCTCAATCATACAACCCCTGGTGGAGGAGATTGTGAGCACAAGGCTTTCTGCTACTCAAACCCTTGCAACCAATGCAACCAAAAGGGGGAGAGTCAGTTAGTGTGAAAGCAAAGGGGAAGACCAAACTGAAAGAAAAGGAAACTGAGAAGGAAGAGGAGTCTGTGAAGGGAACCGAAAATGATCAAGTGGGTGAAAGTCACAAAGACTTTCATGTCACATATAAGAAGAGGAAGGGTGAAGGAAAAGGAAAGATCTCCAACTCAATGAGATGATCAAAATGGCAGATGCTACACATAGTAAATCAATGGATGCCATTATTGATCAACTGTATAGACAAGGGTTCGATACTGCACAACTTGACTCAGAGATCAGGAGACTTGAAGTTGAAGAAATTAACTCAAGATGGGCAAGTTATGATGCATTAGAAAGAGAGAGACTAGAGATCATGATCAGATTCATTGCAAAATATCTTGGGAGATCATTGATCGAGATTAAATCATGGACCAGGGATAGTATCTTGGCTATAACCGCCAAGATCTGTTCGTCTGAAGCATACACTAAGGGTTTAGTAGTCGAAGCTTTGAATGAAGCAGGAGCAGGGAGCAGGACTGAGCTAGCCAAACACTCAAAAGCCACACTCAACTCTAAAATGCTAACTTAGCCTGTCAACATTCCCTCTCCAAAACAACCACAACCAACAAAACCAACCCCCTTACCCTCTAAACCAACAGCCGATGATGCACCCAAGAAGAAGAAGAGAAGGGTGTTGAGGCTAGAAGAAGAAGAAGAAGAGGATGATGTGGAAGAAGATAGGCTGCCTCTGTCTGAAGTCCTAACATTGCCTAAAGCCAAACCCACGCCCATCACTCCCACCTCACAGATGGAAACTGTGAGAGTAAAGATTGAAGAAGAGCAGCAGCAAAGGATTCATGACGATGAGATGTTGAAAAGCATCGACAAAACTTATGTTGCTTCTTCATCAATAATTAGTATGAAGAAAGAAGCTCTGAGGTGGTACACCCTTGCCAACACATTTCAATATCAGAAGGACAAGGTGAGAGTATGGCCTGATCCTAGGGTGGCTCACAGGATTGTAAAGAAAGACATTCCTTCGAGATACAAGGGCCAAGTAAAAAGGATCGTAGATGAAGAGATCACAGTGGTCCTTGTAGTATCACCCTGGGAGACTAAACAGCCACCCCAAAAGATGTTAGAGAACAGAGATATTAAAAAGGGGTTAGTCTACAAGAGGCTTGAGAACTTCAAACAAAATGAGCTCAGTCTTTACTTGAAGGGACTCATCCTGATGAGTTTGCATATAGACAGATTACAACAGTTGAGCTCAAAAATGGCAAACAGGCCAAGTACATCTCAGAGCTGTATGGGCGTGAAGGATTGTTTGATGGTGAAGCTGAGAACCTGACCATGGAAGAACAAATTATGTTTCTCAGAGCATACACCAGAGAATCCTACAGGCTTATACATGGGAAGTGAGTCTCATGGATGGGGGAACAGCTTAGTGTCCAATTCCCCAATATAGAGCTCCCATCCATACATTGCCAACCAAATCATCAGAGACTCATTCCCATGCCAGTGCTTATATGGGTTATCTTCTCAACTGATCAAGAAGGAAAAAGACCAACCATTCTGCCAACAATAAGTGGGACCTCAATAAAGTTAAAGGTTTTGGCTGCATTGGTTCAGGGGGAGTTTGTTGGACCAAAAGAACCAATGAGCCGGATCAGAAAAACCTTTAAGTCCCACAGACGTCACAACAACTACTGAAGACCACAACAGCTGAAGACAACAGCTGACTACAAAGTTTGAACACTAGTGCTGAAGACAAAGTGTGAAGACAAGTGCTGAAGAGAAAGTCTGAAGACAAGTGCTGAACACAGTCTGAAGACAAGTGCTGAAGACAAGTGCTGAAGACAAAGTCTGAAGACAAGTGCTGAAGACAAAGTCTGAAGACAAGTGCTGAAGACAAAGTCTGAAGACACAAGTGCTGAAGACAAAGTCTGAAGACACAAGTGCTGAAGACCAAAGTATCAGACGTTGTCACAACAGCTGAAGAGGTCTTCTCAGTAGTTGTGACGGTTTACCTTTCAGTAGTTTTATGTTTTTCAGTAGTTTTGTAAAACGACTGAAGAGCTTATTCTTCAGTCGTTGTAGTTTCAGTATTTTCTTATCAGTAGTTTCATATTTTGTACTTAACACTCTGATATGTTCTTAGTAGTTGCGAACATTTCAGTAGTTTGTTAAGAGTTAGTTATTTTTG
This sequence comes from Flaveria trinervia, assembly GCA_025506515.1. Classification (NCBI taxonomy): domain Eukaryota; kingdom Viridiplantae; phylum Streptophyta; class Magnoliopsida; order Asterales; family Asteraceae; genus Flaveria; species Flaveria trinervia. Next base: position 25,083,968 of record CM046453.1, on the reverse strand, counting down.
TAAGAGATCTGCCAGTTGTCACTTTCCTGTGATAACAGCAGCGATTGCACTCTATATAAGGAGTGTCAACCTATTGTAATAAGTGAGAATGATTTGATCAGAAATATTCGATATCATAGAAACATTCCTTGTTACAGATATATATTCTCTCGTTATAACCGTATTTGTTCTTAATGCATACGAGTATCAAATTCTTGCTACAATTTGTCTAATTCTTGTTCTTATTCCGCTAGGTTACGCTCTAATACATCAAACTTGTGATCACTGATCCTGACAAATATCTGTGTAGTACACATGCCAAAGAGTCATGATCTCTATGGGTGAGCTGCATATCTTGAGCTAACACTCTGGTTCTAGGCTTTCTACTAACAATTTCTTCTTCCAGTTTCTTAAGCCTTTCTTTCTTCTTATTGTTCAACCTAACGATGTCAGCCCTTAGTGAATTGGTTTCATGTTTCCAAGTTTTCTTTTTGTGAACCCTTGAATTGAGAGATAATCCTTCATTTCCCTCTCAGACATGTTGTAGGGATAAGGATATAAGGATTGAGGAGTAGAAGTCTACCTTTTCATGGATGATAATTTGGGCACAGAGGCCTTGGGTGATAGTCTTCTCACACTCAGTCTTAACTATGGGGTCCAACAAGTTGTTCAATTTCTCTTCCTCTGCCCTCATTCCCTCATCGGTCATACTGAATACCTCATCTGGGTCATATCCATGATTAATCAAGAACATGGCTTTCACCATCAGATCATCAATCTATGCCTTTTCAACCATTTCTACAACTGATTTTTCCTCCTTCATTGCGCTCTCAACTGCTACTGGTTCATCAACCACATAGCCACCCTCAATTTCTCCTTCCTCAAGGTCTACAATATCAACTTTCCTTTTTAGTTGAGCATCAACCTGTTCATGTTCTTCTAAAAAATTAGCAAAAGCTACAAGGCTTCTAGGATCATCCTTTTTACTTTTCTTGCTTGGCTCTTCTTCTACCATAGGTCTTTTTCCCTTTGCCTTTTCTGTTAACTACTTCCTCTTTCTGGTATATGTTTGCATTGATGGACGAGAATAGGTTTCGGGATGTTTAGCTTCTTGAGGCAATTTTCAGCCTATGGTTGTTCTTGTCATGAATGGAAGCAGCTGATTCTTCTTTCTCTTGTTGGTCTTCACATAATCTTTTGACCAGCTCCTTTTGTTCTTCAGTGAGTGACACAACAGGCACTAGTTGCATGCTCAATTCCTTTTCAAGAGGGACAGGAGATTGAGGAATAACTGTTGGAGCATATATAGTCATATATAGTGTGTCCGTCGCTTGTCGAATAGTCTAGGCTTAATGTTATACGACTGATATGTTGTAAACACATGAAACTGGGTCATTCGGAGGATCATATGTGAATGAGACTCAGTCGTACGACTTAGCCATGGTAATGGACAAGTCGTGCGACTGAGAGATGCGATTCGGACATTCGTAAGACTGAACCATAAGTATGGTCCAGTCGTACGATTGAACCATACGCATGGTCCAGTCGTACGATTGAACCATACGCATGGTCCAGTCATACGATTGAACCATACGCATGGTCCATTCGCACGAATGGGCCCAGTCGCATCTAATATGGGCCGAGGCCTATATATACCATTTTCAATGTGTAGAGAGAAGAGGGGTTTTTAAGGGTTTGAGAGAGTGTGCCCGGGAGCCTAGGGCCGCCGGATGAGAGGGGAGATCATGCTCGATCTTCCCCTTGCCAAGAGTCTTGATTCTTATGTTGTAATGAGCTTGTAATAGTTAGGTTTTATCAATGAAACCATTCAATTGTAGTTCGTATTATTATTTGACTGTTGGTTTGTGTTCTTTGTTATCCTTCCGTCAAGAACATGCTCAGATGTTTATTGATCCAAGAAACCGACTTCACAATAACAACTATGGGTTCAGCAACAGTCCTCTGTTCAACTATGAAGTCCCAGAAATCATCATAAATAATAGATTCTTCGGTTGTGAAGCCATCTGGAGCTTTAATCATATCACTGAATTCATCTTCTCTAGTGTGAACATCAACTGATTTCACTTAATGAACAACCATTTCCTTGCTAGACTCATCATGCTTTGTCTTGCTTGTTTCTTCTCCCTTTTTAGTTTCAAAAAGTTTCATCCTTTTAGCATGAGGAACCACTCTCTCTTGCTGAACTCTTAGAAGTAATTTCTTTCTCACTTGCCCCATTTTAGGTCTAGGATCAATAGATCTAGTCTATTTCGTATAGGCTAAGAACTTGAATTAATATCTGTAATGAATGCTTGTAATTCATTATTTTGTATGGATTAAATGTATAGGTTAACCCATATATAAGTGTGTTGATTTATGTATGTTTTTAGCTAAAATATCATAAGTGATGAATTTTTTAAAAACTGACATAGTGTAAGAAACATCCACGGATGAACATTTTGTTCTTACATAGATATATTTCTTACAAGAAAAATACTTCTGAAGATCTTCTACGGATGAACAACTAGCTCTGAGTTTGGAAGACAAGATACCTTCGGAAGAACAAGTTTGCTTCGGAAGAATAAGCTTGCTTCAGAAGAACAAGTTTGCTTTGGAAGAACAAGACTGCTGGGGAAAACAATTATCTACGGAAGATTCCAAATACCAAGAGATCCGGTGTTTTTTAATAGAAACATTATTGTCTCTAAATAAGGATCCTAGGTTTCAAATCAGAGCACGGCTTCGACAACAAACATCAAAGCAGCAATATTACAATCACCCAACATCACATCAAATCACACAAATCAAAACCCTAGCAGCCGTCACATCATCAAACACTAAAATCAATATCATTCATTCATTCATTGTAATCATTAACATGTTTTCTTTTAATGAAATATGTGTTGCACCCTGAAAGGATCATACATGCCAACTCAATGGGTGAATTGATGATTGCTCTGCTGGAATCCCATAAGTCCAAGAACCAATGTGGATGAAGATCTGCAAGGAAAATAACAAGCGTTATCTTCCGCATTTGTTAATGCGGAAGACATAACACTGATGCGGACAAGTGTTTACTCTTCCGCATTGACTAATGCGGAAGACATAACACTAATGCGGAAGAATAAAAGAAGATGCGGACAAAACTTTGCTCATCCGCATTGACAAATGCGGATGACCGACCAAATGCACACAAGTATTTGTTCATCCGCATTAACCAATATGGATGACCAACTTACTAATGCTGATGATCAAGTAGAAATGTTGATCAAGATTAACTCATCCGCATTTGTCAATACGGATGAACAAGCAGAGATGCAGATCAAGACATAGACTAGTTTCTGATGTAATAGGTCAGGGGTAGTTTAGTCATTTTGTAAAATCTTGTCTGCCTATAAATAGAATAGTTAACCTCGTACTGAGGTGACGGCTGATAGATAGAGAATTTTTATTGTAATTATTCTCTATAACTTATCAACTTTCATATATCAATACAAACAACATTTATGAGTAATTTTCTTGCTTTGAATGTTCTTTGATTGTTTGTTTCCGCCACTCAATCATTGACTTGATTATCATATTAGATTCCCAGTAAGAATTTCACTCTTACTCAACCCAGTCAATTGGTATCAGAGCTTTGGCACTCGATTCTCTTTCAGATCTGCGCACAGACTGAATAGAACTCGATTGATCTGATAATCAAGTTGCTAATAGTAGATATCATCATCTGTACTTAGCAAACGCCAAAAATATTCCTGTCAAACAACAAGAATACTCATTCTGAACCTCAAAAGAACTGCTTGAACAAGTTGGACTCATCAAACATAATCAATCTTAAAATCAACTAAATCTATATTTTCACAAATCAACATGGATTCTAACAGTTACTCTGAACTAGGTCATACACCTAAACCTCCCATGCTTAAACACAAATCCGAGTTTAAACAATGGAGAATAAGGTATAGAAATTATATCACAGGTGTAGATCCTAATTTTTGGATCTCAATATGTAAGGGTCCACATATTCTGTTACTCTATCAACAGTTCAAGATGCACTGTACAAGACTGCTAGAATACCAATTGAAGACTTAACTCTGGATGAAGATGACTATAAGAAAATCAAAATTGATCTCAAAGCATACTCAATTTTGACTTAAGCACTCAAAATGGATGTGCTGAAAAGATTGGAAAAGTATGGAACTGCTAAAGCTGTTTGGGATGCTCTCAAAATTATGTGTGAAGGAAGCAGCGAGGTTGTTGAAATTAACAAAGACAAGCTGGTCAATCAGTATGAAACCTTCCATCACACCAAAGGACAATCCATATCAAAACAACTACATAGATTTGTACAGTTGGTCAATGACTTGGAAATTATGGGTGTTTCATACAACATTAAAGAACTTAACAAGAAAATGCTTCACAGTCTACCTGAAAGCTAGAAGCAAAATGTCACAATGCTGAAAAATACTCTTGATCTTGAGAGCACCACTCTAGACATTATGATAGCCAAGATTGAAGCTTTGGAACTTGATGAACGAAGCAGAAATCTGAGTGGACCAAGAGTGATTGAAGCCTACAAATTCCCTTCAGAATCACATTCTGTTGAAAATACTTTCATCACAGAGGAAGATGACTTCATCTCCTCAAGAGATCAAATGAACAATACTGGGTTAATTGCATCTCCACCATTTTATCACCCTTCAACTTCAGCTCAAGCATCAAAAGTCTTTACTGTTCCTTAACCTCTCAAGAAGAACTAAATCAAAAGAGCAAAAGGCAACTTACAATGCCTTTGTTGCAAATTTTGAAGCATATCTAGGGGAAAGACTCACTTCTGCCCACCTAATACAGGAAGATTTAGAAGAAATAGATCCTAATGATGTTGAGGAGATGGATCTTCAATGGCAAACGACAATGATTGCCATGAGAGCAAAGAAAATCTTCAGAAAAGTAAGAAAGTTGAGCCTAAATGAGAACACAAAAGTTGGATATGACAAATCCAAGGTAAAATGCTTCAGCTATGGCATGACTAGCCATTTTTGAAGAGAGTGCAATGCTCCTAAAAGAAACAACCATTCAAGGAACTCTCCAGGTCAATCATCATCACATCCCAACTCAAGCTATCACTCAAACAATCAAAAATAGCAGTACCATCATTCTCATCATCAACAAACATACCAGAATCAACCACAGCTGACTAATCAAGCCCATGCAAGCAGTTAGCCTTCTGCCAGTGCCCTTGTGATCAAACAAGATGGGATATGTGACTGGAGTGTGTATGCTGAGGAAGTCAAGCCTCAATTCTAGAATCATGCTCTTATGGCTTACATCAATGATGGACTAGAAATGATGAAGAGAGAACTAAAAAGTTTTGAAATCAAAATCAAATCTCTCATTTCTGTCATAGAAAAATTGCATGGTAAGAAATACAATCTTGCAGCTGAAAATGAGCTACTAAAAAGTTAGCTCAAGCTAAAGCTCAACAATCTATGACTGAAGTGAAACTTGAAAAGTTTCAAATGTCTTCAGTCAAGCTGCAAGAGATGCTGGATTCACAAAAGGATCCAAAGGACATGTCAGGGATTAGGTATAATTCATGTCCTCCACCATACAATGATAATTACACTATCATGCCTACTCTGTCTCACTCTCTGAATCAATTAAACCTAAAACTATGAAACCTAAATCAGTAGTGAAACAAGTGACAAATCCTCAAAACAAACCTGATGTTTATTTTGAAACCAATAAGGATAAAATCAAGTTCGGACACCCAATCAAAATCAAAGAGTGCTCAGACAAGACAGTGACTGTATGAAACCATCAAGCCCTGTAAAAACAATTGTACCTTTTATAAAATTCATACCATCTATTTTACAAGGCAAAAAGAAATGTGTCAAAACAGAGAAACCCACTACTGAGAGTAGTTCTGATAATGACATTGTATCTCCATAAAATTCAAGCAAATCAGAAAAGATTTCACTAAAAAAGAAACCGACTGTAAAACTGAGTTCAACACATAAAACTTCATTAGACCCTTAGTCATCAAGGTTAAGGCGGCAGGGAGTTGGGTTTGATATCTGTAACAAAGAACATGTTGACCAGTTTGAGAAAGAGGTGAGAAGTAGGTTAAAGAAACAGAAACAGCCCAGACAACTGAACAAAAGTAGTGTTGTGAAATAATCTACTAAAAGGGCTGATTCTGATTTATCACCTAAAGAAAGGAAAGTGACTCATCAAAAGAAAGTATCAGTTGAGTCAAACAAGGAAAAATCTACTTCAAGAAACAAACAAATGTATTGTGATATTTGTGACATGTTCAATCACAAGACAGATAAATGCTTCTTTAATCAGTGTTGTTCTATCTGTGATATGAACCATCACTCTACCAAAATTGCTATTTCAACAAGTATTGTTCAATCTATGACATGAACAATCACAATACATCTAATTGTTACTTTAATCAGAAAGGGTTGAGAATTCGACAATACAAGCCCATCTTAAAAACATCTACTGTGATGCATTCTGTGAGACCATATCTTTATAATACTCAATCTAGGACACCTTGATCAACAATGACAGAAATAACTTGAAGGTTTTGAGGACGGGTCAAAGAAATCATCCCATAATGAAACACAAACTTAACCTTCCTAAGCAAAAATCAACTTTTGATAATGAAACTCGGGCTAAATTTTTACCAAGAAATAGAGACCAATGATTTCATTATTCATCTGAATCCTCAGTAGATGTTGATAAGATGACTCAACCAATTCATTATCAAAAGTCTCCCAGAACACCTCCATCTAATCATTATTCAGAGGGAAATACTAGGAGGTGACTATCATGAATAGGAACGGGGATCCCAAGACCATCATGGCTTGGGTTCCTTATTCTAATTAGTTCCTTTTGTTTGTAGGTTCATCCACACAGGTCTAATAGCCTATGGTACGTAGACAGTGGATGCTTCCGACACATGACTGGAAATCGTTCTCTCCTTCATGATTTCAAGTACATACAAGGAACTATTATGGCATTCGGTGGAGATTCAAAAGGTGGTAGGATTACATGAGAAGGATCTGTGACAAACGGGATGCTGAGCTTTGACAGAGTGAATTACTATTAACAACTGAATTTCAATCTGCTAAGCGTGTCTTAGATCGACGACAAAAAATATTCCACTGCTCACTACTACATTCGGAAACCTGGATTTCAGATTCCTGAAGAATGGGTTGTCTTAAGACTCCAAGGAAGAATAATACATGTCTTAAACCTGTGCCCTGCATCACCTAAGGAAGAAACATGTCTTTTGTCTAAAGCATCATTTGATGAGTCATAGCTTTGGCATAGACGTTTGGGGCACACTAACTTTAAAAATATGAACAAGTTAGTCAAAGGAAACCATGTAATTGGTCTTCCTCAAAAAAGAATTCAATTTTATTGATCAATGTTCGGCGTGCCTCAAAGGAAAACAACACAAATCGTCTCACAAAACCAAGCTAGTGAACACTAATAATACTCCATTGAAGTTACTTCACATGGATCTTTTTGGACCAACTCATGTAATGAGTATGGGAAAGAAACAGTATTGTTTAGTGATCATTGATGACTTTTCTCGATTCACAAGGGTGTTATTCGGACTTCATAAAAACAAAGCATCCCAAATCATTCAAGAATTTATCACTAAAATTGAAAATCAACTTGATCTCAAGGTCAAAATAATAAGAAGTGATAATGGTACAGAGTTCAAAAATGAAAATATGAGTTCCTTTTGTGCAACCAAAGGCATTGCTCATCAATTCAGTGCAGCTAGAACTCCTCAACAAAATGGGGTAGCTGAAAGGCGAGGAACACTGATTAAAGCAGCAAGAACGATGCTAGCCGATGCTAAATTGCCAATTACCTTATGGGCAGAAGCAGTTAATACATCGTGCTTTGTGCAAAATCGAACTTTGATTGTTAAAGAAAGTAACATGACACCTTATGAACTGATCTTTCATAGGAAACCATTTATTGGATTCCTTAAATCATTTGGTTGTCCAGTCTCAATATTAAACCCACGTGATCATTTGGGAAAATTTTCATCTAAGTCTGATGAAGGATTCTTTGTAGGTTATTCTTCTGTCTCAAAGGCTTATAGAGTGTTCAATCCTAGACTGAACATTATCGATGAATCTACAAATGTTCAATTCAAAGAACATTCGTTTCCCACTCTACAAATGGGCCTGATTAGTTGTTTGATATTGACACTTTTACTAATCATTTGACCAATTTCACTTGTCTGATGCAGGAAATATACATTCAGGTGATACTTCATCAACTGTAGAAAGAAGAGATAGTTATCCATTGATTCCACCATCTGATGAACATTTGAATGAAGATGTTCATCTTCAAGCTGATCCCATCAGACATCTATCAAAAAACCTTAGTGTTTCTTCTGAAGAAGGTCCCAGCCTGGTACCATCTCACTCAGATGACTTGTCACATGAGATCAGAAATCAAAATAGGCTTCTCATTCAGTAGAAACTCAAGGTACATCAAATGAGGCAAGCAACCTCAGTGCTACTGAAGATGTAGCAGTTACTGAAACAGAAGTTGACAATCTTCATAATTCAACAAAAATACAAGATGAATGTGCCTCTGACCATAATGTACTGAATGTCTCCAATCTTGATGTAACTATTGCTGGTGACACCATTCCACCACAAGAATACACAAGAATCATCCAGTTGATACCATTATTGGTGATCTTAATGAGAGGGTGACAAGAAGCAAGTCCAGTATTGCAAACATCTATTTGTTCTCATGCTTTCTATGTCAAACAGTACCCAAAAACATCAAAGAGGCACTTCAAGACAATTTGGATGAAGCAATGCAGGAAGAATTGCTCTAATTCAAGAAGCAAGAAGTATGGCAGCTGGTAGATCTTCCCGAAGGACAATACCCTATCGGTACCAGTGGCTGTACAGGAACAAACTGATGATAGAGGGATAGTCATCAGAAATAAAGCAAGACTAGTGGACAGGATACACTCAGGAAGAATGAATCGACTATGACGAAATTTTGCTCCTGTTGCCAGACTAGAGCAATCAAAATCTTTCTTGCATATTTGCATCCATGAAATTTACTGTTTATCAATGGATGTAAAGTGTGCCTTCCTGTATGGAAAGATTGTTGAAGAAGTCTATGTGAATCAACCACCTGGCTTTGAAATCCAGATTTCCGTTATAGAGTTTACAAGCTTGACAAGCTCTGTATGGTCTCCTCAAGCACAGAAAGTGGTATGAGACTCTCTTAGAAGAATAAAGGGAACTAAATGTTATGAAGAGGAAGATTGATCAGACTCTCTTCAGAAATAGATTGAACGACATGCTGTTAATCCAGATCTACGTGGATTGACATTATATTTCGCCTCGACAACAAGCACTCTGCAATTGAATTTGAAGATCTTATGCATTCAAAGTTCCAAATGAGTGCTATGGGGGAACTCACCTTCTTTCTAGGGGTCAAGTCTGCAGGATCGTTCAAGGGCTTGAACACAATTACAACACAACAACACAATGAGAAGATTAACTAAACTTTAATCAAACAGTGAACTAGGTAACCAAAGGTGATACAAGAACACAAGTAAAGCAAGAGACAGAACAAGAGAGTATAGTTTTCAAGGGAGCAGTATATTGCTTTCTCAAGTTCTTTTACAAGTGTTACAAAGCATAAAGATACAAGAAACTTGAATACTTATACTACAACCTACAGCCGGCTATACTATGAAAGCCAGCTGGATACAATTGACTAGACACTAACAAAATCAATTGTAGAATCAAAAGGCATATCTGCCTTTTGACCTTGTGACTATGACATGCCATAGCTCACATCCTTATACATTACAAAAAGGATAAAGTACATAAAGTGGAAAGTTTCAGACTCAAGACCTCAATGTACAGTTACCAAAAGCATGGACCTTTTCACCAACTCTTGTAAGTTGGTGACTTATCAGAGACGCAGCGGAAAAGGTGCTTTATGGAACAGTACATCAGATAAAGCATGTGTACTAAAAGTCTTCGGAAGAAATCTGTCTTCATAGGGTGAAGCTTCGGAAGACTTTGTCTCTTGAAGCTTCGGAAGACTTCATGTTTGGCTTCGGAAGATATTGGTCTTGGCTTCGGAAGATATTACACTTAGAATGTTTTCTAATGTATTGTGTAAAACTTCCGAAGCATTCTTCACTTCAGTACTTAGTGCATGTTGCTGAAACACTTAGGCATTTTGGGTTGCATCAGACTTCAGGAATCCTTACAAACTCCCCCTAGGCTGATGCTACCAAAACACTTAGAAGATCTTTAAATGTTGGTAGTCTTCAGACAATCAAGACCATTCCTTTCTTCATTTGATGGTCAGGATCATCAAGACTCTCATAGTATCTTCTCATTTCAAAGAGATCATGCAGAGGTAAGTTGATTATGTCTTGCCAGGAGTAGACATTCTCAACACCTTGATCTCTGACAACATGCCATCTTTCTGGATTGGTAGAATAAGTCCAGGATAAGATAGGTGTCTCAGTTGCTAGAGGAGCCACTTGCATAGGAGTTGATTGGGTTGCCTCATCATGCACTTCCTCAGGTTGATCTGATTCAGCCTGGGGTGTAGAGGTAGATGACTTTGGCTTCTTCTTTTTAGTCTTTGGTTTAGAAGCCATTTTCTTCTTCCTCTTTAATGTCTTTAACTGAGAAGACTGGTCTGCAGCACCATGTTGATCATCAGTGTCTTTCTCAGTTGGGTGTTCCTCCCTCACAGGTTCAGAAGGAGAGGGAGTTTGACCCTGTCTTGGATCAGAAGATGAAGTTTGCTGAGGCTCAGCTGGAGGTTCTGGTTCAGGTGTCTCTGGTTGTTCAAACTTGACCTCCACTTCAGGTGGGACTTGACTTGGAAGAGAGTGCAAGTCAATCAATTCACCACTTTTAATCTTCTGCTTGATCACCCTTATATGCTCATCCATTGTAGATAGAGACATGGGACCAAGTCTCCTTCCGGAGAATCCATATGACTTCAAGAAGCTCATCATTCTTTGTCTGTCAGCAGACTTCTTTGCATTCTTTTGAATGATGGCTCTTGACTTTGCAGCTTCTTCCCTTAGCTTCCTTTTGGTTGTTTTTCTTTCTTTGACTAGCTCAAGCTCAAGTTGCTTTAAGTACTCGAACTCAATGAAGTCATAGGACAGGGGAAGAAGTGTATTTGCCTGATAGAAGCCTGTGGCACTCAGGTAGTTTATCATTTTGATTCTATCCTCTTCTTTATCTACCTGAGGTTCTGTGGAGCCACATCTTCCTGTGCAGGACTTTCTTGAACTGGAGAGAGAGTGGGTATGCTTGTGAAAGTCTTTTCTGTCTCTTCTCCTCTTTGAATTGGAGAAGTAACCTTGCATCCTCTTTCTCCTTTATCTCTCTTGACACTTCCATGTCAGCCAGTTCATTCAACTCTTCTAAGGGGGGAGATGATTTCATCAACATCATAGTTCCTGGTCTGTAAATAGGTAATCCTGACTGCCCTTTGTCATCATCTTTAGTATTTGGTCTGGGGGCAGCCCTGATTGCAGCTTGCATGAATTTAGATGACCCAGAAGAACTTTCTCCCCTTAGCCTCCTTTTCCTCTCTCTCTCTTCCTCCTCAATTTCCTCAGGAGTCATTATCCTTTTCCCTTTGTCACCAACAGACCTTTGTGACTCAGGGTGGATTGAGGCTTGGCCTTCATTGCTTGGTGTAGCTTCCATGCTCTGGCCAGAGAGAGGCTGAGAAACACCTTCACCAGCAGGTGTCTCAGATGGAGTTTGGACCTCTGCAGCAGTTGTTGATGGTGAGACAAGGGTCTCAGGTTCTGCCACTGGGCCTTCAGCCAAGGTTTCCCCTATGAAACTAATCTTAGGGTCCACCTCAACATCCAGTTGACCGATGACATTGCCTGATTGCCTAAGTCTCCTTCTTAGAGAGAACTCTGCAAGGATCCTGTCTTGGATTCTTTGAGCCAGCCTGTCAGCTTGTCTAGATTTGCTTGGATTGACAAGTGGCATGTTGACTAAATCCAGTCCTTCATAGAAGCTCAGGCTTTGGAACTGAAAGACTTCTTGTGGCCTTGAACTCTGTGAAGTATGAGGGCTCTTCTGTCATCATCATACCTCCATCTGATGATGTAGTTGCCAGTTCCATGTGGTGGAGATGAGACAGCCCTTGGTATACCTTCCTCAAAGAGACTCCTGATGAGAGAGTCTATAGAGTCCACATTAATGTGAACTTGAGGAAGTTGCTGAGAATGCACAACAGCAAGTGAGGATGGTGAGTCCTCTATGTCCATTCTCTTTGAAGAACTCCCAGGTTCTGTGGTTGTGATAACTTTCTCCCCCTTTTTGGTAGCATCACCCACTTGCATAGGTGAGCTGGAGGATAAATCAGTCACTTCCACAGGTTCTTGTGTTCCTGGTTGAGCTCTCCTTAAAGGTCTCTCAGCTAGTTTTTCCTTCAATATGAAATCTGAAGTTGCTGATCATTGACCCTGTTTTGCAGGGTAGTCACCTGAGATTCCAAGTGACTAACCTTAGAGACTAGATAGGTGCATGTTTGTGACAATTTTTGTACCTTTAGTCTCAAATTCCCCTCATCTTCATCAGAAGAATCACTGGGGATGAGAGGATTGGACCAAAGTCCTCTCTCTTCACCAATGGTTGAGTTGCCATTGTTTTGAGGTCTTAATGATGTAATCACTTTCAAAAGTGAGAGCCTCTTCCATATGGACATCCTGAACAGGTTCAGATGTGTCCACCTCAGTAATAGGTGACTGATGAGGGATAGACTGAGGAGAGTCAGAGGTACTCATCTCTCTTTGAGTAGGGGAGGAGAAGAGAGACTCATGGTACTCACTGAATCCTAAGTCTTCATCAGTGTAAAAGGATAGGTTGGGAATTGGTTGGTTTAGATCCAAAGGCTGGGGATGGTAGCTGTCCCCTGAAGGTTGTTCACTTGAGTGTTGAGACTCAGAGTGAAAGCTTACGGTTGTTGGGCTAATGAGCTCATCAGGTTGAGCTTGAGGAACCTCAGCCCTGATAGGTAAAGTAATGGAGTGGTTTGCTCCTCAGGAGAAGTGGGAGCTCTGGAGTCCACTTCTTCCTGTAAGGTTGAGTATTTGGGGGCCTGCACAGACTCAATAGCCTGAGCAGGGTTCGTTGGGATTTTCTTTTGTAGGTGATGAATATTGAGGTTGTGAAGAGGTAGGAGAGCAGTAGGTGTGGGTCAACACTAGCTTGGACTGCTATGTTGTCACCTTGAGCAATGAGCTCTAACATTTTTGGACTAGGGCTGTTTCTACCCCTGAGAAGCCTACAGTTGGCTTCTTCATAATTTTAAAGATGCCGGGCTTCATCTGTCCCAGTTTAAGAATATTGCCTGTTTCCCTCAACTGTGAGCCCAGTTCACAGTTGAGAATGTGTTGAACATATCTAGGAAACATGTAATATTCTAAGGAGTCTAAGTTTGCAAGTAAATTAGTATAAACAAATTGAATACCTGAACTTGACCCCCTGAACCATCCCATGAACTATAAAGGAGATCCTCAGGAATCTGGTCCCATCCACCATGCTTGTTTGATAAGCTGTGGATAACCACATGGAGCAGGTATTTCCACTGGGATGAGACCTTCCCTTTCCTGAAGGTCTTTACAGAGAAATCTCCTTCATAGCCCATCTGCTCGAAGGAATGATTAACCGCTTCTTTTGGGAAGAACACTTCACCTGCTTCATCATCCAGCTGAAGATGTCGGTTGATGATGGCCGGAGTGATGAAATTGTTCTCCCCTGCACTGTGGCAGACAGTGCCTTCTCCCCATCCATAATGACCTCTTGGCAGGTCTTCCAGAATTCAAGCAAATGATCCTCATATAGAGGAGGATCAATGGTTAGGGAGGTGAAGTAGTGAGACAAAGACAAGAAACGGCAAACCTCTGAGAAATGAGGATCTTTGTCAGAGCATAACAGAGCAACCTGATTGTGTTGTCTGTGTAGCTGCATGGCAAAGTGAGGATCATTTCTGTGTGTAAGGTCAGCCATTGTGAGGTAGCTCAGAGATGAAGAGAAAAGAATGGAAGGAAATTTCAGAGAGAAAGCTTTGGGTTTTAGGTATGGAAAAGCAGATGATAGAGGGGGGAAACCGTTGGGTTTATATGAGAGAGAAGGATTTCAGATAAAGTTTAATGAAAGAGGATAAACTTTGAAATCCGTATGTCGGTCCCACCTCTGAAAAAGTAGTTTACCTTTTTGCTCAAAAAGTAGTTTTCTTGGAATTCGAAAAGCTTCCGAAAGTAATTTGTCTTCGGAAGTTTTTTTGAAAAGCTTCCGAAGCTAAAGTGGCTTCGGAAGAATTTTCCTGAGAGTCTTAAAGATTTATGCTTCGGAAAGAAATAAACTTGGATGCTTTGTATAAGAATGAACAAAGCTTCCGAAAGTAATTTTTGCTTCGGAAGGAAAAAGTCCTTAAAAATGAATAAGTGTCTAAGTTAAGAATTTTAAGCTTCGGAAGATAAATTTTGACTTCTTCCGAAGGTAAAATTTCTTAGACAGTCATTTATTTTGAAGACATATTTTTCTTCCGAAGGTAAAACGTTATCTTCCGAAGTATCAGAAAATTTTCAAGAATCTAAGGAAAGTCTTCAAAAAGAGTTTTTCATTCAAAGAAAACATGAGCTTATGAAAGTGATGAACTAGACAACTTAGGACACACATATTTTTAAGAAGAAATAATTAGAATTAGTTTTAAGAAAAAAGTCTACTCAAAGTTAATCATCCCAATAGCTGATATCAGATACTTAAATCTCTGTTCATCAAAAGCTTTTGTGAACAGATCAGCATATTGTTCATCTGTGTGAACTTTGACTAGTTTAATTAACCCCTTTTCATAGTTATCTCTTATTAAATGATACCTGATGTTGATGTGTTTGGTCCTTGAGTGCTGCACAGGGTTCTCAGTGATAGAGATAGCACTGTTGTTGTCTATGTGGATAGGAGTCTCTTTGAAGTTAAATCCGTAGTCTAGCATCTGATTTTGAATCCAAAGCACTTGAGCACAGCAGCTTGCAGCAGCAATGTATTCAGCCTCAGCAGTTGATGCAGACACACAGGTTTGTTTCTTGCATTGCCATGAGACAACCCTTCCACCAAGGAATTGACATCCCCCAGATGTAGACTTTGCAGTCATGTTGCAGCCACCATAATCACTGTCTGTATAGGCATACAGATTGAAATTAGAATTCTTTGGATACCATAAACCAAGTGTTGAAGCACCTTTGAGGTATCTTAAAATCCTTTTCACAGTGATTAAGTGAGACATCTTAGGATTGGCTTGATATCTTGCACAAATACATGTAGCAAACATGATATCAGGCCTGCTAGCTGTAAGATACATAAGAGACCCAATCATAGCCCTGTATAAGTGCTCATCTACACACTCCCCCTCAAGATCTGGACCAAGGGAGTGGTTTCTGGCTATGGGTGTCTTAGCAGTCTTACAATCAGTCATGTTGAACCTCTTGAGTATATCTTGAACATACTTTGACTGACTTATGAAAATGCCATCTTCAACCTGCTTCACTTGAATTCCCAGAAAGAAATTAAGTTCTCCCATTGAACTCATTTCAAATCTATCTTTCATCAGCTTTTCAAAGTCTTTGCAGAGCCTTGAATTGGTTGAGCCAAAGATGATGTCATCCACATATACTTGAACTAGCAGAATGTCGTTTCCTTGTCCTTTGATGAAGAGAGTTCCATCTATAGTACCTCTCCTGTAACCATGTTTACAGAGATACTCAGACAGTGTCTCATACCACTTCCTGGGTGCCTGATGCAGCCCATAGAGAGCTTTGTCAAGCTTGCAGACATAATCAGGATGATCAGGATCTACAAACCAGGTGGTTGTTTGACATAAACCTCCTCATCAATCACTCCATATAAGAAAGCACACTTTACATCAAGTTGGTAGACCTTGAAGTTCTTGGATGCAGCAAATGCCAGGAATATCCTAACAGCTTCTAGTCTAGCTACAGGAGCAAAGACATCAGTGTAGTCAATCCCTTCTTCTTGTGTGTATCCTTGAACAACTAGTCTTGCCTTGTTCTTGATGATGATTCCTCTATCATCCTTTTATTCCTAAAACCCATTTGGTTCCAATGGTAGTCTTCCCATGAGGAAGAGGACAAAGGTTCCAAACTTTCTGCTTTTGAATTGAAGCAGCTCTTGTTGCATAGCTTCAACCCAACTTCCATCCTTTAGAGCCTCCTCAACTTTCTTTGGCTCTAACTGGGATAGAAAACAAGAGTGAAGACAAACATTTGCTTCATGGGTTTGCCCTCTTGTCTTTACCCCGGAGATAACATCTCCAATGATGTTTGTGTAGGATGAGACTTGTGGATCCTTAGCTGAGGGATCACAGCAAGTTGCTGAGATAGATCCAAATTTGAGAAATTTAGATCTGGTCTTGAAGATTGATCCTCCACATTATCACACCTATCAAGATTAACTTGATCCAATGAGTGTGTGACATCATTGATGTTGTCATCTATGGTATGGTTATTAGCATCAAGAAATTCTTGATCACTATCACCATCACCATTGTTGTCTTCTGCAATTGAGATGTCTTTATCTGGTTGAGAAGCCTCTGAGCTGGAATTTGAAGGCATGCCAGATGTATCAGCTGGATTTGTCATTGTTGTGCTGATAGAAACCTCATTTGCTGAAGTAGTTTCAACTGGAGCTGAAGGTCTTCCTAGCTCAAATCTTGGATCAGGATCACCTGTATTTAAATTTTCTGCAGATCCTGAAACATGCTCACAAGATTTATTAAAACAGTTGGTAACTAAATCAAGATCAAATAGCCAATCCGGACCAGAACCAGCCACACTGGGAGTGTGCTCATTGAAAGTCACATTGGCTGACTCCTCAATGATTCTAGTTCTGAGATTGTATACTCTATAAGCTTTAGCTTGAGAAGAGTATCCAATGAAGTGTCCATCGTCTGATTTCTCAGCAAACTTGGCAACTTGATCTTTGGTATTCAAGATGGTGCAGGGACATCCAAATGACCTGAGAAAACCAATGAAAGGTTTCCTCTTGTGCCAAAGTTCATAAGGAGTCTTACCATGTGTCTTAACTACTAAACTCTGTTTTGCACATAGCAAGCAGTATTAACTGCCTCTGCCCAGAAGGTGATAGGCAGTTTAGAGTCAGACAACATAGTTCTTGCAGCTTCAATAAGTGTCCTGTTTCTCCTCTCAGCAACTCCGTTTTGCTGAGGAGTCCTGGGAGCACTGTATTGTCTTGTAATACCCTTTTCATCACAAAATGTATCAAGGATTTGGTTCTTGAATTCAGTTCCTTGATCACATCTTATGGTTTTGACCTTGTGATCACATTGATTCTCAATCTTTAAGATGAAATTCTTTAGAATCTCAGGAGTCTCATCTTTAGTTCTAAGAAGAAAACCCAAGTGAATCTTGTAAAATCATCTGTGATCACTAGACAGTATAAGGTCCTTCCTAAACTCATTACACTGGTGGGGCCAAAGAGATCCATATGTAATAAGTGTAGGGAGTAGTGATGGAGTTCTTTTCCTTAGGCTTGTGAGATACCTTGTGTTGCTTCCCTTTCAGGCATGCAACACAATGATCATCACTTGTAAACTCTTTCTTTGGCATTCCAGTTACCAGATCATGTTTGATTAATTTATCATATTCTTAAAGTTTACATGGCACATTCTTTTATGCCATAGGAAAGACTCATCACTATTTGCTTTAGATAGAAAGCATGAAACCTCCAGAGGGAGATGTTTCTTGCAAATCCATCTTGTACATGTTCCCTTTCCTGGGGGCTCTGAGCAGGATATGCTCATGAGGAATGACCACTCCAGGCTTGAGAACAATGCACTCATGCTCAGTGAAGAGCATGTTATGACTCTGATCACAAAATTGGATACACTCAGAAGATTGTACCCAAGCTCCTTAACAAAGTTTACCTTCTCAATGCTGAGCTTACCATTTGTGACCTTGCCCCTTCCATAAATGTAACCACCTTCATCTCCTCCAAAAGCAACTGGTCCTCCATCAATTCTCTCAAAATTATGAAGTAAGACCTATTGCCTGTCATGTGCCTGGAACAGCCACTGTCAATTATCCAGACATTCTTGTTTGTCTTGAGCTGTTCCTGCACAAAGAAAATGATTAGTTACATTTGGAAACCCAAGCCTTACTTGTCTTGGGTTCAGTAAGTGTAATAGAAGGTAATGCAACAGTAATAGATCCTATGGTTGTACAGAGGGGATCTTCAGCTGTTGTTGATGGAGAAACCTCAGTCATTTGGTCTTTCTTAGACTTCCACACCACCTTTGGAGTCTTGGACTTGACCTTCAAAACCTTAGAAGCTTTTGGAGCTTCACAAGTTTTAATGACTGATACTTCGGAAGAATCTACAGTCACTGCAGCAGACTTTAGTGCTTCGGAAGAACTCCTTTCTTCCGAGACCAACTTTGCTTCCGAAGGTAATTTTCCATTTACCTTCTTCTTTGATTTGGAGCTTCCGAAGGAAACAGACTTTCCTTCCGAAGCTTGAGACTTCTTGAGATTCTTTGAAGTCTTTGTATTGGTCATGTGGATAGTACTTTTAGGATTGTATGGACAATCCTTGGCAATATGAGAAGTACTTTCACACATAACACACAACATTTTCTTCTTCAAAAAATCTCCTTTTGAGAGCAAGACTGGCTTTGGTCACATCCCTTTTTCACCTTCATCTTGGTAGATGCAGATACAGTTCCCTTGGGCTGTGAACTGTTCTTGGAATTTGATGGTCCAGGCTGTGCAGCAGTGGTACACAGCAGCTCAGTCTTCTTCTTTGTACTGAGATGATTTGAACATGAACCAGAACTCTTGGCTAAGAAGCTTTGGTGGATGTCTTCAGTCCTTACTGCTTTGAAACCTGCAGAGATAACACTTGTTTCTGCTTAGCATCAAAGGTAGCCTTGATTTCTTGAGCCTTCTTTGCTTTCCTTTTGCTCTTCCTGATCAAGTTCTTTCTCTTGGACTTGGTCATCACAGTTAATTTCTTCTCCTCAGAAGGATAGTGGCCCTTGGAGGAATCCTCTTCTTCACTCTTCTCAGAGGGATTCCTCACTATCACTTCTTCATCATCCTCACTTATTGGATCTATGAGAGGAAGCTCATCTTCACAAGTTCCACACCTAGGAGATCTTACAGACAAGATTGTGTGTGGAGGAGCTATCTCATTTGATCCCAGTCCCTGTCTATTTTGATAACAACCTTATTGTGTAGGGATGAGGATATCATGTTCTTGAAGGTCTCTTCTTCAAGAACACTTTTCTCTGCCAGGCTTTGCTGATCACAAGCTCAGCCTGGCACTTAGTCAATTAGTTGATGATCTTGGATCTGAGTTCTAAAATCTGTATGTTCATGTTTTAGTACTGAATGGTTTTTTCCAACTATCTTCTATCTTTACTTGTAATCATTCAGACTTTCTAATCATTTTTAATATTTTTATGACTCAAGATCAGATCTCATCTCTAGGTTGTAGGACCTGTATCTATTACTTTAGCAATGCATTCAGGGGAGCAAAGATGTTCTAATACCTTGGCTTCATCATGGTCAGCCATCAATGCTTGGTTTGGAGAGCATCCTCCACCTGAAAACTCCAGTCAAATCCTCCCTCTTCAACAGCAACCGCAGCATGTTGCTTTGTCTTCTCAGCCTGAGGGTATTGTTTGTAGTTTGGTCTGAGTTGTGTTTGACCCCCATTTGCTCTAGGTGCCTTACACTCCCTAGCAAAGTGACCCATAAGGTTACAATTGTAACACTTAACTTTGCTTTTATCCAGCCCAAACTTACCACTGGTAGCATTGCTTGGAAATCTTCTTCCTGTCCTCTTGTAGAACTTCTTGGCTCTGTGAGTGAGAGAGCCATCTGCTGAACTATCTCCATGTATTCCAGGTCATCTGGATGGATACAGTCTAGGTCTTCAAGAGTGAAGAGATAATTTCCCACAGCTTTCATCTGCAGACACAAAGGCTTGAGAAGAACTTGTCTCTTGGAATGGGCTTCCTTGAGTAAAGTTCTCCCTTGGTGTCTCCGGGAAGGTGATGAAAGGACCCTTTTGTGAGTTGTCAGGGTAGCATAGGAGATGATGTTGGGGTTCTATGCTGTCCCTTTCAACCACATGAAGGGCTGAACCCATTTGATTGTTAGAGTTGCCAGATGAACCTTGTAAGTTCATCTCCATCTGGTATCCACTGAGAATCCCATATAACTCTGTCAGAGTAAGAGTTTTAAGGTTCTCAGTCCTCTTGATTACCACACAATAGTGTGTCCATTGCCTAGGAAGTGAGGACATGAACTTCCTTACAATGTCTCTGTTCTCAAGAGGAACTCCTCCATCCACAAGGGTATCCACAATCTCAACATACCTGAAGTATTGTTGGGTCATGGTTTCACCTGCTTTAAAGGTGAAATTTTCAAACTGCTGCTTCAGAAGATCTTTCTTGTTCTCCTTGGCTTCAGAGGAGCCTTCATACATCAGCTTCAGTGCATCCCACAGCTGTTTAGCTGTCTTGCACTTCTTAAAACCTCTGTACACAGAGTTTGGGATAGCAGTCTGAAGAGCAGTCATGGCCTTCCTGTCAATCTCTACTCTTTTCCTATCTTCATCTGAGTAGTTGGCCACATCTTTAGGAATCATACCAGCACCGGTAGCAGAGGGGGTGCTGGTATGAAAGGTCCATATTCAACAGATTCCCACATTCTTGAGTCAAGAGACCTGATGAAGCCTTCCATCCTCATGCACCAGGTGTCAAAGTCATCAAGAGTGATCAATGGGGATTTGTTCATGGTTCCAGTCTCCATATCAGTCTTTGAGATGGAAGCCATTTGAAAGTTTAGTTTTTGTGTGTGTGAGGGATCTTAAGATGGTTAGATCTTATATCACGAGCCTGAAAGCTCTGATACCAATTGCAGGATCGTTTAAGGGCTTGAACACAATTACAACACAACAACACAATGAGAAGATTAACTAAACTTTAATCAAACAGTGAACTAGGTAACCAAAGGTGATACAAAGAACACAAGTAAAGCAAGAGACAGAACAAGAGAGTATAGTTTTCAAGGGAGCAGTATATTGCTTTCTCAAGTTCTTTTACAAGTGTTACAAAGCATAGAAGATACAAGAAACTTGAAATACTTATACTACAACCTACAGCCGGCTATACTATGAAAGCCAGCTGGATACAATTGACTAGACACTAACAAAATCAATTGTAGAATCAAAAGGCATATCTGCCTTTTGACCTTGTGACTATGACATACCATAGCTCACATCCTTATACATTACAAAAAGGATAAAGTACATAAAGTGGAAAGTTTCAGACTCAAGACCTCAATGTACAGTTACCAAAAGCATGGACCTTTTCACCAACTCTTGTAAGTTGGTGACTTATCAGAGACGCAGCGGAAAAGGTGCTTTATGGAACAGTACATCAGATAAAGCATGTGTACTAAAAGTCTTCGGAAGAAATCTGTCTTCATAGGGTGAAACTTCGGAAGACTTTGTCTCTTGAAGCTTCGGAAGACTTCATGTTTGGCTTCGGAAGATATTGGTCTTGGCTTCGGAAGATTTACACTTAGAATGTTTTCTAATGTATTGTGTAAAACTTCCGAAGCATTCTTCACTTCAGTACTTAGTGCATGTTGCTGAGACACTTAGGCATTTTTGGGTTGCATCAGACTTCAGGAATCCTTACAAAGTCCAACAAACAGCTGATGGAATCTTCATCCAACCATCAATGTAACCATGTTAAGAAATTCCACTTGCTGACTGTCAGTCATCAGAACTCCTGTGGATACTAAAAGTGAAATTGGACCTGTACCTGAAGGCAAATCAGTGGACCAGAATTCACTATCGATCAATGATAGTTTTACTATGTATCTAACAGACAGTAGTCCTGGACATTATGTTTGGTATTTGGGTTCTGGTTTCTAGATATCAAGTTTGATCCAAAAGAATCACATGTGAATGTAGTCAAGATAGTTCATTATCAAGAGGCAAACCAGCTCTTGGATTATTGTCCAAAGGAGGAGAATTTAATCTCTATGCCTACACAACAGTGATTAGGAGGATCATGTTCCACAATAATCCACATGCTTGCGGTTGTCAATTTCTTTCTTGGTCTCCGAACTATTAACCTGGAATGAAGAAAGAGAGACAAATGTGTCTGTGTCCACAGCAGAACCTGAGTATATTGCCGCATCAGCATGTTGCTCTCAAGTTCTCTGGATTCAAACCAGATTTGATTATGGTTTTAACTTTTTGCATACACCAATTTCTATTGACAACACTGCTGTCTTTATAACTAATAATCCAGTTCAGCACTAAAAAACAAAACATATTGAGATTAGATATCATTTTTGAGAGACTGTCTGAAAAGGGTTTAATAAAATTGATTCAAGTACGAACAGAATCAATTACCTGATTTGTTACCAAGGCATTTGAACCTAATAGGTTTGAATTTCTGGTTCAATCAATTGGCATATTTAACCTTGACAAACACTATGAAAAACATCAAAAACAATTTAAACATCAGAAAACCATAAAAAGAATCAGTTTTATGAAGAAAAGAATTCTTGGGAAATGATATATTACAGTCGTTATATCATTCACTGTGCTTAATTTCCAAATGTAAAAGACTGAAATGACTTACCAGATATGTTGGTAGGCTCAACTTGGAAGAAAAGATACATGAAAGTGATGAATTAAAGACTATTCAATTGTGAAACACTCATCACAAAGCACAGGTCTGTATTGGCTTATTTGAATGCATGTGTGTGTAGTAGCCTAAACAACCATGTAATGATACTTTATGAATCTCTTTCACCACATCATGTTTCATCTTTGTTTTGCTGAGCAAAGACCTGATGAAACTTGCACATAGTGTAGATGTCATGATCCAAAAGATTCCAATGTGGAACACATCCAAAAATTGGATAATCAACAAAGTAATACATTCCAAATGAATGAACAAAAGATTCCTATCATGGATCACCTTCCAAAGTGAAATGAAAAGAATCCTAATATGGATCAACATGAAAAAGGATCAAACTAAAAGAATCCCAATGAGGATCAGTGAAAATGAGATTTCATGATTTAAGTAACTTGGTACGAAAAGTTGTGAAAAAGGTTCTACCATGCACTGTATAAGGAGGGTTGATCATTTCATGCTTATGTGTGTGAGGTACACATTGAATGATAAATCAACCAAAACATGATAAAAGTCATTTGCATCAAAATATCAACCAAGTAGGGTTTAGGTGGACAAACATACCTTCAATCTTCAAGTCATAATCATGTGTCATTTAATCATAAAGGATGCACATGTGTAATATAAGATTGATATGATCCCAACAAAGAGATCTTTCTCTTCATTATTAATCAAAATAATATTCAAAAACTTTTAAATCTGTAAAGTTTCTCTCCAAATGTGGACATAAACTTTAGGGGGAGTATTTAAAAGGTTTAAGTAAGTCTAAATTTTTTGTTTATTAACTTAATTTTGAAAAACAAAACAAAAAGAGTTTTAGTTAGTGTTGCTGCAATAGGTTTTACTATTATATCTCAGCTTATGCAGATTCTTAGAAGCATGATAAGCCCAAGATCTGTCAAAATTGGGAAACTTGTTAGTAGTGATACAATCAATCCAAGCAAGAATTGATAAGTTCAACAGCCAACTTCACAAGAAAAATCAATCAAGGACACCTCTTCATAAGATGAATAATCAATTCAATCACATGCTTTTGATTAAGTTCAAAAGCTAATGCAGGTAAGTGCATTAGTTAATGCGGGTGAAGGTAACCCATGCATGTAACTAATGCGGGTAACAATATTTTTTGAAGTGCAACTAATGCGGACAATGATTTTACTCTACCGCATTTGTATGTGATATTTACTCTACCGCATTTGATACAGTTAGCAAATGCGTATGAACAGGTCTCTATCGCATTTCTATCGCATTTGCCTGTGTACAAATATAGATAGGATGAAACAAGCAACTCAACCGCATTTGTTACAATGTTGTTCTTCCGCATTTACTACAACACAAATACGAACAGCCAAAGATTTCAAGTTTAACTTCCGCATTTGCAACAGTACACAAATGCGGACAGAAACAAAATTTGCATTTGTAACAGTAGTGGCATGCGGACAGTCAGTAAAAAATTAACCTTCCGTATTTGCTACAATCACAAATGCGGATGACCAAAAGTAGCCAAATGCGGACTGTCAATGTCAAAAGTGTGTCTTTCGCATTTGCTACAGTCAACAAATATGGATGACCAAAAATCAATCAAATTAACCTTCAGCATTTGCTACAATGGTGACTGTCTGCTTGTAAACTTATAAAAATTTTCAAATTGTATTATTTGACTATTTAAAGGAATTCAAACGGGTCAGTTAATACTTTTCAAATTTGAGAGACTTTATAGTGAGACGAGCGCAAACCTACAGTACACCACCTTCAATCATCATCATCATCATAAACATTCAATGATTTGTTGTGTTTCTTCTTAAAACATCTTGTCATCGATTCAGAACCACAGTTATTTCGAAGATAAGGTATAACTTCAAAAATTTTGAAACCAAGACCTAAGTCTCGGATTGTTAACCTAAATCAAACAATGAACCAGATAATAATGAAGAACACCGAAATCAAACATATTAATGTGATGCAATACACATTTTCGATCTCAATAAACATATAAATTGATAAGAATTCAACTGATATTGAAAACCTTGATAATCATGTTTACTGTGAAAAACAGAGCAAAATGAAAGAAAAATGTGTAACAAATCAAAGTCATATTAACAAATCAAATCAAAGTTAAAGTCAAGCTGTTAACCAACACACATGTCTCTTGTGCAGATTACATGGCAAATCTTACATGGAGCAAGCTCCATAACGTCAGCAGTTATTTAAACCCTGACGTGCCTGAAGCCGAAGGTCTTAGAGATATGATAAGATTCTTATCTACCACAAGTGTAGCATATGCCATGACAGTGAGACCAACAATCTACGAGAATCCCATTAGGTCCTTCTGGGAATCAGCTGAAGTAGTTGAAGATGATGGACTGAGAACTCTAACTGGGAGAATCAACAATGAACTTACTCTGAGGATCATAGAAGAGTCTGTTAGAAGATGTCTGCAATTCAATGATAATGCTGATGATCCACTTGAATTAGATGATGAGGAAATAACCACATTTTTCTCTAAAATTGGCTATTAAGGAGTTATGAAGCAAAACAGATAGTCAAAGGATTAGTGGATCTGCCTTGGAGGTTCCTAATTCATATGTTTCAACATTGTCTGTAAAAAAGAAAAACAGGATGGAATGACATTCCAGTCCTCACATCTTCCGCAATATGTGCTCTCTTCACCAACAAACGGTTTAATATGTCTGCATATGTGTTCAATGGCCTAATCTCCAACATTCAAGAAGGGTTGAGATACAAGTTTTGATGTACCCCAGATTCATTCATTGTCTAATCAATGAATCATTTCATGACATTGTTAATGAAGGACCTGTGCTTAACATCCCTCATTATGATGCAAGATCCTATAAGTACATCAAGAAGAAGGACCCAAGGAATTTTTACAGTGGTGCCCATTCACCCTTTCTTCCTTGGATGCTTCAACAATTACATCAAACAGGTCAAGCTCAACCACCTCCACAACCAATAACTCAACCACCTCCACAACCAATAGCTCAACCACCTCCACAACCATGGCTCAACCACCTCCACAACCACCTCCAATACCATCTCCAATACCATCGCCAATACCATCTCCAATACCATCACAATACCATCACCAATACCATCACCACAACAAATACCACAACCTTCTCACAACCATGTCTACAAACATTACCACAACCATCACCACTTTTAACTCCACAACCAACACCACCAACAACCACTCAACCTACACCTATATCACCACATCATCAATCTCCAATATCACCACACCAATCACATATTTCTCCTTACCAACCTTTACCATCATCACATGATCACCCTGATGAAATAAAAGGATCAACAAGTGCATCTAAATCATCCAAATCATCTTCTGATGAGGAGGATCATCATGATCAAACGCAGCTACGAAAGAACCTTCTGAGGCTGCTCCTTCAGAGAGCTATGATGAATCTAACATCAACAGGCCTGATGAAAAGGATGAATTAATCTCTAAGTTGTTACTCAAAGTGGAAAGGATGGAAAGAACCTTAAACAGGAGAGCTGGAATCATCAATGACAGAATCCTGGAACTAGATGAGAAAGAAAGTGAATTGAAAGAACTTAAAGAGAAATATGTAGTTGAAAGAAAAGAACAAGACAAGGAGATTGACAATTTAAAAGCTGCACTAAAACACTCAAGAGAAGAAGTTAGTGGACATGTAGATACTCTTGAAATACAAACAATTGCAATGGAGGAACAAGAAAATATCATAGAAGAACAAGCTGATATCATCTCAAAACTTGAAAAGGAAATTAAGAGCCTATTCAAAAGAATATCTGAGCTTTAAATGATGATTAAGATCCAAAGAATTGAAGTGAATGATGATGATGAGAAAGAAGAACAAAAAGGTTGATGTTGATGACAACCCATCAGTAGATGAGAATGAAGAACAAGGAGTGATGAAAGTCAAACTGAGATTAAGAGATCAACGTCTAGATATGGTAGTGTATTCTGGAAACACTGGTTACTCAGACTATGAAAAGGTGAATTTGAAGAACTCTTCAGTGCACTATATAGTTTTGCATCTAAACAATTCAGCATTGATGATGACTCTGGGAATTCATAAACAACCAAAGAACTGAGTCAGAGCCTATTGTCTTTATTCCCAAATCACCAGTGCCTTTGGAAAAAGAATTAACTCAGCAAATTATCCCTGCTATCTCATTAACTGAAGAACAAAAGGAAGAACTCAAAGAAAAGTATGAAATAGAAAGAAAAGAAGAAACTAAAACTGAATAGAAAGAGAATGAGAAAAGTAAGATGAAGGATCAAGAGCCAAGTACACATGAAAAGGTACCTGAACCAAAAGAACAAACTGAAACCTCTAGCCCTCAACTTCAAACTTACTCATGAAAGAGAAAGTACTTAGCTGAAAAAGCCAAAGATAAGAGACCAATAATTGAAGAAGAACCAACAAAGAAACAAAAGATTACCAAAGAAGTCTAGCAGCAATTGCTAAATTTTTTGAAAAACATGAGCAGGCAGAAGCTCAGTTGAAGAAATTGGCTGGTGCAATTGATTAGAAGAAGGTGAAATTTCTGGTGGATATGAAGTTGAAAAGGATGTTCTCATGGGTAGTCCTATTAAAGCAGAATAGGCAGTCGAAGACATGGTAACCAAAGCACAAACTGATGACTTGATGATTAAAGCCATGCTTATGATCAATCAAGGCTATGATCCTGATGAAGTATTTGGAATGAATTATGAGAGAATGAAGGAGGAAGAAGAGAAGTAAATTGTTGCTTGATCCAACAATAGACACTAATATGAGAAAACGATGACAAAGGATATTCAAAGCATAAAGAGTCATCTTTGAAGAAATCAACAGGGTATGAAATACCATTGCCAAGAAGAGGTCCCCTACACAAACTATCTCAAATGAAGAAATCATCCTCATCCCATGAATCATTATTTCTTGATCCTTATAATTTGTCTGATAAGGAAATGAAGGAATATCTCTCAAGTCAGGGATTCACAAGAAGAAGGATTGCTAACATGAAGACAAATTCTTTAAGAGCAACAACTCTTCAATTGATCAATGAAGAAAAAGAAAAACTCCAGAAACTGGAAGAAGAATTGACAAGGACCAAACCAAGAAGAAGAGTGTTAGCTGAAGACATGTTGTTGAATCAAAAAGACCAAGAACTACTTGCCCCAGTGCTCCACAAGTACCCTGAATGGTTTGCAGAACCATCTCAGTTGAAACTACAAGAAGGACTGACTACTGCAGAACTGATCAGAGGGTTGTCTTCTCCCAGGGTAAGGTAGATCAAAAGATAATAGCCTGGAAGTATGACAACACATGGAATATTTCATGGTGAAGAGAATCTCAGGGCTAGTACAATTATTTACAAAGTACTCAACTCTTGTAAATGCCCTTGAGATTCATGATTTGAAGGGCTAGCTCAACTTGAACTGATCAATCATGCAGCTATGTTCGGGGGATATGAATTTGAGAACATACTTAACATTTCAGAAGAACAAACAACTTCAATTCATTAAAGACAATTTGCTTGAGAAAAGATAAAACTTTTGTCAATCCCCTGGATAAGAAGAAAAAGATGCAAGCAGAGGAAATTGTATTCCCTGAGTTAAAAGTAAAGGCAACAGAATCATTGAAGAGGAAAGTAGTATCTGGTCTCATCCTCCACTCCCATCTCAAATGTGTACTATAATGAGAAAACCTATGAATGGTGATTGAAAGGAAGTGGGGAGGAAAGGAGGGAGCTGACATAACTATTCAGTGGATATGAAGTAAGATTACTTGATAAATCATACATCCACTACATTTATACCAGGCACTTCAGGGAATTAAACAACAAATTGGGTGTACCAGACATGCACTTCTTTCTGAAATGCATCAAGTTATTGAAACTGGCCTATGATCGAATAAATACTAAAAGAGACAAAAGAAAGAAGAAGAAAACACCACTGCAACTTGGAAATATTGTTAAACTTGAAGTGGATGTGGGGGGAGCTTATTGATTCATAGAGATGGTCTTTCTACAATCTCCATCTAGGAACCTAGTTCACTGAAAAAGTTACCAATAAAAGCCATCTACAACATGAGCAGACTGAAGATACATGTGCTAAGTAGAGATAGGATGTCAAAAGCAACTGATTTTGTAAACATGATCAAGGCTATTCTGGATCCTACTAAAGCTGCATTCATACTACCTCTAGAAGACCCAGCTGAATCATCACAACATCAATCACCTCCTAAACATTGAGGAAAACTAGGCTGTATAATCCTTAGGGGGAGTATTGTTGCACCCTGAAAGGATCATACATGTTAACTCAATGGGTGAATTGATGATTGCTCTGCTGGAATCCCACAAGTCCAAGAACCAATGCGGATGAAGATCTGCAAGGAAAATAACAAGTGTTATCTTTTGCATTTGTTAATGCGGAAGACATAACTCTGATACGGATAAGTGTTTACTCTTCCGCATTGACTTATGTGGAAGATATAACACTAATGCGGAAGAATAAAAGAAGATGCGGACAAGACTTTGCTCATCCGCATTGACAAATGCAGATGACCGACCAAATGCGCACAAGTATTTGTTCATCCGCATTAACCAATGCGGATGACCAACTTACTAATGTTGATGATCAAGTAGAAATGTTTATCAAGATTAACTCATCTGCATTTGTCAATACGGATGAACAAGTAGAGATGCGGATCAAGACTTAGACTAGTTTCTGATATAATAGGTCAGGGGTAGTTTAGTCTTTTTGTAAAGGCATCTTGTCTGCCTATAAATAGAATAGTTAACCTCGTACTGAGGTGATGGCTGATAGATAGAGAATATTTGTTGTAATTATTCTCAGTAACTTATCAACTTTCATGTATCAATACAAATAGAATTTATGAGTAATTTTCTTGCTTTGAATGTTCTTTGATTGTTTGTTTCCGCCACTCAATCATTGACTTGATTATCATATTCGATTCTCAGTAAGAATTTCACACTTACTCAAACCCAGTCAATATGTTTGAATTAAATATTGATATTGAAATTAATACAAACAATTAAACCAAGTTAACGTTGCTTCCGCAAACGTTAACTTGACATCAATCAACACTGATAATTCCTCATTGCGATCCTTGGATTCATAGGTGGTATCAGAGCCAAGTGCTCATTGATTTAGATCGATTGATCTATCAGTGTTAGTTGTGTTAATTGTTTTTAGATTCTTTAGATTTGTCAGTTTTTACTGATTAGGTTATTGTTTTTTAGCAAAGACTTTGTGTGATATTTGATTTTTCGTTAAGCATTACATAGTTCGTTTAACATGGATCTATATTCAAATCAATGGAATAACAGATATTAGTTTGATCAAAATTAAAAATTGATCATAACTATTGAACAAATTCATTAGTGAAAGTCTTAGATCTTAACTAATCATGAGCAACTTTGATGGATCATCTTACCACCTTCAAAGTTGGAAACAAAAGCAAACTTTAAATCCTGGAAAATCAAGTTCAGGAATCATGTAAACTTTACAAATTCTGACTTATGGGTCTCAATAACAGAAGGCAGAAGGTCCTTATATTCCACCCATCATTGGGCCGAATTATAATGACAATAATCAACCCATAAGTATAAATGATTTGTCACAGGATGATATTAAGAAGGTTAAAGTTGATATTAAAGCATACAGTTTGCTTAGTATGGATTTACCAGAGGAAATATTAATCAGGTGTGAAAATTACAAAACAACAAATTCCTTGTAAAAGATTCTTCATACACTCTATGAAGGGAGTGATGAAATCAGAAGCATTAGGAAGGACACCCTATGTTCACAATATAACACTTTTCATCATATTATGGGTGAATCAATTCCTCAACAACTCCATAGGTTCATGAAACTTGTTACAGAGATGAATATTTTAGAGTTGAAATACACATATATGGAACTGAACAAAAAGATGCTACATACATTAATAGAAAGTTGGAAGCAAACTATATCCGTGTTCAAGAACATCATAGACCTCAAAGTAGTTGGCTTAGACACTCTATTGGCTAAAGCTGAGGCTCTTGAAATGGATGAGAAATCAAGAAACAAGAGTGTGAGAACTCATGTATCACCATATCATTTTAAAGAAACAAGAAGTGCTAGAAGTGCCTTTATGACCAACAATGATGTTAATAACTCTTGTACTTTGAGTGAAGATGAAGAGGAAGTAATTTTATGCTTCAAAACCCCATAAGAAATCTTCTCAAAGTAAGTCAGGAAAAGAGAAAGAAAGAACTGATCATCAATAAGATACATCATCAAAAAAGCCGTCAACAAACAATCAATCAGAGTCCATCACTATCATTCTCGACTCTAAAGAACAAAAAGCAGCTTTCAGTTCAAGCTTTCAACCTTACTTAGGAAGCTCATTAACCTCTGCCAACATGTCCTAACAAGACTTGGAAGAACTACCTCCAAATGTAGTGGAGGAGATGGATCTACAATGGCAAATGGCATGATTGCCTATAGAGCCAAACAATATCTAAGAAGAAACAAGAATTTGGCTGCTGAAAGTAAATCATCATGGATTGGTGTTGTAAGTCAAAGGTAAGATGCTTCAACTGCAATCTCTATGGACACTTCTCTAGAGAATGCAATCAACAAAATCCTGACTCAACACAACTTTAGCACCATCAGTCTAAACAAGCTTCATCATCACAAAGATCCTTCAGGAAACCACAACTTGCCAATCAACCCCACCAGCCACTAATATATCAACAGGATCAAGTGACTCAAAAGAATCTGGGCTGATCATTCTTCAAGATGGAACCTGTGACTCGAGTATGTATGAGAGGGAAGTCTTAGAAGAAAATCAAGATTTAATGGCTCACATGGAAAACAAAGTTCCACCCATGCTAGTGAGGTAAGAGACAGGTTATGTTCATCAATATGTGTTGAGGAAGTAAAAAGATATAGAGTACATATTCAATAATTGGCTGATAAATTTAAAGAAACATTGATTTTGAATGAATCTCATGTAAGAGAACAATTATATCAAATAAAAATTAACTCTTTAAAAAGGATTTAGACAAAATTGTTCCTGAAAATTACAGTTTAAAGCATAAGTTGAGCATCTAACCACTTCCTTAACAAAATCCTTGGCTGATCATGCATCAACTGAAGTGAAAATTAAGAAGTTTTAGCTTTCATTTCAAAAGTATGAGATTTTATTAAATTCTCATATTGAATCAAAGAACAGGTCTGGGTTGGGATATAATGTTGTGCCACCTCCTATAAAAATAATTATGTTCCTTTGCCTAAAACAATGACAAATAACTTGTAAAATCGTTATGTGCCTAGCACCAATATAGAAACAAGTTCTAATCAACAAGACATTAACAATGTATCTGAGGTGAATGAAACTGGGCCTTTTGTATCGGATAAGATTAATCAAATAGATTCAGAATTTGACTTGATGAGTGTGTTGACTTAGATGATTCTAATAAACATAATGATGATCTATAAAACGATGATAAGAATATGTTTTTGAAACAAATATTCCAAAAGTGCTTGAAGAAACAAAGTTGCCATACCCTCCTAAACAAAGAAACACGCTGAAGACAATCTGCAAAATAATTGCTCAATTAAATGAAGGACTTCAAGAACTAAATCAGCAACAAAAATCTTCCAATGAAGTGAATGAGAAGTGTGTCTCTATTGAGGAGAGACATAAATCATCCGTGGAAAAGGAAAAGAAAATGCTTTCAGCTGATCATCCGCGGAAGAAGAACTTTTCTTCAGTAACAAATCTATGGAAGAAGAAGACCTCTTCAGTAGAAGTTAATGCCATTTCAGTAGACGATCTACGAAAGAGGAATTTAGCAACAAACAAACAAAAGATGCGCAAACTAAAAAAGAAAGAATCAACCTCAAAGATGAAAAAGGGTGCAAAGCCGCAGAAGTTGGCGATCATAAAAAATTAAATGATTTTGAGAAAGAATTAGATGAGATGTATTGAAAATGGTGTGACATGAAAAATCATAATATGAAGATTGTTACTTCAGTAGTTATTGTTCTATTTGTAATATGAACAATCACATGACATCTGAATGTTACTTTAACAAACACTATGCTATCTACAACAAAAATAACCATTCAACTCAGGAATGTTATTTCAACAAAAAGAACACGACAAAAGGCACAAAGAAGAAACAATCAGATAAATCTAAATCAGACACTCAATGTGTTGATTGTGAAAAGGATTCTAAACTAAAGAAGTCAGTACAAAAACAAAATCCAAAATCAAAGAACAAGACATCCACTGATGTTCATCCTTTGAAGAAAAGAACAACTTTTGGGCAATCTTGATAAGTTTGAAAAGGGAATTCATATACCTCATTCAAAAACAAAAGATAGTGAAACATTTAATAATCAAGTTTCATTATCTAAACCAAAGCCTTAAATGAACAATAATAAGTTGAATAAAGAAGAAAATGAGAAAGAAGAACCTAGTTCATTAACATCTCCTTCAACAGAATCATCCTCACCTAAAACAACTCAAAATGAATCAAGCAAAACTAAAATTGAAACTTCAAGACTTATTCATGAAGGAGTTACTATTGTAGACACTGCTGGCAAACCCAAGATCATCAAGGCTTGGGTTGTCAATTCTAACTGATTGATTTCTAAATGCAAGAACAATATTGGAGAGCTGACAACAAGTGGTATGTTGACAATGGTTATTCCAGGCATATGATAGGAAACTATTCACTTCTCCATGACTTCAATCATAAAAATGCTTCTTATGTGGGATTTGGTGGGGATAAGAAAGGAGAAAAATTGTTGGTGAAGGAATGGTAACAAATGGTGTGCTTAAGTTTGAGAAAGAAAACTACTGTGAAAATCTATAGTGTAACTTACTAAGTGTGTCTCAAATTTGTGATCAAAATTATACCACATTGTTTGATAACACTAACTTTTACATTCTTAAGCCAGGTTTTTCTGTTCCAGAAGATTGGGTACTCTTTTAAAGCATCAAGAAAAGGAAACACTTATGTTTGGACATGAACAACACCTCACTCACAAGACATGAAACATGCCTCCTATCTAAGCCATGAGAAGATGAATCTCAATTGTGGCATAGAAGGCTTGTCCATTCTAACATGAATAAATTGGTGAAAAATGACTTAGTCATTGGACTACAAAGAAGGTTCATTGCTCAACTTATGTTTTTTGTTATAAAGGAAAACAACATAGGGTGTCTCATAAATCCAAAACTATCAATAGTAATACTACACCACTCAAATTGCTTCACATGGATCTATTTGGTCCTACTAATGTGATGAGTATTGGAAGAGACAATATGTCTCATGATAGTTGATGATTTCACAAGATTTACATGGGTCTTTTTCTTAAAACAAATAAGTGAAACATCAGAATCATTAATGGACTTTGTAATCAAGATTGAGAATCAACTTGATGCAAAAGTTAAAATTTGTGGAATGATAATGGTACTGAATTGTCAATTTGACTTGGACTCCTTTTGTAGGACCAAATGTATTACAAAGCAATTCAGAACTCTACAACATAATGGAGTTGCTGAAAAAAGAAATAGAACTCTATTGAGCATCAAGAACAATGCTAGCTAACTCACAGTTGCTATCACCTTTTGGGCTGAGGTAGTGAATACTACAGCACTTTTCAAAACAAAACATTAATTGTCAAAGAACATAACAAAACTCCTTATGAGATTTTATTTAAAAGAAAATCTTACATAGGACATCTTAGAGTTTTTGGGTGTCATGTATCAGTATTAAACATAAAAAAATCATTGTGAAAATTTTCAGAAAAAGCTTATGATGGTTTCTTTGTTGGGTATTCTTCAACATCTAAATCTTACAGGATATATATTCGATAACATAACATTATGGAAGAAACTCCTAATGTATCTTTCTATGAATTTGTATTCACTAAATCTGTTATAGGATCATCATGGTTGTTTGATATAGATCCTTTAACATAGTCATTTAACTACGGTTATTTGAACAATGCAGGAACTGATGATACATGCTATCCTTTTGTTCCACCCATTATGAAATGAAGTGACATTATCTGCTGATCGTCCAAGGATTCACACGTCATCAGATGGAAACACTTCAGCAGCTGCTGCTGACACTGCATCTACAGATATACACTATACATCCGGAGATTAGAATGGTGTGTCTGCTACTGCTCCATGGTCACAAGTGAATGCAACAAACATTAGAATGTTTCAAGTCCTCATTTATCATCCGAAGAAGTTTTTGTAACTCCTACGAAAGAGCAAAATAATTCCGGAGAAGTTCCTGTAACTCCTACAGAAGAGCAAAATGCTTCCTGAGAAGCCCCTACACCTCTTGCAGAAGACACTCATGATGCTACTGATATTCAACTCGCGGAAGATAATTCAACACAAAATGTTGAACAGCTTGACTACTTCATAAACTCTCAATTTGGTTTGGATCAGTCTACAATAATGGATATGACTATCTTGGAATCATCTATTCTAGATGAATCAACTCCATCACAAGAATCCATAAGACTCATCCAGTCAATAACATCATTGGAGATCCTGCAAAAAGACTACAAGAAGCTAAAATGGTACTGCCAACATTTGTCTTCTCACTTGTTTTCTTTCTCAAGTGGTTCCTCCAAACATCGTTGCTTTTCTAAAGGACAATAGTTGGATTGAAGCTATGCAAGAAGAGCTTCAACAATTTAGAAAGCAAAAAGTGTGGTCTCTAGTTGATTTTCCTAAAGGCCAACATCCTATTGGAACTAGATGGGTATACAAAATTAAACTGGATGATAGAGGCATTATTGTGAGAAATAAAGCAAGTTGATTGCTCAAGGATACACACAAGAAGATGGAATAGACTATGATGAGGTTTTCGCACCAGTTACACGAATTGAAGCCATAAGAGTGTTCCTAGCTGATGTATCATATAAGAAGTTCACTGTGTATCAAATGGATGTCAAGTGTGCCTTCCTATATGGGAAAAATGATGAGGAAGTTTATGTGTCACAACCTTCTAGTTTTAAAGATCCTCATTATCCTCATAGGGTATATAAACTTGATAAAGCCTTGTATGGTCTTCACCAAGCACTAAGAAAGTTGTATGAAAAACTATCATCTTTCCTGCTCAAACATGGATACAAAAGGGGAACCATTGATCAAACTCTATTCCTCAAACAAGAACATCAAGATCTCTTGGTTATTTAAATATATGTTGATGACATTATAATTGGATCAACTAATAAGAGATATGTGTAAGTTTTGAAGAATTGATGAAATCAGAGTTTCAGATGAGCTCAATAGGAGAATTAACTTTCTTTCTTGGTCTTCAAGTTCATCAAAAGACATATGGAATATTCATCAATCAAGAAAAATACATAGATCAAATATTAAAGAAGTACAATCTTGTTATGCATATTCTTTCAAAACACCAACTTTAACAATTGAAAGGATGGTACCTGATCTGTCTAGAAAATATATTGATCAAAGATTATATAGATCCATGATAGGATCCCTTATGTATTTAACTGCTAGTAGACATGGCATTATGTTTGCTATGTGTGTTTGTGCTAGGTACCAATCTGATGCAAAAGAATCTCATCTGAATGTTGTGAAAAGGATCTTCAGATATCTCAAGGAAAACCATGAATTGGTCTTTGGTATCCAAAAGATGGTGACTTCACTCTTTACTCATATTTAGATAGCGACTATGGTGGATGCAATAGCAATAGAAAATCCACAACTTGTGGATGTCAATTCATTGGACGAAGACTAGTATCATGGCAATGCACGAAGCAAATCATATATTGTATCCACATCTGAGGCTGAGTACATAGCTGCTTCAGCTGGCTGCTCTCAAGTCCTTTGGTAGTAAAACCAATTGCTTGAGTATAGTTACAATTTCCTTCAAACTTCAATTTATATAGACAATTCTGCTACTATGTTTGCAACTGCTAATCCTGTGTTACATAGTAAAACAAAACATATTGAAATAAGATATCATTTTTTAAGAGATTGCTTAGAAAAGGGTTTGATTAAGTTAGTCAAATTTGATACAACAAATCAGCTTGCTGATCTATTCACTAAAGTCTTTGATTCAGTTAGATTTAATTTCTAATTAATCTTTAGGCATGAATAACCTCCTGATTAATCATAATGAACAAATAAATAAAAGCATGTTCTGTGCTTGTACATCGTTTTAATAACAAAGCTTTAGCATGACATATGCAGAGAAATGATAGTACCTATATCTTTGCTTATTCTTGAATTTTTAAGTATCATTAGAATCTAAGCTAGTTTCTTGATATGTGAGTAGGTTCATCTTGAGTGGAAACTACACTTAGTGCATGCCAAACATAATACAAAGTTATTGTTTGTGGAAACTTCATTTTGAGGATACAGAAAGTGAGTCTTATTCTGATGTCATTAAATCACTCATTTAAGCACACTATATACCAACCCTTTATAATATCTATCTTTGCAAATCATACTCCCTTGGTTTTGTGTAAACAAAGACATGGGTGTATGCTCACCATACTGTATATCAGTAACCCAACGGTGAAAAGATCATGATCCTCATCATCCCTCTGTTTTGTGTAAACAAGACCTGGGTTAAAGACACCTCTGTTTTACGTGAGTAAACACCTAGGGACCTAATGATGATCATATCTAAGCTCTCAAAAGAATCCTACGAAAATTTAAGTTATACTTAATTCGTAGATAATGTGCGAAAGAACTAAGAACTGCAGATATGTTAAATTGTTGAGGGTCCCACATCATTAAATAAATAAAATTAATGTATCTAATTGAGTATAAATAATGTTCTTTGACTTCAATACTCATTATTCACTTTTTCAGAACACTTTTATAGATCTAGAAACTTACACTCAACAAACTTTTCCCTTTTTCTGTAACATTCAAAATTTCTGAATCAAAACATCAAACTAACACATAATCTTGTTCTCTGATCACTTTATTCAAGGTAAAACATGTTGTAACATTCAATAATGAACCGTTGGATATTTGGTTATTCTCACAACTATTCGCACTCTCATATCAAAAATATAATTATAACGATATATTTTTATGAATAGATGTATAATCTATTTGCGAGAGAGCACAATGTTTGTGCTTTCTTAAACCCTTACGACCCTGTTTCAGAAGGGTGTCAACGCATTATTCGATATCTAAGAAGATCCAGGTTATTCTATGTCTTATCAACAGAGCCTGTAATTCATCAATTGCACATCACTGATTTCTGGATTTCCACCCGAATGGAAGAAGATGGACAAGTTATTGTGGCTGATGTGAACAATTAATGACTGAGAGTGGATGAATAGACAATAAGAAGGGTTCTTGAGTTGGAAGATGTAGAAGCTGGTCACCTGGATGTGTTTGAGAATGAATACATAGAGAAAGTATTTCTTTGGATGGGGTATGATGTTGACTTTGAGAAGGGAGAAATAAAGAAAGGAAGACTCTGCAAGCCATACAGATTTCTCTACCACACTTATCTTAAGTGCATCTCAAACAAGAAATCTGGACTTGACAGATTTTCAAGGCATATCTCTTCAGGCATTATTGGTGTCTTTGAGGGAAGAATCTATAATTACTCAAAGTACATCTTCAACTGCATATGTGATCACATCAAAGAGAGCAGAAGGCTGACAAGATGTATATATTTCCAAGGTTTTTGCAACTGCTCATCAATGTTGATCTGCCTGGGATTGTTATAGATGGTGATGTGTTGATTCAAGCACACCTAGGTAGGTCCGTACTTAATAAATATCCGGAAGTATGAAGGATGAGACATGCCCATGTTTGCTCATGTGGTAGATGCTCATGCAAACATTCCTCAAGAGCTTGTGTGGGAAGATCAACAGGAGGATTCACTAACAAACTCTATTCAAGTGACTCACTCACCAGATCTATCGCCCATTCACTAACAACATCAGTCTCCACAACACCCTTTACCTACTAGTCAAAACACTATGCCCATTTCTCCATACTCTTTGTTCACTGTCAAATATCTCCTTCAGCAAGTAAAAACACTCAGTCAATCTCTCCTCTTTCTCTACAATCACCATCTAGCCAGCACACTGAACCCATATCTGTCACTCAGTCTCTAAACTCAGTTCACACTGTTGAGACTGAGTTGATCTCTCAAGCAAGCACCATCCCTCTATCACTCTCCAACTCTGAAAAACCAGTTGCCACCAATCAAATAGAACCTTTAGTGCTTAGCATGAATCTTGTCCTGTTCAAGCAAAAGAGGAATGCTCTAGTTTAGCTAGTGTGGCTCATACTATAAACATAAAGATGAGATTGCTAAACCAACAAGAAGAAAGAGGAGAAAAAAAAAATATGAGGAAGCAATTGCCTATGATGAAGATGACATCAGTGATAAGATTTCATTAAGCAAAAGCTATTTAGTAGCTGAATACAAAAAGCTAGTTGTAAAGTCCAACATGAGAAAGGAAAAAATTCAAGAACTGAAAGGGGTAATAAAAGAAAAGGATAAGCTGCTAATAAAAAAGAATCAAGAATCAAAAGACTAAGAGAAGATGCTCAGTGCAATAATGAAGTGATTGATGTCTTACTTCAAGAAGATTCTGAGCTCAAAGAATCAGTAGAGGCCGAGAAGGATGAAAATGAGAAACTGATGCTGAAATTGATCAAGCAAATAAATCTCTTTCTTCTCAATCAGCTCTATTAAATAGAAAGAAGAAGAGATTGAGCAGCTAAAAATGAAAATATGTGCTCTTGAACCAAACCAACAAAAGGAACCTACTGAATCTTCTAAGCAACTGATTCCATAATGAAGGAAGAGGAAGTATTTGGGGTCCACAAGCAAAAGTGATTAAAGTTGAAGGTGAAACCAAAAGGCAATGCTAACATCTCCTGAGCACACTCCTTTGGTGGATGTGTAAACATAAAGTCAATCACTCATGATGAAGCTGAAGCTGAAAGTGATGCTGAATGGGATGAGCTGACATAAGATGATTCCCCAAAAATAGACAAAGATGTTAGGTTTTGTTACATGTTTATCAAAGCTAGTTTAACTATTTAAACCACAAAATGCAGCGGATATATGGGTTTAACAATCTGAAAATATGAACCATTTTAAACCAAAACAAAACCCAAGAACAAGGATCATATGTATGTGAAATGAATGCTATCAAAAACGAAAAACAACCAAATGGTGTTCTTGAAACTACCTACCGAGAACAAGAGATGTGGTTGGATGAGAAGAATATGATGATGCTTCTTGAATGCCTAGCCTCCAAAAGAGATGTCCACAAGCTTGTATACTATAGATGCATATGTTGCTAGTTTATGAGCTTAATGTAATGTCTTTCATGTCTTACACATGTGTAATGAATGAGTTCAATGAAATTAATTTGGTTGATCTTTATAATGTCTAATATTTCATATTATTATTGTGTTAAAATATAATGAACTTACTATATAGGTTTGAGGTTGTTGTACACAACTCTAACTCAATAATGATTGAGTAATGTGTTCAACATAGACGGATGAGTGTTCATGCTAATGGCCCATACTCATGGACCAGACGCATGAATACATCATGCTTATGGACCAGTCGCACGAATGAAGCAGGAGACTGGATCAGTCGCATGATTGAGACATAAGATTGACTCATTGCACGACTGAACCTTAGTCATGCGTATGACTCAATCACATGATTCAGTCGCACGACTGGAAACCCCTACCTATAAATACCACTTAATTCGTGGAGAACAAAAGAATTCGAAACACTTGATACTCTCACGAACTCAAGCCATCCAGAACATCCCAAGAAGTCTGTTCAATTTCATAGATCATTCCTGATCAATCTCTATTCGTTCATAACGTTTAGTTTCAATTCAATATTGATCGGTAATTGCTCTCACTGATTGGATCTCCAATCAAATAGGATTCCACACTATTTGATTCAGTGCAAACGCAGAACATGTTAGTATTCCGTCAGTACACGGTCCTCACAAGTGGTATCAGAGCTTTGGCTCTTGATTCAATTACAGTTGTGTCAAAACTCACGTTTTAACTCAAAAGAGTCATATTTTTTATCCACATGTGTTTTTCAACGTTTCAAGCATTAAAGTTGAAGTTTTTCATCATACGGTAGATTAGGGTTTTTGGGTAAATGGAAATTCATGTCTAGGTGCCAAAAATTTGATTTTTCCAAACACAGCAGCCTTCAACCGCATGACTGAACACCTTCAATCAGTTGAGTCCATTCACCTTGTTCATACGCACGACTGAATCCAATCGCACGATTGAATTCATTCGCACTCTTCATTCGCACGAGTGATCCATACGCATTGTCCATTCGCACAATTGAAGTTGTCCTGTTCTCAAAGTACAAAGTTCATACAAATGGAAGATTAGTTTTCAGCATTTAATGCCAGGAAGGACTCACGCATCCGGAACCTTCTGCTTCTGGAAAATGAGATAGGAAATCACAATAAATCGCTGAAGCTTATAACGTTGGATGACTATCCATAATGGAAACAACGGTTGGAGATTTACTTAAATGGAGTGGATCCCAATCTCTGGACTTCTATAGAGACTGGTTACATGGTACCAGTAAGCCCAAATGGAGTAAAGTTGACATTGGGTGGAATGAGTGAGGCTCAGAAGATACCCTTCAATGCTGAGAAGAATGTCTATCCTCTGCTCACTCAGTTAATCCCGAAAGACATCTTTCACCAATTTTCTAAGAACAAGCAGGCCAAAAAGTTATGGGAGGCATTAGAGAAGAGATACGATGGGAATGCGACATTAAAGGCACTAAAGGCAAAGGCTCTCAAGAAGGAGTTCGAAACTTCTCTTCTATAGGAAATGAGAGCTTGGATGACATCATCTACAGGTTCTACCATCTGATGAGTGAGCTGCACACTCATGGTGTAACGATGTCTATGGAAGATAAAGTATGAAGCTTTGCAGATGGTTTGCCTAAGAAATGGGATTCATTTGTGTCCAACCTGAGACAGAATGACATACTTGCAACGTTGGACATAAATGACTTCATCCTAAAATTAAGGGAGGAGGAACAGAGGATGAAGTACAAGTCAAAGAAAGGATCTTACATTTAGAATCCTTTACTCTGCAACTCAGTTCCAGTCCAACTAGTTCCGGAGCACCACTTCAAACAGCTTTTGTGTCTAGTTCACGACTCCTTCCTAATCCACTGCTTCAGGACAAGAAACGTCTGGGTCATCGTCAACTCAATACATAATGCATGAAGCCAATATGAAGATGTTGAAGACCGAGAATCTCGGTAATGTTATAGTAGAGGTTGCAAAAAAGCACATGGATCTTCTAGCAGCAGTGGTTCAATCGTATGATGGTTTGGCTGCTGAGAAGATCGGAAATTGTGTTCTTGCAGATGAAGATTATAAGTAGATTAATGAGAACAAGGTGGAAAGGATGGATATCATGTGGGCTCTAGCTTGTGCAGTTAGATGAGCAAAAAAGTTTGTTAGGGAGACAAGACAGAATCTAGTAGCCACAAAAGATATAACATTTGGATTCGACAAAACCAAGGTCAGCTGCTTCAATTATGGTGAAAAGGGGCACTTTAAATACGAGTGTGTGAAGCCCAAGAAAATAGGAAATGGTAACCCATTTCTATTTTCAACCGTCAAGACAAAGACATGGTTGGAACAAGTTCTTCAAATAAAGACACTAAAGCACTAACTGCCCAAGGTTCAGAAGGACAAGATTTGTCCTTCTGATTTGTCTCTCCTAGAGAATCAAACTTAGCTTTTGTCGAAGCTTTGGATGATAGGTCTGCCAGTGAAGGTGAGATTGCTGTTGAGTAAGCGATATCAGATACAGAAGAAGCTGTGAATGTGGTAAACCACTTAGTTGAGATAGAGCTCAGAGCAACAAGTTTAGAATCTCCAACAATAGAAGAGTCTACCTCTATGTTGATGGCTGATTCAACTGAATCCTCACAGGTAAGTTTTTTAGATCAACTATTTAATAAACAAGCTTACTCTAAATGTGAAAAATTTAGGGAAAGCATAGATCTAAAATTTGCTAGGTTATTAGAACACAATGATAACTTAGTAAATGACTTACAACTCTGCACTGAAGCTAATCGTATATTAAAACAAAATGAGTGCAGTTTTAAAGTTTTATTTAAAGTTTTATTTAATTCATTAAAACAAAAACTGCATAGTTGGACTAGTTCTTCTCATATAGTAAAGAACTTAGGGAAAGAACGAAACAATGGGGAAGGTTTGGGATTCAAAGTAGTTCCACCACCACATAAGATCCTCTTGAATGCAAAATGTAGACCTGTAAATAACAACCTTATTAAGGATCATGTGGTATCTACTCCTCTAGTTAGTGATCCGGCTCCCATGGGTGAACCATTGAAATCTGACACTAAACAGATGGAGGATACTTTGAAATCAAAAGGCAAGATGTTAGACGAGAAGTTAGATGATGCATTTAAAAGGGTTAATGTAAATTCAGGTTCACCAAAGTCCATTTCAGAACCTAAA
Source organism: Flaveria trinervia (assembly GCA_025506515.1). Taxonomy (NCBI): domain Eukaryota; kingdom Viridiplantae; phylum Streptophyta; class Magnoliopsida; order Asterales; family Asteraceae; genus Flaveria; species Flaveria trinervia. Next base: position 25,040,572 of record CM046453.1, on the reverse strand, counting down.
CTGACTAAACCTGTCAACCACAAACGTGTTAATCATCAAAGTCCAACCAGAGGGCACGTAAAAGATTTTAAAACGTCAAAACAATTAATTTTGTTGATAAGGGTGAAACATCTAAAAGATTAGTCAGTAAACCAAACGAGACACACCTCACACCTTCACTAAACTCAATATCACACAAAAGTTCTCCCTAATCTATAGAAGCAAGATCTTGCTACAGTTGTGGAAAACGAGGACATATTTCTACTAGTTGTCCTTACTATCAGACACCAAGAAAGAAAATTGAACTTTATGATACACAACCAAGTTGTTCTAAAATAATATCTAACACTCCACCTAAGAGTGTTAGTGAACCAAAAGTTCAAACCATAAGTCAGTCGTCTATTCACCATGAACAGGCCTTACACAAAACTAGCTTATGGAAAGAAAAATCAAGTCTAGCATTTGATTGTGAGAACAATAAGAAGAAAGATATGTTCTCAACCTCTAAAGGACAATAGGTTGAATTTATGATGTGTGATTCCTCTAGGTCACCAAGCTAGTTAACGCTTAGGTCCAAAATCTGAATAAACAAGTTTCTTTGACTGTGCAGGGTGTCCGCTATAGCGCTATCACTATACCTGGATTATTGATAGTGGGGCGTCCAGGCACATGACAGGAAATTCGTCCTTCCTTTTCAATGTCAAACAAATTAAAGGGGGACAAGTTTCATTTGCTGGTAACAAAGGAGGCTACATCACCGCACAAGGCGAAGTAGGAAACGAGAAAATAAAGTTTGACTAGGTAAACTACGTTCAACAACTTCAGAACAATTACTTTAAGTCTCCTAGATCTATGATAAAGGCTTTAAGGTTGTATTTGACAACAAGAAGTGCTACAAAGGGGTAATCAAAGAAAAGGATGAGCTGCTAATAAAGCAAGAATCAAGAATCAAAAGACTAAGAGAAGATGTTTAGTGCAATAATGAAGCGACTAATGCTTTACTTCAAAAAGGTTCCAAGCTCAAAGAATCAGTAGACACCGAGAAGGATGAAAATGAGAAATTGATTCTGAAGATTGATCAAGCAAATATATCTCTTTCTGCTCAATCAACTCTATAAAAAACAAAAGAAGAAGAGATTGAGCAACTAAAAATGAAAATATGTGCTCTTGAACCAAACCAACAAAAGGAACCTACTGAATCTTCTAAGCAACTGATTCCATAATGAAGGAAGAGGAAGTATTTGGGGTCCACAAAGCAAAAGGTGATTAATGTTGAAGGTGAAACTAAAAAGGTAAAGCTTACATCTCCTGAGCACACTCCTTTGGTGGATGTGTCAACATTAAAGTTAATCACTCATGATGAAGCTGAAAGTGATGTTGAATGGGATGAGCTGACAAAAGCTAATTCCCCAAAAATAGACAAAGATGTTGGGGTTTTGTTACATGTTTATCAAAGCTAGTTTAACCATTTAAACTACAAAACACAGCAGATATAAGGGTTTAAAATGGGTTTAACAATCTGAAAATATGAACCATTTTAAACCAAAACAAAACCCAAGAATATGGATCATATGTATGTGAAATGAAATGCTATCAAAAACAAAAAGAACAACCAAAGGGTGTTCTTGAAACTACCTTTCAAGAACAAAAGATGTGGTATGGATGAGAAGAATATGATGATGCTTCTTGAATGCCTAGCCTCGAAAAGAGAAGTCCTCAAGCTTGTATACACACAAGCTCTTGCAAACACCTAAATTGTTAGGGAGTGCAACACCAAGTCTCTCTTCCTTCTTGCAAATCCGAAATCAACCAAGAGAGACTTCAAACTTCAGCCAAGAAAATCAAAATTTTCAGCCAAAGAAGGAAGAGAGAAAGTTCTTTGCGTGTGTGTATGAGAGAGTGTGTTAAGGGGAAGAGTGCAAGAATGATTAAGTCTTGTATGAAACCAAGACTAAAAGATTCCCAACCACCCAAGGGGCTCCGAATGGAGGGTTTTTAAAATGGGTTCCCTCCCATTTTATTTTATAAAGTTTTACATTCTTAAACCCATAAGATTATAAAATTAAAACCTCATTTAATTTTATAACTTAATACACTATTATTTGTTATTATTTAACTTACTTAAATAATGATACAAATAATTTCTCATGAACAAATTATCCATATAAATTGTTCTATATCAAATGCAATGTTTTAGAAAACCATTTTCTAAATTGGTGTCAATATTTATTGATCTCATCAACAAATAAATATTTATTGGTGTTTGATTAGCTTGTTATTGGGTATGACCTAAATTGTATCATAACGTACTAAAGACATCAATCTTGTATGTGTCTTGGGCACACAAGATCCAACAATCTCCCACTTGCACAAGATTCATAGAAGATTGATGCAAGCAGTAAATACCGCCTAACAACGGTTCACTACCCTTAATACGTATGACTAATGTAATACCTGTAAAGTCAAAGAAAGAAGAATAAGGTAAAGAAAAAGAAAGAAAAAGAAAGGAAATATATTTAACCCAAGTTGAGGGATTAAAAGTGCAAAAGGACAAAAAGGTTTGAAAGTTGGGGGAAAGTGGGCATGGCGCCCACTCTTTTCTTACAGCATCCAAATCTTCGGACATTTAAAAGAGAGAAAGTGCAGATTTAGATTTTGTAGAAGAACAAGGGCAAACGTTGAATTCAAGGTAAGAATTCATGTGTTTAAGATGTTCTTAACTGGTTTTATCCTTGGTGGTGTGCTTATGTATGTTGTGTGTGTTCGGTTGTGTGTTTTTAGTGGGTTTCTAGGTGAGAAGTTCTAGCAATCGGGCTTCAAAGCAAATCTTACCCGAAGAGGTGCTATGGTGAGTTCTAGAACCCCTATTTTACATGTTTTAACTGATTTTGGGGGTGGAAATACATGAATGTATGTTTTTATAAAACTGGTTTCATACCCGTATGTATGAATGTGTGTATGTTGCGGGTATGGTTAGATTTTGGGCTACGTTCATGTTTGATGATGTTATGGTTGTGTTTCTAAGGTATAGAATGTAAGACTTAAGCTTAGAACATGATAGATGGTGTTTGGGGACCCAAACAGTAGCTCATACGCTTTGGTTTTAGAATAACTTCTTAAGTGTTCCAAATGCAGATGAGCATTGACAAATGCAGATGAACATTGACAAACGCAGATAAGCATTGACAAATGCGGATGAACATTGGCAAATGCGGATAAACATTGAAAAATGCGGATGTGCATTGACAAATGCGGATGAGCATTGACAAATTCACATGAACAAAGGTTAATGCGGATGAGTAAAAGTCAATGAGGTTGAGTAAATAGGAAATGCGGATGAGTAAAAGTCAATACGGATGAGTAAAAGTCAATGCGGATGAGTAAAAGTCAATGCATATGAGTAAAGAGGAAATGCGAATGAGTAAATGTCAATGCGGATGACTAAAGAGGAAATACGGATGAGTAAAAGGAATGCGAATGAGTGAAAAGGAAATGCCGATGAGTAAAACAAATGCGGATGCACAAAAAGATATGCGGATGAACATAAAGAAATGCGGATGAACATAAAGAAATGCGGATGAGCAAAAAGAAATATGGATGAACAAAAAGAAATGTGTATGAAGGCTTAGAATATTTTCTGACTTTTTGGGGAAAAAAGTGAAATGTAGGCTTTGACTTGGGAGGTTCCCGGGAGTTCATGTAAGCTGACTTTTGAGGTCATGGATGTATGTTATGTATGTATGATGATGCCCTGTATGGTGATGTTGTATGTTTATATTAATGTTCCTTATCATGTATGTTTATTTTCCCGTGGCTTTACTATTGATACATATGTACCTAGTTTAGGAGCTTAAAGTAAATGTCTATCATGTCTTACATATATGTAATTGAATGGGTATGAATGAAATACAATGTGTGCTTAATGCTTATAATGTTTGATATTCATTGTTTATTGTGTGATAATTAATAGTGAACTAACTATATAGGTTTGTGATTGTTGTACATAATTCTTAGTCAATAATGATTGAGAAATATGTTCAAACATAATCGTATGAAGTCCTCATGCGAATGGACCATGCTAATGGACCATACGCATGAATACTTCATGCTAATGGACTAGTCGCACGACTTAACCAGGAGACTAGATTAGTCGCCCGATTAAGACATAAGATTGACTCAGTTGCACGACTGGACCGTCAGTCGTGCAGATGGACAATCTCATGATTCAGTCACACGACTGAACCATGCTAATGGTTCAGTCGTACAATTGTAAGACCCTAACCTATAAATACCACATAATTCGTGGAAAACATAACAATTCGAATACCTACGCACATAATCGTACCCTAGCCGTCCAGACACTCAAGAAAACATGTTCCAAGTTCAAGATCACAGTTGATCGTGTTCTAATCGTTCTCAATGTTTCCTTAATTGTTAGATTGATCTAAACTGTGTTCTCCCTGATTGGATCGCCAATCAAATAAGATTCCGCACTATTTGATCTGGTATACGCGCATACTTAGTTAGTACTCCATCCGTACACAGTCCTAACAAGTGGTATCAGAGCTTTGGTTCTTGATTTTGCATGTGATTCGATCGGTTTTGGTGTAAAATAAAAACACCATCTTTTTTAGTAAAACAGTGTTTTCGACGTCTCCAGATCTAAAAGTTCTTGTTTTTCGGCTTACGACAGATTAGGATTCGTGAAAAATCTTATTTTTGAGTCAAAGTACAAAAAACCCTCGAATTTTCAAAACCAGTAGCCTTTAGTCGCATGATTGACTAAATCGCACGACTGAACTCACTCGCACCTCCCATACGTACAATTGAACTCAGTCGCCCATCCATTCGTACGACTGAACAATCCCATTCGCATTGCTCATCCGCATCTGCCCAATCGTACGACTGTTCATCCGCATTTTGTCCAATCGCACGATTGGCTCATCCGCATTTGTTCAATCGCACGATCGATTCATTCGCACGAGTGAATAAGTTTCAGTTTGAAGTTCAAAGTTAATAAATATGGAAGATTAGTACTCAGCGTTTACTACCGGTAGGGACTCACGTATCCAGAATCTATTGCTTTTGGAAAATGAAATTGGGAATCACAATAAACCCCGTAAACTCTTAACGTTAGATGATTACTCGCAATGGAAGCAAATGTTTGAAATATACCTAAATGGATTTGATCCCAATCTGTGGGAATTAATCGAGATAGTTTATAGCATGCCAGTTGGTGCTGATGGGGTTAAACTTACCTTGAGCGGCATGACTGATAGCCAGAAGGTAAAATACAATACAGAGAAGAAGATGTATGCCTTGTTGACTCAGTCAATTCCTAAGGATATATTCCATCAATTTTCTAAGAACAAACAAGCCAAGAAGTTATGGGAAGCCATGGAGAAACGATACGATGGGAATGCATCGTTGAAAGCTCTAAACGCAAAGGCTTTGAAGAAGGAGTTTGATAACTTCTCTTCGATGGGTAAAGAAAGCTTGGATGATGTCATAGACAGGTTCTACCATTTAATAAGTGAGCTGCACACTCATGGAGTCACAATATCAATGGAAGATAAGGTCTCAAGCTTTGCCTATGGTTTGCCGGAGAAGTGGGACTCGTTTGTGTCTAATTTGAGACAGAACAATTTACTAGCAATATTAGACATAAATGACTTCATCCTGAAATTGAGAGAGGAGGAACTGAGGATGAATACAGGTCACAAAAAGGATCCGACGACCAGAATCCTTCACTTTATAAATCGACTTCCACTTCAACAAGTTCAGAAGCACCTTTCTAACGGCATCTGTGTCTAGTTCAACCGCTCTTTCTCAACCTACAGCTTCAAGATCTGAAATGTCAGGGTCATCTAGTACGTAATATATCACGAAGTTGAAGACCGAGAATCTCGGTAATATTACTGTTGAGGTTGCAAAGGAGCATATGGACCTTTTAGTTGCAGTTGTTCATTCTTATGATGGTCTAGTTGCAAGAAAGATCGAAAAATGCCATCTGGCTGATGAGGATTACGAGCAGGTGGACGAGAATGAATTATACATAATGGACATTATGTGGGCTTGGCAAGTGCTGTTCGAAGAGCTAAGAAGTTTGTGAAGAAAACTGGAAATGTGAAGGTGATATAGCAGTTGAACTAGTGATGTCAGATCATGAAGATACTGCAAATGTGGTCAATCACCTAAATGAAGAGGATCTCAAAATGACATGTTCAAAATCTCCAGCATCTGAGGAGTCAAACTCTTCAATGATGGCTGATTCAACCGAATTTTTACAGGTAAGTACCAAAGACCAACTTTTTGATTGTCATGCTTGTAATGAATGTAATAAATTTAGAGAAAGCATAGATTCAAAATTTTCTAGTTTATTAGATCATAATGATAGCTTAGTAAATGACCTACAACTGTGCATAGAAGCTAACAGGATTTGAAAACAAAATGAGCACAGTTATAAAGAGAAAACAGAACTTTTAAATAAACAACTAAGGAAAACCGAAGTTGTTGCGTTTAATAAAGAAAATGACATAAAGTTCTATTCAAACTCTTTAGAAGAAACTAAGAAAGAAAAATCAATTTTGGAATTCGAAGTAAATTCATTAAAACAAAAACTGCATAGTTGGACCAGTTCTTCTCACATAGTCCAGCACTTAGTGAAAGAACGAAACAACACGGAGGGGTTGGGTTACAAAGTGGTGCCACCACCACATGACATCTTGTTGAATGCTAAATGTAGACCAATAAATAACAATCCAATCAAGGATCATGTGGTGTCCACTCCTCTAGTTAGTGATCCAGATTCCACGAGTAAATCGGTGGGATCTGTCCCTAAACAGAAAGAGGGCACTTCAAAATCTAAAGGTAAGATGCCTGTTATCAATTTGAATGAACAATTTGAAAAGGTTAAGGTAAAGTCAGGTTCAAACATGTCTATTTCTAAACCCAAAAAGACCAAACAAGTTAACCAACCATGTGCACCATGTCTTAGTCCAAATAAACAAAAAGGTAAAGATGTTAAAAAAGTTCAAACAATGAATTTTGTTAAAGAAACTAAAACATCTAAACAAAAAGTGTTCAAACCCACACAGACTAAAGTCACACCTGTGTCACACACTTCCCCACAAAAATAGTTCCACCAACATGTTGAAAGTAAATCATGCTACGATTATTGAAAGTATGGACACATTGCTTCTAATTGTCCTTATTATCAGACACCAAGAAAGAAAATTGAACTTCATGATACTAATCCAAGTTCTTCTAAAGGAGTTCTATCACTCCGCAAAAAGAATTAGTGAACAAAAAGTTCAAACCGTAAGCCGATCGTCAGTTTATCACAAACATGCCTTACACAAAACGGGCATATGGAAAGAAAAATCAAGTCTGGTGTCTGAAAATGAGAACAAGAAGAAGAATGATCGGACCTCACCCAAGCCAGTTAAGGTTTGGGTCCCTAACCTAAAATAATCATTTCCTTTGAATGTGCAGGGTGTCCACTATAATGCTACTACAAATACCTGGATTGTTGATAGTGGGGCATCAAAGCACATGACTGAGAACCTGTCTTTCTGTCAAATGTCAAACAAATTAAAGGAGGACATGTTCATTGCTGGAAATAAAGGAGGATATATCACTGCACAAGGGGAAGTGGGAACCAGAAAGTGAAGTTTGATAAGGTAAGCTATGTTCAACAACTTCAATAACTTACTTTCTATCTCCCAGATATGTGACAAAGGTTTCAAGGTTGTATTTGACAACAAGAAGTGCTATGTTCTGAAAAAGAACTACATTATCCCGAAGGACCAAGTTTTAATGTTAGCTTCAAGATATAACGATTTGTATGTCTTGGACCTATCAAAGGCTTCCACAACCGATCATAATGTACAATGCTTCTTGTCAAAGGAAACAGAGAAGACTCCATCTCCTGGCATAGGAGAACGAGACACATTAATCCACGGAAGAGAATCACTTGATCCAGAATGATCTAGTGCATGGAGTAAATGTTAATAACTTCCAATTACCAGATTTTTGTGTCGCATGTAAGAAAGGGAAACAGACAAAGAAGTCTCATATGGAAAAGAAATTCACTCAATTGACCTGCCTCTTGAGTTTCTTCACAAGGATCTATTTGGCCCAGTCAGTACAAAGAGCATTGTACTGCTATGTAGTTACGGATGATTACTCAAGATTTTCTTAGGTGTGTTTCTGAAATCAAATCAGAGACATTTGAATCATTCAAAGAGCTAGTAACTACATTGGAGACACTCTACAATCTTAAGGTAAGGTAAATTCACTCAGACAATGGTACCGAGTTCAAGAACCAGTGGATGGACGCATTCTGCAAAGAAAAAGGAATCGTGCACCAGTTCACATCTGCCTACACTCCTCAAATGAATGGGGTACTGAGGAAAGAATCAAAGCTTGATAGAGACAGCCCGGACGATACTAGAAGACTCGAAACTGCCTATCCAATTTTGGAACGAGGTAGTAGCTAACGCATGTTACACCCTCAATCGAGTCTTAGTGGTCAAACGTCATGGTAAAACGTGCTATGAGTTGCTCCAACAACGTAAACAAAATCTGGAGTACCTCGAACCATTTGGCGTACCATGTACACTGTTGAAGAAAACTCAGTCAGGGAAATTTAGTAAGAAGTACAAAGAAGGAATTTCTTAGGATACCACATACCGAATAAGAGAGTTTATAACAACTGAACGGGTCAAGTAGAAGTGTGGTGCAACATTGATGAACAAAGATACACCACCCCCTTTACTAGAAAAGGACCCTCATTCTTTTTCAACTATGATGGATTCTTTAAGTCCTTCAACATCCCTCTCTCCCCTCCTGAGGATGAGTTATCGACCAGAATGATGTACCATGTGTTAAATACACCATTACTGGACTCGGCAACCTCAGCGTCACAAGGCGAGTCTTCTAGTTCTTCAGGGGGAGCACTTTAGATTAGTGACTCCTCCTCTAATGAAAAAGACTTGGAAAATGATCAGGTGGATCAGGAGGAACGGGTTCCTACTACTGCAAGTACATAAGCATCTGATGTTGACGCCTCTGACACTTCGGAACCTCACACTCCCACTGCCTCAGATACTGAACCTGGTGTTCCTAATCTGGATAATGAGGTAGTTGTTCCCACCACCCCTGGATCACGACTAAATTTTTATCATCCTTTGGACAATGTCATTGGAGATGTTCGATCAGGAGTACAGACAAGAAATCAGCTATACTCAACTGATTATGCCTCAGTGATAGAAAAGGGATATCTTCACGATGGTGCGTATCGATGTTTTGTGTCTCAATTCGAGCCCAATATGTTAGTGAAGCCCTAAACGACGAGCATGGGTGAGTGCCATGCAAGAAGAACTTCTTCAATTCAAGAAGTTAGGAGTATGGACACTCGCGGATAGACCTAAAGGTGCTAAGATCATTGGCACCAATGGGTCATGAAATGCAAGAAAGATGACCAAGGGGTCATAATAAGAAACAATGCTCCACTTGTAGTTCAAGGATTTTGGCAAGTTGAGGGGTATTGATTTCAATGAAAGTTTGTGCGCCTGTGGCGAGAATGGAAGCAATCTGTATCTTCCTAGCCTATGCATCTACATGAAGATTAAAGTTATCAACTAGATGTAAAGAATGCATTACTTCATGGTCAAATCTGGGAGACAGTGTATGTCAGTCAACCCAAAGGATTTGAGGATCCATATCATCGGGACAGAGTTTACAAGATGGATAAGGCTCTCTACGGGCTTCACCAAGCCCCAAGAGCATGGTATGAAAAGCTATCGACTCATCTTATGAAACACTGCTTTCGCAGAAGAGTGATTGACTGTACACTATTCATCAAAGAAAAGGATGATGACTTACTTTTAGTTTAGATCTATGTTGATGACATAATCTTCGATTCAAAAACCGAAGAACTATGTAAAGAATTGAAGCAGTAGTGAAAGCGAATTTGAGATGAGTGCCATGGGAGAGATGAAGTTCTTTCTCGGGTTACAGGTGGATAAGACACCAAAGAGGATATTTTTACCTGAGACCAAGTATTTAGGTGATATTCTCAGTCGGTTCGATATGGAGAATGCTTTGACAGCTGGGACTCCACTAGCTACAAACCACGATGTGGCACCAGACAAAAATGGTGATCTAGTGGATGCCACTATGTACCGAGGAATGATCGGATCCCTCATGTATCTCACTGCCTTACGACCTGATATCATGTAAGCGACGTATCTATGCTCAAGATATTAGGTGAAACCTAAAGTCAACCATCTCATAGGAGTCAAAAGGATATTTTGTTATCTAGAGGGTACTCCAACACTTGGGTTGTGGTATCCGTGTAACGATGACTTTGAGCTTATAGCATATAGCGATTCGGATTATGGTGGTTGCAAAATGAACTACAAGTCAACATCTACGGGATGTCAATTCTTTGGGTGAAGATTAGTCACTTGGCAGTGTAAGAAGCAGACATCGGTTGGTTTGTCAACTTGTGAAGCTGAATACTTTGCTTGTGCAAACTGTGTTCACAAATCGCTGGATTCAACAGCAAATGCGGGACTATGGTTTGAAATTCTCTAACACTCCTATATTTATTGATAATTCTGCTGCTATAGCCGTAGCTAAAAATCTGGTCCAACATCCGAAAAACAAACACATCGGAATTAAATATCATTTTATACGTGATTGTTTTTAAAAGAATTTAATCGATGTTGTTAAAATTAATACGGACTTTCAAAGCGCTGATCTCTTCACAAAGCTTTCAATAAACCAAGATTTATTATATGTTAGAGGTCAATGGCGTGAAAAAGAAATGTGAAGTGATTCCAGATGATGACAGCACTTAGTCTGACGAGTAGAGTTTATTTTTATTTTATTTATTTTATTTTAGTCTTATTATTTCTTCGCCAATTAAAATTCAAAACGCAAAAACATTTTGGGTTTTAGAAATTTAGGGGGAGAATAGGTTAGATTAGTATTAAATTAGTAATTCTATTTAATTACTTAAAAAATGAGGGAGAAGAACAGCTTAGCTAAAAGGAAAAGAAATCAAATCTATGATACTAATTCAATGAATTCAGAATATAATAGTACACAAGGAACAGATTACTTGAGACTTTAAAAAGTTTAACTACCTATGATGCAAAATTCAAAGTTAAGTCTGAATAATCAAAGCAAAATAAAAGGAAAAATGATAGTTGTAACATGGAGAAAGTAGACCTAGAGGTTGTTAGTTAGATGATGTGCCGGTAGATTCAACACATTTGATAAGTAGATTCATTAGTGATTTCAATCTCAAACTAAGTTGTTCAACAAGTTGGGGGTTCACATCGTATCCCTGGTTAACACAATCAACGAAGTTCTAATAAGGGGTGACGAGCAAACTAAACGCCACAAATGTACGGATGACCATAAATATGAGCAAAGCACATGAAAAGCAATCAAGCTAATAACCTATGTTGTTACGACGATTATGTGCAAAAAGAAAATAATTTCTCAAACAAGAAGACAGGTTGTGTGCCTCTCTCATATGCGGTGGCATTGACCTGAGGATAAGTATAACCTAAATATTCTAGAATTCATTGTTGTTTGCGCTTCTCTACAGTGCGATGGCACTGACCTAAGGCTTAGCATCTCTGCGAAAGCTCTTAGAATAGTTTCTTCTTGTAATATACCTGTAGACCGCTCAAAAATCTCCTGAGGAACGTTGATTACCATATAAGCATGGGATCCACAAATGCATGTTGAAACAATTAAACCTTAAATCATCACCATTGTGTGTCCAAAAATCTGTGTATTGATTTAAGAGGACAAGTATACTGACAATCATCGTGAACTGCAGCTCTTGAAAGTCAAAATCATTGTGTGCATCTTGTAGCTCTAGTATGTTTCCTAAATTGTTGTGACTATAAGTGAAAACAAGGTTCAAGCATCAAAATTGTTTATTAATGTGTCCCAAGTTATTCTGATATACCTATATGATTCCAAAATGAATTGTAACAGAAATGATTAACTAGAATTGAAGTTGTGCTGTCCAGGAAGTAAAGTCAATCAGAATTATTCTAATAGAGTTGTATATCATCTCTAATCAAAAATACAAAAATTTTCTTGTTATTGTTCTTAATTATAAAGTTGTTTTGGTTAATTTTAATAAAGTGTAAGGTAAAAGTCGGACTAAGCAACTCATCGTAATCGATGAATCACTCACTCAAAAGGGTCACGTCCGAGGTGACCAAAAACATTCAAAATAAAATGAGTCACACCTGAGGTGACAAATTCGTTTTAAGTAAAAAGATCACGTCTGAGTTGATCAACAGTGTTCTTCAAATTAAAAAGGTCATGTCTGAGATGATCATCGCTGAAAATGTTTTATCTATTGTTAAAAGGTTAAGTTTTTTGAAAGTGCATAAGGTCAAATTAACAAGTCAAACTCATGCGCATGACTGGACCATAAGTATGGGCAAGTTTCCCGAATGTAGCATCAGATTGAACCATTCGCATAATTGGATCATGAGTATAAACATCAGTCGCATCAATGTAGGTGACCGACTAAGTCAGTCATACGATTAAACCCTAGTCGCACGAACGAAGCTGACCGAATGAGTCAGTCGTACGACTGAAACCTAGTCGCACGACTGACTGTAACCGACTGAGCAAGTCGCACAACTGCGCCCCAATCGCACGAATAAAGAGTGCGAATAGGTTCAGTCGCACGACTGAAAGAAATCCTTGTATAAATAGAGGGGGAGTCGGTAGCAGAAACTCATCACCCCCCAATCGCACCTATATCGCAAGAAAACAATATTACTTTGCCCAAATTTCATATCAGTGATTTAGCACCCTGTCTGTGATACTAACCGATTACGCTTCATTTCTATAGGTAATGCAAGACTAGAATCGACCAAAATGCAAAGATTATCTAGCCCTAACGTTCAAAACAACCGAGACAAAAACCTTTTAAATAAACCACTAATCAGTACTTAAACGTCAAATTATTTAGCACTAAGTGTCATTTTGATGGATTGTGAGTCCAATGAGACTAACCTGAACAGTTAACATCAAGTATTGACCAAGAATCAATTCTACAGTACGGAACAGAGACGTATGTGAATGGACAGACTGATGAACTTCAATCGCATGATTGAAATGGGAGAATGATTCAATCGCACGAATTAACCATGTGTATGAACTTAGTCGCACGACTAGTTCAACTGCATAGAACAACATACGACTCAGTTGAGTCACAGGCTCATTCGCACGACTGAGCTCATTCGCACAACAAAGACTCAGTCGGACTATCGATTCGCATGACAGAACAGAATGATTCAAGTCCATTAAATTAAAGTGTCATTCACTCACACAAATTCTAACATTTATTTATCTTATGTAACATAAATATGGCAAGGCAATGGACTATGAGCACAAAGCATAACCTTTGTGCACATTTGGACGTCACCTCCCAAAATGCCGCTAATTTTGCTCGGATCATCGCCTTCCTACGGCGATTGAGGATCTCCAAGGCTATATCTACTCTGTGCACACCTTATCGATCGATTCAGCAGGCATTCTGGGAAAGCGTGATATTCCACTGGTCTGCTGAACCGCATCGTATCAAGAGTACTATATTTTTTCAAGAGATTGAGATTAGTGAGGAAGACCTGAGGAGGGTGTTAGAGTTAGGAGGTGATAGTGACTGCCCTACCAGACTACATCCACTGACTGTCCGAGGTTGCTTTTTTCAGGCTAAGTACTCGGGGTCATAAACGCCGGTCTGCTTAACAAAAGCAACGTGTGCCCCCAACTCAAGTATCTAGCCCATGTGTTCTAAAGCGTATTGCCTCGAGGAAGGGAGGATTTGATGAGCTGTCTGATCAGATGCAGAATGCCTATGTGGCTCCGGTACTAAATCATCCATTCAGCTTCTCACGGATGATCTTCAACTACTGGTTCGAGAAGCTAGAAGCCAAGGATAAGGAGGGCTTCTGTATGTACCCACGGTTCCTCCAGATGATCATTGACCAAAAGTTGCCCTCACTGCCCAAAGAGAGTGATGATGCAGTGACACTAGAGGTCATGGACGACACCACACTCGAGAGGATGAAGGTTTACCAGGGCAAGCAGGTGAAGCCCCCGGTAAGGAGGTTATTTGGGCATCTGGCCCGGGATGACTACATGGAGCCAGCGAGGAGGAAGTGGTGCCATGACGATAGTGACTCGGATGTTGAGCAGATTGCTCTACCCTCCGATGATTCCGACGGTGATGACCACGATGCTGATCAGGGAGGTGATGGTCAGGTCCACCCGAGTCTACTGACATTCACCCTGATTTCTAGATGGAGGAGGAAGAGTCTAATGAATAGCCTCTGGTCCGAACGGTGGGTAGCCAGGTCGTAGCCACAGAGAGAGGTCTCAGGGAGTTGGTGGACGCCACGGGGTGTCCAGGGATGTTGCTATTGCTGATACAGATCCATTTTATACCCCGAACTCGCCTAACAACCAACGGGGAGCCACTATTTCTAAGGGCTCGAGAAGGAGAGAATGGCTCACCCTTATGACAAAAACAGTAAGAGCCCAAGATTCACAGTGACCACGTCCACTCCACCTGCCATTGCCACCACTATTGCCACAGCCACCACCACATCCCACAGCTACCACCACCACTACCACACCTCCCACCACCACTTCCCTCTCCATCCACCTCTACTACAGCCAACCCTTCACCATCCACTCATATCCCACCACCCATATTCACCATAGCCACCACTACCACCACCAGCCACCAAGCAGGACCATCATCCACACCACCTTCACCACAGGACCCAATCTACCCCCACATTGGGGTGAAGGAATAATTGGCTGCACTAAATAGGATGGTGCTAAAGCTGGTAGCTGCTAACGAACAAAAAGTTGCTCAACTAAGTCAGCTTGTGGAGCTAAATGCTACCCAAGCATAGCAGATTCCTAGCAAGCTCAGCAAATTGCTCAAGTTCAGGAGCAAGATGACCAATCAGCAAGAGAATAGAGGAGTGGAGGCCTCTAACAGGACTATCATGCTCAAGCTAAAGGGATCGAAAGATGAGCCACTGAAGATTAGAGAGGGTGATGATGATGAAAATGATGATGATAGTGATGATGATAAGAGTAATGAAGATGAGGGCCAATGGGAAAGCAGGATGATGATAATGATAAAGAAGGAGATGCAGCTGCATCTGCCTTAGCTCAAGGTCAAGAGAGAAAGACAAAGAGAAATCAAGACCAAGAGCATCATCTTCTGCCCCGCCTACTGAGAAGCCTGCCATTCTAGACAGAAGTAATGCTTAGATGTTTATGTATTTGAAAAACTTTTGTACTTGAATCTTGTATTAACATTTGTAATTAATGTTTATATACTCTTATTAATGTTTGAATGTCTTGATTAATTAATAATTGATGTGTTTTAAATGAATAAATCAAGCAGATCAAACATCTCAGCAAGATGAATATGACCTTGCTCCCCTACAGTAAATAAAGTCTCAAATCACAATGATTCTTGATTTGCAGGGGATAGTCAGAAGGTCGGTGAGCTATACTCCCGAGGAAGGAGAAATCATACATGACCTGAATGACGAGCAACTTGCTGAGATGTTCAGGCTAAACCCAGACGAGATTATCAAGGATACGCCTACTTTTGAGGTGACAAGTGACGATGACCTCAACAACGCAGATGAAATCGATATAGAAGATGTCACTGCTGACCACTATCTAGAATACACTGACCGAGAGGGCAATATGGTCCCCAACTTGGGTGATAATCTTAGCAGTGATACATTTGACAAGCTGGATGAGATGGAGGAAGAGACTGAGAGAATAAGAGTCAAGCCCAGCCTTGGACGCTGATGTTGATATCAAGAAAGCTGAATGGGTGGCTTGTTTTGCTGAGATCCAAGCCCTACACACTGCATAAAAGCCAAATACCTACACAAAGCTATACAAGGTCAAGAAACACCTAAAGGTGTCGGGCAAGATCATTGCATTGGCATATCTTAAGGATCTGAATGTGTATGCAGTCAAGAAAGAGAAGGGAATTGAGAACTTCAGATTCCCACACGATCGGAAGACTCTCCTGGTTTTGAGCTCAACCAGCTGGCATGCCTAAAGTTGTTATATGCTGATCTGAGGAAAATGTCAGGCTGTTTGAGGCTGCACGGAGGAAAGAATACCACACCAGGTGGGTATACTTCAGACCTCAACAACCAAAGAGGTACATCAGAATATCTGAAATGGATCCCATTTCTGGAAAGCCTAAGGTAGTACTGAAGTGGAGTTCCTCGTGTACAATGTCCAAAATCCCTCTAAGGGAAATGCCACAGGACTTCACTCCAAAATTCAAGTGGTGGTATTATGATTGGAGAACAGGTGAAGTCGTCATAGTCTTACAGAAAGAGAGCCAAATGGAAACTATCCGGGTGTTTGACCCTATGTGGCTGACCAACTTGTCTGCAGATGATGTCTATACCTTCTACAAGTGGCCACTATTCTATGACTTGCAAGGTATCATACAAGCCCTCCAGTTCCAAAACATGTTAAGACTCTTTTTTGCATTCGAGATACATGTCGGAGTTACAAGAGAGGAAAAGTACAAGAAATTGAAGAGCTAATGAAGAATGTTAGAAGATGATGTAAACTAGGTCCAAGGGGGAGTTTTTTTGATACATATGTACCTAGTTTAGGAGCTTAATGTAAATGTCTATCATGTCTTACATATATGTAATTCAATGGGTATGAATGAAATACATGTGTGGTTGATGCTTATAATGTTTAATATTTCATTGTTTATTGTGTGATAATGAATAGTTACTAACTATATAGGTTTTGTGTTGTTGTACATAATTCTTAGTCAATAATGATTGAGAAATGTGTTCAAACTAATCGTATGACCTTATGCGAATGGACCATACGCATGAATACTTCATGCTAATGGACCAGTCGCACGACTGAACCAAGAGACTGGATCAGTCGCCCGATTGAGACATAAGATTGACTCTGTCGCACGACTAGACCTTCAGTCGTGCGGATGGATCAATTGCATGATTCAGTCGCACGACTGAACCATGCTAATGTTTCAGTCGTACGATTGGAAGACCTTAACCTAGAAAATACCACCTAATTTGTGGAAAAACGTAACAATTCGAATAGCACATAATTGTACCCTAGCCGTCCAGACTCAAGAAAACCAGTTCTGGGTTCATAGATCGCAGTTGATCATGTTCTAATTGTTTCCTTAATCATTAGATAGATCTGAACTATGTTCTCCCTGATTGGATCGCCAAACAATAGGATTCCACACTATTTGATCTGGTATATGCGCAGAATAGTTAGTACTCCGTCCATACATGGTCCTAACATTTACGTTAAAGGTTAATGAATGAATATAAGTATTATGTAACTTAAAGTGAAGATAATGAAAAAGGAACATAATGAATGAATGCATCCTTAATGAAAAAGAAAGTATATAAAGAGAGAGGCTTGCAAGCAATATGTATAGAGGTGCACGACTCTAAAATGTCGTAAGCTCAATTGCGCGTGGTAAAGCAAACCCTTAAGGATACACACATGGGTTCCAGTCTTTGTGACTGACCAACAGTTTGGTACATGGTTTATAGTGATTAATCACCTTGGTGCTGATGCCAGGCTATGTGTGGTGTGGAATTCATTTATGATCTTCGGCCCAGTACCCGAGTTATGCATAATATTAGAGGTGTAGTATAAAATTTGGTTTATAGTGACTACTCACCTCAGTGCTGGTACCAGGCTATGTGCAGTGTGGAAGTCATTTATGATCTTGACCCAGTACTCGAGTTATGTATAATGTTGGAGGTGTAGTCTAAAGTTGGGAACTTGTCACTTACCCGGGTGCTGGCGCCAGGCTAGGTGCGATGTGGAAGTCAATTATGATCTTCGGCTCAGTACCCTATTTGTTTGGGGCATAGCTGATGACACTGATCCAGATAGTGATAAAGAATGTGATAAAGAAAGAGTTACAGAAATGATGTGATGAATAGTAATGAAAGATAATAATGATATTATCTATTTGTACGTACGATGTGTGATCATATACAACAGTAGAGTATGATTTGAAAAAAGTGATGAACGGTTTTAAACGAAAGTAAAGTATGTTTTATTTTAAAACTAGAACCTACTCAGCAACTCTGACTTTTAAGCATTTTCCAGGTGGCAGGTAATGTTGTTGAGGATGGCATGGGGCGGCTACTTGGCTATTTTGGATGGCATTCATTTGTTTAATGTTTTTGCATTGTAATGCGAACAAATGAAATTGTGTAACGAATGTTGTATTATTTTGCAAAAGCATTTTTAATGAAATGTTGTTATTAATGTTTCTGCTGCAACGTTTATTTGAAGTTAATGTAATTATATGTTTTATGTGTTGCACCCTGAAAGGATCATACGTGCCAATTCAACGGGTGATTTGATGGTTGCTTTGCTTGAATCCCATAAGTCCAAGAATAAATGCGGATGAAGATCCTGCACAAGAAAAACCAAGTATGGTCTTCAACATTTGTCAATGCGGAAGACATAAAACAAAGACAGACAAGTATTTCTCCTTCCGTATTAACAAATGCGGAAGACCAATTAGTAATGCGGATAAGACTTTGTTCATCCGTATTTGCCAATGCAGATGACCGGACAAATGCGCAGAAGTATTTGTTCATCCGCATTAACCAATGCGGATGACCAATATTCTAATGCGGATGATCAAGTGAAGAAATGTTGATCAAGTCAACTCATCCACATTTGCCAATGCGGATGAACAAGCGGAGATGCGGATCAAGACTTAGACTAGTTCTGTTATAATAGGTCATGGGTAGTTTAGTCATTTTGTAAAGGCATCTTGTCTGCCTATAAATACAATAGATAACCTCGTACATCAGGTGAAAGAATTTAGACAGTCAGAATATTTGTATTCTCTAGGTGTATTATTACTTTTCTGTGTAATCAATCACCTTTATTAATATATACAAAACCATTTATGAGTATTTCTTCTGCATTGAATGTTTCTTGATTGTTTGATTCCGCCATTCAATTATTAACTCAATCACTATATTCGATCCTAGTGAGAATCTCAATCTCACTAACCCAGTCAATTGGTATCAGAGCTTTGGCTCTCGGTTCTTGTTCAGATCTACCTAAGACCTGAATAGAATCCGATTGATCTGGTGATTGAGTTGCTAATAGAGTATTCCATCATCTCTAATTAGTAAACAAAGAAAATACTCCTGTCAACAAGTTCTTACTGAAACATTCACATAAACCAGTTACTACTCAAGTGATTTTTATCAAGAACTCAGCTGAAACCAACAACAAGAAACTCACTAAAGTAACATATCTGATTCTGAAATCTGTTGGACTATTTGGACAAGTTGGACTAATCAATCTTAAAAATTCATCTAATCGGTAATTAAAACAAGTCAAAAACTAACTGTTAAAATGGATTCTAACAGTTTCTCAGAACTTGGTCATACACCTAAACCTCCTATGCTTAAACACAAATCTGAGTTTAAACATTGGAAAATCAGGTTTAGGAAATACATCACAAGTGTAGATTCTTATTTCTGGATCTCAATATGCAAGGGGCCACACATCCCTATCACTATGTCTGTAGATCAAGCTGCAATCTACAAAACTGCAAGGATACCTATTGAAGATCTAACTCTTGATGATGAAGATTATAAGAAATGAAGATTGATCTGAAAGCTTACTCTATCCTAACTCAAACACTCAAGATGGATGTGCTGAAAAGATTGGAGAAGCATGGTACTGCAAAAGCAGTGTGGGATGCACTGAAAATTATGTGTGAAGGAAGCAGTGAGGTAGCAGAAATTAACAAGGATAAGCTTGTGAATCAGTATGAAACATTTCATCACACCAAGGGGGAGTCCATATCCAAACAACTGCACATATTTGTACATTTGTAAATGACTTAAAAATCATGGGAGTCACTTACAAGATCAAGGAACTAAACAACAAAATGCTATACAGCCTTCTTGAAAGCTGGAAACAGAATGTAACAATGCTGAAAAATACTCTTGATCTCGAAAGTATTACTTTGGATATCATGATAGCCAAAATAGAATCATTGGAACTAGATGAAAGAAGTAGAAATCTTGTGGATCAAGAATGACTGAGGCCTACAAATTTCCATCAGAATCTCATTCTGTGGAAAATGCCTTCATCACTGAGGAGGATGATTTTATCTCATCAAGAGATCAACTAAACAACATAGGGTTCATTGCAACTCCACCAACCAATCATCCATCCACATCATCTCAAGCATCCAGAGTCACTGCTGCTCCTACAACCACTCCTGAAGACACAAGATCAGAAGAACAAAAGGCAACTTACAATGCCTTTGTGGCATGTTTTGAAGCATACTTAGGAAGAAGACTCACTTCTGCTCATCTGATCCAAGAAGATCTGGAGAAATGGATCCAGATGATATGGAAGAAATGGATCTGCAATGCCAAATGGCCATGATTGCCATGAGAGCAAAGAAATTCTTTAGAAAAGGCAGAAAGCTCAACCTTAATGAGAATACCAAACTTGGATATGATAAATCCAAAGTGAAATGCCTCAATTGTGGTATGGCTGGCCACTTCTCCAGAGAATGCAATGCCCCTAAGAGAAACAACTTTCAAAGAAATTCTCAAGGCCAGTCGTCATCACAATCCATCTCAAGCTTTCACTCCAACAATCAACAGTAGCAGTTTCATCATCCACAACAACATCAATCATTTCCTAATCCACCTCTTTCAGCAGTGTCTATCCAAGAGAAAAACATGGTAGAATGATATTCTAATCACCACTTCCTTAAAAATTTGTGCTCTCTGCACAACAGACCATTAAACATGTCTGCCTATGTATTTAATGGCCTGATTTCAAACATACAAGAGGAAGAAGATATAAGTTCTTGATGTATCCAAGATTCATAAAGTGTCTTATAAATGAAGCATTCCCAAATATTGCTACTGAGGGACCAATGCTTCATATTCTTCATTATGATGCAAAATCTTACAAGTACATTAAGAAGAGGGATCCCAGAAACCTTTACAGTGGAGCTCCTCATCTCTTCTTCCTTGGATGCTTCAACAGAACAATCAAGAAGCACAAGGAGAAGAACAAAATGCTCGATAACAATGATGAACAAGCTACTGATGTACAAACTGTTGGTGTTGATACGTAAAGGTCAGTATCACCCATGATGGTACAGGGAGTGATTATTATACTGAACCTAAAATTCATGACTATGCATCTCCATTTGTACCTTTACTACACTAACTCCACAACCGTCTCCACAACCATCTCCACAACCATCTCCACAACCATCTCCACAACCATCTCCACAACCATCACCACAACCATCACCACAACCAAATCCACAACCATCTCCACACAAAACCATCTCCACAACCACCACCACAACCATCACCATATCCCAACCCCAATATCACCACCTCATCACTCACCAATATCACCACATCAACCATTGCCTACCATGATATTCCATCAGAGTTTGGAGACTCAACAAGCACATATAAAGCTTCCAAATCATCTTTGGATGAGGAGGGTCATCATGCTCAAATGCCTATAAGGAGAATCACTTTTGAGACTGCTCCCTCAAAGAGTTTTGCTGAGTCTAATGTAAATAGACCAGATGAAAAAGATGGTTAATCTCTGACCTCTTACAAAAAATTGAGAGGATGGAAAGAATATTGAATAGGAGGGCTAGAATCATTGATGATAGGATTCTAGAGCTTGATGAAAAGGAGCAGGAGTTAAAAGAGCTTAAAGAAAAACATGAAACTGAAAAGAAGGAGAAAGCGAAAGAGAAGTAAGTGGCCATGTTGAAACTCGCATCCGTGTAACCCTTTACATCGAGTTCCTCTTCATCAGATCCATATATTAGAAACATTTCCTTAGTCCTCCTAAGGTATTTCAATATACTTTTAATAGCCATCCAACGGCTATTACCTGGATTCTGCTGATATCTGCTCATCATGCTTAACACGCATGGCACGTCCGGTCTAGTGCATATTATCTCATACATGATGGATCCTATAGCAGATGCATATGGGATGTCCTTCATTCGATCTTGCTCATCCTTTGAGCTTCGACATTGAGATGTACTCAATATTGTCCCTTTTTGAATAGGTACCATACCTTTCTTAGAGTTTTCCGTCTTGAACCTTTTCAAGACTTTATCAATATATGCACTTTGGTTTAAACCTATCAACCGCCTCGATCTATCCCTATAGATCTTTATTCCCAGAATATAGGCGGCTCCCAGGATTTTTATGGAAAAACAACTTCCAAGCCAGGTTTTTACACTTCCATGGTTGGAATATCATTTCCAAAAGTAGTATGTCATCAACATACAATGCTAAGAATGTTATTTTGCTCCCACTAGCCTTCGTATATACACAAGCCTCGTCAACGTTCTTGATGAAACCAAATTTCTTGATCTGTTCATCAAAACATTGATTCCAACTTCTCGATGCTTGTTTCAATCCATAGATTGATCTCTTTAACTTGCTACTTATTAGGAGGTTTGGATCAACAAAACGATTAGCTGAACCATAGGACAATCTCTTCAAGATGTCCATTAAGAAAAGCGGTTTGGACATCCATTTGCCAAATCTCATAGTCATCATAATTAACCCTTTGAGTTTGAGTGAAACCTTTTGCTACAAGTCTTGCTTTGTAAGTATCCAAGTGTCTATGTATATCCATTTTCTTCTAGAAAACCACTTGCATCCAACCGGTTTGGAGTTAAGTGGAGGGTCAACCAATTCCCAAACTTGATTGTCATACATGGATTGCATCTCAACGTTTATGGCTTCCAGCCATTTGTCACAATCCAAATTGGACATTGCTTCATGGTATGTAGTTGTCTCATCGGAGTCAACCACATAGCATCCATTCATGAAAAATCCATATCTTTAGGTGGAATGCTAACTCTACCAGATCTGTGAACGTTTTTTGTATATTGATCAACCTCTTGATCATCATCAACTTCTTCTTGTTGATTGCTAGTGTTAACCAAACGTGTATCGGGTTGTGGATCTTGGTCCTTATCAAATTCCATTGTTCTAATACAATCTTTGGGATATCCAAAAAATATACACTTGATGAATCAACTTGTTTTAGGTGTTAGCTTAACGTAAGATTCACAACCCCATGCTTTTAAATATGATAGTGATGGAAATCTTCCACGCCATATTTTGAAAAGAGTCAGATTCACTTCTTGGTCCTGGCCATATTCAAAATACGAGCCGTGGAGAGCAATGCAAAAACCCAAAAGGATAGAGGTAGTGAGCTTATAGCCATCATAGATCGAATCATATCCAATAGGTGCGTTTTCTCCTTTCAAACACACCATTATGTTATGGGGTTCCAGGTCGGGTAAGTTGTGAGATGATCACACAACTTCTTAGATGGTTCTGAAAAGCCTTACTGAGGTATTCACCTCCTCTATGTGAATGAAGAACTTTGATAGTTTTATTGAGTTGATTTTCTACTTCATTCTAGAAGACTTTGAAAATTTCAAAAGCTTCATGTTTATGTGTCATCAAGTACGCATAACCATATCGACTATAATCGTCAGTGAAGGTAATGAAGTATCTTTCACCATTTCTTGTCATTGTCTTAAAAGGGCCACATACATCCAAATGTATGATTCCCAATAAGTCTTTTGCCCTCTCGTTAGTGCTACTAAAGGGCGACTTGGTCATCTTACCTTGTAAACAAGATTCACACTTATCGAATGAACCATTTTCATTTGTTTTTCAAAAGACCATTCTTTTAAGCTCTTTGAATTCGATTCTTGTTATGTGACCATGACAACAATGCCAAAGACAGAATCACTTAAACCCATTTTAAGTTTCTTGGTTCTTGTTTGGTATAATGAGCTATTATAGGATGAATCATTATGAACCAATTCATAGATTCCATTAAAAGGCACAGCCTTGAAATAAAATACTTCATCCATACAAACATTAATACCATTGTTAACAAACTTTAATTCATAACCACATTGTTTTAAAAGGGAAATCGAAATTATGTTCCTAGTCACACTAGGGACATACAAAATGTTCTTAAGGACAAGTTCCAAACCATTTGAAAGTTTCAAAATATTGTCTCTTTGGGCTTCGACATTAACTTTTGCTCTGCCCATGTAGAGACTTGTGTCTCCCTTCTTGAAGTGCTTATTTCTTTTGAATCCCTATAAAAAATTGCATATGTGAGTTCTACATCCGGTATCCAATACCCATGTGTTTGAAGAAATAACATTTCAACCAATGTGAATCATGAAAGTTCTACCTGAGGTTTGCCCAGCATCCCTCTTGTTTCTCAACTCTCTGAGATAGGTTGGACAATTCCTTTTCCAATGTCCTATCTCACCACACTCAAAGCATGGATCGTTCTCCGTTACCTTAGGCTTCTTAAGCTTAGGCTTTGGAGGTTCCACTTTAACCTTACCTTTCCCCTTTCCTTTGATGTACCCTTTTCCTTTGGCAACATTTGCCTTGGGATCGGCGAATGGCCTTTTCGTATTGCCTCCCTCGTTGATCGAGAGAGAACAGTAGAAACTTTCTACCCATCCCTGCCTCGGCTGTTTTGAGCATTGCGTAAGCTCACCAATGCTCTTGTCCAACCCACTCATATGTAATTCATTATGAACGTCTAAACCTTTTGGTTAGGCCATTAAGGATCAAATCTATGGCCAGCTCCTTTGAGACGGGACAATTAAGTCGCTCGAGGCAATCAACGTGGCTTTTCATCTTAAGAACATAAGATTATACCGATTGGGTTTCTTCCATGTGACACGCATGAAGCGCTCGAACGTTTCGAAGCGTCTACCCTAGTTGTTGAAGGAACATTTCCTTCAACTGGGTAATATGTCATATGCCCCAAGATGCTCCAAATCCTTTTGGAGTTCAGGAGTCATAGTTCCCAACATGAGGCAGGAAACCTGCATGGAATCCTCATTGTATTGAAGCCCATCGTTATACGCCTCAACATCCTCGGGGTTGGGTTGATCAGGAATGGGATCGTCAAGGACATAGGCCTTTTTCTCTTTCTGAGAACAATTCTCAAGTTTCAAAACCAGTCCATAAAGTTATTATGGTTAAGACGATCCCTTTCTAAGATGGTTCTCACTGATA
Organism: Flaveria trinervia; assembly: GCA_025506515.1. Taxonomy (NCBI): domain Eukaryota; kingdom Viridiplantae; phylum Streptophyta; class Magnoliopsida; order Asterales; family Asteraceae; genus Flaveria; species Flaveria trinervia. Next base: position 25,015,352 of record CM046453.1, on the reverse strand, counting down.
GGGTAGGGACGGTCGGCGTGGTAGCATTACAGCCATTTCTACAAAATTGCAAAGTTCATATTAGTACTTCTGAAAAATTGTATTTTAATTATTAATACCCTTTACACGTCTCATAGTAATTAATAATTAAAATCTAGAATCCAACGTTACATTTAAATAATGGTTAGCTGACCTTTATCCCATTATTTAAATTAACAAGGTAGTCAACATTTGACAATTGCAACCTATTGCAACTTCTAGCTTTATGGGTTCGGTTAAACATCTTATGTTTAGTCGGCATGTAAAATCCCATCAACAACATTGTACGCCATGCTTCGGTTACCCTATGCACATGGTTTCCAATTCAAGTTGTCCTACTTACACACACCTATGAGTTTACACATGCAAGTGGTTAGGTGACCTTTATCCCACAAATATGTTAAGCCCACCTTAAACACACAAGTTCCCTAAAAGTGGTTAGGTGACCTTTATCCCACAAGTAGTTCTCAAGTGATTGAGTATTGTGTAAAAGGATGGTGTTTAAACTTGTTTCCAAAGGGATTTAAGTTTCCATTAATTTAGTTATGAAAACTCTATGTACCTTGTATTCGCATGCTTCCAAATACATGGTACCCTATGGTTCCTTTGTTTTTTAATAAAACCTCTTTTATTTTGAAATCATTAATCCTTTTAATATCCTTTTATTAGTCACTTAATGATTAGGAACCAAACAAATCCAGCTTCTTATGATAATTTATTTAGATTGTTAAGCATATCCACATATCAAACAATCAACAAAAATGAATAATCAAACAAGCATATATAAAACAACCACATGTGCATAACCATAGCCACTATGTTGGCAACACTTGTTTGCCGTCACAAGTGTTGTCATTTGGTCTTTCCTAAGGGTTGAACACAACACAAAAGATGAGATCTCCAAAGACCCCCACTTGAACTTGTATCCAAATGCTTCAAGTCCTTCTCTTTGTGTCTTCCTTTTGTGCTTTCATCTTGTGCATCTTCTTTTACAAAATTTATATCCTAATACAAATTTTCTAATAAAGAAAACACACTTAATCTATCTATTACATTGCCATTGAATGAATAAATAAATTACATCCAAATACAAACACAAAAGAATAATATTACAACCCATTATGAACGAAATCAACCAAAACAAACATCCATTTAAAACCAAATCAACACAAGGTCAAGGCTAGGTTATGCACCAATATGAATCATCATATACAACATCCAAGAACCAAATAAATCCCCATATGACCCTAAATTTTCAGCCAACATAAACCAAGATTTAGGGTGTTTTTGTCCAAACAAAACACAATCAACCATTTGATATCTTTCTTTCAAGGTTTAATCATAAGCATGTTAGATATAACCTTGAAAGTTTGGGGATTTATAACATCACCACAAAACAGCCCCTTTAAGGTTGTTAAAGCCCCATAAAACCCTTTTACAAGGACAAATGAAACTAGTCATCATCCATATCCGGCTCTAGATGCCAATGTTGGGTTTGTTGAACCAAATCAAGGTAGTTTAACCATTGAAACATGAAAACGCAGCAGAATAAAACCTTAATATTATCATTTGTAATCTGAAAATTAAGGCTCATATCATATCAACAACAAAACCAAGAACATAAGGATCATTTATATGTGTATGAACTAGCTATCAAGAAGAATAAACAACCAAAAACAAATGATACAAACTACCTTTTGTAGAGCTACAGAAAAATGAATTTGTGAAGAAGATGAGGTTCTTGAATGACCAAAACACCAAGAGAGGTGTCCTCAAGCATCCATACCCACAAGCATCAAGCAAACACCTTGTTGCTAGGATTTTAACACCAATCTCGAACCAAGAGGGCTGAAAATCCGATTTTCAGCAATGAACTCTTTAAGAAAACTAGAGAGAAGAGTTTGGTTCTTGCATGTATGAGAGAGAAGAGAGAAAGTGTGTGTTTTCAAGAAGTTAAGTTATCAAAAACAAAAGGCCAATGACCTCTCTAAAAGGGCGGCCGAATCTCAAAGATATTTCGGGTTTTCCCCCCAAAAAGTCTTTTACAAATTGATTAACTAATATCAATTATAAGTTATCTAATTAACCTTTTAATTATATAACTTATACACACACTATTATTATTATTTGATGTTATTTAACCAACTTAAATAACATTACAAATAATGTCCATATACAAAATATCCTTATAAGTTGTTTCATCTCATATGCAACTTATTTAGAAAACCCATTTTCTAAATTGGGTATTTATTTAATTGCATGATCATATCATCAATTAAATGTTTATATTGGTGTTTGCTAAGCTTGTTATTGGGTATGACCTGACTTGGATCATTACGTACTAACCACATCAATACTCTATGTGTCTTTGGCATAAAGAATCCAACAAAAACTTATGAGATGGTGATTGAAAGAAAGTGGGGAGGAAAGGAGGGTGTTGAAATAAGACTATTTAGTGGATATGAAGTCAGATTGCTTGATGAATCCTACATCCACTATATATACACAAGACACTTCAAACTGGGAGAGCAAGACTTGCACTTCTTCCTAAAGTGCATCAAGTTGCTGAAATTGGCTTATGATCGTATTATTGCCAAAAGAGACAAAGAAAGAAAAAGAAGACTCCATTGTAGCTTGGGAAGATTGTTAAACTGGTGGTAGATATGGGTGGGAGCTTACCGATTCACAGAGATGGCCTATCTACTGTATCTATTTGGGAACCTATTTCTCTGAAGAAGTTAACAATAGAAGCCATCTACAACATGAGCAAAATGAAGATACATGTGCTGAGTAGAGAAAGAATGTCAGAATCTATAGATTTTGTCAACATGATTAAAGCCATTCTGGATCCAACTAAAGTAGCATTTTTACTACCTCCTCAAGACCTAGCAGAATCCTCACAACGTCAATCACCTCCCAAACATCAAAGAACATAGGCTGTATAATCCTTAGGGGGAGTATTGTTACACCCTGAAAGGATCATATATGCCAGTTCATGGGAGATTTGATGGTTACTTTGCTGGAATCCCATCAGTCCAAGAAGAAATGCGGATGAAGTTCTTGCACAAGAAAAACCAAGTATGGTCTTCCGCATTTGTCAATGCGAAAGACATAAATCAAATACAGACAAGTATTTGTTCTTCCGAATTGACAAATGTGGAAGACCAATTAGTAATGCGGACAAGACTTTGTTCATCAGCATTTGCCAATGCAGATGACCGGACAAATGCGGCAAAAGTATTTGGTAATCCGCATTAACCAATGCGGATGACCAATATACTAATGTGGATGATCAAGTGAAGAAATGTTGATCAAGTTAACTCATCCCCATTTGCCAATGCGGATGAACAAGCGGAGATGCAGATCAAGACTTAGACTAGTTCTGATGTAATAGGTCAGGGGTAGTTTAGTCATTTTATAAAGGCATCTTGTCTGCCTATAAATAGAATAGATAACCTCGTACATGAGGTGACAGAATTTTTGACAATTAGAATATTTGTATTCTCTAGGTGTATTATTAATTTTCTTTGTAATCAATCACCTCTATTAATATATAAAAAAGCATTTACGAGTATTTCTTTTGCATTGAATGTTTCTTTATTGTTTGATTCCGCCATTCAATCATTAACTCAGTCACTATATTCGATCCTTAGTGAGAATCTCAATCTCACTAACCCAGTCATTATGTGTGAAGATTGGCTAGCTATAAGTGTCCCGGGTACGAAGCCTTACAACTAAGTGCCATTCAATAAATCATCCCCTTCAAGTACCTTACTCGAATTGTTTTAGGTGAATCAATCATATATCTTTTTGTCATAGATGTCATGTTAAATCCCAGGGACACAGAGTGATCATTCTCCATTGATTTAACTTTGTCAGGCCTTAGACATCTTACTCTCAACGAATAAGAGGGACAAATCCCATCTTGACTACATACGTCTCTCACAATCACCTCATATTATAATTGAATTCAGCCTTATGTACTGCCACGATTCAGAACAGCGAAGAACTAAGTCAAAGTATAATATCTGGTAAATATCAAGACCTAATATGTATCTTAGGTTAGAGGATGCCAAATGATGTTCACCTTCACTCAAATTTACCTATGATCAATCAAGAAGATTCCAGGTAGTAATATTTGAGATGCAGGTCAGTCCAATAATTGTATTCCATAAATATCTATGAACCTTTCTAGCAATCCTTTCTTTATATTCATCCATATGAATATCTACAAATCCAAGTTCAAAATAGTCTTACCCTCATACTTGTTCCCACAAGTATGAACGACTACGGACGTTCGGAGAAAATGATTTACTCATGGATTTTAAACATGCTAAAAGGAATATTAGTTGAACCATTATAACCAAATAATTCATTCATGTAATAAAGGCTTATAATATCTAAATGCAAAATTAAGGATCAAGTCCAGTCATTAGAATATTGAAGTCCCATGGCACAAGCATGACTTTCATGCTTTGCCTTTTCAAGAAGCTTCGTGAGTGGATCCGCAATGTTTTGATCCGCGTGAACTTTGCGAATACATATCTTCCCTTTCAACTTCATCCTTTATGTAGTTGAATCTCTGTTCAATGTGCCTAGTCTTTTGATGTGCATGGGGTTCCTTGATTTGAGCAATCGCATCCTTATTATCACAAAGAATTTCTAGGGGGTCCTAAATGGAAGGGACCACCCCTAGATCGGCAATGAATTTCTTTAACCATGCAGCTTCCTAAGCTGCAAATGAAGCGGTGATGTATACTGACTCTGTAATTAAAAATGCCACCACATTTGCTTACAGCTCTTCCAAGAGACTGCTCCTCCATTCAAGATGAAAATGTACCCCGATTGTGATCGTGAATCATCCCGAATAGTTTTGACACCCACATCCATTTAACCCTTTACTACGAGTTCTTCCTCGCTAGATCCATAGATTAGGAACATATCTTTGGTCCTCCTTAGGTATCTAAGTATGTTCTTAATAGCCATCCAATGACTGTTTCAAAAATTTTGCTGGTATCTGCTTGTCATGCTCAAGGCGCATGACACGTCCGGCCTAGTGCATATCATTTCATACATGATGGATCCTATGGCAGATGCATACGGGATTCCCTTCATTTTGTCTTGCTCGTCCTTTGAGCTTGGACATTAAGTCTTACTCTATATCATTCCTCTTTGGATAGGTACCATACCTTCTTGAGTTTTCCATCTTGAACCATTTCATGATCTTATCAATGTATGCATTTTGATTTAAACCTATCAACCGCCTTGATCTATCCCTATAGATCTTTATTCCTTAAATATAGTGGGTTCACAAAGATCCTTAATGGAAAAACAGCTTCCAAGCAAGGTTTTAAGATCTTCCAAGGTTGGAATGTCATTCCAAATAGTAGGATGTCATCGACATACAATACTAGGAAAGTGATGATGCTCCCACTAGCTTTCTTATATACACATGCTTCATCAGTGTTTTGATAAACCCAAATTTGATATCTCTTCATCAAAATGGTGATTCCGACTTCTTGATGCTTGCTTCAATCCATAGATTGATTTCTTTAACTTGCATACTTTATTAGGATGTTTTGGATAGACAAAACCTTCAGGCTTAACCATATAGACATTTTCCTCAAGATATGCATTTAGAAAAGCGGTTTTCACATCCATTTGCCAAATCTCATAATCATAATAAGCAGCTATGGCAAATAATATCCTAATAGACTTTAGCATTGCATCCAATGAGAAGGTCTCATCATAATCAACCCCTTCAGTTTGAGTGAAACCTTTTGCTACGAGTCTAGCTTTATAGGTATCCAAGTTTCCATGCATATCGGTTTTCTTCTTGAAGAACCACTTACTTCCAACTATCTTCGAGTTTAAAGGTGGTTCAACCAAGTCCCACACTGGTTGTCATACATGGATTGCATTTCAACGTTCATGGCTTCAAGCCATTTGTCACAATCCAAATTGGCCATTACATCACGATAAGTGGTTGGTTCATCGGAATCTACCACATAGCATCCATCTACAAAAAATCCATATCTTTTAGGGGGTTACTAATTCTTGTAGATCTGTGAACATTTGTGTGTATTGATCAACTATTTTATACCCTCAACATCCTCATGTTGAGTGCTAATGCCAACCAAATGTGTATCAGTTTGTGGTTCTTGATCCTCCTCAAGATCCACCATTCTACCGCTAGTTCCTTCCATAAGGAACTTAGCTTCTAAGAACTCAGCCTTCTAGGCAACAAACTCCTTTTGTTCCAATGGATCATAGAAATAATATCCCATAGAATCTCTAGGATATCCAATAAAGATAAACTTAGTGGAATGGCTTTCTAACTTGTTTGAGGTCGGAGTCTTAACATAAGCCTCACAACGCCATACCTTTAAATATGATAGTGATGGAAGCCTTCCATGCCATGTTTCAAAAGGTGTCTTTTCCACTTTCTTGGTTGGGGCCATATTCAAGATACGGGTCGCAAAGACTAAAGCGAAACCCCAAAATGATAGAGGCAATGAGCTTCTAGCCATCATAGATCAAACCATATCCAATAGAGTTCGATTTCTCCTCTTGGACACACCATTGTGTTGTGGTGTTCCAGGTGGAGATAGTTGTGAGACAATACCACAAATTCAAAGATGATCTCTAAAAGCATCACTTAAGTGTTCACCTCCTCTATCAGTGCGGAGAATTTTTATTTTCTTGTTGAGTTGATTTTCTACTTCATTCTGGAAGATTTGGAACATTTGAAAAGCTTCATCTTTGTGTCTTAACAAGTACATATAACCATATCGACTATAGTCATCGGTAAAGGTAATGAAGTATCTTTCAGTGTACCTAGTCATTGGCTTAAAAGGACCACATACATCCGAATGTATGATGCCTAATAAATCTTTTGCCCTTTCAGATTTGCTAGTAAAAGGTGCCTTAGTCATTTTACCTTGTAAACAAGATTCACATACATCAAATGAATCATATTCACTTGCTTTTAAAAGACCGTTCTTCTGAAGTGTTTGTATGCGCTTCTTGTTTATATGACCAAGACGGCAATGCCAAACATAGGTGTCACTCAAATCCAATTTGAGCTTCTTGGTGGTGGTTTGGTACAATGAGCTATTATATAATGTGTTTTCACGAACCATTTCACAAATACCATTAATAGGAATAGCTTTAAAATAAAAGATGTCATTTAAAGAAACATGAATTTCATTTTCAATAAATGTTAAAACATAACCATATTGTCTTAATTGGGCAATAGAATAATGTTTCTAGTCAAACTAGGAGCATACAAAACATTGTTTAGCATTGCTTCCAAACCATTTGGAAGCTTCAAGATGTAGTCCCCTCAGTCTTCAACTTGAACTTTTGCCCCATTTCCCATGTGGAGGCTAACATCCCCTTTCTTGATGTCCTTACTTCTTTTGAACCCCTGCAATAAGTTGCAAATGTGAGTTCTACATCCAGTATCCAATACTCATGCGTTAGAGGATATTAAATTGGATCAATATGAATAATGAAATTTGTACCTAAGGTTTGCGTGGCATCCCTTTTAGCTTGCAACTCTTTAAGATGGACAGGGCAGTTTCTCGCCCAATGTCCGATTACCCCACACTTAAAGCATGGGTCATTCGAAACAACATTTTGCTTCTTCTCCGCTGGTTTTGGTGGTGACTCTCTTACCACTCCTTTTCCCTTTCCCCTAACGTGCGCTTTACCCTTGGCAACATTTGCCTTAGATGCGGGGTGAGGACTCTTCTTTTTCCCACCTTCATTGATGGTGAGAACAGGTAAAACTTTTTTACCCATGGATACCTCGGCAGTTTTGAGCATAGAGTGAAGCTCACTTATGTTCTTATCCCACCCGATCATGTTATAATTCATAACAAATTTGTCAAACCATTTTGACAAAGAGTTAAGGATCAAATTCATAGCCAACTCTTTCAAGATCGGACAATTCAGCCTTATGAGGTGGTTAATGTGGCTTTTCATGTTAGTACATAATATGAAACTGATTGGGTGTCATCCATACGACATGCGTGGAGTGCTCGAACCGTTTCGAAGCGTTCTACCTTGCTTGTTGTTGGAACGTTTCCTTCAACTGGGTAATCATGTGGTATGCTCCATGATGTTCATACTCCTTTTGGAGATCCAGAGTCATACTTGCCAAAATGAGGCAAGACACTTGGACCAAGTCCTTAGTGTATTTCACCAACTTATTATAGGCCTCCTCATCATCCTCATTAGGTTAATCGGGAATCAGATCGTCTAAAATATACGATCGTTTCTCTTGCTTGAGAACAATTATCAAGTTTCGAAACCAATCTATAAAGTCGTTATGGTTTAGATGTTCCTTTTGGAGAATGGTCCTTAGTGCTAGTGAGTGAGCAGACGGGATATCATTATATTCATTGTTGTTGGTGGCCATCTACAAAATTAACAAATTTCAATTTTAGTATTTTCGATATTAATCAAATTTTAATAGTTAAAGCCCTTTTATGTGTCTTACACAATTTTAAAATTCTATAAACCAACGTTACATTTAAATTGTTGTTAGGTGACCTTTATCCCATCATTTAAATTAACAAGGTAGTCAACATTTTGACAATTGCAACCCTTTGCAACTTCTAGAGCTATGGGATCGACTTTGAACATCATATGTATAGTCGGCATGTTTATCCCATCAATACCCTTTGTAAACCACATTGTAGGTGATCCATTTAATATGGTTTGCAAATCAAGTCACCCTACTTGCACACACATGTGAGTTTTCCAACATAAGTGGTTAGGTAACCTTTATCCCACAAATATGGTATCCCCACCTCATATCACAAGTTCCCTCATAATAGTTAGGTGACCTGTATCCCATTATGAGTTTCTAAGTGACTCAAGTGTTGTGCAAAAGGACGGTGTTAAACTTGTTTATAAAAGAAATTTTAAGTTTCCATAATTCTAGTTTAGAAAACTCTATGTACCTTGTATTTGCATGCTTTAAATACATGGTACCTTATGGTTCATTTTTTAATAAACCTTTTTACTAAAATCATTAGTCCTTTTAATAACATTTTATTAATCACTTAATGATAATGAATCATTAATTTTCAGCTTGTTATGTTTGTTAATAAGTTTGTTATGCATATCCAAATATCAAACAACAACCATAGAACAAACAACCAAACAAGCATAATCATACAAATACAAGTGCATAACCATAGCCACTAATTTGACTGCACTTGTTTGCCATCACAAGTGTTATCCTTAGGTCTTTCCTAAGGGTTAACAATGACACATCAAAATGTGTCCATGAACTCCCACTTGAATCCACATCCAACTACTTCAAGTGTTCATGTCTTTTGTGTCCTTCTTTGGGTCTTCATCTTGTGCATCTTCTTTTACAAAATCATATCCTAATACAATTTTTCTAATAAAAGAAATGCACCTAATCTATTTATTACATAACCAATGATTTATTAAATTACAACCCAAAATACAAACACAAATATTACAACCCTTTTAAGAACAAAACCAACATGACAAAATCACAACCAACCAAATTTAAAACAGATAAGGTTAAGGCTATGTTCGCACCAAAAATATTTATCATATACAATATACAAGAACAACCATGAACCCCTTTTTTACCCTTAAAGTTTCGGCCAACATGAACCAAAACTTTTGGGTTTTGTCCAAACAAAATTAATCAACCATTTGATGTTAATCTTCAAGGTTATACTAAAGCATGTAAGATAAAACCTTGAAACATAAGGGATTCATTTATCCATAACAAAACAGCCCCTAATGGGTTGAAAAAGTCCATGAAAACTAACTTTTCAAGGACTTTTGAAGCAAATATTCCACAAAACAGGCTCTAGATGCCATTGTTGGGGTTTTGTTACATGTTTATCAAAGCTTGTTTAACCATTTAAACTACAAAACGCAGCGGATATAAGGGTTTAAAAATGGGTTTAACAATCTGAAAATATGAACCAGTTTAAACCCAAAGAGAACCCAAGAACATGGATCATATGTATGTGAAATGAAATGCTATCAAAAACAAAAAGAACAACCAAAGGGTGTTCTTGAAACTACCTTTCAAGAACAAGAGATGTGGTATGGATGAGAAGAAGATGATGCTTATTGAATGCCTAGCCTCTAAAAGAGAAGTCCTTAAGCTTGTATACCCAAAAGCTCTTGCAAACACCTAACTGTTAGGGAGTGCAACACCAAGTCTCTCCTCCTTCTTTCAAATCCGAAATCAACTAAGATAAACTTCAAATTTCAGCCAAGAAATTCGAAATTTTCAGCCAAAGAAGGAAGAGAGAAAGTTCATTGCATGTGTGTATGAGAGAGTGTGTTAAGTGGAAGAGTACAAGTCTTGTATTAAACCAAGACTAAAAGATTCGCAACCACCAAACGGGTGGCCGAATGGAGGGTTTTTAAAATGAGTTCCCTCGCATTTTGTTTTATAAAGTTTTACACTCTTAAACCCATAAGATTATAAAACTAAAACCTCTTTTAAAAATATATAACATAACACACTATTATTTATTATTATTTAACTTACTTAAATAATGATACAAATAATTTCTCATGAATAAATTATCCATATAAATTCTTCTATATCAAATGCAATGTTTTAGAAAACCAATTTTCTAAATTGGTGTCAATATTTATTTATTTGATCTCATCAACAAATAAATATTTATTGGTGTTTGATTAGCTTGTTATTGGGTATGACCCGAGTTGGATCATAACATACTAACCACATCAATCGTCTATGTGTCTTGGGCACACAAGATTTAACAAAAGAAGCAAAGGATGAAGACCTATTGACAACCAAAGATATACTTGAAGAAAGGCTTGAATCCTTAATGTTCATGACCCTGATCAACCATGGGTTTCCATATGACATGGTTGAAAGGATGAATCTGACAAAGATGAAAAATATGCTCAAAGAGTTTGAGCTTGCAAGATTCATAATTCCAAATTGTGACTATGAGGTATTCACAACTTTTCAAGAAATTTTGAAAGTCAAGAAAGATCTAGGTCACTGTGATACAGCTAAGCTCTCAAAATATAATATGATATGCTGCTTACAGGGTCACAACTACAAAAGCTATGAACTCAAAAGAGATCAGTTAGTGAGCTAAGGAGGATGATGGAGCATGTTATGGCTATTGAGCTTAACACAGGAGTGAGATTCAAAACTAAAGCTCCAATCTCATCTTGTGAGAAACAAAGCAAACTCCCTGCTTATCCTAAAACTGTCAAATCTAAAGATCAGCATAAAAGGAAAGATAAGCTAATAAGAGAGCCTAGGGCAATTATCCCTAGAAAGGTGTGGCCTCTAGGCACAACAGTAAGAGAAATCACTGAACAAAAATCTACATTGATAAAGTTGTATGATCACATCACAACTCCCAGTTCTGCGGAAGAAAACAGGATTATAGCCTGGAAATATGATCCAGACTAGGATTGTGCAATCATCGAAAGAACATATGGAAGAATCCAATACTTCCATGATGTAGAAGCATTACTGAGTCTTCCTGAGAGAGATATGAATGATTTGCAAAGCCTAATCATGTCTAACTATCCAATCCATGCAAGGGGAAGAGATTTTTTTTGTGTCTGTGACAAAGATTAAGATAAAATCATAGATGATGTGTCAAGGAGGCTAGGAGAGCTGATGCTGAGCATAGAAAGAGAATTCAAGGAACGAAAAGAACAACATCTAAGCCCTATTTACTTGTAGATGATGAAATGTTAAAAAGGGTTTGATACAGCAACAGAAATGCGGCATGTGTCAAAAACTTCAAAGGAAATCAATATACATCTCCCATAATAGAATGGGGTATGTTGAGGAAAACAAAAGAGCTAGTGCTGCTGAGGATTGCTGAAGGGAAGAAAGCTGATAAGATAAGAATTTTTGACCTAGTGGAGATCAACTTACTTCACCAAGCTATACATCATACCTTCATGACAAATTCTTCCCAAAGCTAACTGATGAAAGGGCTCGGAATGACTTATGTCTATATGTGCACATGATTCAAGTTATGGATAAGCTGTATGCTAAAGCATACAGAGAAGAAGGTATAATGCTGGGATACTGAAGGGAGCTAACATTAAAGATATATCAGAACTGAGAATCTCAGAAGAAGATGAGCTGGAAATAGTCAATAACCAATGTGTGGTGGAAACTCTGACTACAAAATAAGACATACTGGGATTAAGCTTTGACACTCTCAAAAAGATATGCAGAATGGAGATCAAATACAAGTATGATGATTAAAAGGATGTAGTGTCTTACTTCAACAAAAGAATGGTGGCAAGATTAAAAGAACTCTTAGTTTTGAAGAGTTGATTACAAGTGTCTAAGCCTAAGGGGGAGTATTGTTAGGTCTAGGATCAATAGATCTAGTCCATTTTATAGGCTTAGAACTTGAATTAATATCTATAATGAATGCTTGTAATTCATTATTTTGTATGCATTAAATGTATTGGTTAACCCATATTATGTGTGTTGACTTATGTATGTTTGCAAGTAAAACATCATAATTGGTGAATTTCTGAAAAATTGACCAAGTGCAAGAAACATCTACAGATGAACATTTTGTTCTTCCGTAGATATATTTCTTACAACAAAAATACATCTGAAGATCTTTACGGGTGAACAACCAGCTTTGAGGATGGATGACAAGATACCTTCGGAAGAAAAGTTTGCTTCGGAAGAACAAGTTTGCTTCGGAAGAACAACTTTGCTTCGGAATTAACAAGACTCCTACAGAAGAACAAGTATCTACAGAAGACAACATTCTTGCAGAGTCCAAACACCTGTATTCAAATAATATAAGTATTACACATCAACAAGTCAACAAGGTAGTTAGGCGAATCCCAAGAAATATTATGGTCTTCGTCGACAAATATCCAAGCAGCAACATTAACAGAATATTATTGTCTATAAATAAGTGATACCTTTAACAGAAATACTATTATCTATAATATTGTCTATAATATTACTCAAATAATATAAGTGATACCTAAAAAGAAACAATTCCAAATCCCAAGAGTCCGTATCTACACCTGTAATGTAATTCATGAATCTGATTTTCCATTGCTTAAACTCAGATTTATGTTTAAGCATGGGAGGTTTAGGAGTATGATCAAGTTCTGAAAAATTATGTGAATCCATTTTAACAAGGTGTTTTTAACTTGTTAAATGTAGATTAGATAAGTTTTAAGTTCAATTGTAAGGCCCCGTTCCCGGGACGCTTACAGCTGGTGATTCATCGCACGTAAAACATATTCTTTACATTTCTTCATAAAACATTGTAGCGGAAAACATAAAACAAATGGCATTTCATTTCATTCTAAAAACTTTTTCAAAATAATGCATCGTTTGTTGGTTACAAAATTACATTGTTGTATTACATCATAAAAGCCTTAATTAAATGGATGCCATCCAAAAGAGCTGAGTAGCCGCCTCGTGCCATCCTCAGCAACGTTTACCTGCCAACTGAAAACGTATATAAAAGTCAGTGTCGCTAAGTGAGTTCTAGTTTTATATTAAAACATACATAAGCCGTTATTATTTCCTTACAGAGTCAATACTATACGTTTTATTCATTTATGATCATACATCATACGTACATACAGATAATATCATTATTATCTTCCATTACGTTCGTTAATCTTCGTTCATTCGTTACATCTTGTGACATATACATTACCCCGAACATTGTGCACGAAGCTGGTTACTGGGCCTGAGGTCTATTATAGACTCCAAACATTATGCACGAAGCTGACTCCAGTACCTGAGGCAAGTACATTCACCATTCATCTTTTCTTTTCATTCCCGATCAATACCATATGCTATACCCAAACATTGTTCACGCAGCTGGTACTGGGCCTGAGGTCTATTATAGACCCTGAACATTGTGCACGAAGCTGACTCCAGTACCTGAGGCAAGCGGTAAGGATCCCATACATATGGTCAATCACAAGGATTGGACCCCAGTGTGCATCCTTCTGGGGTAGCTAACCCGCACGCAGTTGAGCTAACACCCTTCATTGGGTTTGGACCTCCATACATTTGCTTGCAAGACTTTTTATGTTCATTCATTCATTAATGCATGCATTCATTCATCATGTTCCTCTTTCATTATCTTTCACTTTACGTTACATAATACTTTCGGTTCATTCATTAACATAACACGTAAAGCCATGGAAAGATAAACATTCATCATAGGAACATAACATAACATACCATTCACACATCATCACAGGGCATCATACATACAAAACATACATCATGCATAGTCATGCAACAACACCATCATCATCATCATCCATAACATTCCCATCATACTATCTACAACCCCAAAAGTCAACTTATATAGTCCCCCGGGAATTTCAAGTCAAAACCTACTTTACACATTTTCCCCAAAAATCATAAAAATATTCCAAGTCCTAGGCGCATGGGCACTGTTCAGGCACATGGACACTATTCAGGCGCATGGGGAACACTTAGATGCATGGGCCATTTTCAGGTGCATGGGTACTGTTCAGGCGCATGGGGACTCCTGGACGTCTGAACACTTAGTAAACTCCAGCCCAATCTAGGCGCATGGATACTATTCAGACGCATGAGCACTTAGGTGCATGGGCCACTTGGGCGCATAAGCACTATTGGGGTGCATGGCCTTACACTTAGTCCTCCGACTAACATTTCTAGGCGCATGGGCCACTGTTCAGGCGCATGGGCTGAACTTAAACATTTCTAAGGAAAATTTTGGGCGCATGAGCTACTGTTTAGGCGCATGGCTTACACTTAATTCTTTCAAAGGCATTTTCAGACGTATGACACTTATCTAGGCGTATGAGCATTATATAAAAACATGTTTCTAGGATATTTCAATCCTAATCATCAAACCCATTGGTTCTGAGCATAGTGTGGCTATTCTAAACATGAATATCCTATAAACATGCAAGAACCAACATCCAACATACACAATACATACGGGTATTCACATATAAACTTTGTAAAATCATTTTAATACGTTTTAAGCCCCAAAGATAGTTTAAAACATGTAAAAACCAGGGTCTAGAACTCACCTGGTGCAACTTGGGTGTTCTTCCTTTTTAACCCGCTTTCAAAGAGTTCAAAACACCTAAAAATAACATCCAAACACATACACACGAGCACAAACACAACACATAAGCACATATCCACATAAGCACATATCCACATAACTGGGCTAAAACTCGACATAAAAACATAAAACCTTGAATTCTTACCTTGAATTCACTTTCCTTCTTCCTCTTCTTCTTCAATCCGAGAGTGTTCCCTGCTCTCTCTCTCTAAAATCGAGAAAAATGGTGAAGTGAGGTGAGAGTGGGCGGCCCTACTCCCTTTACACCAACTTTTGAAAGTTTTGTCCTTTCTGGACACTTGTAGTCCCTCCACTTGGACTTTATTGCCTTTCTTACTTTTATTCTTTATATCTTGACTTTAAAAAATTTTGCCAGGTGTTACATCAATTAGTCCAACTTGTCCAAATCATCCAAAACACACTCAAAGAATAAGATCTGTTATGTTTCTGAGTTTCTTGTTGCAAATTTTTGTTATATTAACTGTTCACAGCTTCGAATATGAAGACTACTTTATTCTTGAAGAAGAGAGTATGAACAGTAATTGTTGAAGAGTATTTTCTATTGTTTACTAAGGAGAGGTGATAGAACACACTATTAGCAACTCAATCACTAGATCAATTGAGTTCTATTTAGATCTTGGGTAGATCTGAAAAAGAACCGAGAGCCAAAGCTCTGATAACAATTGATTGGGTGGTGAGATTGAGATTCTCACTAGGATCGAATATGATGATAGAGTTAATGACTGAGTGTCAGAAACAAACAATCATTAACATTCAACGCAAGAAAATACTCATAAATGCTTGTTTGTATTGATGAAGGTGATTGATTACAATAAATGTTATGGTTTGAGCATTAAGCAGTAATAATACACCTTGAGAATGTAAGACATAAAATATTCTAATTGTCTATGAACAGTCACCTCATGTATGAGGTTTTCTATTCTATTTATAGGCTGACAAGATGCCTTTTTACAAAATGAGTAAACTACCCCTGACCTATCCATCAGAACTAGTCTAAGTCTTTATCAACATTTCTTATGTCCATCCGCATTGGCAAATGCACATGAGTTGAACTTGATCAGCATTTCTTCTTTTGTCATCCGCATTAGTAGTTTGGTCATCCGCATTAAGTAATGCGGATGAACAAATACTTATGCGTATTTATTGTCCGAGCATCCGCATTTGCAAATGCGGATGAACAAAACTTGTCCGCATCTCTTTAGGCTATCCGCATTTTTTAATGCGGAAGAACAAACACTTGTGAGCATTTGTTCTATGTCTTTCACATTTACAAATGCGGTTAGCCAATACTTGTTCTTCTCAGCAGATTCTTCATCCGCATTAGTTCTTTGACTTGTGGGATTTCCAGCAGAACAACCATCAACTCACCAATTGAATTGGCATGTATGACCATTTCAGTGTCCAACAGCTTATCTGTTTACCAAATCCTTTGATGAATAGAGATTTTGGTATCTTACATCAGCCTAGGGGGAGTTTGTAAGGTTTAATATAAGGTTGATGCAACCCAAACACCCAAGTATCTCCAGCATGCATGCACAATTGTACTAAAGTGGAATGCTTTGGAAGTTTCACACCCAGCATCAGAAAATTATTCTAAGTGTGAAATCTTCCAAAGCCAAGGCCAATATCTTCCAAAGCCAAACATGAAGTCTTTTGAAGCTTCAGAGACAAAGTCTTCCGAAGCTAACACTTGAAGATAGATTTCTTCCGAATACTTTTGAACACATGCTTTATCTGATGTAACTTTTCCATAATGTTGGACCCATTTTCGCTGCAACTCTAATAAGACACCAACTTTACATAAGTTGGTGAAAGGTCCATGCTTTTGGTAACTGTACATTAAAGTATTGAGTCTGTAACTTTCTACTTATGTACTTTATCCTTTTTGTAAAGTACATTGGATCCCAATCTACATTCCCCAACATGCTCCCTTCCACACTTAACACATCTCTTCAACCCTGCACGGATGTCACCACATGTCGGTCATCCACCCATGCACCTTTATTATTAGGAGCGGCCTAGCCACGTCCAAACCACTTCCCGTTTCAATTTCAATCACCACCACCTTTCTTGTTGACCTTAGCCACCACTACTGCCCGCTTATCATAAAATCTTCCGCTAGATCAACCGCCGACCTAAACATAGTCGGCCGGCCGGTGATCAATTGCCTACGGATATCCGTCGGTAGCCCTTGGATGTATCTCTTGATCTTTCGTGGCAAAGGCGTCACCTGATTAGCACCAGCCGTAGCATCTCGTTCAACTTGGTAGTGTATTGCTGATGCGTCATTGTCCCCGCCTCCGACTGCAGGAACTCTCGTTCCACCTTGTCCAAACTCTCGATGATAACAAAACTCCTCAATCACCAGCTTCTTCAACTCCGGCCACTTCATTCTACCAATCGCTCGACTTCCCTTGGCTTGTACATATTGTCCCACCAACACAGGGTCGAGTCCATAAATGAGTGGGCAGCAAACTTTACCTTTTGGTCCTCTTTGCACTCACTGATGTCGAGCATAGCTTCCATCTTTAGTACCCAC
Organism: Flaveria trinervia; assembly: GCA_025506515.1. NCBI lineage: Eukaryota > Viridiplantae > Streptophyta > Magnoliopsida > Asterales > Asteraceae > Flaveria > Flaveria trinervia. Next base: position 24,997,628 of record CM046453.1, on the reverse strand, counting down.
CGGTAAGCAGCAGCAGCATGGCCATTGCCATCGAATGTTAGGGGCTTGCATCTTTGAAAAGCCCCATAATTACAGCCTCGTGCTGCCTCCGGCACAGTCTTTTCTTCCTCCTCTTCATCGGTAAAGGCAACCATCTAAGTCTCAGTTGCTCTCTCCCTATTGAGGACTTATTCCTCTCTTTCCTTTCTCCTTCTCTAACAGCTTTAATCACTTCGGTCACCACAAACGGTAAGATCGTCCGCATGACCTGATAAACCTCTTCCACCATAGCATCCTTCACCGAGGCCCTCAAGTTAGCACTCTTATCACCATCCTCCGGATGAGGGGTCTCAGGCTGTTCATGAGCCACCTCTTCACCTCGAGGCCTTCCTCTCATGACCCGTGGTCCAGGACCACATCCACCATGACCTTCACCTCTTGAAGCCTTCAAAGATCTACCACCAGCCATCCTTAAACACACTATAAGATTCAAACACAAACACGTTCATTCAAGGTTATAGCTCACTTTATGTTAAGTATAGTAAGTCCCTAATTATAGTGGATAGTTGTGATTAGACACTTACTTTACTCTTCATAGCCCAAACATTTCCTATCCTAACTACATTAGTATCTAAATCAACTAAAAGCACATACACCACAAAACATGCGCACATAAAGCCGGTTAACATTAAAAAAATACCTCATCGCACGCAGCTACTATGACTAGCATCCATTCCTTTTATCTCATTCTCAGTTTAGGTTTAGGTTTCTTTTGAAAATTTAACCCATTTCATTTAAACTTTGGCTTTGATACGAACTTGTAAGGCCCCTTTCCCAGGACGCTCACAGCTGGCCAATCATCACACATAAAACATATTATTTACCTTTAATATTATTAAAACATCACAGTGGAATTAATGTAAACTATTTCATATCATTTAAATAATCACCTTTGCAAAATAATACATCATTGACATATTACAAAATATATATGGTTGCATTACATCACAAAAACATTATCATTATACAAAATTGATGCCATCTAAAATAAGCCAAGTAGCCACCCGTGCCATCCCCAGCAATCAATTACCTGCCAAGTAGAAACACATAAAAGTCAGCGTTGCTGAGTGAGTTCTAATTTTAAAACAAAATAAACTTTACTTTCATTTAAAACCTTTCTTTACTTTCAGACGCGATCATACATCATACGTACACATAGATAACAACATTAATTTCATTTGTTACCGTTCGTTAACTTTCATTCAATGTACGTCATTATTTTGTTCGTTAACTTTCATACCATACATTCCATTCTTTAACCATCATTCAATTATTCATTCATTATTTATTTCTTTCTTTCTAGATCAGTGTCATCAGCTTACGCCAAACTTAGCACAAAGCGGGTACTGGTCCGAAGTTGATAAAGAGACTTCCATAACGCACGTAGCCTGGTACCAGCATCGAGGTAAGATAAAAAGACCCCACCTTTATGCTATACCCCAAACATAGCACAAAGCAGGTATTGGGTGGAAGTTTATCGGACTTCCATAACACACAAAGCCTGGCACCAGCACCGGGGCAAGCAACAAGGATTCCATACATAAGTCTACCCCAAACGTAAACACAAAGTGTGTACTGGGCCGAAGTTGATAAGACTTCCATAATGCACATAGCTTGGCACCAACACCGGGGTAAACATCCAATGTCATATATGTAAGTTATACATTAAGCCGGTTACAAAGACTAGACCACTATGTGTATCCATACGTGTTAGCTAAACCACACATAGTTGAGCTAACAAATTTTTAGAGTCATGCACCTCCTTACATTTGCTTGCAAGACTTTACATTTCAAAATTTATTAATGCATGCATTCATTTGTACTTTACGTTCCTTTTTTCATTATATTTCGCTCTACGTTACATAATACTTTTTCATTTACATTCATAACCATACCACATAAAGCAATAGAAATTATACTTACATAAAAAGGAACATAACATAACCATAACTATCATACATCATCATACAACATCATACATGGCATAATATACATCACCCATCATCATAAGGTCAAATTACATCAGCCCCGGGAACACCCCAAGTCAAAGGCTACACTTTACATTTTCCCCAAAATTCAGAAATAATTCTATGTTTTTGGCGCATGGGCACTATGCAGGCGCATGGCCTTCTGCGCGCATGGGAAAACACTTAAGCGCATGGGAAACTTCTCGGCGCATGGGCACTATTTGGCCGCATGGACAACACTTAATCATTCTGGCAAAGTTCTAAGCGCATGAGTGCCTAGGTGCATAGGAAATCTAGGCGTCTTGGACACTTAGCCAAATTTAGCCTTTTTCAGGTGCAAGGCTACTATTTGGGCACATGAGCTCTGGGTACATTGGGCAGCACTTAGGCAGTTATGACCATTAGGCGCATGGTCAATCCAGGCACATAGGCAACTAACTCACACTATAATCATCATAATTCAGTCCTAATCATCATTCAAACATGTTCTAAGCTTAGTTCTATCATCCAAAGCAACAAAACATGAACATAACATCACCATATCACCCAAATCATAAGCCACTCGCATACTCACATACACATACATATGGTGTAAAACCATTTAAGTGAAAACATCATCACATGCATTTCCAGCCCCAAAATCGTATAAAACATGTAAAAACGGGGTTCTAGAACTCACCTTAGACAACTTTCAAGCATGACTTCTTCAAACCCATTTGCACTATGAGTTCAACCACCTAAAACCCACCAAAAATAAATACATACCCGAACACATATAAATAAACAAACGAGGCATAGGCCGTCAAGAATATCGTAAAAACACCAATCTTACCTTTAATCGGGTCTTCTTCTTGTTATTCTTCAAATATCCAAGAGCTTCTCTGCTTTCTCTATCTAAACATCCAAAAGTAATGATGTGTGTAGACAACATGGGCGGCCATGCCCACTTTTACACCAACTTTTGAAACTTTTGTCCTTTTTGACAATTTTAACTTATAAAGACTTCGTAATAAGTCTTGATTCAACAATGCGAGTGTGTGAAGTGCAAAGGGAACTATGATTCCCTTTGACTATAAAGACTTCATAATAAGTCTTGATTCAATTCACTTTGGTGAACACATTTATCATTAACAAGATAAATGAAACTCATCTACAATCAATATTACATTAAGATATAGTCAAACTCATTAACACTAAATAATATCCAATTCGTAAAGTTTGTCTGGAGTTATTGACAAACATGTCTTGTTGTTCCCTTTAGGCTATGTATAACTAGGATACTTTCCCAAACGAAAGAAGAATCCTCCACATAGCTCTAAAAGCATTAAAATGGTAGATGCATTCACATTTAGATCTTTCAGAATGAATTTAGCTGAATTTATTAAAGATAACATATATTGCTTTCATATGTAGATCGATCCACACTTGTGATTTTTTATGATAACTTCAAATGAAGTTTATTGGTATATCTCATACTTATGTATTTAATCATAATACACTTATCATATTTTCGATCTCATGATACACTTATCATATTTTCGATCTTATGATATGGTATGACATTTGATGTCTCATCTTCGACACTTTTAACAATTCAACAACTCTTAAGTTGTTTCATATGGAAATCTCTTATTGCACTATCCATTTAAAGTCATATATTTTCGTTTAAAATTATTTCCCTCAAAAACAATTTGAACATTATAATAGAAATTGATTTATTTCATTGTAAATATTGCATGTGTTATCTTAAAATATAGAACACAAATAATAATATAACTGAAATTAAAACATAAAGTGTAAAATACTTTTTAACAATAATTAAACGGATAAAAATTACATATAGACATCAAATCTCAACGTGTTATTATTTATTATACTTTCATCATTAGCAATGATATCGTCATGTCTTGAGGTACTACCTCAATAGTAATTCATGTACTTAGATGATCAAATTTCTCATCTTATCTTGAAACTTTAATTCACAATAAGAATCTCAATCTTACTTACCCAGTCAATTGGTATCAGAGCTTTGGCTCTTGGTTCTCTTTCAGATCTGCGCAAGAATTGAATAGAATTCGATTGATCTGGTAATCAAGTTGCTAATAGAGTATATCATCATCTCTACTTAGTAAACTGCAGAAAATACTCCTGTCAACACTCTCTCACCAAAATATTCACAACAGCAACAAACTCGATAAAATCACAGATCTAGTTCTGAAATCTATTTGAATGTTTGGACATGTTCGACAGATTAATCCTAAAAATCATCTAAATCTATATTATACCAGTTAAACACTTAGTTAAAATGGATTCTAATAGCTATTCAGAACTTGGTCATACACCTAACCTCCTATGCTTAAACATAAATCTGAGTTTAAACAGTGAAAAATCAGGTAAAGAAATTACATCATAGGTGTAGATCCTGATTTCTGGATTTCAATATGCAAGGGGCCAGACATCCCTGTCATTCTGTCTGCAGATCAAGCTGCAATATATAGAACTACAAGAATACCCATTGAAGATCTAACTCTAAATGATGAAGACTACAAGAAAATCAAGATTGACCTCAAAGCCTACTCCATTCTAACTCAAGCACTCAAGATGGATGTGTTGAAAAGATTAGAGAAGTATGGTACTACAAAAGCTGTGTGGGATGCATTGAAGATCATGTGTGAAGGAAGCAGTGAGGTAGCTGAAATTAACAAGGATAAGCTTATTAATCAGTATGAAACATTCCACCACACCAAGGGAGAGTCCATATCCAAACAACTGCATAGATTTGTACAGTTGGTAAATGTTAGGATCAGTGATCTGAGTTTGATTAATTTGAATAGATTGCAGTGGAATTTGAACAATGAATTAGACAATTCGCAAGAACATAATTGATATTCAATGAGAAGTAAATGGTTATAGAGAGAGAATTCTACAAAGGAATATTTCATTCATATGCTTTTGTGGTGGCTCAATGTCACACATTACAACTAGGTCAACATTCCTTATATAGGGAATGTGACATCTAACAGAATTATACAAACTACAGAAACTATGCAAACTACTGAGAGTGTTCTCAACTACTGATTACATCTCAGAGAATGCTAAGTACAAAAACATAAAACTATTGAGCTACAACTACTGAAACTATAACTACTAAAAAGTAAATTACAAGTACTAAAAGGAAACCATCACAACTACTGAAGTTAATAACTTCAGCTGTTGTGACAACTACTGATCACTTTGGTCTTCAGTCTTTGTCTTCAGTCTTTGTTCTTCAGACTTTTACTTTCAGACTTTGTCTTCAGCTGATAGCTTCAGACTTTGTCTTTAGTATTCTACTTTCAGACTTTGTCATCGGTACTTTACTTTCAGACTTTGTCTTCAGTACTTTTCTTTCAGACTTTGTCTTCAGTCTTTGCTTTCAGACTTTGTCTTCAGTAGAGTCTTCATATCTTGTCTTCAGACCTTGTAATCAGCTGATGTCTTCAACTGTTGTGATCTTCTTCAGCAGTTGCAATGTCTGTGGGACTTAGAGGTTTTTTTGATTAGGCTCATTGGTTCTTTTGGTCCAACAAACTCCCCCTGAACCAAAGCAGCCAAAATCTCTAAACTTATTGATGATCCCACTTATCTTGGCAAAAACACCCTCTTGATCAGCTTCAGAGGTAATCAGTTAAGCATAGGCCGGGAAAAGGTTTCTGATCTTTTGATTGGCTAAGTATGGAAAGGAACTCTGTCTTGGGGAAACTGGACACAGAGTCTTGTCCCAACCATGAAACCTAATTCCCATTAATGAGTCTGTAAGACTCATTAGCATAGGCCTCAAGGAGAACAACTTGTTCCTCCTTGGTGAGTTCCTCTGCTTCTCCCTCGAAGAAGAACTCTGGGCCATAATACTCAAATAGGTATCTCACAGTCTTCCCATTCTTTAACTCGACAGTTGTGATCTCTCTGTATGCAAATTCATCAGGGTGAGAGCCTTCAAGCAACAACTGGAGTTCACTCTTCTGAAGATCTTTAAGTCTTTTGTATAACAACCCCTTCTTGATCATTTTGTTCTCAAGAATAGATTGAGGGGTTGTCTTGGAGTTGTGAGCTCTCTTGAATTCTTCAATGATTTCCCAGGGTGAGACTACCATGGCCAACGTAATTGCAGCATTCAAGGTCTTCTTCACTTGGCCATGATATCTACTTGGTATATTCTTCTTATGAATTCTAGAACTTACCCTGGGGTCTGGCCAAATCCGCACTCTTTCTCTTTGATGTTGCAAAGTATGTCTAAGAGTGTACAGCCTCAGAGCTTGTTTCTTCATTTCTTGAATGGATGGGGACTGAGGGAAATCCTTGTCAACCATCTTGAGAAACTGCTCATCGTGCTGCTTCTGCTATTCTGCTTCTTCAATCTTTACCTTCACCATTTGCATTTGCAAGTCAGGTGTAATCACTTGTTGACTTCTGTGCTCAGGTGTTTCAAGGTTGAGAACAGCAGAGATTGGCAGACAATCTTTATCATCATCCTCTTCTTTATCTTCTTCTACCCTCAACACCCTTCTCCTCCTTCTGGGTGTATCACTAGGTAAGGTTTGAGGTGGTTTTTTGGGGTAAAGGGATTGGTTTTGTGGGTTGAGTTGTGGGTGGCTTTGGTTTAGGGATAAATTTGGGAGATTTTAGAGATGAGGGTTGTGTTTGAGTGGGAGTTTGAGAAGACTGATCTAGCATTTCGGTGGTGAGTTTGGCTTTGGAGAGCTTCGCCATTTCAGTTCTCTTCCCTGCACCTGCTTCATCCAGTTCTTCGATGATCAACCCTTTATTATAGCCTCCAGCAGAGCAGATTTTCTTGGTTACCTCCAAGATACTGTCTCTGGAGCAGGACTTTATCTCTATCAATGGTCTGCCAAGGTATTTGGCAATAAATCTGATCATTATCTCCAATCTTTCCCTTTCCAACACACTATAACCCGCCCATCTTGTTTGAATCTCTTCTATTTCCAGCCTTTTGATATCAGAGTCTAATGTGGCTATGTCATGACCATGTCTAAAGAGCTGATCTATAATTTTATCTATGGATCTGCTGTGAGCTTCGTCAGTATCTTGACAAGATCTTCTAAGGATTTTTCTTCATCAGCTTTTGACCAGCACTTTTCTTTTGTTTGTAGGTGATCAGCTATTCTGAGATCAATTCTTTCTCCACATCCTTCTCTTTTTCAGGCTCTTTATCATCATCAACTCTTTTCCTTTTCTTTTCATTCACTGCCTTAGTAGTCTCCCCCTTTTTGGTTGCATTGGGATTAGGGGCTTGAAAGGCAGAAAGAGATTTGTGAACAGCATCATCAATGAGGGTTTGTAGATTTGAGGAGATCCTCTCATCTATGGCTTTATGGAAAATCTCAGTAATGATTGGAGTGATGAGAGGTAAGGAGTGTTGAAAGATAGCAACCATCTGCTCAGAGGGGTTCTGTCCCTGAGAGGTGGTGCCAAAGGCAGAGGTTGGTGGCATAGTTATGTTTGTAGGCGAAGTGTTTGGTGAACCTTCAATTGAAGGTGCCATCTGTGTGGTTATTGGGGTAGATGGACTTTGATCCTGAGATATTTTGGCTAGCAGCTCTTTGAGTCTGCTTACCTCATTCTCTAGGATGGTATTATGGGCTAAAACATCAGGATGTGCTTCCTGTATTGGTGGTACAGGGGCATCCTTAGGGGACTCATCTCCCTGAGTAGCCTTTTTGGGCTTTTTGGATTTGGGTTTGGTGGGGACTTTGGATCTGGAAGTGGAGGTTATGGGTTCCCTCTACGTGGGTTTTAGCATCCGGGCAGCCCCTTTTAGAGTAGGGTCTAAGTTATGTCTGGAGTATACCTCAGCTAAAACACTGGAGCAGAGACCCCAAGACCAACAAGGCCATCAGATTTTAATTGATTCAAAATTATGGCCATCAGAAACCTGGATAAAGTAGTCATTTGTTTGCCATAGGTTTATGAGCCAAATCCTTTAGTTCCATGAACACTATCTCAGAAAAATTTATATTTTGGCGTTCAAAGATAGAGTACAATACCTGTTGCCACCATGAAGACATCTGAACCCAAGAAGATGTCTTTGAAGCAAGGCAGACATTCACCATATGAAAGATAAGTCTTTCGACATCATGGAAGTGCTTTTTAAGAATGGTTGTAGCACTTAAGTCGCCTGCATACCCGTTATTGATGAAAGACATATCAATGGTGCCTTTCGGGTATTCTTTAGTATAGGTGCCATCATGCAAATTTAGGGTTTTCCGAATGATGTCGGGGGTGATGAGCACCTGTTTCTGGTTCACCAACGACTGGAGAGTGATTTGGCTATCATTCTCACCAGTTGTTACAAAGACGTTGGTCCAGAACTAGGTTAAGGAATCAGGGTATATGGTAGGATTCAGAAGAAAGGCTGTTCGGTATTGGGAATCCACCATAAGATCGATGGCAGTATCAAACTTGTTCCAGAAAGCCGATTTCGAAAGGTAGGCAACACAGTTATGTCGGGGTTTGAGTTTCATGGTCGCCATTGTTGAGAGAGAAAAGGTTTGAAAACGGCTAATGAAACGTTTGGCAATAAGTGCAGGTATTTATAGGTTAAGAAAAGGCTGAAAGAAAAACGACTAGATGTGTTGGTGTTATCAGCAGTTGTAAGAAAACAACTGAAGACTTGGTTTTAACTATCAGACGTTTGAAAACAACTAAAGACTTGGTTTATTCATCGGTAGTTGTGAAACTACTGAAAACCTTGGTTTTGTCTTCAGGTGTTGGAAACAACTGAGGACTTGGTGTTAGTCATCAGTAGTTGTGAAACTATTGAAGATATGGTTTTGTCATCAGCTGTTGTAAACAACTAAGGACTTGGTGTTAGTCATTAGTAGTTGTAAAACTACTGAAGACATGGTTTTGTCATCAGCTGTTGTAAAAAACTGAGGACTTGGTGTTAGTCATCAGTAGTTGTAAAACTACTGAAGACATGGTTTTGTCATCAGCTGTTTAGGGTGAAACAGCAGTTTGTGGAAACGACTGAAGAGAAAATTCTCATTAGTAGTTTTCGTCAATTCTTAGCTTTGCAGCTATTTCATACTGTCCTCAACACTTACTCATCAGACTTTTTAGCTGTTTTCAGTGGGTTCATAGGACATCAGTACTTATCTATTTTTTCTGACATCAATAGTTATAACTACATCAGTAGTTTGTAACAGAATCAGTACATATTTGTGACATGTTTACTAATGATCATCAGTACTTGTTTACTGAGATCATCAGTAGTTATCACTTATTCTAGCTGCAGCATACCAAGCCTTAACACAAGGTTTTGGAAAGTTGAACTATCCAAAGGCTTAGTAAATATATCTGCAAGCTCATCAGCACTAGGCACAAACTTTGGATCAATCAGACCTTTTTCAAAACAATCCCTAATAAAATGGTGTCTGATCTCTATATGTTTGGTCCTAGAGTGCTGGAGTGGATTTTTGACAATGCACAGAGCTGAAGCACTATCCATTAATAATGGAGTCTTAGTCTCTGTAATGCCATAATCCAATAGTTGGTTCTGAAGCCAGAGTACCTGAGATGTACAACTTGCAGCAGCAATGTACTCTGCTTCAGCAGTGGATGTAGCAACAGATGTTTGTTTCTTACTCTGCCAAGAAATCAAACAGTTTCCTAGGAATTGACATCCACCAGAAGTTGACTTTCTGGTTAACTTACACCCTGCATAGTCACTATCGGAAAAAGCAACTAATTTGCCAGAGTGTCCAGTTGAATACCAAAGACCTAGAGATTGTGTACCTTGCAAATATCTAAAGATCCTCTTGACTGTAATCAAATGAGACTCTTTAGGAGCAGCCTGAAATCTAGCACAAACACAAGTTGCAAACATGATATCTGGTCTAGAAGTTGTTAAGTACATCAAGGACCCAATCATACATCTGTAAAGTGTTTCATCAATAGCTTTACCTTTCTGATCTGCATGCAGTTGTGTGGTGTTGCACATGGGAGTAGAACAGGGCTTACAATTTTGTAAATCAAACTTATTCAAAAGATCTTTTGTAATTTTTGACTGATGAATGAAGGTTCCATCAGCCTGTTGTTTGATTTGCAAGCCTAGAAAGAACTGTAATTCTCCCATTGCACTCATTTCAAACTTTTGTTTCATTAAACTGGTAAAATCATCACACAACTGGGGATCATAGGATGCAAAAATATATCATCAACATAAATTTGAACAAGTAGCTTATGCTGATCCACTTTCTTAACAAACAAAGTTTTATCTATGGAGCCTCTAGTGAAATTATTTTTAAGAAGGAAATTTGAAAGTGTTTCATACCAGGCTCTAGGAGCTTGCCTCAACCCATAAAGAGCCTTATCAAGTTTATACACCCAATCAGGATGTTTATTATCCTCAAAACCTAGTGGTTGACACACATAAACCTCTTCTTTTATTTTACCATATAAAAAGGCACTTTTGACATCCATTTGAAAAACTTTAAGATTGTGGAGTGCAGCATAGGCTAAGAACAATCTAATTGTCTCTAGTCTGGCCACAGGGGCAAAGGTTTCATCATAATCAATACCTTCTTCTTGTGAAAACCCTTGTACAACCAGTCTAGCCTTGTTCTTGACAATAAGCCTATTTTCATCAGTTTTATTCCTAAACACCCATTTAGTGCCTATTGCACACTTACCTGGGGGTAGAGGAACCAGTTCCCACACTTGCTGCTTTTTGAACTGAAGTAGCTCAAGCTGCATGGCTTCAACCCATCCATTGTCTCTCAAAGCAACATGATAGTTCTTTGGCTCTAGCTGACTGATGAAGAGAGCATAGAAGCAGAAGTTGGACAATTGACTTCTGGTTGAGACACCAGCATTGATATCACCAATGATTTGAGACATGGGGTGATTCTTCAGCTCTTGGTACACTATAAGATCAGTGCAAGTGTTTGTAGCCGGTTCAGCAGCAACAGATGATGATCCAGATTCTTGAAACCAAGTATGAGATGGCAATTCACATGATGTAGAGGAGTCAAAAATCTCATTAGCATTTGTTGTGGATGGAGCTGCTAAAGCTATAGGAACATCAAGTTTAGCAGACTCAGGCAGTTGATCACTAAACTTGAAAAAGTGAGTACTGATATCATCATCATCTTCAGTACCACCAGGTGGAAGACTTTCTGTAGAAGATGATTTATCCACATGATCTGCAACAGCTGGAGGTTGATAAGGAACATATTGCAGTATGTCCAAATCAAACAACTCCATAGGGTTTAGTGGAATTTTATGCTTAGGAGATTCATTGAATTTCACATGCAAGGTTTCTTCAACTATCTTTGTTCTACAGTTGAAGACTCTGTAAGCCTTGCATGTGGATGAATAACCTACAAAATACCCTGCATCCACCTTAGGATCAAATTTGTGGAGTTGATCCTTTCTGTTGAGAATGAAACAAGGACACCCAAAGGCTTTGAAAAATGAAATTAGAGGAGCCAAATGATGTAGAACTTCATATGGAGTCTTCATCAACCTCTGATTTACTAATACTTTATTCTGCACATAGCAAGCTGTATTGACAGCTTCAGCCCAAAAGGTCAATGGCAAACCAGAGTCAGCCAACATAGACCTTGCAGCTTCAATTAGGGTCCTATTCTTTCTCTCCACTACTCCATTTTGTTCTGGAGTCCTTGGGATGCTAAACTGCCTCTTGATACCCTTTGATAGATAAAAATCATCAAGTGTATGGTTTCTGAATTCAGTTCCATTATCACTCCTTATACACTTGACTGATAGGGAATACTGCTTCTCAACATACAACACAAAGTTTATAATCGTCTGAGCAACCTCATCCTTGAATGCAAGAAGAAAGTCCATACAAATCTGGAGTAATCATCCACAATTACCAGACAGTATTTCTTCTTTGCCATGCTCATCACTCTCACAGGACCAAATAGATCCATGTGCAGTAACTGCAAGCAGGCAGTGGACTTAGGTTCGTCAATAGGAGGGAATGAGACTTTGTGATATTTTCCTTTCAAACAAGCAGTGCAGGTTTCATCACAGTGGAACTCCTTTATTGGTAGACCTCTCACTAAACTATTGTGGATCAGTTGATTCATGTTTTTGAGATTTACATGACCCAGCCTTCTGTGCCACAGTTTAGATTCCTAAGGAGAGGCTTTGGAGAACAGGCAAGGATGACCCTTCAAATCAATCTTCTTTGCCAAATCCAGAGCATATACTCTTCCAATCATGTTGGCCTTCAGGAGAGTATGTTCATCCAATACCTTGTCAATCAGCCTCAGAACTGTGGAACACAGAATCCTGCAGTTCTGGCTTGTGAAAAGTGCAACATGCCCTTTATCACACATCTGACTAACACTCAGTAGATTATACTTGAGATTCTCCACATGGTTAACATCATCAAATCTGATTTCTCCGTTAGACACATATCCTTTCCCGATGATGTAACCCTTAGCATCATTTCCAAATGAAACAAATCCCTTCTTTCCTTGAGAGTAGTCATTAAGAATAGAACTGCTCCCTGTCATATGCATAGATCCTCCACTGTCTACATACCAGATGCTTCTTTGGCATGCTAAAGAACCCTGCATTCATCACAAGGAACTAGTTAGGTTTTGAGACCCAAACCTTTGTGGTTTTGGCTATGTTTTCATCAACAGATTTAACCATAATTTGTTTCTCATGATTAACAGCTGATGAAGGTGGAGATGGTGCTGAAATGGATTCCTTGGATTTGGGCTTGGAATACCTTTTCAGTGGTTTGCTCACAGGTGCATCTAGTTGGTTAACTCTCCCCAACAAATGTTGAACCATCATAACAAGTTGTGTCTGATTTGTAGCTAAAGCTTTCAGCTCTTGGGACATATTAGTACTTGTTTTTTATGAGTTCCTATGACCCACCATTTCCTCCTTGAAATTCACAGACTAGTCTGATGTTTGTCATGAGGAGCACTATCAGCTGTTCTATGATAAACCCTATCCTTCTTTTTGGATTTGGATGAAGGCTTGGGTTTATCACATTAGGATGACTGTGGTACAAACTTGGTCTCAAACTCATTTTTCATTTCATCCATCTGGATTTTAATGAGCTTATCTCTGTTGAGTTTGGAACCCTTTCTGTACCAACATTCATCAGAAAGATGATTTAATTTACCACATATTTCACATGGCTTATTCTTCATCTTGGATTGATCAACTGCTGAAGTGGAAACTACTAAAGGTGTGATCTTTAGTACTTTCCTCCTTTCAGTACGTGTGTTAAGTACAGAAGGATCTGTAACAACTGAAGACTTGTTCTTCAGCTGTTCTCTATCTGTCCAGAAAGACCGTATGATTGATTCCTCAGCAGTTGTTAATCCTTTTATTTCAGTTGATTTGAAATGCTTTTCAGATGTTGTGACTTGCCCTTCAGTACTTGAGGTACTTTGAGGGACAACATCTGAAGTACTCAGCTTCATGTGCTTATCAGTAGTTAACCCATCAGGCAATTGATTTGCTGAGGTATCAACACTGATTTCATCTTCTGATTTTGGGTGATCTCTTGAGGATGATACACATGATGATGTGGTTTGGAAATTACTTTCACCTTCAGGTTTTACTATTGATTTTGGAGTAAAATCTGTAGGTGGTGCAATGTGATTGTAACCTATTCCAACTTCACATTCGAAGTTGTTTGCTTGATAAGAAGCATTTCAAATCAATCTTCTTTGACAGGAAAGGATGACCCTTCAAATCAATCTTCTTTGACAAATCCAAGGCATACACTCTTCCAATCCTTTTGGCCTTCAGGAGAGTATGTGCATCCAATACCTTGTCAATCAGCCTCAGAACTTGGGAAGACAGAATCCTGCAGTTCTGGCTTGTGAAAAGTGCAACATGCCCTTTATCACACATCTGACTGACACTCAGTAGATTATACTTAAGATTCTCCACATGGTTAACATCATCAAATCTGATATCTCCATTAGACACATATCCTTTCCCAATGATGTAACCCTTGGCATCATTTCCAATGAAACAAATCCCTTCTTTCCTTGAGAGTAGTCATTAAGAAGAGAACTATTTCCAGTCATATGCATAGATCCTCCACTATCTACATACCAGATGCTCCTTTGGCATGCTGAAGAACCCTGCATTTAACACAAGAACTAGTTAGGTTTTGAGACCCAAACCTTTTTGGTTTTGGTCTGTTTTCATCAACAGATTTAACCATAACTTGTTTCTCATGTTTAACAGCTGATGAAGGTGGAGATGGTGCTGAAATGGATTCCTTGGATTTGGGCTTGGAATGCCTTTTCAGTGCTTTGATCACAGGTGCATCTAGTTGGTTAACTCTCCCCAACAAATGCTGAACCATCATAACAAGTTGTGTCTGATTTGTAGCTAAGCTTTCAGCTCTTGGGACATATTAGTACTTGTTTTTTATGAGTTCCTATGACCCACCATTTCCTCCTTGAAATTCACAGACTAAGTCTGATGTTTGTCATGAGGAGCACTATCAGCTGTTCCATGATAAACCCTATCCTTCTTTTTGGATTTGGATGAAGGCTTGGGTTTATCACATTAGGATGACTGTGGTACAAACTTGGTCTCAAACTCATTTTTCATTTCATCCATCTGGATTTTAATGAGCTTATCTCTGTTGAGTTTGGAACCCTTTCTGTACCAACATTCATCAGAAAGATGATTGAATTTACCACATATTTCACATGGCTTATTCTTCATCTTGGATTGATCAACTGCTGATGTGGAAACTACTGAAGGTGTGATCTTCAGTACTTTCCTCCTTTCAGTACTTGTGTTAAGTACTGAAGGATCTGTAACAACTGAAGACTTGTTCTTCAGCTGTTCTCTATCCGTCCTGAAAGACCGTATGATAGATTCATCAACAGCTGTTAATCCTTTTATTTCAGTTGATTTGAAATGCTTTTCAGATGTTGTTACTTGCCCTTCAGTACTTGAGGTACTTTGAGGGACAACATCTGAAGTACTCAGCTTCATGTGCTTATCAGTAGTTAACCCATCAAGCAATTGATTTGCTGATGTATCAACACTGATTTCATCTTGTGATTTTGGGTGATCACTTGAGGATGATGCACATGATGATGTGGTTTGGAAATTACTTTCACCTTCAGGTTTTACTGTTGATTTTGGAGTAAAATCTATAGGTGGTGCAATGTGATTGTAACCTATTCCAAACTTCACATTCGAAGTAGATTGCTTGCTGAGCAGCATTTCAAATCCCTTGCAGGATGATACCCAGCGGTCACACTCAACTTGGGTAGCTGCCAGTTTTTCTTTGAGTTCTCTGTGGTTCTCAAGAATGACCTCTAGCTTAGCCTTTTCATCATTTAATTGGTGTTTAAGCTTATAAATCTCATCATCTTTATCATTAAAAACAGACTCATACTCAGCTTTTCTTTTGGAAAGGGTTTGCTCAAGCTCAAGATTTTGATTTATTAAGGCTACATTTGCCTCTCTAATAGAGATAAATGCAGCTATGCAAGATTCAGAACATAGCTTGGCCTTAGCCTCAGAGGATACCTGGGTTACCTGTGATGAAGATGCATTGGAGCATGAACTCTCAGTAGACTCCAGGGCCATGAGAGCAAGATTCCCAAAAGGATGTTCACCACCATGTTGACTATCACCAGCAAATAAATGCTCATTACCAGAGAGATCGTCTGGTAAACTGCTCCAGTCAACAACACCAGGGGTGAAGAAGCTGTGATGAGGTTGTGATTGAGATGATTGAGATGGTAGAGGCTCAGGTAAGGATTGAGGTTGTTGTGCAATAGGAACTTGAACTGGATTTGGCTGTGGCATGTAATAGCAGGGATATGGATATGACATTGGACCCTGAGGGACAAAATATGCAGGAGATATAGGTTATGCATGATGACCAGAACTAACAGGATGTTGCCCTCTGTTTTATGGACTATTGCTTGGAAAAGTCACAAAGGGTGCAGAGGAGTTAGATCCAGTTGATCTACACTCTCTTGCAAAGTGTCCAAGCCTATGGAATTTGTGACACCTCAACTTACTCTTGTCAAAACCAACTTTGGTTTTGCCAGAGAGTCCTGGAAATTTCCTACTAGTTCTCTTATAGAACTTTTGAGATCTGATATTAATCAAGGTCATTTGGCTTAGAATATCCATCTCTTCTAAGTCATCATCAGCATTACCCTTCAAACCATCCATAATGAAACACAAATTGTCACTATTACAGCCTGACTGACTGTCAACACTAACAAATGCATGATCTGAACTGTTTGAAGAGAAATCTATATGCTCATCATAATTACTTTCTGAGGCAGCATATTCTGACTCGTGACCAACCAAGGAAGTGTTCCCTGGTACAAAGTCATCAGTGAGCTTTCCTGATGATGCCAGTTTCCTTTTCTGCTCTATCTCTCTTTCAAATGTAAGCAGTTTCCCATGGAGTTGGGTGAGAGATAGGCTATCCATATTTGCACTGGAGCGTAGGACAATGTTGTATGTGTCCCATCTCTCAGGCAGTGATCTGAAGAATCTATTGTTCATCTGGCTATTAGTGTATTCATGTTTGACCATTTTCAGCTCAGAGATCAAACAGGAAAAACACTCAAACTGTTGAGTCAATGACTCACCCTTCCTATGAGAGAATGTCTCATATTGTTAGGCAAGGATTTCTCTGTTGTTTGCTAAGACCTCATCTGTTCCACCAAATTGTTCCTTCAATGCATTCCAGAGGTCATGAGCAGTTTCATGATGCATAAGCCCAGAATAGATTTCATTAGGCAGAGCCACGGCCAGAATACCATGCGCTTTAGCATCAATCTCAAACAGTTTTCGATCCTCATCTGAGTATTGTTCCTTCTTCTTCGGAACCATTTGGTTGGTTTCCGGATTGTTCACCATAGGCTTGTGTGGACCATGTACCATAGATGTCCAACAACCTGAACTGTTAACAGATAGGTGATGAAGCATTCTTCATTGCCATATGTTATACTCAGTCCTAACCAGCATCGGAGGCTTGGTTGAGGAACCGGTATTGTGAGGGTCATTAGAAGGAGTAGTCATTCTTAGATTCAACCAAATTCAATTAAGTTTTAACTGATTTAGTGCAAAACACAACAAACTCAATATGAACCAAGAGAAAACTCAAAGCAAATAACCAAAAGCAGCAAAAATTCAATGATCTATAACCAATTTTTGCAAATATGCTAATTCAATCAAACATAGATATTGAAATAGCAGTTTCAATGATCAACTGTTAGATCGATCAATGATTAACCAGCTTTGATACCATTTGTTAGGATCAGTGATCTAAGTTTGATTAATTTGAATAGATTGCAGCGGAATTTGAACAATGAATTAGACAATTTGCAAGAACACAATTGATATTCAATGAGAAGTAAACGGTTATAGAGAGAGAATTCTGCAAAGGAATATTTCATTCATATGCTTTCGTGGTGGCTCAATGTCCCTCATTACAACTAGGTCAACATTCCTTATATAGGGAATGTGACGTCTGCTGATGTCACTTGATAGTGACATCTAACAGAATTATAAAAACTACTGAAACTATGCAAACTACTGAGAGTGTTCTCAACTACTGATTACATCTCAGAGAATGCAAAGTACAAAAACATAAAACTACTGAGCTACAACTATTGAAACTATAACTACTGAAAAGTAAATTACAAGTAGTAAAAGGAAACCATCACAACTACTGAAGTTAATAACTTCAGCTGTTGTGACAACTACTGATCAATTTGGTCTTCAGTCTTTGTTCTTCAGACTTTTACTTTCAGACTTTGTCTTCAGCTGATAGCTTCAGACTTTGTCTTCAGTACTTTACTTTCAGACTTTGTCTTTAGTACTTTTCTTTCAGACTTTGTCTTCAGTCTTTGCTTTTAGACTTTGTCTTTATTAGAAGTCTTCAGATCTTGTCTTCAGACTTTGTCTTCAGACCTTGTAATCAGCTGATGTCTTCAGTTGTTGTGATCTTCTTTAGCAGTTGCAATGTGTGTGGGACTTAGAGGTTTTTCTGATCAGGATCATTGGTTCTTTTGGTGCAACAGTACATGATTTGGAAATCATAGGAGTTACCTACAAGATCAAAGAATTAAACAAAAAGATGCTTCACAGCCTCCCTGAAAGCTGGAAACATAATGTAACTATGCTGAAAAATACTCTGTATCTTGAGAGTACTACTTTGGATATCATGATAGCCAAAATAGAAGCATTAGAACTTCATGAAAGAAGCAGAAATCTTGGTGGACCAAGAGTGATTGAGGCCTACAAATTTCCATCAGAATCTCAATCTATGGAAAATGCCTTCATCACTAAGGAGGATAATTTCATCTTATGAAGAGATCAAATGAACAACACTGAATTCATTGCAACTCCACCATTCAATCATCCATCAACATATTCTCAAATATCCAGAGTCACTGTTGCTCCTCAAACCACTCCTGAAGATACAAGATCAGAAGAACAAAAGGCAACTTACAATGCCTTTGTTGCAAGCTTTGAAGCATACTTACGAGGAAGACTCACCTCTGCTCATCTAATTCAAGAAGATCTGGAGGAAATGGATCCAGATGATGTGGAATAAATGGATATACAATGGCAAATGGCCATGATTGCCATAAGAGCCAAGAAATTCTTTAGAAAAGGCAGAAAGCTGAGCCTAAATGAAAATACAAAACTTGGATATGATAAATCCAAGGTGAAATGCTTTAACTGTGGCATGGCTGGTCACTTCTCTAGAGAGTGCAATGCCCCCAATAGAAAGAACTATCAAAAGGAACTCTCAAGGCTAGTCATCCTCACAGCCTAACTCAAGCTTTCACTCCAACAACCAACAACAGTAGTATCATCAACACCAATCATATCAGAATCCACCCCAACTGCCAAATCAAGCTCATGGAAGCAGTCAGTGCTCTCGTGATAAAGCAAGATGGAGTATGTGACTGGAGCGTGTATGCAGAGGAAGTCAAGCCTCAATTTCAGAATCATGCTCTTATGGCTGACATCAATGATGGTCCATCTCCCATGCCTACTGAGGTAAAATCTAACCTTTGTAGTGAAAAATGTATTAATAACTGCAAGGTTATAGGGAGCATAATCACAAACTGGCAGATAAAATTAAGGAAGAAAAAGTAAAGTCAGAGATGATGAAGAGAGAAATAAAAGGCTTTGAAATAAAAATCAAATCTCTTATCTCTGACATAGAAAAACTGCATGGTGAAAATTAACTCTTACAGCTGAGAATGAGCTCCTTACTGAAAAGTTAGCTCAATCTAAGGCTGAACATTCACTGACTGAAGTGAAACTTGAAAAGTTTTAAATGTCTTCAGTCAAGCTGCAAGAGATGCTTGACTCTCAAATGGATCCAAAGGACATGTCAGGGATGGGGTATAATTCATGTCCTCCACCACACAATGACAACTACACTGTCATGTCTGAATTTGTCTCACTCACTGAAGAAATTGAAACTAAAACTATGGACCTAAATCTATAGTAAAACAAGTGCTCAATCCTCAAAACAATCTGATGTTTATATTGAAACCAATGAGGATAAAATCAAGTTAGGTCACCCAATCAAAACTAAAGAGTGTATAGACAAGACAGTGACTGTCATGAAACCATCAAGCCCTATAAAAGCAATTGTCCCTTTCATAAAATTCATACCATTTGTTTTACAAAGTAAAAAAGATATATGTGAAGACAGTGAAACCCACTACTGAGAGTAGTTCTGATAATGAGATCATATCTCTAAAAAGTTCAAGCAAATCAGAAAAGGTTTCACTGCAAAAGAAACAAACAGTAAGATTGAGTTCAACACAAAAAACATTATCAGACCCTCAGTCTTCAAGATTAAGGCAGGGAGTTGGGTTTGATATTTGCAACAAGGAACATGTTGACCAGTTTGAGAAAGAAGTAAGAAATGAGTTAAAGAAACAGAAACAGCTCAGACAATTAAACAAAGGTAGTGTTGTGAAGCAAACTACTAAAAAGGCTGATTCTGATTCTGATTCATCACCTAAAGAAAAGAAAGTAATTCAGCAAAGAAAATATCAGTTGAGTCACATAAGGCAAAAACTGATTCAAGAAACAAACAAATGTATTGTGACATTTGTGAAATGTTTAATCACAAGACAGATAAATGCTTTTTTAATCAATATTGCTCTATCTGTGATATGAACAATCACTCCACCAAAAACTGCTATTTCAACAAGTATTGTTCAATCTGTGACATGAACAATCAAAATACATCTGATTGTTACTTCAATCAGAAGGGTTTGAGAATTCCCCAACACAAGCCCATCTCAAAAACATCCATTGCGACGCATTCTGTCAGACCTCATTTTCACAATACTCAATCTAGGACACCTAGATCAACAAATGATAGGAATAATTTGAAGGAATTGAGGAAGGTTCAAAGAAATCATCTCACAATGAAACACCAACTTGACCTTCCAAAACAAAAACCTACTTTTGGTAATGAAAAACGGGCTAAATTTCTATAAAGAAACAGAGACCAATGATTTCATTACTCATCTGAATCCTCGTAGATGTTGATGAGATGACTCAACCTATTCATCACCAAAAATCTCCCAGGACACCTCCATCTAAACCACAATTTAGAGGGAAATACCAGGAGGTCACCATCATGAATAGGGATGGGAAACCCAGACCATCATGGCTTAGGTTCCTTAATCTAATTAGCTCCTTTTGCTTGCAGGTTCATTCACACAGGTCCAATAGCTTATGGTACGTGGACAGTGGATGCTCCCGACACATGACTAGAGATCGTTCCCTCCTTCATGACTTCAAGCATGTACAAGGAACTACTACGGCATTTGGTGGAGATTCACAAGGTGGTAGAGTTACAGGTGAAGGATCTGTGACAAATGGGATGCTGAGCTTTGATAGAGTGAACTACTGTGAACAGCTGAGTTTCAATCTGCTTAGCGTGTCTTAGATCTGCGACAAGAATATTCCACTCACTTTATAGACACTCATTGCTACATTCGGAAACTTGGATTTCAGATCCCTGAGGAATGGGTTGTCTTAAAGACCCCAAGGAAGAACAATACATATGTTTTAAACCGGTGTTCTGCATCACCTAAAGAAGAAACCTGTCTTTTGTCAAAAGAATCATTTGATGAGTCCCAGCTTTGGCATAGATGTTTAAGGCACACAAACTTCGAAAACATGAACAAGTTGGTCAAAGGAAACCATGTCATTGGTTTTCCTCAAAAAGAATTTCATTTTATTGATCACTGTTCTGCGTGCCTCAAAGGAAAACAACACCAAATCGTCTCATAAAACCAAGCTGGTGAACACTAACAACACTCTATTGAAGTTACTTCACATGGATCTGTTTGGACCAACTCATGTAATGAGTATTGGAAAGAAACAGTATTGTTTAGTGATCATTGATGACTTTTCACGATTCACATATCTTCTTACTTCATAAAAACAAAGCATCCCAAATCATACAAGAATTTATCACTAAAATTGAAAATCAACTTGATCTTAAGGTCAAAATAATAAGAAGTGATAATGGTACTGAATTCAAAAATGACAGTATGAGTTCTTTTTGTGTAACCAAAGGCATTGCTCATCAATTCGGTGCAGCTAGAACTCCTCAACAAAATGGGGTAGCTGAAAGGAGAAATAGAACACTGATTGAAGCAGCAAGAACGATGCTAGCTGATGCTAAACTACCAATCACCTTCTAGGCAGAGGATGTTAATACATCATGCTTTGTACATAATCGAACTCTGCTTGTCAAAGAAAACAACATGACTCCTTATCAATTGCTCTTTCATAGAAAACTGTTTATTGGATTTCTTAAATTATTTGTTAGTCCTGTCTCAATACTAAACACTCTAGACTATCTAGGAAAGTTTTCATCCAACTCTGATGAAGGATTCTTTGTAGGTTATTCTTCTGTTTCAAAGGCTTACAGAGTGTTTAATCCCAGATTAAACATTATTGATGAATCAAAAAATGTTCAATTCAAGGAACATTCATTTCCCAAATCTACAAATGGTCCTGACTGGTTGTTTGATGTTGACACGTTTACAAAATCATTTGACCAATTTCACTTGTCTAATGCAGGAAATATACATTCAAGTGATACTTCATCAGCTATACAGAAATGAGATAATTTTCCATTGATTCCTCCTACATTTGATGAACACATGAATGAAGATGTTCCTCTTCAAGCTGATCCCATCAGACAATTGTCACAAAACCTTAGTTTTTCTTCTGAAGGAGGTCCACAGCCTGGTACCATCTGACTTAGATGACTTTTCAAATGAGATCAAAAATCAAAAACAAGCTACTCCTCCAGTTGAAACACAAGGTACATCAAATGATGCAAGCAATCTCAATGCTGCTCAAGATGTAGCAGTAACTGAAACAAAAGTAGACAATCTTCATAATTCAACAACAGTACCAGATGAATGTGCCTCTAACCATAATGAACTGAATGTCTCCAATCTTGATGTAACTATTGCTGGTGATACCATTCCAATCACAAGAATACATAAGAATCATCCAGTTGAAACCATTATTGGTGATCTTAATGAGAGGGTGACAAGAAGCAAGTCCAGTATTGCAAACATATGTTTGTTCTCTTGCTTTTTGTGTCAAACATTACCCAAGAACATCAAAGAGGCACTTCAAGACAATAGCTGGATTGAAGCAATGCAGGAAGAATTTCTCCAATTCAAGAAGCAAGAAGTATGGCAACTGGTAGATCTTCCCGAAGGACAATACCCTATCGGTACCAGATAGCTATACAGGAACAAGACTAATGATAAGGGATTGTCATCAAAAACAAAGCAAGACTAGTGTCACAAGGATACACTCAAGAAGAAGGAATCGACTATGACGAAGTGTTTACACCTGTTGCCAGACTAGAAGCAATCAGAATCTTTCTTGCATATTCTTCATCCATGAAATTTAATGTTTATCAAATGAATGTAAAGTGTGCCAGCCTGTATGGAAAGATTGCTGAGGAGGTCTATGTGAGTCAACCACCTGGCTTTGAAGATCCAGATTTCCCTCACAGAGTTTACAAGCTTGACAAAGCTCGGTATGGTCTTCATCAAGCCCCAAGAAAGTGGTATAAGACTCTATCATCTTTTCTTCTTGAACATGAGTATGAAAGAGGAAAGATTGATTAGAATCTCTTCAGAAGAAAAAGAGGAAAAGATATGTTATTAGTCTGGATCTATGTGGATGACATTATATTTGGCTCTACAAACAAGCAACTATGCAAAGAATTTGAAGATCTTATGCACTCAAAATTTCAAATGAGTGCTATGGGGGAACTCACCTTCTTTCTAGGGGTGCAAGTCCAATAGACAGCAGATGGAATCTTCATCAATCAATCAAAATATGTGGAAACCATGTTTGGTGTTTGTGTATCTAACAGCCAGTAGGCCTGACATTATGTTTGGTGTTTGTGTGTGTGCTAGATATCAAGCTGATCCAAAAGAATCACATGTGAATGCAGTGGAGAGGATATTTAGATATCTGATGGGCAAACCAGCTCTTGGTTATGGTATTCAAAGGAAGGAAAGTTTAATCTCTATGCCTTCACAGACAGTGATTATGGAGGATGCAACTTCAACAGAAATTTACCTCTGGCGGTTGTCAATTTCTTGGTCCCAGACTAGTATCTTGGCAATGCAAGAAACAGACCAATGTATCAGTGTCCACAGCAGAAGCTGAATATATTGCAGCATCAGCTTGTTGCTCTCAAGTACTCTGGATTCAAAACCATATGCTTGATTATGGTTTTAACTTCTTGCACACGCAAATTTACATTGACAACACAACAGCTGTTTTCATAACTAATAATCCAGTTCAGCACTCAAAAATTAAACATATTAAAATTAGATATCACTTTTTGAGAGACTATGTTGAAAAAGGTTTAATCAAATTGATTCAAGTACTAACTAAAAATCAATTAGTTAATTTATTTACAAAGGCATTTGAACCTAGTATAGTTCAGTCAATTGGCATGATTAACCTTGAGTAAAATCATGAAAAACATCAAAAACATTAAAAACATGAGAAAATCATAAAAAGAAATCAATTTTGATAAAGAAAAGAATCTTGGGAAATGATATAATTATCATTCACTGTGCTTAATTTCAAAAAAAAAATTGCAAGACTATCATGACTTACCAGATATGTTGGTAGGCTCAAGTTGGAAGAGAATATACATGCAGTGATGAATTAAACTCTTATTTAATTGTGAAACACTTATCACAGAGTACATGTATGTATTGGCTTATCTGAGTGCATGTATGTGTAGTAACCTAAACACACCAGGTAATGATGCTTTTTGAATCTCTTTCACCTACATCAGTTTCATCTTGTTTTGCTAAGCAAAGACCTAATGAAACATGCATATAGTGCAGATGTCCTGATCCAAAATATTTCAATGAGGAACACATCCAAATTGGATGAATCTACAAAAGCAATACATTCCAAGTGAATGAACAAAAGAATCCCATCATGGATCACCTTTCAAACTGAAGTGAAAAGAATCCTAATGAGGATCATCATGAAAAGGATCAAAGTAAAAGAATCCCAATGAGGATCAGTGAAGATGAGTTCTCATAACTTAAGTAACCTGGTAAGAAAAGTTATGAAAAAGTTCTATCATGCATTTACAAGGATGGTTGGTCATTCCATGCTTGTGTGTGTGAGGTACACATTGAATAATTAAATCAACTAAAACATGATAAAAATCATTTGCATCAAAATATCAACCTGGTATGAGTTTAAGAGGACAAACATACCTTCAATCTTCAAGTTCATAAACATGTCCATTTAATCATAAATGAAGCACATGTGTAATGTAAGACTGATATGATCCCAACAAAAGAGATAATTATTTTCATTATTAATAAGCATAATAAAATTCAAAAAAAAATTAAATCTTTAAAGTTTCTATCCAAATGTGGATATAAACTTTAGGGGGAGTAATTTAAAATTTTTGAGTAAGTCTAAATTTTTGTTTATTAACTTAACTTTTAAAACAAAACCAAAAGAATTTTGGTGTTGTTGCAAAAAGTCATACCATTATATCTCAACGTATGCAGATTCTTAGAAGGATGATAAGTCCAAGATCTGTCAAAATTGGGAAACTTGTATCACTTGTGACATACAAGTCAATCCAAGCAAGAATTGACAACTTCAACAGTCAACTTCATAAGAATAATCAATCAAGGACAAGTCTTCATAAGATGAATAATCAATTCAATCACATTAACTTATGATTAAGTTCAAAAGTTAATGCAGGTAAGTGCATTGGTTAATATGGGTGAAGGTAACCCATGCATATAACCAATGCTGGTAAGGGTATATTTTCAAGTGCAACTAATGCGGACAACGATTTTACTCTACCGCATTAGTGTATTACAAGTATACATGAATTTTGAAGTGTTAAAACATATGAGGATCAAGAATTGTTCTACCGCATTTCTCAATGCGGATAAAATAATTTTCAAGTGTTCAACCGCATTTGTCAAATACGGATGAAATTTACACTTCTGCATTTGTGGATACACATCTTCAATACTCATGTATGATCAAGCAGAGATAATTAAGTGATCAATATCTTGTGAATGAATGGTGATCAAGTAAATGTGGATTTTATTCTATCGCATTTGCTACAGTTAGCAAATGCTGACAAATTTTATTCAACCGCATTTGCTATAGTGAGCAATGCTGAATAAGTTTTGTCAACTGCATTTGTTATAGTGAATAAATGCTGATGAACTTAGTTCTTCCGCATTTACAACTGTGAACAAATGCGGATAGAATAAATGAAATGTAACATAACTTCCGCATTTACAACAGTGACCAAATGCGGATAGTCAAAGTCCAAATTTTGTCTTCCGTATTTGCTACAGTTAACAAATGCGGATGACCAAAAGTCAA
Organism: Flaveria trinervia; assembly: GCA_025506515.1. Lineage (NCBI taxonomy): Eukaryota > Viridiplantae > Streptophyta > Magnoliopsida > Asterales > Asteraceae > Flaveria > Flaveria trinervia. Next base: position 24,971,637 of record CM046453.1, on the reverse strand, counting down.
AAATTTACACTTCCGCATTTGCTACAGTGGTGACCGAACTTGCTCTTAAACTTGTAAAATCTTTCAAAATGCATTATTTGACTATTTAATGGAATTTAAACGGGTCATTTAATACTTTTCAAATTTGAGAGAGTTTATAGTGAGACGAGCGCAAATACACAGTACACCCAAGTCGATCATCTTCATCATAACCAACCAAATTCCACTCAACATGTTCTTGTCATTGATTCTTAACCTACAGTTGCATCGAAAAACAAGGTGATATTTCCAAAAATTTCGTCAATACCCAACTTTCGGACTGTTAAACCTAAATCAAACAATGAACCAAATGATAATGAAGAACACAAAACTCAAGCTATTGATTTAATATAATACACCTTTTCAACTTCAATGAACATGTAAAAATTTTACTCATCACGAAAATCTTCATAATCATGTTTGGTGTAAAAACAGAGCATGATGAACAAAGAAAATATGTAACAAATCAATGAAATAACATCTAATAAATGGTCCAATCATACAAACTTTGATTGTTGAATAACAAATTCACCATTTGATGTAATAACAATGACACAGTAATGTCAAAAGTTCATCAGTGACCATTTAATGTCAAACTGATAAATGACACTCATGAGTTTTCATTAAAACTGACACACATGTCTTGTATGCAGATCATATGGCAAATCTTTCATGGAGCAAGCTCCATAACGTCAGCGGTTATTTAAACCCTGATGTACCAAAAGCTGAGGGACTTAGAGATATCATCAGATTCATCTCTACTACAAGGGTAGCTTATGCTATCACTGTTAGACCAACCATCTATGAGAACTTCATATGATCTTTCTGGAACTCAGCTAAAGTTATTGAAGAAGATGGTGTTAGAACTCTAGTTGGGAGAATTGATATGATCATACTCTAAGCATCAATGAAGACACTGTTAGAAGATGCTTGCGCTTTGGTGATGATGCTAATGCACCTTTAGAGCTGGATGATGATGAAATAACCACATTCTTTGCTGAGATTGGTTATGAATGAGGATATGAAGCTAAACAAATTGTTAAAGGATTAGTTGATCTACCTTGGAGATTCCTAATTCACATGTTTCAGCACTGCCTATCCAAGAGAAAGACAGGATGGAATGATATTCCAGTCACCACATCATCAGCAATCTGTGCTCTCTACACTAACAGGCCATTCAATATGTCTGCCTATGTTTTCAATGGTCTGATTTCAAACATTCAAGAAGGGAGAATATACAAGTTCTTGATGTATCCAAGATTCATTCAGTGCGTTATCAATGAATCATTCCCTGATATTGCTGATGAGGGACCGGTGCTTGATATTCCTCACTATGATGCAAGATCTTATAAATACATTAAGAAGAGAGATCCAAGAAACTTTTATAGTGGGGCTCACTCACCTCTTCTTCCATGGATGATTCAGCAGATAAATATAGAAGTTCAAGGACAAGAACAAGCTGCTGCACAACCATCACCACAACTATCACCACAACCAACACCACAACCAACACCATAACCAACACCACAACTAACACCACAGCCAGCACCACAACCAACACCACAACCAACACCACAACCAACACCACAAACAACCCCAAAACCATCACCAATATCACCACATCATCACTCTCCAATATCACCACATCATCACTCTCCAATATCACCACCGCATCAATCTCCAATATACCATCTCATCAATCACCAACATCACCATACCAACCTTTGCCCACCCATGATTACCTTGCTGAATTTGGAGGATCAACTAGTGCTTCTAAAGCATCCAAATCATCTTTAGATAAGCAGAATCAACACACTCAAATGCTTGCAAAGAGAGCAACTTCTGAGACTGCTCCATCAGAAAGCTTTGCTGAATCTAACACAAACAGGCCTGATGAAAAGGATAGGTTGATATCTGAGCTCCTACAAAAGGTTGAAAGGATGGAAAGAATATTGAATAGAAGGGATAGAATCAATGATGATAGGATTCTAGAGCTTGATGAAAAGGAGCAGGAGTTAAAAGAGCTTAAAGAAAAACATGAAGCTGAAAAGAAGGAGAAAGAGAAAGAAATTGAAAACTTAAAAGCTACACTCAATCATTCAAGAGAAGAAATGAGTGGGCATGTTGATACTTTTGCCATTCAAACCATATCTATGGAAGAACAAGAGAATACTATTGAAGAACAAGCGGAAATCATATCAAATCTCCAAAGTCAAGTTCAAACTCAATCTAAAAGGATCTCTGAACTTGAGTTGTTGCTTGAAATTCAAAGAAGTGTTGTGACGTGAGAAACTAAAAATGATGAAGAAAAGGTTATTGATGATGAGAAACAACCTACTTCTGATGATGATGAACAAGGAGAAGGTGAAAGCCAACAAAAGAATGAGGAACCAAGGTTAGAAATGGTGCTTTATTCTAGGCAATCAGAGGCCACTCAAACTGAGAAAAATGAATTTGAAGAATTGATCAGTGCTATGGATAGTTTTCCTTCAGAAGAATTCATAATAGATGAATATTTTTGGGACTTTGTTGCAGACCAAAAGACCACTTCTGAACCTATTGTAGTCATTCCCAAATCTCCAGTTCCATTGGAGAAAGAGTTGAGCATGTAGATTGTACCTGTTGTGGCTATGTCAGAGGAACAAAAAGAAATGATAAGGGAAATATGGAAAAAAGAACAGAAAAAGAATGAACAAGAAAAAGAAAAAGGGGATGATGATCAAGAAAATATACAAGAAGAGGCTGAAAAATTGCTTGAGGAAATGAAACAAGCTGAATCCTCTTCTGGTCCGCCTCTTCAAACATATACCAGAAAGAGGAAATACTTATCAGAAAAAGCTAAAGGAAAAAGGCCAATGAAAGAAGATGAACCAGCTAAGAAAGCCAAACCAGATGACCCAAGAAGTCTTGCTGCAATAGCAGAATTCCTGGAGGAACATGAAAAGGCTGAGGCACAATTGAAGAAACCAGCTGTATTCATAGATTTGGAAGAAGGAGAGATAGCTGGAGGATATGATACTGATAAGGATGTTCATATGGACAGTCCTATGAAAACATAACAACAAGTGGAAGAAATGGTGTCAAAAGCCCAAACTGATGACTTAATGATAAAAGCAATGTTTTTGATCAATCAAGGGTATGATCTAGATAAAGTTTTTAGCATGACATATGAAGGAATGAAAGAAGAAAAAGAAAAATTGAATAAGCTACTAGATCCAAATGTAGAAACAAAGTATGAAAAAGCAATCACCAAAGATGTTCCAGTGCATAAAGAGTCTTCTATGAAGAAATCAACCACAACTGTGTATGAAAGACCATTGTCAAGAAAGGTTCCCTTACCTAAACTATCAACAATGAAGAAATCAACCCCAACTTCTGATCCACTATTTCTTGATCCTTATAGCATGTCAGATAAGGAAATGAAGGATTATCTTTCAAGCAAAGGATTCACAAGAAGAAATATTGGAAATATGAAGACAAATTCATTAAGGGTTGCTACTCTTCAAATGATCAATGAAAAGAAAGACATGCTCAAAAGGGTAGAAGAAGAAATCCTAAACAAGAAGCCAAGATCTATACTAACTGCTCAAGACATGATGCTAAATCATAAAGATCAAGAATTGTTGGCTCCTGTGGTTCACAAATACCCAGAATGGTTTGCAGAACCCTCTCAGTTGAAAGTACAAGAAGGATTAACAACTGCAGAGTTAATTAGAGGGGTGTCTACTCCCAAAGGCAAAGTTGATCAGAAAATAATTGCCTGGAAGTATGATAGCATGTGGAACATGTTCATGGTAAAAAGAATCTCAAGGCTAGTTTAATTCTTTACTGAGTACTCAGCTCTAGTAAATGCCCTGGAGATCCATGATTTAAAAGAACTAGCTTAACTGGAACTGATCAATCATTCTGCTACGTTCAGAGGATATGATTTGAAAACATACTCAAAATGTTTAGAAGGACTGATAATTTCAATTCATTAAAGACTATTTGCATGAGGAAAGATAAGTCTTTTATTAATCCTCTTGAGAAGAAGAAGAACATACAAGCTGAAGAAGTTGTGTTTCTTGAGTTGAAGGTGAAACCAAGAGAAGCTTTGAAAAGAAAATTGGTGTCTTGTACTCATTCCTCCACACCCATCTCAAATATGTATTATGATGAACAAACTTATGAGATGGTGATTGAAAGGAAGTGGGGTGGAAAGGAGGGTGCTGAAATAAAATTATTTAGTGGATATGAAGTAAGATTGTTTGATGAATCTTACATTCACTATATCGATACAAGACACTTCAGGGAAATTAACAACAAGCTGGGTGAACAAGATATGCACTTCTTCCTAAAGTGCATCAAGTTGTTGAAATTAGCCTATGATCGTATCAATACAAAAAGAGATAAAAGAAAGAAAAAGAAGACACCCTTGCAACTTGGGAATATTGTGAAACTTGAGGTGGATATGGGTGGAAGCTTGCTGATACACAGAGATGGTCTTTCTACTATTTCTATTTAGGAACCTATTTCACTGAAGAAGTTACCAATAGAATCCATCTACAACATGAGCAAAATGAAGATACATGTGCTAAGTAGGGACAGAATGTCAGAAGCAACAGATTTTGTCAACATGATCAAAGCTATCTGGATCCAACAAAAGCTGCATTTTTGCTTCCTCCACAAGACCCAGCAGAATCTTCACAACATCAATCACCTCCCAACTATTGAAGAACATAGGTTGTATAAGCATTAAGGGGGTATTGTTGCACTCTGAAAGAATCATACATGCTAATTCAATGGGTGAATTGATGGTTGCTTTGCTGGAATCCCTCAAGTCCAAGAATAAATGCAGATGAAGATCCTGCTCAGAAAAACCAAGTGTTGTTTTCTGCATTTGTCAATGCGGAAGACATAAAACAAATACGGACAAGTATTTGTTCTTCCGCATTGACAAATGTGGAAGACCAAGAAACAATGCGGACAAGACTTTGCTCATCCGCATTTGACAAATGCGGATGACCGAACAAATGCGCATAAGTATTATTCATCCGCATTAATGAATGTGGATGACCAACATAATAATGCGGATGATCAAGTGAAGAGATGCTGATTAAGTTAACTCATCCGCATTTGTCAATGCGGATGAACAAGCAAAGATATTGATAAAGACTTAGACTAGTTCTGATGTAATAGTTCAGGGGTAGTTTAGTCATTTTGTAAAAGGTTCAGTCGCACGACTGAACACTCAGTCGTACGAATGAATCAACCGCATGGTTCAATCGCACGACTGAACCAAACTAATGGTTCAGTCGCACGATTGAATAATACCAACCTATAAATACAACTCAATTCGTGAAAAAGAAGGACTCTTGATTATTTTACGATTCCAGACGTACCCTAGCCATCCAGTAACCTCTCAATTCGTTCTCCAAGTTCATAGAACACATTAGATCGATTCCCAATCGATTTCTATCGTTAGTTTCAATTCTTGATTGATTCTTCATGTGTTCTCACTGATTGGATCGCCAATCAAATAGGATTCCGCACTATTTGATCTGGTTTACACGTTAATCTCTAGGTATTTCGGTCAAATACCAGGTCCTAACAAGTGGTATCAGAGCTTTGACTCTTGATTACGTGTTGATTCAATCAAGATTGCATAAAAGTTTGTGTTTTTGCACTAAAAACGCAATCTTCGGCAGCTCATCGAAGTTTGGTTTCTACAGACTTAGGCGATTAGAACTTGTGAAATTTCGAATCTTTACGGCTGAAACCCGTCAAACCTAGAAATTTTCGCAAAACAGCAGCTTCAGTCGCACGAATGACTCATTCGCACGACTGGACTCCATTCGCATTGCTCATACGCACAATTGGACTCCATTCGGCCGACTGAACCGTTCATTCGCATAGCTCATACGCACCAGATTCATTCGCATGACTGAACCAATCGCCCAGTTCAGCCGCACGATTGAACCAGTCGCAGAGTTTATATGCACGATTAGTTCATTCGCATCCTTCAGTCGCATCAGTGAAAGTTTGTTTGATTAGATTATAAGTTTATTAGTCATGGAAGATCAGATGTCAGCCTTTACTGCTGGGAAGGACTCAAGGATACAGAACCTGCTGTTGCTTGAGAGTGAGGTGGGGAATCACAATAAACCACCAAAGCTTTTGACTTTAGATGAGTTTCCCCACTGGAAACAACGTTTTGAGATCTACCTTAATGGAGTAGATCCTAATCTGGGGAAGCCATTGAGATTGGTTATAGTACACCGGTGGGAGCTGATGGAGTTAAGCTAACATTAAGCGGGATGACAGACGCATAGAAAGTAAAGTACAATGCAGAGAAAAGAGTGTATGCATTGATCACTCAGTCTATCCCCAAAGACATATTCCACCAGTATTCAGAGAACAAGCAGTCCAAGAAACTATGGGATGAGCTAGAGAAGAGATATGATAGGAATGTGTCATTGAAGGCAATCAAGGCAAAGGAGTTAAAGAAGGAATTCGATAACTTCTCATCAATTGGTAATGAAAGTTTAGACGAAGTCATAGACAGATTCTACCACTTGATGAGTGAATTGCATACACATGGAGTGGCTACTACCATGGAAGAGAAAGTAAGCAACTTCGCAGACGGATTGCCTGATAAGTGGGCTACATTCGTGTCTAACCTGAGACAGAATGGAATGCTTGTAAAGCTGGATATAATGACTACATTCTTAAGTTGCGAGAAGAAGCACTAAGGATGAAGTATAGAGCTCAGAAGTCTTCGTACACACAAAATCTAGCTTTATACAACGCCACGCCTCAAGCTAAGACATCTGGAGCACCACTCCAGACTGCTTTTGTGTCTAGCTCGTCAGGTCCTTCACATGCTTCTCCTTCTGGATCAGACACGTCTGGGTCATCATGTACCCATTATATGGATCAGAAGTTTTGGAGACCCAAACCTTTTTGGTTTTGGCCTGGTCTCATCAACAGATGGTAAACTAACAGGTTTATTGGAAACAACAGCCTGAGAGGAAGAAGATGGTGAAGAAGAGGAATCCTTTGGCTTGGACCTCCTTTTCTGTGGTTTCAACATAGGAGCATCTAATTGGTTAACTCTTCCCAATAGATGTTGAACCATCATAACCAGCTGTGTCTTATTTTGTGATAAAGCTTTTAGCTCATCAGACACATTGCCAGTGGAGTTTGATAAGTTCCTATGTTGCACCTTCTTCTTCTGAGCAATCTCAGCTGTTACCTGTTTAACCACTTCCTTTTTGGATTTCTTTGTGGACTTAAGGGTTACAGGATTTGATGTTGCTGATACAAATGTGGTCTCAAATTCAATTTTCATTTTAACCATTTTCTCTTTAATTTCCTCTTTATGTTTGAGTTTGGATCCTCCTTTGTACCAGCAATCATCTGTAAGATGATTGAACAAACCACATACTTCACATGGTTTCTTCTTCATCTTAGGTTGATCATCAACTAAAGAGGATGAAACAACTGAAGACTTGCTCTTCAGTGCTTTGGAAGCATTGTTTGCTTTCTTGACTTCCTCTTTAGTAGTCTTCAAACTCTTTCTATTGACAGTTTTCTTCTTTTCAGTACTGGCAGTAGTTGGAGTTTGAACTTCAGGTGTTAAATCATGCTCTCTAGTCCTTTCAGGACTTTTAGAATTAACTCCTGAGTTGATCAACTCATTGATCATGTGAGTGTCAACAGTGGAACTATCAACATCAGCTGATAGGTTCTGAGAGGGCTTGGTGCTGACTTCTACTTCTGATAGTGATGAATCAGAATGTAGATCACATGATGAAATGGATTGGTTATTACTCTCACCATCAGATTCTACCTCTGCTCTGGGAGTAAAATCTGTAGGTGGAGTAGTGTGATTGTAACCAATGCCAAACTTCACATTGGAAGCAGATTGCTTACTAAGAAGCATTTCAAAACCTTTGCATGATTGTACCCATCGATTACACTCTACCTGGGTGACTGCAAGGTTTCCTTGAGATCTTTATACTTCTCTAGAAATATCTCTTCCCTAGCCTTATCATCAGTTATTTGATATTTAAGTTTGTAATCTCATCATTCTTATCATTAAGCACAGACTCAAATTCAGCTTTGCTTTTGGAAATTATTTGTTCTAGCTCAATGTTCTTGTTGATTAAAGCTACATTGCTTCTCTAATAGATGCAAATGCTGCTATACATGTTTCAGAACACAATTTGGCTTTTGCCTCAAAGGATACCTGTGATACCTTTGATGTAGAGGCATTAGTGGATGAAGTATCAGCAGAATCCAAAGCCATAAGAGCTAGATTTCCAAAGGGACTTTCACCACCATGTTGACCAGCACCTGAGAACAGTTGTTCATGACCAGACAAGTCATCTGGTAAAATTCTCCAGTCAACAACTCCTGGGGTGAAGAAGCTGTGTTGTTGAGGTTGAGTTTGTTGATGAGATTGGGAAGGTTGTGGTTCAGGCAATGCTTGTGGTTGTTGTGCAATTGGAGCTTGAACAGGATTTGGTTGAGGCATATAATAGCAAGGATAAGGATATGACATTTGACCCTGGGGAACAAAGTATGCAGGAGACCTAGGATGTGAATGATGACCAGAACCAGCAGTATGTTGCCCTCTGTTTTGTGGACTAGTACTAGGAAAAGTCACAAAGTGTTGATACATGTATGTCCCTAGATCATGATATGTGATGTAATAGTTCTTGTTTGGTATGGTTAATGAAATAATATTGATAGTCTGTTAGTTATAATGTTTAATAGTTCATTAATGAGTTGTGACTGAATTGATTGGGTTTATGATTATTTGAATGGTTACACATTATGTTATATTAATTAACTAAAACATTCAAACTTAACTTAATGAAGTTCTCATGTGAATGGCTCATGCGAATGAACCATAAGCATGAAGAACTTCACACGATTGACTCAGTCGCACGACTGAACCAGGAGACTGGATCAGTCGTACGACTGTAACATAAGATTGGCTCAGTCACACGACTGAACACTCAATCGTACGAATGAATCAACCGCATGGTTCAATCGCACGACTGAACCAGACTAATGGTTCAGTCGCACGATTGAATAACACCAACCTATAAATACAACTCAATTCGTGAAAAATAAGAACACTCGATCAATTACGATTCCAGACGAACCCTAGCCGTCCAGAAACCTTCCAATTTGTTCTCCAAGTTCATAGAACACATTAGATCGATTCTCAATCGACTTCTAACGTTAGTTTCAATCCTTGATTGATTCTTCGTGTGTTCTCACTGATTGGATCGCCAATCAAATAGGATTCCGCACTATTTGATCTGGTTTACACGTTAATCACAAGGTATTTCGGTCAAATACCAGGTCCTAACAAGTGGTATCAGAGCTATTGGCTCTTGATTACGTGTTGATTCAATCAAGATTGCATAAAAGTTTGTGTTTTTGCACTAAAAACGCAATCTTTGGCATCAAAAGTGATCTTGGAAGTTCCCTGCGCATCGACGTTTGGTTTCTACGGACTTAGGCGATTAGAACTTGTGAAATTTCGATTTTTTACGGCTGAAACCCGTCAAACCTAGAAATTTTCGCAAAACAGCAGCTTCAGTCGCACGAGTGACTCATTCGCACGATTGGACTCCATTCGCATTGCTCATACGCATGATTGGACATAGTCGCACCCTTATTCGGCCGACTGAACCGTTCGTTCGCATAGCTCATACGCACCAGATTCATTCGCACGACTGAACCAATCGCCCAGTTCATTCGCACGATTGAACCAATCGTAGAGTTTATACGCACGATTAGCTCATTCGCATCCTTTAGTCGCATCAGTGAAAGTTTGTTTGATTAGATTATAAGTTTATCAGTCATGGAAGATTAGATGTCAGCCTTTACTACTGGGAAGGACTCAAGGATACAGAACCTGCTGTTGCTTGAGAGTGAGGTGGGGAATCACAATAAACCACCAAAGCTTTTGACTTTAGATGAGTTTCCCCACTGGAAACAACATTTTGAGATCTACCTTAATGGTGTAGATCCTAATCTGTGGGAAGCCATTGAGATTGGTTATAGTACACCGGTGGGAGCTGATGGAGTTAAGCTAACATTAAGCGGGATGACAGACGCACAGAAAGTAAAGTACAATGCAGAGAAAAGAGTTTATGCATTGATCACTCAGTCTATCCCCAAAGACATATTCCACCAGTATTCAGAGAACAAGCAGTCCAAGAAACTGTGGGATGAGCTAGAGAAGAGATATGATGGGAATTCATTATTGAAGGCAATAAAGGCAAAGGAGTTAAAGAAGGAATTCGATAACTTCTCATCAATTGGTAATGAAAGTTTGGACGAAGTCATAGACAGATTCTACCACTTGATGAGCGAATTGCATACACATGGAGTGGCTACTACCATGGAAGAGAAAGTAAGCAGCTTCGCAGACGGATTGCCTGATAAGTGGGCTACATTCGTGTCTAACCTGAGACAGAATGGAATCCTTGTAAAGCTGGATATAAATGACTTCATTCTTAAGTTGCGAGAAGAAGCACTAAGGATGAAGTATAGAGCTCAGAAGTCTTCGTACGCACAAAATCCAGCTTTATACAACGCCACGCCTCAAGCTAAGACATCTGGAGCACCCCTCCAGACTGATTTGTGTCTAGCTCGTCAGGTCCTTCACATGCTTCTCCTTCTGGATCAGACACGTCTGGGTCATCATGTACCCATCATATTGGATCAGAAGCAAGCGCTACCAAACTGAAGATTGAGAACCTCGGTAATGTGACCGTGGAAGTAGCTTGAGAGCATATGGATCTTTTAGCAGCAGTGGTTCATTCATATGATGGACTTGTTGCCGGGAAGATTGGAAACTGCCATTTGGCAGATGAGGACTACGAGCAGGTGGATGAAATGGAGCTTGAGGGAATGGATATAATGTGGGCCTTAGCAAGTGCTGTCCGGAGGGCGAAGAAGTTTGTGAAAAAGACTGGACAGAACTTGGTTGCTACTAAGGATACCACCTTTGGCTTCGACAAGAGTAAAGTGACCTGCTTTAACTGTGGTGAGAAGGGGCACTTCAAAAGAGAATGTGTCAAGCCAAAGAAGACGGGTAATGGGAACCCGTTCTCGTCCCTTACTCGCCAAGACAAGCAAGCCTCCAGTTCTACTTCATCAAACAAGGATCCAAAAGCCTTGACTATCTATGATGAAGAGTAATTGGTTTGTAGGTTTGTCTCACCAGGAGAATCTAACATTGCCAGTGTTAGGATATTTGATGATTCTTCGCTGTGAAGGTGATCTAGCAGTTGAGATAGCAATGTCACATAGTGAAGAACAACTGCAGCCGAGTCAGTTACAAGCCAATGAGGAGTTTTCCACGTCAGAGACAGAAAAGTCAGAATCACCAGAACTAAATATCTGATGCTGCCTGATGGCTAACTCTTCTGAACCAACTCAGTAAGTACCACTGACCAAATTTTAATAATCATGCTTGTTCTGATTGTGATACTTTTAGGAATAGCATAATGAAAATTTGCTAGGTATTTAGATCATAATATAACTTAGTAAAAGATTTACATCTGTGCACTGAGGCTAATAGAGTACTAAAAACAAATGAACATGACAGGATCAGCGATCACAAGTTTGATGTATTAGGATACAAGCAGCGGAATACAAACAGAATTAGACAATTGTAGCAAGCAATCGATACTTGTAAGCATTAAGAGCGCATACGGTTATAGGGAGAGAATATATATTCTGATTTCAAGGAATGTTTATAGAGGTAGAATATTTCTAATCAAATCATTCATTCATTCCATTCATTCGTCCATTTCGCGTTACAATAAGTTGTCACTCCTTATATAGAGTGCAACAATCACTGCTGTTATCACGGAAAGTGACAACTGGCAGATCTAATACAAAAATAACTAATTCTTAACAAACTACTGAAATGTTCACAACTACTGAGAACATATCAGCATGTTAAGTACAAATATAAAACTACTGAAACTACAACGACTGAAGAACAGCTCTTCAGTCGTTTTACAAAACTACTGAAACATAAAAATATAAAACTACTGATATCACAACTACTGAAGAAGTACTCTTCAGCAGTTGTGACAAACTACTGAGGCTTCAGTACTTGATCTTCAGACTTTGACCTTCAGGTGTTTCATCAGCTGATGACTTCAGTAGATATCATCAGCTGATGTCTTCAGTCTTTGTCTTCAGACCTTGTACATCAGTTGTTGATCTTCAGCACGTTAAACTCTTTAGCTGTTGTACTTCAGTACTTTGGTCTTCAGCTTCAAGCACTTGTGTTCTTCAGCTGTTGTACTTCAGCACTTTGGTTCTTCAGCTGTTGAGGTCTTCAGCACTTGATCTTCAGCTGTTGAAGTCTTCAGCACTTGTCAAACTACTGATGAGGCTTTCAGCAGTTGTTGTGATACCATGTGGGACTTAGAGGTTTTCTGATCTTGGCTCATTGGTTCTTTGGTCCAACAAACTCCCCCTGAACCAATGCAGCCAAAACCTCTAACTTATTTATTCTCCCACTTATTGATGGCAAAATGTTGGTCTTTTCCTTCTTGATCAGTAGAGAAGATGACCCATGTAAGCTCCGGCCTGGGAAAACCTCAAATATTTGTTTGGCAGAGTATGAATGGAACTCTGTTTTGGGGAACAGCACAGAGTTGTTATCCCATTCATGAGATTCACTTCCCCATAATGAGTCTGTCGACTCTCTTGTGTAGGCCTCAAGGAAGGTGATTTGTTCCTCCATGGTTAGCTCTTCAGCACCTCCTTCAACAATGATTCAGGCCCTAATACTCAGACAGGTATTTGGCCTGTTTCCCATTCTTTAGCTCCACATTGTTATTATTCTGTAAGCAAACTCATCCGGTGATTACCCTCTAGGAACAACTGGAGCTCATTTCCTGACTTCCTCAAGCCTCTTGTAAACTAACCCTTTTTCACTATTTTGTTTTCCAGCATCTTCTGAGGGGTTAGATTAGCTTTGTAGGCCTTCTTGAAGTCTTCTAGGATTTCCCAGGGTGAAACTACAAAGACCAGAGAGATCACTTCATCTACGATCTTTTTCACCTGGCCAATGTATCTCCGAGGTATATTGTTCTTATGAATTCGTGAGAGACCCTGGGATCAGGCCAAATCCTCACTCTTTCCTTTTGATATTGAAAGGTATGCCTGAGAGTGTAAAGTCTGAGGGCTTGCTCCTTCATATTGATGATAGAAGATGTGGCTGCATAAGCTTTGTCAACTCTCTTCAGCAATTCCTCATCATGCTGTTTATGAAGCTCTTCTTCTCTAGCTTCACTTAACCATTTGTCTCTGGACTTCAGGAGTAATGCTGAGGAGTGACTTGTGGCCTTAGGCAACTGAATCACAGCTGAGAGCGGCAGCCTGTCTTCATCATCTTCTTCATCATCTTCTAGCCTCAATATCCTTCTCTTCTTCTTCAAGGGTATATCATCGGCTATGGGTTTTGAGGGTAAGGGAGTTGTTTGGTGGGTTGTGTTTTGGGTGGTTTTGGTGTGGGAATGTTGACAGGCTGTTCTAGCATCCTTGAGGTGAGTGTGGCTTTTGATTGCTTGGCTAGCTCAGTCCTGCTCCCAGCACCCGCTTCATTCAAAGCTTCAATAACAAGCCCCTTAGTGTATGCTTCAGACGAACAGATCTTGGTGGTGATTGCCAAGATACTGTCCCTGGACCAAGCTTTGATTTCGATCATTGATCTTCCAAGATATTTTGCAATAAATCTAATCATGATTTCAAGCCTTTCTCTTTCTAACACTTCATAACTTGCCCATCTATTCTGGATTTCTTCAATCTCTAGTCGTCGAATCTCAGAGTCAAGTTTATTGGTGTCATGGCCTTGCCTAAACACTGATCAATGATGTTGTCCATTGATCTGCTGTGTTCGGCATCAGCCTCTTTTATCAGTAGCTCCAAGGCTTTATCTTCAGCAATGTGCTCATCAGCACCTTTCTTCGCTTGTAGGTGAGCATTGGTGCTGTTCTTTTCTCCTCCTTTTGGGCTTGCTTCGCTTCCTTCTTTCCTCGGATCTTTTCCTCTTCTTTTCTTTCACTGCAGTACTCTCCCCCTTTTTGGTTGCATTGGAGGAAGGGGTTTGTACCGCAAAAGAGTCTTTTGGACAGCAGCATCAACCAAGGCTGTAAAGTTGAAAAGCCTCTCATCAATGGCTTTGGTCACTATATCAGTGATTATGGGTGTGATGAGAGGGAGGGAATTTTGGAGTACAGCACCTATTTGCTCAGGAGGGTTCTGTTCCTGAGAAGTAGGCCTGAAGCAGAGGCAGGTGGTTGATTTTGGAGTGGCTCAGTGTTTGGGAAACCTTCAAGTGAAGGTGCCATCTGTGGGTGGGTAGAGGCAGATGGTCTTTCTCCTTGTGAGAGTTGGTCAAGTAGGTTTTGCAGCCTACTGACTTTCTCTTCAAGGATTGTGTTCTGGGCAAGAACATCATAGAAAAAGCCCAGGTCATCATCAGCCGAAGCTGAATCAGCTGACCTCCTGCTTAGAGCAGGATTTACATGCACTGGGTGTAGACCAGTTGGTGCATGTGCCCCTTGTGCTTGGTACTGGGGACTTCCAGCCTCAGGACAATGTCCATCATCAGCTGTTGCCTCTAGTGAGGTCTTAGCAATGTTACCAGCCTCACTCTGGTCATGTGCTGAGTCAGAGGAGGTGGCAGCCTCACTAGATATTCTAAGCTCCTTGTCTACACCAGGAGATAGAAGTGGGAAACCCCTGTGCTGTGGGTTCTCAAGGCACTGTGTTCCTCCCCCTCAATTGTAGAGGTATTCCCAGTAGTAAGTGGTTTCTGGGGAGGGGGTGAGGAGTGCAATTGAGTCAGCACTTGTGCAACTATTAAAGTTGGCTGTGAGGGCGTTTTTTGGGGTGAGGGGATAGAAGCAGTGTGCACCTGGGGAGTTGGTGCTCTTCAATGGCAATCTCCTCAAGTGAGGAAGATCCCAGATAGTAGGTACCCCTTGTGTGGTTGCTGCAGGCTCCTGTTGAGAGGAAGCCTGAGCGGCTGTGGCTGGAGGAGTCATTGTATCCACTAGGGGGTTTGGACTAGTGGATATATCCTGCGTTTGTGTTGCAGGGGCATCCTCAGGGACTCAATTCCCTGAGTAGCCGTTTTGGGTTTCTTTTTGGTGGGTTTGGTGGGGACTTTGGATTTGGAGGTGGTGGCTGTGGGTTCCAGCTGCGTGGGTTTGCGCAGCTTGGCAGCCATTTTGAGTGTCGGTCAGAGTTGTGCCGGGAGTATACTTCCGGCAGAACAGCCGTAGCAGGGACTCCAAGCCAACAGTCCCTCAGCATTAAGCTGGTCTGTAATAATGGCCATTATGAACCGTGGATATAGTATCCAACGGTTGGCAGTTAGTTTTGAGCCATATCCTTGAGCTCTAAAATATTATTTCAGAAAATTAAGTGGTTGTTGCTCAAGAATAGAATACATTACCTGCTGCCATTTGGTGGACATTTGATCCCAAGACGACGTCTTAGGGGCCAAACATACATTCACCATGTGAAAGATCAGGCGCTCAGCGTCATAAAGTGTTTCTTCATGATAGTGGAGGCACTGAGATCGCCTTGATATCCATGTTGAGCAAAGGATAGATCTATGGTGCCCTTCGGATATCCAGCAGGAGAAGTAGCATCATTCAGTTGAAGAATTTGGCGGATTATTGCAGGAGTGAAACTACTTCTTTGGTGTTGACGACCGACCGGAGGGATGGTGTGTTGTTCTCCCCAGGGTAACAGTAACGTTCATCCAAAATTGGTGCAAGGATTCGGCATGTAAGATGGGATTCAGAAGAAATGCCGTGTTTATTGGGACTGAACCATAAGATCGATAGCAGTATCGAACTTAGTCCAGATGGCGATTTAGTGAGGTAGGCAACACAGTTGTGTCGCGGTTTAATTTGCATAGACGCCATTGAGAAGAGGAAGTTTTGGAGAGGAACGTTAGGTTTGAAGAAGATGAAGCAATGAGAGCTAAGGTTAGGGATATATATAGGTACGGGTAAGGAAACGACTGAAGGATGTGGTGTTAGTCATCAGTAGTTTTAAACGACCGTTGACATGGTATTATCCTTTCAGACGTTGAAACAGCTGAAGTCGTGGTGGCATCAGTAGTTTAGAAAACTACTGAAGACCGTGGTTTTGACTTCAGATGATTGAAACAACTGAGGACTGGTGTTTGTCATCAGTAGTTATGAAACTACTGAAGACAGTGGTTTTGTCATCAGCTGTTGTAAACAACTGAAGACTTGGTATTAGTCATCAGTAGTTATAAAACTACTGAAGACGTGGTTTTGCTTCAGTTGTTTAAATGAAACAGCAGTTGTACAAACGACTGAAGAGAAAGTTCTCTTCAGCTGTTTTCGTCAATTCTTAGCTTTTCAGCTGTTTCAAACTGTCCTCAACACATTCATCAGTCTTTTTGGCTGATTTCAGTTGTTTCATAGGACATCAGTACTTATCTGTTTTTACTGATTGCAGTAGTTGTAACTGCATCAGTAGTTGTAACTACATCAGTAGTTTAGAACAGATGAAGTACTTCAGTACTTGTGAGACATTTAGCCTTCAGTAGTTATAAAAACTACTGAGGTTAAAGAGCTCATCAGTACTTATATGTGACATAGGTACTCATGATCATCAGTATGAATTACTAAGATCATCAGTAGTTGTCACTTATTCTAGTTGCAGCATACCAAGCCTTAACACCAGGTTTTGGAAAGTTGAACTATCCAAAGGCTTAGTAAAAATGTCTGCAAGCTCATCAGCACTAGGCACAAACTTAGGATCAATCAGACCTTTTTCAAAACAATCCCTTATAAAATGATGTCTGATCTCTATATGTTTGGTCCTAGAGTGCTGGACTGGATTTTTGACAATGCAAAGAGCTGAAGCACTATCCATTAACAATGGAGTCTTAGTCTCTGTAATGCCATAATCCAAAAGTTGGTTTTGAAGCCAGAGTACCTGAGATGTACAACTTGCAGCAGCAATGTACTCTGCTTCAGCAGTGGATGTAGCAACTGAGGTCTGTTTCTTGCTCTGCCAAGAAATCAAGCAGTTGCCTAGGAATTGACATCCACCAGAAGTTGATTTCCTGGTCAACTTACACCCTGCATAGTCACTGTCAGAAAAAGCAACTAATTTACCAGAATGTCCGGTAGAATACCATAAACCTAGAGATGGAGTGCCTTGCAGATATCTAAAGATCCTCTTGACTGCAATCAGATGAGACTCTTTAGGTGCAGCCTGAAATCTAGCACAAACACATGTAGCAAACATAATATCTGGTCTAGAAGCTGTTAAATACATCAAGGACCCAATCATACATCTGTAAAGTGTTTCATCAACCACTTTACCTTTCTGATCTGTGTCCAGTTGTGTGGTGCTGCTCATGGGAGTAGAACAAGGCTTACAGTTTTGTAAATCAAACTTTTGCAAAAGATCTTTTGTATATTTGGACTGATGAATAAAAATTCCATCAGCCTTTTGTTTGATTTGCAACCCCAGAAAGAACTGTAATTCTCCCATGGCACTCATTTCAAACTTCTGTTGCATCAACTTTGTAAAGGCATCACACAACTTTGGATCAGAGGATGCAAAAATGATATCATCTACATAAATTTGAACAAGTAGATTATGCTGCCCAGCTTTCTTAATGAATAAGTCTTATCTATGGAGCCTCTAGTGAAATTGTTTTCCAGAAGAAAGTTTGATAATGTCTCATACCAGGCTCTGGGAGCTTGTTTTAACCCATAAAGAGCTTTATCAAGCTTATACACCCAATTAGGATGTTTATTGTCCTCAAAGCCTGGAGGTTGACATACATAAACCTCTTCTTTAATTTTTCCATACAAAAATGCACTTTTGACATCCATTTGAAAACTTTAAGGTTTTGATAAGCAGCATAAGCTAAAAACATCGAATTGCTTCCAGTCTGGCTACAGGGGCAAAGGTTTCATCATAATCAATACCTTCTTCTTGTGCAAACCCTGAACAACCAGTCTGGCCTTGTTCTTAACAATAAGCCCATTTCATCAGTTTTGTTCCTAAACACCCATTTAGTGCCTATTGCACACTTACCTGGAGGTAGAGGAACCAGTTCCCACACTTGCTGTTTCTTGAACTGAAGAAGCTCAAGCTGCATGGCATCAACCCATCCATTGTCCTTTAAAGCAATGTGATAATCTTTGGCTCTTGCTGACTGATGAAGAGAGCATAGAAGCAGAAATTTGACAATTGACTTCTTGTTGATACTCCAGCAGTGATATCACCAATGATTTGAGACATAGGGTGATTCTTCAGATCTTGATACACAATGAGATCTGTGCAAGTGTTTGTAGCCGTTCAGCAGCAACAGATGGTGATGGTGAATCATTTCCTTGAAACCAATCAGTGGATGGTAATTCAAAGGAAGTTGAATTCGAAGAAATCTCATCAGCATTTGTTGTGGATGGTGCTACTGGGCTACAGGAACATCAGGTCTAGCTGAGTCAGGCAGCTGATCACTAAACCTGAAGAGGTGAGTACTGCAATCATCATCATCATCAGCAGTACCACCAGGTGGTGAACTGTTGACAGGAGCAACAGCAGGAGTTTGATAAGGAACATATTGCAGTATGTCCAAATCAAATAACTCCACAGGACTTTGTGGAATCTTGTCCTTTGGAGATTCATAAACTTAACATGTAGTTTCTTCAACCATCTTTGTTCTGCAGTTGAAGACTCTGTATGCCTTGCAAGTAGATGAATAACCAACAAAGTACCCTGCATCCACCTTAGGATCAAATTTATGGAGTTGATCCTTTGTGTTGAGAATGAAACAGGGACACCCAAATGCTTTGAAAAATGAAATCAGAGGAGCCAAATGATGGAGAACTTCATATGGAGTCTTCATCAACCTCTGATTTACTAAAACTCTATTTTGCACATAACAAGCTGTGTTGACAGCTTCAGCCCAAAAGGTCAGTGGCAAACCTGAGTCAGCCAGCATGGACCTTGCAGCTTCAATGAGGGTCCTGTTCTTCTCTCCACTACTCCATTTGTTCTGGAGTCCTTGGAATGCTGAACTGCCTTTTGATTCCCTTTGAAAGATAGAAGTCATCAAGTGTATGATTTCTGAACTCAGTTCCATTATCACTCCTAATACACTTGACTGGAAGGGAATACTGCTTCTCAATGTACAGCACAAAGTGAATAATCTTCTGAGCAGCCTCATCCTTTGAATGTAGAAAGAAAGTCCATACAAATCTGGAGTAATCATCCACAATTACCAGACAGTATTTCTTCTTTGCCATGCTCATTACTCTCACAGGACCAAATAGATCCATATGCAGTAATTGCAAGCAGGCAGTGGACTTGGACACTTCAATAGGAGGGAATGAGACTTTGTGCTGTTTTCCTTTTAAACAAGCAGTGCAGGTTTCATCACAGTGGAACTCCTTTATTGGTAAGCCTCTGACTAAACTATTGTGGGTAAGCTGATTCATGTTTTTGAGATTAACATGACCAAGCCTCCTGTGCCACAGTTTAGATTCTTGAGAAGAGGCTTTGGAAAATAGGCAGGATTGCCTTTGAGATCTATCTTCTTAGAGAGATCTAAGGCATACACTCTTCCTGTCCTGTTGGCTTTCAGGAGAGTGTGATCATCCAACCTTGTCAATCAAGTGCAAAACTTTGGATGACAGAATCCTACAGTTTTGACTGGTGAAAAGGGCAACATGGCCTTTATCACACATTTGACTGACACTCAAGAGATTGTACTTGAGATTTTCCACATGATTAACATCATCAAATTTGATTTCTCCATTGGAGACAAGCCCTTACCGATGATGTAACCCCTAGCATCATTGCCAAAGGAGACAAATCCCTTCTTTCCTTGAGAGTAGTCATGAAGAAGAGAGCTGTTCCCAGTCATGTGCATAGATCCCCCACTGTCTACATACCAGATGCTACTTTGGCATGTTGAAGAACCCTGCAATAATAAACAATCAGTTAGTTTTAGAGACCCAAACCTTTTTGGTTTTGGGCCTGGTCTCATCAATAGATGGTAAACTAACAGTTTATTTGAAACAACAGCCTGAGAGGAAGAAGATGGTGTAGAAGAGGAGTCCTTTGGCTTGGACCTCCTTTTCTGTGGTTTCAACATAGGAGAATCTAGTTGGTTAACTCTACCCAACAGATGTGTACCATCATCACCAGCTGTGTCTGATTTTGTGATAAAGCTTTCAGCTCATCAGACACATTGCTAGTGGAGTTTGATAAGTTCCTATGTTGCACCTTCTTCTTCTGAGCACCCTCAGCTGTCACCTGTTTAACCCCTTCCTTTTTGGATTTCTTTAAGGACTTAAGGGTTACAGGATTTGATGTTGCTGATACAAATGTGGTCTCAAACTCAGTTTTCATTTTTACCATTTTCTCATTAATTTCTTCTTTTTGTTTGAGTTTGGAACCTCTTTTGTACCAACAATCATCTGTAAGATGATTGAACAAACCACATACTTCACATGGTTTCTTCTTCATCTTAGGTTGATCATCAACTAAAGAGGTGAAGCAACAGAAGACTTGTTCTTCAATGCTTGGAAGCATTGGTTGCTTTCTTGACTACCTCTTTAGTAGTCTTCAAACTCTTTCTACTGCCAGTTTCTTCTCTTCAGTACTGACAGCAGTTGAAGTTTGAACTTCAGGTGTTAAATCCTGCTCTCTAGTCCTTTCAGGACTTCAGGATTAACTCCTGAGTTGATCAACTCATTAATCATGTGAATGTCAGCATTTGAACCATCAACATCAGCTGATAGGTTCAAAGAGGGCTTGATGCTGACTGCTACTTCTGATTGTGCTGTATCAGAAGGTAGATCACATGATGTGATGGATTGGTTATCACTCTCACCATCAGATTCTACCTCTGCTCTTGGTGTAAAATTGTAGGTGGAGCAGTGTGATTGTAACCAATTCCAAACTTCACATTTGAAGCAGATTGCTTACTAAGAAGCATTTCAAAACCTTTGCATGATTGTACCCATCTATCACACTCGACCTGGGTAACTGCAAGGGTTTCTTTGAGATCTTTGTACTTCTCTAGAAGTATTCTTCTCTAGCCTTATCATCAATTATTTGGCAATTCAGTTTATAAATCTCATCATTTTTATCTTTGAGCACAAACTCAAACTCAGCTTTGTTTTTGGAAATTATTTGTTCTAGCTCAATGTTCTTATTAATTAGAGCTACATTTGCTTCTCTAATGGAAGCAAATGCTGCTATGCATGGTTCAGAACATAATTTGGCTTTTGCCTCAGAGGATACCTGTGATACCTGAGGTGTAGAGGCATTAGAAAATGAAGTATCAGCAGACTCCAAAGCCATAAGAGCTAGATTCCCAAAGGACTGTCACCACCATGTTGACCAGCACCTGAGAACAGTTGTCATGACCAGACAAGTCATCTGGTAAACTGCTCCAGTCAACAACTCCTGGGGTGAAGAAGCTGTGTTGTTGAGGTTGAGGTTGTTGATGAGATTGGGAGGCTGAGGTTCTGGTAGTGCATGAGGTTGTGGTGTCATAGGAACTTGAACTTGATTTGACTGTGGCATGTAATAACAAGGACGGATATGGCATTTGACCCTGAGGAAAAAATATGCCGGAGATTGTTGTTGAGGATGATGACTAGAGGTGACAGGATGTTGCCCTCTGTGTTGTTGACTATTGCCAGGAAAAGTCACAAGGGTGCAGTGGAGTTAGATCCAGTTGATCTACACTCTCTTGCAAAGTGTCCAAGCCTTTGGCATTTGTGACACCTCAACTTGCTCTTGTCAAAACCAACTTTGGTTTTGCCAGAGAGTCCTGGGAATTTTCTTCCAGTTCTTTTATAGAACTTCTGAGATCTGATATTTATCAAGGCCATTTGGCTCAAAATATCCATCTCTTCTAAGTCATCATCAGCAATCCCCTTGAGATCATCCATAATGAAACATAGATTGTCATTATTACACCCAGTAAACTGACCATCAACACTCACAAATGCAGAATCAGAAGTGCTTGAAGAGAAATTAATATGCTCATCATACTGGCATTCATGAAGCATATTCTGACTCATGACCCACCAAGGCAGTGTTGCCTTGTACAAAGTCTTCAGTGAGCTTTCCAGATGAAGACAGCTTTCTCTTCTGTTCTATCTCTCTCTCAAAGTGAGCAGTTTCCCATGGAGTTGGGTGAGAGATAGTTTGTCCAAACTTGCACTGGAGCGTAGGACAATAGTATATGTGTCCCATCTCTCAGGCAGTGATCTGAGAAATCTGTTATTCATCTGAATATTGGTGTATTCAAGTTTGACCATTTTTAGTTCAGAGATCAAACAAGAGAACCGCTCATATTGTTGAGTCAGTGTCTCACCCTTTCTATGAGAGATGTCTCATATTGTTGGGCAAGAATTTCTCTATTATTTGCCAAGACCTCATCTGTTCCTCCAATTGTTCTTTCAAGGCATTCCAGAGGTCATGGGCAGTTTCATGATGCATTAGCCCAGAATAGATTTCATTGGGCAGTGCCATGGCCAGAATTCCATGGGCTTTTGCATCAATTTCAAGCAACTTCTTATCCTCATCTGAGTATTGCTCCCTCCTCTTCGGAACCATTTGATTGGTTTCCGGGTTATTCACCATAGGCTTGTGTGGACCATGTACCACTGATGTCCAACCCCTGCGCTGTTAACAGACAGGTGATGGAGCATACGTCTTTGCCATATGTTATACTCATTCCTAACCAGCATAGGTGGCTTGGTTGAGGAACCAGTATTGTGAGGATCATTGGAAGGAGTGTCATTTTCAGTTCAAAAACAATTTAGTTCAAGCTTTTAAAGTTTTTTAGACAGACCACAACAAACTCAATGAGAACCAAAAAGATCTCAGGATGAATGAGCAGAAATACAGAAAATTCAATCTCTATAACCGTTTCTTGCAAAAAAAAGCTAATTCAATCAAACTTAGATCTTGAATAGCAGTTTCAATGATCAATTATTAGATCGATCAATGATTAACCTGCTCTGATACCATTTGACAGGATCAGCGATCACAAGTTGATGTATTAGGATACAAGCAGCGGAATACAACAAGAATTAGACAAATTGTAGCAAGCAATCGATACTTGTAAGCATTAGAGGCGCATACGGTTAGGGAGAGAATATATATTTCTGATTTCAAGGAATGTTTATAGAGGTAGAATATTTCTAATCAAATCATTCATTCATTCCATTCATTCTTCATTCTCGTTACAATAAGTTGTCACTCCTTATATAGAGTGCAACAATCACTGCTGTTATCACGGAAAGTGACAACTGGCAGATCTAATACAAAATAACTAATTCTTAACAAACTACTGAAATGTTCACAACTACTGAGAACATATCAGCATGTTAAGTACAAATATAAAACTACTGAAACTACAACGACTGAAGAACAAGCTCTTCAGTCGTTTTACAAAACTACTGAAACATAAAAATATAAAACTACTGATATCACAACTACTGAAGAAGTACTCTTCAGCAGTTGTGACAAACTACTGAGGCTTCAGTACTTGATCTTCAGACTTTGACCTTCAGGTGTTTCATCAGCTGATGACTTCAGTAGATATCATCAGCTGATGTCTTCAGTCTTTGTCTTCAGACCTTGTACATCAGTTGTTGATCTTCAGCACTTGTAAACTCTTCAGCTGTTGTACTTCAGTACTTTGGTCTTTCAGCTTCAGCACTTGTGTTCTTCAGCTGTTGTACTTCAGCACTTTGGTTCTTCAGCTTTGAGGTCTTCAGCACTTGTCTTCAGCTGTTGAAGTCTTCAGCACTTGTCAACTACTGATGAGGCTTTCAGCAGTTGTTGTGATACCATGTGGGACTTAGAGGTTTTCTGATCTTGGCTCATTGGTTCTTTGGTCCAACAGAACATCGTGTATCAGAAAAAATCGACCTTTGCTAACAACTGGAAACCGAAGTATGGCTTTTAACCCTCAAATCCATTAGTACTATCTAAACTTCCCTAAAGAGACTAAGAACAAAAGGCATTTCTAGAAGTAAAGTCAATTCACTAAAACAGAAACTGCATAGCTGGACTAGTTCGTCGCACATAGTACAACACATTAGTAAAAGAAGAACAATGGGGAGGGACTGAGCTACAAAGTGGTTCCACCACCACCTGAGACCTTGATGACACTAAGTCTAGACCTTTGAGTAATAATCCATCAAGGATCAGTAGTGACTACTCCTCTTTGAGTGATTCAGATTCCCTATTGTTCATCTATTGACACGGAACAAACAAAAGGCTACCACTTCAAAGGAAACGGAAAATTGCCTTGTTTTATCTGGAAAAGAAGTTTGAAAGGTTAACTTAAAGTCAAGTTCAAACAAGTCAATCATAACCTAAAAGGACTCAAAATGTTACTTTCTCACATGATTCAAGTCAAAAACCAGTTAACCAAAAAACATGCTAAACAGGTAAAACAGTAAATTTTGTTAAAACCAGAGAAAACATCAACATACAAGAGTCCAAAACTAAAGTGATTGATGTTACTAAGTGTCACGCACCTCTCCACAAAGGAAATTTTAATCATAAAGTGATAGCAAGCGGCTACAATGTGGAGAATATGGACACATTTGCTTCCTACTGTACTTTTTATCAACACCTAGGAAGAAGATTGAATTTCAGGACTCAAAACCTAGCTTCTAAGAGGACTTCTTTAACTCCCCTAAAGAGCTAGTGAATGCACCTAAAGTCAAACTTGCAAGCCAGACGACTGTTTATCATAAACCAGCATTGCACCAATCTGGCTTATGGAATAAAAGTCAACCTACGTGTCTATACTGATGACAAGAAGGAACCTGAGCTACCCTCAACTCTAAGGGTCATGGGTGGAGTTTATGATGTGTGATCCCTCTGGGAAACCAGTACAGTCAAAGCTTGGTTCCTAACCTAAACTAATTCATTACTTTGTAGTGTCGGTGTTCGATACAGTGCTGAGACTAACACGTGGATTATAGACAGCGGAGCATCCAGGCACATGACAGGAAATAGAGCCCTTTTATCTAACTCAAAAAATAAAAGAGGGCATGTTTCCTTTGCAGGAAACAAAGGAGGCTATATCACAGCTCAGGGAGAAGTGGAAATCAGAATGTTAAGTTTGATAAGGTGAACTACGTTCAACAACTTCTAACACCTTACTTTCTGTTTCCAAAATCTGTGATAAAGGATTTAAAGTCATCTTCGACAACAAGAATGTTACATGCTGAAGAAAGAATATATGATCCCAGAGGACCAAGTTCTAATGACTGCTTCAAGATATAAAGACCTTATGTCTTGGATCGTCAACACTGCTACAACGGTCATAGTTCAGTGCTTTCTTCGAAAGCTACGATAATTATTCAATCTCCTAGCATAGGAGAATGGGACACATTAGTCAAAGAAGATGAATCATTGATCAGAAGGATTTGTGAGAGGAGTAATGTCAAGAACTTCCAACTTCCTGACTTTTGTGTAGCTTTCAAGAAAGAAAACAGACAAAGAAGTCTCATAAGGAAAAGAAAGTTCATTCAATAGAACTTCCTCTTGAGCTTCTTCACATGGATCTGTTTGGTCCAGTTAGTACAAGGAGCATTGCAGGCGACGTGTACTGTTTTGTGGTCACTGATGACTACTCAAGGTTCACTTGGGTAATGGTTTTGAAATCCAAATCAGAAATTGGAGACATTCAAGGAATTAGTAACCACACTGGAATCTCTCTACAAGCTAAAAGTTAGACAAATACGCTCAACACGGGACAAAATTCAAGAATCAGGGATGGAGGCATACTGCAAGGAAAAGGGAATTGTGCATCAATTCACTTCTGCTTACGCACCTCAGATGAATGGCGTTGCTGAGAGAAAGAACAGGAGTTTGATAGAGACAGCACGGACTATGTGGCAGACTCGAAACTGCCTATCCAATTCTGAATGATGCTGGCATGCGTGTTATACACTGAATCGAGTCCTAATAGTCAAGAGCCACGGAAAGACATGTTATGCCTACTACAAAGACGCAAACCGAATTTGGAGTATCTTGAACCTTTTGGCGCGCCGTGTACACTTCTGAAGAAGACACAAGAAGGCAATTTCAGCGAGAAGGCAGATGAGGAATTTTTCTAGGATACAACATACCGAACAAGCGAGTTTACAATAATTCAATGGGTCTTGTAGAAGTGTGGTGTAATGTCGACGTTCAGAGATATACCACACCACCTACGGCAAAGGACCTGCATACTTCTTCGATTATGATGGATTCTACAAAGTCCTCAACATCCGTCTCTCTCTCCCTCGGATGATGAGTTAGCTACTAGGATGATGTATGATATTCTAAATACACCCCTAGCACACAGGGAGAATCATCTACTTAGTCAGAGGGGTAGTCGATGACAGTGCTCCTCCTCTGAAGATGAAACTAAAGCAGATGACCAGAAGAGTCAGGAGGAACAAGTTCCAGTTCCTGAAAGTCCACAAGCATCCATGAGTGATGCACCTTCGACTTCGGAACCTCAAACTCCACCTCCTCTATGCAGAACAAAATGTTCACAATCTTGGTGTCGGAGTGGCTGTTCCGACTACTACCAGGATCACAATAAACGTCTATCATCCCCCTTAAAAATGTATTGGGAATGTCCGATCAGGAGTACAAACCCGAAATCAGCTATACTCCTGATTACGCCTCAGTTATGGAGAAAGGTTACTTCATGATGGTGCTTATCGATGTTTTGTTTTGGCAGGTTGAGCCAAAATATGTCAGTGAGCACTAAATGATGAGGCGTGGGTGAGTGCCATGCAAGAAGAACTTCTGCAGGTTAAGAAGTTAGGTGTATGGACTCTGGTTGATAGACCTAAAGGTGCTAAAGTCCTTGGCACCAAATGGGTACTAAAATGCAAGAAGGATGGCAAGGAGTCATTATCAGGAACAAAGCTCGACTGGTGGTTCAAGGTTTTCGCCAAGTCGAGGGGAATTGACTATAATGAGTGTTTGCACCCGTGGCAAGGATGGAAGCTATTCGTATCTTCCTTGCCTATGCATCGTACATGAAGATTAAAGTCTACCAATTAGATGTGAAGAGTGCATTCCTTCATGGGGAAATCAGGGAAACAGTCTATGTAAGTCGACCCGAGGATTTGAAAACCCTTATCATTGGGATAGAGTTTACAAGCTCGACAAAGCTTTATATGGGCTTCATCAAGCTCCTCGAGCTTGGTATGAGAAACTCTCGACTCATCTTGTGAAACACGGCTTTCGCAGGGGAGTCATTGACTGTACACTGTTTATTAAAGAAAAGGATGGCGACCTACTGCTTGTACAGATATATTTGATGACATAATCTTCGGGTCAAAGAACGAAGAGTTATGCAAAGAGTTTGAAGCAGTGATGAGAAAGAGTTTGAGATGAGTGCTATGGGGAGAGAAGTTCTTTCTCTTCTCGGGTTACAGGTGGATCAACACCTAATGGGATCTTTCTACATCAGACCAAGTATGTAGGAGACATTCTCAGTCGCTTTGACATGGAGAATGCTTCTGCTGCTGGGACTCCACTTGCTACGAATCATGATATAGCACCTGATGAGAATGGAGATCTTGTAGATGCCACTATGTACCGAGGAATGATTGGATCCCTCATGTATCTCACTGCCTCAAGACCTGATATCATGTATGCGACATGTTTATGTTCTAGATATCAGGCTAAACCTAAGGTCAATCATCTGATCGGGGTCAAAGGATTTTTCGCTATCTAAGGTACACCCACACTGGGGTTGTGGTATCCTCATGATGATGATTTTGAGCTCACGGTTATAGTGACTCGGACTACGGAGGCTGCAAAATGAACTACAAGTCTACATCAGCGGGGTGTCAATTCTTTGGGAGAAGATTAGTTACCTTGCAGTGTAAGAAGCAGACATCGTTGCATTGTCAACTGTGAAGCCGAATATGTTTGCTGCTGCAAGTTGCTGTTCACAAATCATTTGGATTCAACAGCAAATGCGGGATTACGGTTTAAAATTCTCATCTACTCCTATTTTTGTTGATACTCTGCTGCAATTGCAGTAACTAAAAATCCGGTTCAACATCCTAACCAAACACATCGGTATTAAACCACTTCATAGAGACTGTTTTGAAAAGAACTTAATTGATGTGGTTAAAATTAATACTGATTTTCAACGTGCTGACCTCTATACTAAAGCCTTTGATAAACCATGTTTTCAATATTTGCTAGAGGTCAACGGCGTTAAAAAGAAAAGTGAGGTAATTCCTAATGAAATAATGTGTAGTCCGATGTAGTTTAGTTAAAGTTTATTTTATTTTATGTTATCTTTTTATTTTCGTCTGTTATATTTAAACTCATGTTATTTTGCTGTTTATTAAAATCCAAAAATAATTAAACCAAATGATTTTAGTATTTTAGGGGGAGAATATGTCAGCAAGTTACATTAAAAAAATAATAAAAAAATCAAATGAGGGAGAAGGGTAACTAGCTGAAATAAGGTAGATTGTGTCTGTGATACCGATTCAATACCTTTGGAACATGATAGTACACAGGAACAAATCAAGAGGGACTTTTAAAATTTAAGTTTGAAAATATGCAAAGTTCAAAGTATAAGTCTGTGTAGTCTAAGCAATATAAAAAGGGAAAATGATAGAAAACTGGCAACTCCTAAGTGACACAAAAAAAGTAGACTTAGAGGCTGCTAGACCACAAATGATATGTTGGTAGATTCAACACAATAGACAATTAGACCTGATTGGTGATCTCAAGATCAAACTAAGTTGTTCAACTGACTGTGGGCTTCCATCTTATCACTGGTTCATATCAAATATATTCCAATAAGGGGTAATGAGCATTTAAATGTCCACAAACATGTGCGGATGACCATAATTAGAGCAAAGCAAGAAAAAATGAAAGACAAATGCATAAAGCTAATGACTTATGTTGTTGGTGCATATTGTGTAAAATATAATAAGCTGCTCTAACAAGGAGATAGGTTGTGTGCCTCTCTGCTGTGCGATGGCACTGACCTGAGGAAAGCATAACCTAGATATTCTAGAATTCATTGTTGTTTGCCGCCTCTCTGTTGTGCGATGGCACTGACCTGAGGACAGGCTTCTTTGAAAGCTCTAAGAATAGTCTCTTCTTGTAATAATACCGTAGACCGCTCAAAAACCTCTGAGGAATGTTGATTACCATATAAGTGTGGGATCCACAAATGTTAACTGAAATAATAAACCTAAATCAGTCACCAGTCTACGTCAAAAGTCTGTGTATGGATTTAAGTGGACAAACATACTGACAATCTTAGTGGCTACATTCTCAAGAGTTCAAATCAATGTGAAAATCTAAGAGTTTCAGTATGTTCCTTAGTTGCTAACGACTCTGGATGAACACCGAGAATTTAAGCATCAAAAAGTTTTAATAACAAGTCCCAAATGATTTGATGTTCCTGTATGATTCCAAAATTGAATTGGTCCAGATATGATCAATCTAAGTTGAAGCTGTCTACTACCAAACCAAATCCCGTAGATTTCCATCTTAGGGTTTTATCTCTCACAAAAAGTCCAAAAATAAACTTTATTTGTGTAGTTAGTTTAAGTTTCTATGTTAATCTTTTAATGTGGTGTCTGTCGGACTACATCAGGGAAATCAAAAGGGAATTAACTTACCTAAAAGGGTCATGTCTGAGATGGCCACATGTTTTTCAAAGTTTAAAAAGTCACGTCTGAAGTGACTGAATTGGTTAAGAGCTTATAATGTTATTATCAAAAGTGAAAAGGGTCTAATAGTAAAATGTTCAAAATGACTGTAAACTCACTAAGTGTGACCCATTCGCACGAGTGGATCATGGTTATGGACCAACTATGCGAATGGATCCAATTGGCCGAATGGACATGAGAATGATCCATTCGACCGAATAGAAGGGGGGAATGAAATAGTAGACCGACTGAGGCTCAGTCGGTCAACTAAAGATGCGAATGAAGGAGACCGAATGAGGCAGTCGACCGACTGAGACTCAGTCAGCCGACTGAATGCGATTGACTAGGCCAATCGTACGACTGAGACTCAGTCGCCCGATTGAACTGAGCGAATGAGGCAGTCGGCCGATTGAACCTAGGTTCAGTATTTAAGGGCCTCAGTCGATCGCATGTTCCTCATCACACCAAAATCGCACTCAAATCGCACTCTTCCTGTTACTCTGTCAAAATTGCTACAGATCTTGATTTACATTGCTGTTAAGTTTCTTACATTCGAGTGACGATTACAGGTACATTACTCTTTGAATCTTACCAAAATCAGCAGATTATTGAACCTACAATAAAGACACTCGATTGAATCAAGAACCGAACTGTGAAATGACCTAATCACCTATATAAATTAAGCAAAATGTTAAAATTGAGTTTAATAGGTTATTAGTGATAAGTAGACAAGGCTAATGGACCATTAAACACTGTTAAATGACTTAAATTGGTCAAGATTTGACCCAAAGGCGATCGAACAGTGGGGCAAGCGACTGGTCGTTCGAATGAACTCCAATCGCAAGATTGAACCTTACGATTGGTCATTCGGCCGAATGAACCACCCGAATGAGTCCAGTCGGCCGATTGAACTCAATCGCATGTCTCAATTAACCGAATGAACTCAGTCGTACTTAAGAACAACCGAATGACTCCAGTCGCATGATTCATTCGCATGAATGAATCAGAATGGAAGTGAAACACTACACTTAGAACTGAATTCCAATGTATTATGTACTAATGATCAGGTGTTTTGTGTTTCAGGAAAAATGGCTGACCGATGGTCTCTTAATCCAAAGCACAACATATGTGCCCATTTGGACCACACGACTCGGAACGGGGCCAAGTTCTCCGATATTATAGCCTTCCTCAAACGCTCACGGATACATAAGGCTATATACGCCGCGTGCACGCCTTACAAATCACTACACCGGGCATTCTGGGAGAATGCCTCAGTGGATCGTTCTCGTGAGCCATACAGCATCAGAAGCACCATTTTGGTCAAGCTATCGACATTACCGCCACTGACATCCAAAGAATCCTTGAGTTTGGGGATGACTCTACTCACCCCACTAAGTTACATCCTTTGACAGTGAGAGGGTGTTCCTCCGAATCAAGTATGCGGGGGACATTAACTCGGGGGTGCTAAATAAGAGCAACCTGTGCCCACAATACAAATATCTGGCACATGTGATTCTTAAATGCATCGCTTCGAGAAGGGGTGGTTTCGATGACCTATCAGATCAGATACAGAATGCCTTCGTGGCTCTGGTGCTGAACCACCCTTTCAGCTTCTCTAATATGATCTTTGCTTATTTGGTAGAGAACATTGAAACAAAGGGAAAGAAGGTTTTTGTATGTATCCAAGATTTCTTCAGATGATATTCAATGAGAAGCTGCCTCAGCTCCCTAAGGAAAGTCACGATGCAGTGACTTTGGAACTTATGGATGACACTACTTTGGGTAGGATGGTGGTGTACCGGGGCAAGCAAGTTAAGCCCCAGGAAAAGAGGCTGATTGGCCATTTAGCAGATGAAAGTTATGTGGCACCGGGGAGACGCCAATGGCGTCACGACGATAGTGACTCCGACGTGGAGCCAATTGTCCTACCTACTGATGATTCAGATGATGACGATAGTGGGGGTGCCGGAGACAATAGGCCTGTTCCACAGAGCAGCACTACGTCTGATGTTGTGCCTCCAGCATACGCCCCGGCTGCAGAAGTTACCGAATCAGCTGGGTTTCATCACGATTTTGTCCTTGAGACAAGAAGAAGAAGAAGAAGAGTCTGATGAGGAGCCCCTCACCAGGACTGTGGGAAGTAAAGTGGTTCCTACAGTACATGGGCTTCGGGTGGTTGGTGAGCACCCAAGAGACTCTGAGCGACAGAGACCGACCCGACCTATGTTCCAGGGTCAATTGGCAGGGTCGGAGGGGGAGCATCCACCTCGAAGGGAACGAGGAGAAAACGGATGGCTCAACCCCTGGGCAGAAACCTAAGAAGAAGCGGCGGTTGACATTCATCACTACTACCTCTGCCACTACCACCACTACCACCTCTTCAGACACACCATCCACCACCACAGCCACCACAGCCACCACAGCTACCACTACACTACCACACCTCCCACCACTGTAATATGCCAACCACCATTCTTTCACTCCTACATCACCTCCAATATCTCACAGACCCAACCCTATCTTCACCACAACCACCCACACCACTAGCCACCAACAGGACCCTCATCTGATCCTCACATATATATGGATCTCATCTACCTCAATTTGGGGTAGAGGACCAGCTTCAGCGCTAAACCGTATGGTGACGCGACTGTTAGCTGCTGATGAAGAAAAGACTGCACAGATCCGACAGCTGGCAGATCTCACTGCTGTACAGTCACATCAGATCTCGGAGCGGGATCGGTAATCAAGGAGCAGGCCCAGCAAATGCTGCTCAGAGCCTCGAGATCGCCCAACTCCAAGAGAATAGAGTCACTTCTGCTAAGAAAATTGAAGAGTTGGAGAATGCTAATAAGACCATCATGCTCAAACTTAAAGGATCAAAGATGAGCCTCTGAAGATAAAGAGGGAGATGGTGATGATAGTGCTGATGATGATGTGGATGAAGATGAAGAGAGTGGACGATTATGAAGAAGCAGAAAGAGGGGATGCACTGCATCGGCCATGCTACAGGTCAAGAGAACAGGACTAAGAATAGACAAGATCAATCAGCCTGTACCTCTGCCCCTACAAGTGATGAAACCTTGATACAAGAAAAAAGTAAAGATTAGATGATTATGTATTTATCTTCTTTTGTATTTGAATCATGTAATTGAACAAATGTATTTAATGTTTATATTACTTTAATGCCTTTTCTGTTGATAAATTACTAATGATTTGAGTGTGAAATGTGTAAATCAAACAGATCCAAAGTACAAAAGAGATGAGTTTGATATTGCTCCCTTCAACAGGTCAAGTCTCAACTCACAATGATTCTTGATCTGCAAGGGATTGTCAGAAGGTCAGTGAGTTATAACCCTGAAGAAGGGGAAATAATTCACGATCTATCAAACGAGCAACTGGCAGAAATTTTCAAGCTCAATCCTGATGAAATAGTGAAAGATGCTCCAACATGTAATGCTACCTGTGATGACGAGCTAAATGACGTTGATGAAATAGAGATAGAAGATATCACTGCAGAGCACTATCCTCAGTATGCTGACAATGAGGGTAATGTGGTTCCCAATTTGGGTGAATCCCTTGTCGGTGATACATTTGAGATGTTAGACAAAATGGAGCAAGAGTCAGAGAAGACAGAGGGAATGGCCCAAGCTGCAAAGGATGATGTTGATATCCGTAAGGCTGAATGGGCTGAATGTTTTAAAGAAGTTAGAGCCCAATGTGCTGCACCGAAGAGGGATGCCTACACCAAGCTTTACAGCGTCAAGAAACATCTTAAGGTGTCAGGCAGGATTATAGCATGGGCATATTTTGATGATCTTAACGTTTATGCCGTTAAAAGGAGAAGGGCATAGAGTACTTTAGATTTCCACATGATCTAAAGACTCTAGCAGGTTTTGAGCTCAACCAGCTGCCAAATTAAAGCTGTTGTATGCTGACCCGAGAAAGATGTCAGGCTGGTTTGAGGCTGCCCTAAAGAAAGAGTACCACACCGGTGGATTAACTTCAGACCTCAACAACCTACAAGGTATATTAGAAGGTCTGAGATGGATGCCATTACTGGAAAACCAAAGATTGTGTTGAAGTGGAATCCTCCGCGCACAATGTCAAGAATCCCACTTCGGAAATGACAAAGGATTTCACACCACACTTTATTGGTGGTACTACGATTGGAGAACAGCAGAAGCGGTCATAGTCCTAGATAAAGAGGGCCAAATGGATACAATCAGAGTATTCGATCCAATGTGACTTACCAACTTGTCGGAAAATGATGTTTATACACTGTACAAGTGGCCTCTGTTCTATGATACGCAAGATATTGTACAGGCACTTCAGTTCCAAAATGTCATAAGACTTTGCTTCGCGTTTGATATTCACGCGGGAGTCACACAAGAGGACAAGTACAAGAAATATGAGGAGGTAATGAAGAAAACAAGACATTAGCGAGATCTAGGTCCAAGGGGGAGTTTGTTGATACATGTATGTCCCTAGATCATGATATGTGATGTAATAGATCTTGTTTGGTATGATTAATGAAATGATATTGATAGTTTGTTAGTTATAATGTTTAATGTTTCATTAATGTGTCGACATTGAATTGGTTAATTAGGTTAGTGATTGCTTGAATGATTACATATAATGTTTATTAATTAATACATTCAAACTTAACATAATGAAGTTCTCATGCGAATGAATAACTTCACACGATTGACTCAGTCGCACGACTAAACCAGGAGACTGGATCAGTCGTACGATTGTAACATAAGATTGGCTCAGTCGCACGACTGAACACTCAGTCGTACGAATGAATCAACCGCATGGTTCAATCGCACGACTGAACCAAACTAATGGTTCAGTCGCATGATTGAATAATACCAACCTATAAATACAACTCAATTCGTGAAAAAGAAGGACTCTCGATTATTTTACGATTCCAGACGTACCCTAGCCGTCCAGTAACCTCTCAATTCGTTCTCCAAGTTCATAGAACACATTAGATCGATTCCCAATTGATTTCTAACGTTAGTTTCAATTCTTGATTGATTCTTCGTGTGTTCTCACTGATTGGATCGCTAATCAAATAGGATTCCGCACTATTTGATCTGGTTTACACGTTAATCTCTAGGTATTTCGGTCAAATACCAGGTCCTAACATCGTCTCCTATAAAATAACTATTTATCTTTTTGTTGTAAACTCTAGTTTAATTTATTTCTAAAACAAATTTGGTTTTATTTAAATCATTGTAGTTATAAATAGTTTTAAAACTACAAACTCATGATTTTCTAATTACTTTTAGAAATTAAATCATCTCTAACACACATGTTAGATTGTTAAACATTTCCAAAAATGATTTAAGACATGATATAATCAAAATATTTGTTTGGTAACACGGTATTTTGAATAATAGATTATACTCCAATCTTTATTAAAATCCAAACAAGACATTATACTATGTTATTTTCCAAAATATTTTTGATATTAAAAAGAAATCTTAAATAATATTTTCTTTAATATTTTGTGAACCTAAAAACCATAGTAATAAGGTTTTAAAAATTTCATCACAAAATATGTTTTAAGATTGTAGGAAGTAGATTCACTTTTATATTAAAAAATAATAATTCTAACGATACTCCCATTAGCCATGGAAAATATTACAGTACAATACTGTTTACACATACGACTAGAAAATAAATATAAACAATATTTATGTACAAAATATTGATTCGAACATTCGTCTTTAATATAACTCGAACGAGTATTCTTATATCATTCTTGACACGAGTGTTCACACGTTCAAATCTTCAGCTATACCCCTTGATTGCAACAATTAACAAACAAAATATTGACAGTTGTGGCTGAGGATCGTGTTAGACACAGGTACCTTAAAACATATTTAACGTCTCTACTCAAGACAACACGTATGTCTCTAATCAAGACAACACGTATGTATCTACTCAATACAACACGTATGTCTCTACTCAAGACGACACGTATGTCTCCCAGAGTACAACAGCCAAAGCAGTATGTACTGTGGGAGAGTGCTTTGGCCCGAGAGACCACCGGGTAAAATACATATTATGATGTTATATGGAAAAATGTTAAAGAAGATGATGTATGAATAACAATTTAGAAAGTGCTCATCTCTAAATTTTTATAAAACTTATTGAATTTAAAGAGAAAATTTTTTTTCTTCTTCTCTTCTTTTCTAATCATGAGTTTGGTTATATACTCATGTTAAAGACTTTACATTAATATGTGTTTTATTATTCACAAATAAAACTTCTATTTGATTTATAAAATATTTTATAAGACCAAATTAAAACTCTTATTTTATTTATTATATGTTTAATATCAATATTAATAAAAATTATGATCCATAATAAACATTCATAATATTTATGAAAAGACTTGGCCAGAACATAAAACATTCATGTTAATTAATATATGGCTTTATTAACATTATACAAGAAATTGCAACAATTTCCTACTATAATCACCCAAGTTTTACTGTTTTTATTGCGACCACTCAACTTCAAGCATCGATATGTAATCATCTTAGTTTCAGTTTGGATGCGGTATAATTCGTTACAAAACGAAAACTTAAACCAATAAATAATAACTATTTATATAAAAATATATAAATATAATTATTTTGTGTTCAAAATTCCAACATTATATCATATATTTATTTTTTAATATTAAGTTTTGGATGTTATCAATGTTTTCTTTCAAAATGCACGAGGAAGTGAAGAACTTGTTTTTATCAACGTTTTAGTATTATTCTTTGTAAGGTTTAACATCATTACTGCAACACACTGGTTACTAGTTTATAACAAAGTTGCAAATCTACATGAAACAATTAGTTTTTTTATTATTAAAGCGTATATCAATTTCTTTTGTAATTTTCATTTTTAGCGTAAAACCCTAAATATTTAATGAAGTGAAATAATAATGTCTTAAGTTAGTATCGTAGTATTTCCATGTGATGCTTTTACCTAAACCCTCAATCTAAGGACAGTAAAAACATATTTGATTTTAGATCTACTTCATTAAATGCAATGAACCTTAGCGGTATATTAACAAAAGTTATACTTGAAAATATTTTTCAACTAGCATGTAATTTTAACAACAAGATTATATTTCTTTTAAACAAATAATAGAGGAGTTATTAAAAGTATGATCAAAACAACGGCAAACATCTAGTATCAAGCTAGAAAAGTTTTCATTTTACATTATGCCCATTATAATTTCAAACAGAAGATTATGTGACACTAATATATAAAGTGGGTGCAATATGAATAGTACCCGTGTAGGTGCTTCGGACAAGCTCATAAAATGTCATAAACGTGTGCCCGTCCTTGTAATGGTTCAACCGCCTAACGGTTGAAACAAAATTTGTCTAATGCACCCGATATGCCGACTTGTCTCAGTGATGATAGTAATAAACTCAAGATTTTGACGCGAAAAACCAATCATTTTTTAAAAGGTATCAGGTAGAGGGATCGAGAAGATGAAGACCAATATTCTTCGCAACCGTTAGGTAGAAAATTGGTTTTTTAACTTATTTGTTTACTATTATTAAAATTTAAGTATTTGTCTCTCGCATTGGTTTTTTAACTTATTAAATTTTAAGTATTCAACGCGAAACACCAATCACTTTTAACTTATTTGTTTACTATTTTTATTGTTGTTATTTTGTATTAAGGGGAGGCGGTTTGGTTATGATGTCTCTCGCATTTAAAAAAGAAAAAAAGAGTGGGCCGAGTGAAAATCATTTCTAGATATCTTTCAAGAGCATTATTCATAACACGGCATCACGTATGCCACTTTTGAAAATTTTTTCTTCGTTACATTAAATGACCCAAAATTTGAAACCTCCGTTATTATGTTGCCAAACTTGTGCTTAAGTTGGTCAAGGGATTTATAAGATTCACGTTTCATGATATTGTGAAATTTAGAGGTTATCGTTCTTCTAAAAGCTTTTTCTTTACCATTCTTCAGGTTGGGTCTCGGGTATGACAGGGATGAGATCTATATAATATTTGTATCCGTACCGAAAATACCAATACCAAAATCATGAAAAAGCATGTACTAATTACCATATCAAATCTATTGGAACGGTACTTGTATTATAATACTTAACCAATTCTGTATCAGTTTTTTTATTTTTTACTTTTTATTTTTTTTCTTTTTTCTTGCTAAAGTTTAAGTTGTTACCTGAATCTTGAATGAAAATTTAAGAATTACGATAAAAGAAACATTCGACAACATTTCAAAAGTAAAATAAATAAGATTTGTAATCTTAAACTAATTATATAAAAAAAATAAAAAAAAATTATATAATATTAAACACTAAAAAAGTCCTAAAGTTTAAATCAGAATGATAAAAAGAATTGCTTTTTGCAGCTCCATTCTGAATCAGTACTTTTGGTATTTACAGGTGCCGCTATGCCTAGGTATGCTTTGCACTCAGGTTCGGTCTTGAGTATCATGTTACCCTTTGCCAAAAAATAGGTCGGGAATAATAGGTCAGTTACAACCTCGTTGTTTACACCCACTAAGCGTTAGTTGTGGTTATTAGAATTAGTGTGTGTCGTAAACAATGGGTGATGGACTTGGAGCGAAGAGCAGCTTTAATTCTTCTGGTTGTTCGGATACTTTTTTTAAGAGCCTTGGTGAATTTTTATAAAGTTTGAATGTGTATTTGTAGGTGGTAATATAAAATTTTTGTTTAAGAAAAACATATTTTTTAAGATACCGTTAAACAATCAAAAATATTTCAAAAAATATTTTTTACTCAACATTGACGTCGGGGAAGACACCATGTTCGTGGCCACACCCACATGAAGCTTCCATGCTCGTGATCTATGAGCGTCTTGTTGATTATATCTTGAAACATGAATGCAAGTATGAAACCCAAATCATATTTATTAAATCATCTAATACAAACTAAACATCAAAACAATTGAAACTTACTTGTGGGAATAGAGATCTTTGATGAAGATGATGAAGCCATGATCTTGAGATTCGTTCCTGTTATGATGTTTAGAGAGATTGATGGATGATCTTGAGAGAAAAGTTATTGGTGTGTTGTTGTTATCTCTTTAATCTCTATTTATAACATCTAAGGGGAAACCCTAATTATAATTATGGGGTATTTCCATCAAATAACCCCCTTATACTATGAGGGACTAATTATGTCATTTGGTGAAACTTATTTAAATGATTCGTAGGCCACATATTACAGGTTATTTCTAACATTCTCCCACTTGGCCGAGTGATCATTTGTGATGAGTACATATAAGTTTGGCCAAGTTAAACACTCATCAGGTGTCATATTGAAACTTATAGCAAATAGTTACAGTCATTCGAATTAATGTTAATTCGAGACCCCAACAGTCATACTAAAGTTTCAATAAAAACATTAAACATAAAACCAAATGACTTAAATAAACCCTTAATGTACAGTATTTATCTGCACAAATTTGTCTATAGATCATAAAGCGCACATATAAGTTATAATAGACAAAATAAATATTTGAGGAAATCACATTAATCATAAATGCACACTTGATATGTTATTATATAAGGTCTCTAGTAAAACCCATCCTTTTTACGAGTTCTTGGAATGTTTTGGGTGGTAGACCTTTAGTCATCGGATCCGCAAGCATATCTTTTGTGCTAATGTTCTCGATACAAAGATTATTTTCCTCTACTCGTCTCGTACGAACAAATATTTTGTATCAAGATATAAACCAGCTCCACTCGAACTGTTACTGTTCGAGAAACTAACGGCAGCCGAGTTGTCACAGTAAATCTTCAATGGTCGTGATATGGAGTTAACAATTTTTAGTCCGTTAATAAGATTTCTTAACAACATCCCATGGCAAGTTGCATTATAAACTGCAACGTATTCTGCCATCATTGTTGAGGTTGTTGTCAACTGCTGCTTATGACTCCTCCATGAAATAGGCCCGCCTGCTAACATAAAGATATACCCCGATGTTGATTTCTTATCATCTTTGCATTTGGCAAAGTCAGAATCAGAATAGCCCACCACTTCTAAGTTATCAGTTCTTCTATATGTCAACTTATACTCTTTTGTCCCTTGAAGATATCGCAATACTTTCTTTGCTGCTTTCCAATGATCTAGGCCAGGATTAGATTGATATCGGCCTAGCATTCCAGCAATATATGCAATATCAGGACGAGTACAAACTTGAGCATACATTAAACTTCCCACTACTGACGTATAAGGTATCAATTTCATCTGCTCCTTCTCATCCTCTGTTTTTGGACATTGAAATAAACAAAAACGTCCCCTTTAACTACTGGAGCAACTGGGAGAGCAATGTTGCATATTATAACGTGTAAGGACACGTTTAATATACGCCTTTTGAGACAATCCTAACGTCCCATTGGCTCGATCTCGGTGTATTTCGATGCCTATTACATAAGAGGCTTCTCCGAGATCTTTCATGTCAAAATTACGTGAAAGTAATCGCTTTGACTCATGCAACAAATCTAAAATTACTTGCCAATAGAATGTCATCTACGTAAAGGACAAGTATAGCAAAATTGCTCCCACTCATTTTGAGGTAGGTGCATTGATCCACTTGATTTTTTATGAAACCTTGTTTCTTCATAACTTCGTCAAATTTTAAATACCACTGACGTGATGCTTGTTTTAACCCGTATATGGATTTCTTTAACTTACATACCAAGTGTTCTTTACCTTTAGGTTTGAAACCTTCAGGTTGGTTCATAACACATCCTCATGTAAGTCACCATTAAGGAAAGCGGTTTTAACATCCATTGATGTAACTCTAAATCAAAATGAGCTACTAAGGCCATAGCGATCCTTAAGGAATCTTTTCGTGAAACAGGTGAAAAGGTTTCTTGATAGTCAATTCCCTCCTTTTGAGTATAGCCTTTAGCAACCAATCGCGCTTTATGACGTTCAATATTACCATTCGGGTCTAATTTGGTTTTAAAAACCCATTTACATCCTACGGGTAACACCCTTGGGTAATTCAACCAATTCCCAAACGTCATTCTTATACATGGAATCAAGCATCAATCATAGCTTTATTCCATTCAGACGATTGATCACTACTAATGGCTTCATTATAGGAGGTTGGATCGTTACACTTTCCTAAATCCAAATCAGCTTCATTTAGGTAGGTTACATAATCATCAAAATTAGTAGGCCTTCTAGACCGTGATGACCTCCGTAGCTGATTTTCAGGTTCTGCAGTTTCAGTAGTCGTATGAGGGACTTGCTCTTGTGGATTTGATGGTGCTTCATTTACAGGAATATTTGGAGCAACATGAACTTCTGAGGAAACATGAGATAATGGTACAGTATTTTGTAATGGTGCAGCGTTAAGTACAAGAGGTGTAATAGGAGGTTGGTTTAGAGAGCCCATCCCCCCCTCCTCTTGCACTTCTTGTAAGTCAATATCATGACTTTCAGTGCTCCCACTGACCTTAGAATCCTCTAAAAACACAGCATGACGAGTTTCTACGATGCGAGTAGTATGAGAGGGACAATAAAATCTATACCCTTTTGAATGATCAGGATATCCTATAAAGAAACAACTGACTGTCTTCATGTCCAGTTTTCTTTGTTGAGGATTATAAAGCTTAGCTTCGGCTGGACAACCCCATACTTTCATATACCTTAAGCTAGGTTTTCTTCCTGTCCAAATTTCAAATGGAGTTTTAGGGACAGACTTAGAAGGAACTCTATTTAGTATATGAACAGCTGTCTTTAATGTCTCGGTCCATAAAAATTCAGGTAAAGAGGAGTTCGCTAACATACTTCTAACCATGTTCATTAGGGTACGGTTTCTTCTCTCAGCTACACCATTCTGCTGAGGAGTACCCGGCATGGTAAATTGGTTTACAATCCCGTGTTCTTTACAAAATTCAAAGAAAGGACCAGGAGCTTGACCAATATCAGTATGTTTACCATAATACTCACCACCTCTATCTGATCTCACTACCTTTATTTTACGATCAAGTTGATTTTCAACTTCAGCCTTAAAGGTTTTAAACATGTCAAGTGATTCAGATTTATCCTTGATTAAGTACAAGTACATGTAACGTGAGTGATCATCTATAAAAGTGATAAATGATTTATGTCCAGATATTCCAATAGGATAAGGTCCACTAATATCAGTGTGTATGAGTTCTAGTAAACGGAACTCCTGACGGCTCCTTTTTTAGATCCATTAGCCATTTTACCTTTAAGGCATTTAACACATGTTTCAAAATCAAAGAAATCAAGATTTGGTAATACTTCATCCTTCACGAGTCTTAACATGCGATCTCGTGATATGTGGCCTAAACGTTGATGCCACAACATGGATGATGTTTTCAAATCTCGTTTTCGTTTGTTAATGTTTTCATTTACATTATATGATAACAACGATTTTGAAAATTGATCATCTAGTTCTAACTTATAGAGATTCCATCCAGATAACCATAACCACAGACATGAGAGTTTAAAGTAATAGTGACTTTGCCACGACCATGCAAAATTTCATAACCATCATTGTCTAACTTTGGTACAGATACTAAGTTCCGCGTAATCCTCGGTACATATAATGTATTTAATACAATGACAAGTTTTCATTATTAATTGCATGGTTCCTACGGATTCAACGTTATGTTCATCACCATCTCCTAGCTTAATTTTCTTTTGGTTTCTTTCCAGCTTCCGGTTTGTAAGGAATCCCTGTGTTAAGTTAGTAACATGAACCATAGAACCAGAATCAACCCACCATGTGTTCATTGGAATGTTAACATTAAACAACTCAAATATTATAAATATATGGTTACCTTTCTTAGCCAGCCACTCCTTGAACTTAGGGCAATCTCGTTGGGTGTGTCCCTTATTGTGATAGAATTTGCAGCGAGATTGTTCGAAGGAGGCATTTGAGCTGGAAGCTGCACTTGTACCAGCCTTATGGACTTTGGAGCTTTCCCCTTTGAAGTTTTCCTTTCTCTTTAATGGTTTAATGGTGGTAACATGAACAACATCAGGCTTTTCTAGCTTCAGACGTTCTTCCTCCTGCACGCACATTGCTATCAACTCACCCATTGACCATTTTTCTTTTTGGGTGTTATAGTTGATCTTAAAAGCATCAAAGCGTGAAGGAAGAGAAGTCATAATGAAATGTACTAGAAAACCATCACTGATTTCCATGTCTAAGCTCTTGAGTTTATGAGCCATGTCGTTCATCATCATTATGTACGCACATTATTAAACCCATCATACTTTGTAGTAAGCATCTTCAGAATCAAAGTGCTCGCATGTGCTTTAGAAGATCCTTTAAATTGTTCCTCCACTGAATTCAGATAAGTTTTAGCATTATCTGAATCAGGTATTGCTCCCCTAATAGCAATAGAGATGGAGTTTTTGATTACCATCAGAGACATTCTGTTAGACCTCTCCCACTTTTCATACTCTTGTTTTTGATCTGCAGTATTTTCAGCAGTAAGAGTAGTAGGAGCGTCATGTCTCAAGGCATAATCAAGATCCAACATGCCAAGAGTAAGTTAACAGAATCCCTCCATGAGACGAAGTTTGCCCCGGTTAAAACTTCAATTCCAAAGTTAGGAGTG
This sequence comes from Flaveria trinervia, assembly GCA_025506515.1. Taxonomy (NCBI): domain Eukaryota; kingdom Viridiplantae; phylum Streptophyta; class Magnoliopsida; order Asterales; family Asteraceae; genus Flaveria; species Flaveria trinervia. The sequence continues at coordinate 24,928,203 of CM046453.1, read as the reverse complement.
ATAGTGGATGCTAAATTGATACAAGTAGTAGGAGAGTTAAAGTGAGCTAATTAGGGTAATCAAAATAAATAAATAAAGCAGACATAATTAATACGTTGAAGATAAACCTATTATAACACCAAAATAATAGGCTAAAATAAAGTTCTAGATGAATATTGGTTTCGCGTTGGCTTTGATCAAAATTCAAATGTTATGAACAAAGTAAAGTAACGTTCTACTTGCACAATGGCTTTGCGTTGGCTATGATCAATGTGCAAGCGTTATGAACAAATTAAAGTAAGGTTCTAAATGAATGTTGGCTTCGCGTTGGCTATGACTAACATTCAACTATTATGAACAAAATATAATAAGGCATATAAATACGACACATCACCTTTGGGCAGAAGTGTAATATCTATATTAATTTGCCAACATTCATCATGTGTATTATCAAACAATTAGCCTTTGGGTTCATAATTTGACGATACACATAGTTATAAAATGGCAACGCTAGTTTTTAGTGTCAAATCAAGTGATGTACCGTTGGGATTAATCACTTAATCTTTTATTGAAGTTACCATTGTTTACATGAAAACAAAATATTTATGTTTCATATAAAATTCTATGACTAAAAATTATCATATGAGAAAATATATAAGTTTATATTAAACATACACGAATGAAATTTTAGACGTGTAATTTGATTAAGATATATAAGGAAAATAATGATTCCATAAATTAATTGTAAACAAAATTTTATTGATGTAGAAATCGAGTATTGTGTAAAAGGAAACGATAATTAATCAATTTAACATATGATGTTTTATTTTTAGAAACTGATGGTATATCAGTTATCATTGTTTCAATAATAAAAGATAAAAATCGATTGAAATCACAAAATTGATTTATTCATTACACTAAAATAAATTTTATATGGATTATTTAAAACATCATGAATTGAAATTATTGTTTACAACTTGACCCAAAATATTATATGTCAAAATATCAATGAAACCGTAATTTTGAAATCTTCAATTCCAAGTTATTTAAACATGATTGTGTAATTAGTTATTCATAATTTGAAAATCAAATTACACAAAAATAGTTATTTATTTAATTTGGCATTTATCAAAACAACAACATGCCGCTTGCAATTATGGAATTGATATTTTATGTTATTTCAAATGCTTTAATAATTACAGAATTAATTGTCAAAACTAATATGATTTTGATAAATGTCATTATTAATATTTTGACGGTTCCAAAACCAAACAAAATTAATTCCTGAAGAATACGAAGCATATTCATAAAATTAATTTGTACATGAATATCCAGAAAAGAAAAAAAAACTTCTGGTACAAAATTTCAACAAAATCTCATCTTTCGGTAATTAAGAATCCCTTATAATATAATAGATAAGGATTGCATATGGATATGAGATTTGAAAGTTATGTGATTTCGATTTATTATCAAATTTATGGATTTAATCACCGACACTAATACACGGAAAAACAGTCGATTCATAAATCCATATAATAATTCTCAGGAATTAATTACCCAAGATTGAATAGATATAATCAACATTATGCTCTGATACCACATGTTGATTATATCTTGAAACATGAATGCAAGTATGAAACCAAAATCATATTTATTAAATCATTAATACAAACTAAACATCAAAACAATTGAAACTTACTTGTGGAAATAGAGATCTTTGATGAAGATGATGAAGCCATGATCTTGAGATTCGTTCCCGTTATGATGTAGAGAGATCGATGGATGATCTTGAGAGAAAAGTTATTGGTGTGTTGTTGTTATCTCTTTAATCTCTATTTATAACATCTAAGGGGAAACCCTAATTATAATTATGGGGTATTTCCATCAAATAACCCCCTTATACTATTAGGGACTAATTATGTCATTTGGTGAAACTTATTTAAATGATTCGTAGGCCACATATTACAGGTTATTTCTAACACGTCTGGCACGGAGTTCAACAAACGGCCATGCTATGGCATGGACCATGACTCGTGGTGATCATGCCGACAAACACTATAAGATAAATGAAAAACGCCATGCCACTATGGGCTCCCCTAGCTTGATGCAGACGTGTAGTGGTATTTATGAAATATGTCCTGTTACCAAATGATTCACGGTTAAAATTTCGTACACGACACATGTATACAGTAGAAAAGTACCTCAACTAATTTTTCTGAATCAATTTATATCATGTATAAATGCCTCATAAATTTCTTAACAGCAAATGTGTCATAAATAGAATCCTTTCCGGAAGTTCCATGTGCCTCTCTTTTTACTGTCACAACAGTAATTATTGTTTGACACGTAGAGAGTCTAACTTTCATAATTTGGTATTTGTAGGCGGTATTCATTGACCCAGTGACACCAATTGCCCATACCCAGAGTTGTCATGCGTTAATATCGCGACTTTTAAGTTGATATAATCACATGTCACAAACAGAAACCTTTCTAGAAATGACGTACATGATCTAATTCTTAAGTAACATTTGTTACACTTTGTCATATTTGTTTAAATTAACTTTGTGCTGAAACATGAGTCCTTTATAAGCATGCATAGCTTTTGATTAAATTCGTATCTTATTCTAGGTTGATTATACTTTATACTTTTGATTCTGAAGGAAATAGTTTTTTATTTTAAATAACAAACATATTCTACTTTTAAATATGCTTTCATATAAAGTTTAAACTTGGGTTTTTATCAAAAAGACAATTACCACTCAACTGCAGCTAATTTGATTAAACCATTTCAAATAATTTAATTGGCAATTTTTTAACGTCAATCGGCAATTTTTACATATAATTTAATTGTTATATAATGTATTTTTTAACGCCTTAAGATGTGTAAGTGTGTAAAACAAGGGAGTAAAAGACAACTTTTGTGTAATATTCCAAAAATATTGTGGATATTATTTATATAATAGATGGTGTTAACTTACTAATTTCGATGAACTATACTCCTTACTACAGAGGTTGGTCGTATAAGATCTCATAATAAAGTATGAGGATGTTGCTTGATTAATTAGAAAACTTTAGGGAAAAATGTTGTTTGAGTTGATAGTGAAAGAAACAGTGTGTCAAATGGAGAAATTAAAGGCAAACAAAAACCTAGTGAAAGGGAGGGGTGCCACGTTTTCCTTCATTTGGTGACCTTTGAACGATTTTGGGAAGAGGGATCGATGTGAACTGAAATAAAAAAGGGCTAATTAAATATATGTAGTTGAGGATAGATAATAAAGATTATGAGTTGTTCATATGTTTATGATGATTTTTGGATGGAATCTAAGATTCTTAATGATGTAGATTTGAAATGGTTTAATCAAATTAGAATTCACAACAATCAAAACGGATAACTAACTATTGAAATGGTTTAATCAAATTAGAATTCACAACAATCTAGAAACAGATAACTAACTATATATGCAAGGTAGTTTTAGTAAAACTGTGTATTAGACAGTTGAATAAATAAAATATTAATATAATAAAAAATTTTAATTATAAAATAATACTCTAAGATATTAGATAATTTTTGTTTAATATAACACCCAAATTAATTAATTTTGGTTTTAAAAAATTGAATTTTTAAAATACCAATTTTTATTCGTATTTTTAGAAAACTTTTAGAAAAATTTATTATTTTATAAAAGATTTGTATATTTGGAAATAACATTAATAAATAGATCTTTTTCTTATTATATTTTAATTTATTAAATGTAAAATAATGTTAAATAATATTATTAGTCATTAACGTAATTATTTAAAATGAGAGAGAGACGAGAAAGTTTAGTAAAGATAATTATAGTGTTGACACGTGACAACTCAAGTTGCTGTTTTTTTAGATTAGTAAGATGTGTGAATTTTTTGGGAAAAATATTGTGATTGTTATATATTTGAAAATGATGGAATAATTGTAGAGTTATTAGATCATTCATATCCAGATTTTTATCACTTTCCAATTAATTTGACTAAAATTAAAATTTATTTTAAATTGTTTATCTTGTGAAGACATCTGTATTTTTTTAATGGCAAACGTATGATGCAACTTCGGACTGGATCAAGTTTACAGACTTACTTGCCAGAGCATATGTTTAACATCTTTATTAAGACATCTCACATCTTTTTAGCAACAAATTTATTACTCTTGTTAATATGATGAATATTATATACTAGCTTTGATAACCCCGTGTATTACACGAGCTGAATAAATAAAATATTAAATAAAATAAAAATTATTAATTATAAAATAATAGACTAAGACATGATATGATTGAAATTATGTATGAGTAACAATTATAAGTAATAAAACAATTATATGAAAATTTTATTTTATTTTTTGTTTTTTTCAAATATAAATTAAATATTTTATTTTCAAATAACGTTTTAAAACTTTTTCATTTTTAAAAAATTTTCTTACTATAACTCCTTATTTTAATTATTTTTGTTTAATAAAAAATTAATTTAAAAAACCAATTTTGAAATATTACATAAAAATATTTTTATTTATTTAAAAAAATCATTTTATAAAAAAACTATCTCTATAGAAATAGCATTAATAATAAAATTCTCTTTTTATTTTTATTAAAAAACTAATTATATTATAATATAGAAATGAATAGATAAAATTATTAGTAATAATATGATTATTTAATAGGAGAGAGAAGCGAGAAAAGTTTGATATGAATGAATGTGGTGATGACAAATGACACACCCATTACCCTTTTATTAGAGTAGGAAAATTAATCGGGCCCACCTTTTATTCCTAATATTATGTTCCTATTCAATTAAGTAATAATTTTTATTCTTTGTTATTCACTCACAAACAATCATAAAAATTATAGTTCCTATGAAATACACAGTGAGTTGTTAAACATATGAAATGACAAGTGATTGTGTAAACTTGATTTATGAGAAGGAGAGATAACATTGATAATTTTTTAATTTTTTTAAATCATAAGGATCGTATATGGATGGTGATTAGGATGTGAATGCTAGATATCACTTCACTTTTGTGGCTTCGGATTGGCTAAAACCAGTTTAATGACTCATACTCAGACATGGCTATAGTTGATTTAAAGATATTTAACCTAACTGTTATATTTGAGGGGGTTAGTAAAACATATTTTAATGATTTGAAAATAGAAAGAAATGATTAACTTTTCAAATTGTGTTAAATCAAACTATGATAAAGGCTTTAAATATTGAGTTCGGAGAGAAATACCCATTTAAGGTTACTTGGGCCATGTTCTTACATGGGGTTTTATGAATTTTAATGGGCTTATGTTGAACCATAATTATAAAACTTAGTTAAATGAGTAAATAAACGCTAGTTTAATGGGGTTATGTTTAACTATAATTGCAGGACTGTTGAAGGGTACTTACTTAGAACACAACAATACAAAGAGGAAAGTGTGTAACAACAATTAATAGATCAAATGGGGAACTAAAAAATAATTTTAATGAGAACTAAGAAACACAAGTATATAAGAGACAGAACAAGAACAACACAAGTAGTTGGTTTTTCAAGGTTGATGTATATTGCTCTCTAGTTCCTCAAAAGTATTTTCAAAGCAATGATTTAAGATACAAAGGGCCAGAGATACTTATACTACAACCTACGCTGGCCATACTTTGAAAGCCAGCTGGATACATGATCTAGACAACAAAATCAATGTATAGTCGAAAGTTAGATTGCCTTTTGACCAGTGACTATAACATGCTATAGCTCACATCCTAATATATTACAAAAGGATAAAGTACATAAAGTAGAAAGTTACAAACTCAGGACCTTAATGTACAGTTACAAAAACATGGACCTTTCACCAAGTTATGTAAAGTTGGTGTCTTATTAGAGTTGCAGCAGAAAGGGGTCCAGCTTTATGGAAAAGGTACATCTGATAAAGCATGTGTTCAAAAGTCTTCGAAAGAAATCTGTTTTCATGTGTTGGCTTCGGAAGACTTTGTCTTTATTGGTCTTGGCTTCGGAAAATTACACACTTAGAATATTTTTCAAAGGTAGAGTGTGACACTTCCAAAGCTTTCCACTTCAGTACACTTGTGCATGCATGCAGGAGAGACTTTGGGTGTTTGGGTTGCATCAGCCTTATATTAAACTTTACAAACTCCCCTTAGGCTGATGCTACCAAAACACTTAAAGACTTCTGATATCAACAGTGCTCATCATCATGATGACCATCCCTTTCTTCATGTTGATACATATATGTACCTAGATCCTGATCTGAATGCAATATGTCTTACACTTATGTAACTATTGGGTACTTAATGAACTATAAATTGTTTGGTTATGTTTATAATGTTTAATATTTCATTAATGAGTTGTTTAATGCATATTGACTTAATTATATAGGTTTGTGATTGTTTGAAGTGTTATACATAATGTTAGAATATTGAATACACTCAGACTTGATGAAGTGAAGTTCTCATGCGTCCGACTGGACCATGCGCCCCAAGAGTGGTCATGCGTCCGAATGGCCATGCGACTGAGTTTCCATGTGCCTAAATAGTCCATACGCCTGAACAACTTCATGCGTCTGACTCAGTCGCATGACTAAACACTCAGTAGTGCGAATGGATCAACCGCATGGCTCAATCGCACGAATGAACCATGCTAATGGTTCAGTCGCCCGAATGAGCAATCCTAACCTATAAAAACCACCTAATTCGTGGAAAAACGTAAGCATTGAATCCAAGTCAACCCTAGACGTACCCTAGCCGTCCAGAAGCCTCCAAGTTCGTACTCCAAGTTCATAGAACGCTATAATCGATTCTCAATCGATTCTTGACGTTAGTTTTAATACATTATTGTTTCTACGTGCGTTCTCACTGATTGGATCGCCAATCAAATAGGATTCCGCACTATTGTTTGGTTTAACACGTTAATCAGTTGGTGTTTGGTCAAATACCAGATCCTAACAAATGTTAGAGATGATGATGATGATGACTCACCTGCTGCGGGTGCCACATCTGCCAGTGAAAGGAGGATCAAACGAGCACAAGATCAAGGTGCCTCCACATCAGCCCCGCCAGCAGAAGAGCCGATGCTCCAGGACAAGAGTAATGCTTAGATGTCTTATTGTTATTTAAAATCACTTGTATTTGGATCATGAGTAAAATTAATGAAATGAATATTTATATGTAGTGTAAATGATTATGCCTTGACTATTAGCTAATGATTGTTGTGTTGAATGTTTAAATCAAGCAGATCCTGATTCCCAAGAGATGAATATGACATTGCTCCCCTCCAATAGGTCAAGACTCAACTGACATTGATTCTTGATCTGTAGGGTATTGTTAGGAGATCGGTAATGTATACTCCTGAAGAAGGAGAAATCATTCACAATGTCACTGACCACCAGATAGCCGAAATGTTCCAACTAAACGATGATGAGATTGTGAAAGATGCTCCAACTGTGCAAACAGAAAGTGACGATGAGCTTTAGGATGTAGATGAGATTGAGATAGAAGATGTCACGGCTCAACACTATCCTGAGTACACTGACAAGGAGGGAACTGCACTCTTGTTAGTGACACTTTTACGACTCTGGACAGGATGGAGAAAGAGTCAGAAAAGGACAAAGAGAAGGCCCAAGCCTCAGGCGCCGAAGTAAACATCAAAAAGGCTGAATGGGGAGCATGTTTTGAAGAGATAAGAGCCCAACGCAGCGCTACTACGTCTACTGTCTACACCAAACTGTATCAGGTCAAGAAACATCAAAAAGTGACAGGCAGGATCATAGCGTGGGCACATTTTGCAGAACTCAATGTTTATGCAGTTAAGCGTGAGAAGGGAATAGAGTACTTCAGATTTCCACATGATCTGAAGACTCTTCCAGGTTTTGAGCTCAACCAATTAGCTAAGTTAAACTTGCTATATGCTGACCCTCGTAAGATGTCAGGCTGGTTTGAAGCTGCTCTAAAGAGGGAGTACCACACCAGATGGGTCGACTTCAAACCTCAACAACCAATGAGGTACATCAGAAGATCTGAGGTTGATGCCATAACTGGTAAACCTAGAGTAGTGCTGAAGTGGAGTCCACCACGTACAATGTCTAAGATCCCACTACGTGAGATGCCACAGGACTTCACTCCACACTTCAAATGGTGGTACTACGATTGGAGAACGGGAGAGGCCGTGATAGTCTTGAACACGAATGGCACAATGGAAACCATAAGGGTGTTTGACCCGATGTGGCTCACCAACTTGTCAGCACAAAATGTTTATACTGTATACAAGTGGCCACTGTTCTACGACCCTCAGGATATTGTACAAGCTTTACAGTTCCAAAAGGTGATAAGACTCTGTTTTGTTTTTGAGATAAACACAGGAGTTACCAAAGAAGCTAAGTACAAAAAGTTTGAGGAAATCATTAAAGATGTTAGACAATAGATAGATCTAGGTCCAAGGGGGAGTTTGTTGATACATATATGTACCTAGATCCTGATCTGAATGTAATATGTCTTACACTTATGTAACTATTGGGTACTTAATGAAATACAAATTGTTTGGTTATGTTTACAATGTTTAATATTTCATTAATGAGTTTTTTAACGCATATTGACTTAATTATATAGGTTTGTGATTGTTTGAAGTGTTATACATAATGTTAGAATATTGAATACACTCAAACTTAATGAAGTGAAGTTCTCATGCGTCCGACTAGACCATGCGCCCCAATAGTGGTCATGCGTCCGAATGGCCATGCGACTGAGTGTCCATGTGCCTAAATAGTTCATACGCCTGAACAACTTCATGCGTCTCACTCAGTCGCACGACTGAACACTCAGTAGTGCGAATGGATCAACCGCATGGCTCAATCGCACGAATGAACCATGCTAATGGTTCAGTCGCCCGAATGAGCAATCCTAACCTATAAATACCACCTAATTCGTGGAAAAACGTAAGCATTGAATCCAAGTCGACCCTAGACGTACCCTAGCCGTCCAGAAGCCTCCAAGTTCGTACTCCAAGTTCATAGAATGCTATAGATCGATTCTCAATCGATTCTTGACGTTAGTTTCAATACATTATTGTTTCTACGTGCGTTCTCACTGATTGGATCGCCAATCAAATAGGATTCCGCACTATTTGGTTTGGTTTAACATGTTAATCAGTTGGTGTTTGGTCAAATACCAGATCCTAACACTTCATAAGATGATCATGATCACCTAGACTTTTATAGTGCCTTTTCATGTCAAGAGATCATGCAGAGGTAGATTGAACATGTCCTGCCATGTGTAGACATTTTAAACACCTTGATCTCTGATGACATGCCATCTTTCTGGATTTGTAGTGTATATCCAGGACAAGATGGGTCTTGCTGATGCTAAAGGAGCTACTTGGATTGGAGTTGGTGGAGCATCCTCTTGTTGAACATCCTCAGGATGTTCTGACTCATCCTGAGGTTTTGAGATGGATGCTTCTTTCTTCTTCTTCTTTTGCTTTGGTCTGGAAGCATCCTTTTTCTCCTCTTTAAACATTTAACTGATAAAACTGGCCTGCAACACCTAATTGATCTTCTTTGTCTTTCTCAGTTGGGTCTTCCTCTATCACAGGTTCAGATTCAAAGGGGACAGAACTGATGTGCTCCAAATTATATATAAAAATCCTATCAAAAGCACATAATTTATTCCTTAATACCTTCCTCAAAATGATGAAAATATACTTAAAAATGTAAAATTGTGTTTTCAGGTGTTTAAAAGGCCAAGATGGACAAAAGAAGGATATTTAGCAAGAAATTGAAGTAATCCGAGCTTTGGAGTCCAAGCATGGGTTCGTGCCTCTTTAAGCACGCCCCCATGCTTTGCTAAAAACACACCCCTGTGTTTGGACATCTGACAAGGACAAAAGTAATGTCCTCTAAAAGTAGACACGGGCCTGCGCCCCACCTCCAACATGGGGCCGTGCACCATTTAGCACGGGGTCGTGCCCGACACAACCTGCATGTACGAGCCGACCAACTTTCATAAGCATTGTACTAGCACGGGGCCGTGCCTTTTAGGCAAAGGGTCGTGCTTAAACACTCCGGAAAGCCTATAAATAGAAGCCTAAGTTTACTATTTTTGGCAAGCTTTGGTGGGAGAGTTACTCTGCAGAACTCTCTCAGGAATCTAGACTTCAAGGTCATTTGGAGGCTCGGGAGGTGCATACAACACTTGGAAGAAGCTCGGGATTGTCTAAACTCCATCCATTGTGGATTATCGGTTTGATTGTTCCATTTCATCGATGATTACATATCTATCTTCATTGTTATATGTTGTTATGTTCAAGCTCATTTTGAGCTAAACTCTTTTTATCATCCTAATCAGATGAAATTATGAAATTTGTGATGAACTAATGGTTTGATAAATATTATGTTAATGTTATGGTGGTCTTGGGAAAACTATTGATGGGTAGCATCTACATTTGAACGGGAAGTTATAAATTTATGGGTTGTGATTGTGATCGTCATACAAAAGTTGAAAACCGTATGATTAACTTTCATTCGCGAAACCAGTCTTCATAATAAATCTACGGCTAATGAACTAGAAATGGTTATTAGAAATCATATCACTTTAACTTTCTGATCATTTGCGGGTTCCCTTTTATTAGTTTGGAAACTTCTGTAATTGTTACGGTTTTCTAAAATTAATGGTATGTTAGGAAGGAACCTGATCAACTCTCTTTTTAACATTAAGTTATGTTTTCAGAAATTGTATGTCAAATAGGTCACAAAAAATTTACCTACATTACTTGGGCTTTGATCTGAGCAGTAAAACTCAGCCTGACAGGATCAAGTCACTACGGCAGTAGGATTGACGAGAAATCGCACCAGCTCATCTTTATAAACATTAACATAATTACATTAATCTATATCTTTAAATCACACCACCAATTCATCACGGTTACATAAGTGGAGTCTAGTTAGGATGATAACTTTTATTCCCTGGTTTTAAATCCAAACGCTTCAAATCTTAGTTTACTTTCTTTCTATTATTGTTTATTTTTAAATCCTAAAAGCCTTTCCAATGCAACTTATCAATTTCTTTAACAAAAATCAAATCTGATAGTGAAATCGTCAAGTTTGTTGAGTAGGCTAGGTGTGTCCACGGATTGATACTTGGTTCTTACCAACACTATATTACCACACGACAGGTACACTGCCTTTTGTGTGTGTGGTTTACTATTAGTAATAACCAATTAAAACTGAATTTGTGCAATAAATCTTTATCAAAATATATACTATCCGCACACCCATCAGAACCCTGCTGTGGATCAAAAGTGGAAGCTTGCTAAGGCTCAGTAGGAGATTCAGGTTGTGTTGTCTTAGATGGTTCAACCTTAATCTCCACTTCCTGAGGGACCTGACTTAGTAGAGAGTGTAAGTCAACAAGTTCACCTCTCTGAATCATCTGCTTGAACACCCTAATATGCTCATCCATAGTGGATAGAGACATAGGGCCAAGTCTCGTTTCGGTGAATCCATACAACTTCAAAAAGCTCATCATTCTGTGCCTATCAGCAGACTTTTTCATGCTTTTTTGGATGATGGCTCTTGACTTTGCAGCCCTTCCCTTAACATTCTTTTAGTGTTCTTTCTTTCTTTGACTAGTTCAAGTTCAAGATGTTTGAGATACTCAAACTCAATGTAATCGAAGGGTAAGGGAAGAAGTGCATTAGCCTGATAGAGACCTGCGGCACTCAGGTAGTTGATCGTGTTCATCCTATCAGTTTTTTTGTCTACCTGAGGTTCTTGTGGAGCCACATCCTCATATACAGGACTTTCTTGAAGTGAGGAGAGAGTGGGCACATGCTTGTAGTGTCTTTTCTGTCTTCTTTCTTTTTTGATTTGAAGAAGTAATTTGCATCCTCTGACTCCTTTTTCTCGTTTGACAATTCCATGTCAGCCAGTTCATTTAACTCATCTAAGGGTAGGGAGATGATATTATCAATGTCATAGTTCCTAGTCTGCAAGTAGTTGATCCTGACTGCCCTCAACTCATCATCCTAAGTGTTTGGCCTAGGAGCAACCCTGATAGCAACTTCTATTAATCTTGCAGACCTAGTAGAGAAACTTTCTCTCCTTAGCTCCTTTTCCTTTCTCTCTCCTCCTCCTTAGTCTCCTCAGAATTTATTTTTCTTTTCCCTTTGTCACTCACAGACCTTTATGACTCAGGGTGGAGAGAGCTTTGGCATTCATTGCTTGGTGTAGCTTTCAAGCTCTGGCCAGAGAGAGGTTGAGAAAGCAAGAGGTTTTGGAGTACGGCAGGAAACTGAGAATATGGAGAATGCTGAAGAGATATTGGAGGCTGGTTTTGTGAACATACAGTTTGATCTTGAGAAGGATTTGGTTGGTAAAGAGGTGGTGAGAGAGAATGTTGTTGAAAATGTTAAGAAAACTACTGAGAAGGGATTGATTGATGAATAAAAAGATGATGACTAGTTGGTTGACTACGATTCTAAAGCTGAATTTATAAGGTGATAAGAGACCCCTAACCTATGTTGCTAAGAAAGGTGATGATGATGGGGATGTGTTTGAGATAGAGAAGGAAGAGTGGTTTGTGAGAGAGAAAGGGACTGTAAAGCTAACTGCCCTATTCCAAAACTTGGAAGGGTTGAGTAAATCTAAGGCTGATAAGAGAATCAGCAGCTGGAAGTATAACCCCGGCCTAAAAATGTTTATGATAAAGAGGAGAGGGGGAGGAATTACTTATATACATAAGAGGAAGGCATTCAATACCTTGCCTAAATGGGACTTAAGGAGGTTGGCGGTGCTGCCATTGCTTAATGATCATCTAAGTGAGAGAGCCACATTACTTGAAAAGGAGATCAGGAATGGAGTGAATGACAATTTTGAGTTATTCGGGTTTATGAAGGTTGAAAGTAGAAGATCCAAAAAGGATAAGGACTAGGAGATGACGAAAGGAAAGATTGTGCTAAGCGTGAAACCCCCAAAGACAGTGAACATGGTTAGATTGTCAGATCCCCTCCCCCAGCAATTACAAAACTTTAAGAAGTGGTTCTATGATAACAACACGAGGGAGGTTATGATCAGGCTGAAGAATGGGGTTGAGTTCCGACTGTTTGATCCGATAGAGTTATTTGGATTTTGTGATGAAGACCTACTAGTTATTTATGAAAACCATATTAAAGCAGGGGTAGGGAAGGAGACAAGAAAAGAAGCCAGTCTGTTCATGACTATGGCTAATAGAGTTAGAGGTGTGAGAAAAGAGCTGAAGGAGCTAGCTACAAAGATGAGAGCATAGGATGAGTTGATATGGATGTGAGGGACTTATCAAGACAATTTGAGCAAGCTAGTGCTCATTGCAAGGGAGCTAATGAAGCAGGAGGTAACCAGAGTGAATTAGTTACCGAAGCTCTCAAGATAGGTGCTACGAGAGCTGATGAAGACATATTAGAGGCATCGGAGGAGACTAAAGCTAACCAGGGAGAATCTATGTCTACGACCCCCGAGGAAGAAGCTGCAGGAGTAGATAAAGATCTATCATATTCAGCGGGAGAGATTGGAACTGACTAGACAAATCAAGATAAGTGAAGGCGGTGAGATCAACCTAGGGGGAGTATTAAAGGTTAAGTATAGGTTAGAGTCACCTTAGATTAAATTATGTTTATATTACATAATAATAGGTTTACTGTTAGTTTACTTTTGAATGTTGTTCATTTTGTTTAGTTTTGTAGTCTAGTGAAACTATGAGCGAAACTGTAGTTTCGCTCATAGTCAGCTGTTTAGTTCCCCCGGCGAAACTGTTGTTTCAAGAAACTATAGTTTCGGCAGCACAGTTTCGCTGACAGCAAAACTGTCTGCTGAAACTAGGACTACTATATATAGATTTAGTTTTTTTCATTGTTGGGTATCCTTGCAAAAATTCTAATTGATTATCATTATTGTAAGAGCTCTTTGTAAGTAGTTTATTCATTGAAATACACTTATGCTTTGTTATTATTAATGGTATTGATCATTATTGTCTTTTTTGTTGACATTGAGGTTGTTCTTATTGTTATTCATCTTGGTTATCTCTTTATTGTATCTGATACTGACCGAATCAGCATCTCATTTGTACTGCAAATCGATCAAATGGACCAACAGCTAACCAACTCATCCCCACCAGCCACAAATGCATTAGCAGGGCCTAGTAATTTAAAAGAAACTGGGTTGATCATCTTACAAGATGGAACCTATGATTGGAGCATGTATGAGAAGGATGTGTTAGAAGAAAATCAAGCACTAATGGCCAACATAGAGAACAAAGTTCTACCCATGGCTAGAGAATTAAGAGAAAGATTATGTCATCATTTTGTGTTCAGAAAGTTGAAAGATACAGAGCACATGCTCAACAACTAGCCAACTCATCCCCACCAGATAGATTTAGATAAACTTCTTTCTTAAAATTATAGCTTAAGAGCCCAAGTTGAGCATCTGACAACTTCCTTAACAAAATACATAGCTGATCATGCATCAACTGAAATTAAACTTCAAAAGTTTCAACTTTCATCTCAGCAATGTGAGAAATTATTAAATTCTCATATTGATTCAACGAATAGGTATGGGTTGGGTTAAAATGCAGTTACATCCCCTCTAAATGACAAATACACTTTTACTTGAAATAATTACAAACAATTTAACAAAACATGTTGTGCAAAGCACCAAGATCGAATCAAAATGTAACAAACTAGAAAATAATAATGAGTCTAAGTGAGTGAAACTGATTTTTTTGAATCAGAACAAGTTAAACTAAATAACTTAGAATTTAACTTTGATAGATGTGATTACTTGGATGATTCTGAAGAACATGATGTTTATGCGGATGAACTGCATACTAGTAAGAAGGTTTCATTTGAACCAATCATTCCTAAAGTTCTAGATGAAACCAAGTTGCCTTACCCTCCTAAGCAAAGAAACATGTTGAAGACTATATGCAAAAGGATAACTCAGTTGATTGAAGGACTTCAAGAACTTCACAAACAACAAAAACCTTCAACTGAAGTCAGTGAAAAGTGCATCGCTTTGGAAGAAGTTAAAACTTTCATAGAAAAGAGAAAGCAATCGTAATCCACAGAACTTCTTTGGAAGAAGAACATTACTTCATCAGTGGCAGATCTACCCAACATCAAATCTACTGAGTCAGTAAAAGATCTGCTGAAGCCAAACTCAACAATTGACAAGAAAACAAAATAGAAAGATGTGAACGCAAAGCAACAGACTTCAGCTGATAAACAGAACATTTCGACATCATGTCAGGAAAGGGAAATGGGTCATCTACTGAAAAGTTTGAAAAAGAATTGAAGACTCAAAGGCAGCAAAGGAAGAAAAAAGTGATTGAATCTAAGAATGAGTCAAAAGAAAAGTATTGCAAATGGTGTAACATGAAAAATCACAAGACTAAAGACTGTTACTTCTGCAATTATCGCTCTATTTGCAAAATACACAATCACATGGCTTCTAATTGTTAATTCAACAAACATTGTGAAAATTGAAACAAACATAACCATTTCACACCGAAATGTTATTTTAACAAAAAAAACAAGATAAAGAGCACAAAGAAGCAACAATAGGAGAAGGATTAATTAGACTCTCAATCTAGGAGATAGACAAATACTTCCTTTCCTTGTTGTTGAAAGATTTGAGGAGTAGAAGGGAGTGAGGTTTTGATAGCATCCGCCTAAGGAGAGTTTATGGGATCATGAGGCTGGTGCAACCAAAGCAACACTTATAATATTTTGAGTACAACTGAAGAGGCTTCCGAAGACAAAACTGCTCTTTCGTAGACAAGTTGAAGATCTTCCGAAGCTTACGAATGAAGAACTTCCAAAGGAAGAACTCGATCTTTCGTGACTAAGTAGTTTTCATTCAGAAGTATAAACACTTAAAAGATTCAAGATAAAGTTTTTACCAACTTTAGTTGGTGAGGAAAGGTATGTCATGGACATGTCATGACTACCTAAACTAGAATAGTATTTTATCTTAGATGTTTTACTTCTAGCAATGTAGTATTTGTTTAGTTATAAATTTCAATTGGTTATCCAAGTATAAGAGGTTGTACATAGTAGTATATATAGTTTCTCATTTTAACTCACTAAGTCATGCAAGTAAGAGTTTTGTAACACTTAGTTGAAAAGTAATATATATAAATATCTTGAAAAAAATTCTTGTGTTTATTTACTTATTATATTATTCTCAACTTAGTTTGTGATTTTACGTAATCTATTTGAGTGAGACCAAGTGAGTTTGAGAGATAAAATTCTGCTGAGAGACAAACATCGATCCGACAATAATGGTTAAAATTAAATAACAAAAACCTTATAAAAAGTTATAAACTAGAAAATATCATAAAAGTTAAAAAAAGTAACAAAAAAAACAAAATGTTTCTCTTGTTTCCCTCTTTCATAAGTAAATAAAAAAAATATAAAAAACAGTTTCTTACAAACATCAATTTTCACATTGTGAAATATTCTATCCATTGTAAAACTGGTGTTATACATGTGTAAAAAATGTTTATAAAAATGAGTTTTTTATTATTTATATTTTTATAAAACAGGAAAATGTGGGAAATATTTTTGTTTTTATTTTTTTAATGTTATTTTTGTTTTATATTTATTTTATATTGTTATTATTATTTAATCTTTTGCCATTGAAAATTTATATCTCACATTCATTTTTGTTATTTCTTTTCTTTCTATTTTTTATTTATGATACATTTTATATAATTATATTTAGTAATTGTTTATTAATTCCAATTTACATTAAAACCCATATCTATCTATTGCACTAATAGCCGTCAACAGTAAATTTAGTATTCCAAACAATAATATGTTGATTTCCACTATATTTCTCACACTTGGTTTGTTCCTAAGTTACGATGACTAATGTGTGACCCTGAACGACCTACTTTGTTAGTAAACTTATGTTAATTTTTGATTGCAACATGTAACTCTTTAAGGTCAGGATAAATTCGGGTCTGAATGGATAGCTGGTAGAATCATGTATCAAGCTCTTTTTTCCTTCTAAACAGTAGTTTAATCGGGCTTTATGGGTAACACGTGATAAGCGAGCTTCACGTCTCGTACATGTATGTTTATTAGACGTATTGGTATATGAAACGTGAAGTATGATATCATACACTTGTCCCAAAGTAAAAGGAAAATTGTTTGCCAACAAAAACGTTTGCGACACTTGATTACAAGAGAAAATTTTAATTTCAAACTTATGAATTTGTAAAATAATATATATATATATATATATAATATATATATATATAATATATATAATTTTACAAATTCATAAGTTTGAAAATTAGAATTCTCAATGAAAGTGTCGCAAACTTCTTTATTGGCATACATATAATATGTGCGTGTCTCTTATTTACACTATAACTGTGAGATGATACAAGGAAGGAATCTATGATTATTTCAAGGGTATTTTTATAATTAAAATTGTAAACGTATTAGTCATCTTTTTGCCATAAACGTATAATAGTAAAACTCTTCCAATTGTATCATAAAACAACCTACTTCTAAAAGGATAACCCTATGATTATTAATCCTCTTTCTTTTAAAATAATTTGTTGTATCTATATCTTAACTTATATATTAAGTTCAAAGTTCAAATTAGTAAATATACTCGATCATTGCGGCGGCGTTGACTTGCGTATAAACCGCAATGGTCCTAACTTTTTTCTAAACTACTTTTACTTTAAAACGTATATTTGCTCGAATTTATACCGTCGAACGAAAACATATTATATTTTACCTATACTTGTTTTCAAATAAAATGTGCGTCAAAACATACAAAAAAATAACACGAAATCGTTTTATATTGGATACATTTCATGTCCAAACCAACATATGATAAAACATAGACGTATTGAATTTATACCAACAAATAAAAAAGTGATATAAGAAATTATTTTTGTAAGTAAGTATGAACATGGAGTAAACTCGAGCATTTAGAAAATCAAACGGGTCAAAGTGATTCTTTTTAAAGTTAAATAAACTCGAGCTTTTAGAAAATCAAACGGGTCAAAGTGACTCTTTTTAAAGTTAAAAGTGTAAAATCAAAAAACTTGAGGGGGCTAGCCACTAACCTTTTCTCTTAAGATTATAGTATTTAGCAAAAATAGTTTTGTTGATATATAACCGAAACCCTTAAAACTCCAAAAATATTGATAATACTGTTGCTGCTGGGAATTTAATATAGGTTTTTTTAATTAAACGAGCACAAAAATGTCAATCTAAAGAACATACTTGACAAAAAACACCTTAGGAGTGTTTATTGTGTTTACAAGTTAGAAATTTAATAGAATTGGAATATGAATTAGATTAGTTATTGTGTTTACAAGTTAGAAATTCGTTAAAATTGAAATTTGAATTTTATTTTTAACGTGTTCGATTGAGAAAAAAATTGTAATTAGTTCTTTAAATACCATCAAATGAAAGATTTTAAAATTTTTTCAAATATCAAAGGATTTCAAATTACACCAACTCTCACTTCCACCACCTACCACTTCGCTCACCGACAACCGACACTACCAACGACCCGACCACCGACCCCAACCGCCGATGCCCCGACCACACTCTCTCCGACCATCAACCGATTACCGACGCCCCTGACCGCCGACTCCCCGCCTGCTCGCAACCCCGTCGCCGCCGTCCCCGACCATTGACCGTCGTCGTCATCCGCCGCCCCCGACCACTGTCGTCGTCCGCCGCTGTCCGTAGTCAATCATCGCCACCCCGACTGCCGCCTATCGTCCGTCACCGACAGACCGCCGCCTTCCGCTGTTGCCGACAGACCCCCGCGGCTGCCCACTGATCATCACCAATGCCGCACAACCAAGATGCCGACCACTGCCACCCCTAATCGTCGACTGTCACCGATTATCATGGCCAAACCGTGTCTTGACAACAGGCATTATCGGTTCGTGGCAGTCGATTGGTGGCGGTGACGGCGACGATGGTCAGTTTTTGCCAATGGGCGTGATTGGTGGTCGCGGTTGATAGTAGGTGGTGACGGCGGCGGCGATTGGTGATATGTAGTGGCGATGATCGGTGGTTATTGATGTGGTGGCGATTTGCAATGGTGATAGATTTCAATTCCTTTATAAGTGTTTTGTCAATACAAATGCATTTAAAATTTAAATTTCCTTTATAGATTCCAATTATTTGAATTCTAAATCCTTTGACAAAAATTGAATTTCAAATGCAATTCGTTCGAATTTTAATTCAATTTCCAATTTCAACTGCAACAAATTTCGCGAATCAAACACCCCCATTAGAGTGTTTTAAGATTATGATAT
The DNA here is from genome assembly GCA_025506515.1 of Flaveria trinervia. NCBI lineage: Eukaryota > Viridiplantae > Streptophyta > Magnoliopsida > Asterales > Asteraceae > Flaveria > Flaveria trinervia. The sequence goes on along the minus strand of CM046453.1, from coordinate 24,908,877 downwards.
TCATAGCGTGTATGCGACCGGTTAATGAACTAGAAAACAAGGAACGAGTTGTTTTCCTCTATATGTATTCACACCGACTAATTCAACAGTTCAAGGGGCACTAGTCTTCGTCTTTTGCAAGTGTTTACGTTTCCAAACTGCAAACATATACATTAAATACTTTTTTTGTGAGTTGCATTGAAACAAAAATGAAATTTTCAACTATTCCGTGACAATCAGTCGAGGAAAAGTAGAAGAACCAACTCATATTTTGTTGTTTTCTAGTCATGCAAGCCACACATATTATCACCTCAACTTTCAAATTCATTTCATATTAATATGGACAAAAATAAGTTCTTTGGGAGATTCCAACCTTAGATCACTCAAACGCCCTCAAAAGCGTCAATGTCATAACGGATTTGAACCTATTCTTTCAAGACACTTGTTTCTCTTCCATCGTTAAATCTTTTTCACACGCATGCATCTCCACAATATCACATAAATTTACATTTAATGTTCACCAAACTGTTTTTAAAAAAGGGAGAAATTCATATATACATTTATAAACTTTCAATATATTATATATATTCAATTAAAAATCAAATTATTATCATATATACACACTCAAACATAATTTACTTGGAAATTATATTATTTTCTTAATTTCAAATCTATTTCATTTCTTCCGGCCAAACAAAGCCTAAGACTTTATATATTTAATAGTTTTTCCTATATTTTTAATAAAAACATACATATTTATAAGATCTAGGTGGAATGTAAAGTTTTCTTATGAAATCATAACTGGTTAGTTAATATAAATTATACTTTCAAGTACGTATATGAGGATCATAATTTATCCAATTAAGTTTTAGTTGTAGTAAATTACGATAACCTAATAAAATTCAAGATAAAACATGAGTTTATTATAAAAGTAAGGGTTTTTAGCGATTTATTTTGTAAGGTTTATACTTAAAAACTAATGCATTCAAAGCAACCAAAGAGCTCTCAGGATGCATGCATGAAGTACAAAGGAAAGTTATTTACGAAATTTTACACAACTCTGGAAAAATATGCTAAGTGTAAATTTTTCCGAAGCAAAATGATCAAATCTTTCGAATCCAAAGATAAAGTCTTTAGAAGTTTCAGAGATAAAGTCTTCCGAATCCAAATACAAATTTCTTCCAATGACAAATAAGACATGCTTTCTCTGATCATCTTTTGACAAAAGCTAAATAACTTTCCACTGCCATCTCTGAACACTTACCAACTTAGATAAGTTAGTGAAAAGGTCTATACTTTTGTCAACTGTAGGTTAAGATTATTGGTCTTAACTTTCTACTTTTGTACATTTTATCCTTTTGTAATATATTAGGATGTGAGTTGTGACATGTCATTGTCACAAGTCAAAAGACAATTTGGCTTTTAAGTAACATTAATTTTGTTGTTTTAGGTTAGTGTTTCCAGCTGCCTTCAAAGTATAGCTAACTACAAGATGTAGTAGAAAGTGTCTCAAGTACTTGTCTTTATCTTTATGCTTTGTAACACTTGTAATAAAATTTGAGATCAATATACATCATTCTTACCAAATACTATCTTGTTCTTGTTCTTGTTTTGTGTCATATGGATTTGTTTTCTAAGTATCATCAACATAAACCTGATTGCCTATTTGATCTATTAAGTGTTTTAAGTCTCTACTCATTATGAAACTAATTGTATTGACTCCCTTCAATGGTCCTACAATTGTTATTTGAGATTTTTAAGCTCTTTATTATAAGATCTCACTATCTTAATTGTTGGACCTTGAAAGATATACATGCCAATTCAATTGGTGAGTTGATGGTTGTTCTGCTGGTAATCCCACAAGTCCAAGTATTAATGGGGATGTAGAATTCACAAAGAAGACAAGTGTCGGCTAACCGCATTTGTATATGTGGAAGACATAGAACAAATGCTGACAAGTATTTGCTCTTCCGCCTTTACAAATGCGGATAGCTGAAAAGGAATGCTGACAAGTTTTGTAAATCCGCATTAACTAATGCGGATGCCCAGCAACAAATACACATAAGTGTTTGTTCATTTTCATTTGTCAATGCTCATGACCAAACACTAATGCTGAAGACAAAAGAAGAAATGATGATCAAGATCAACACATCCGCATTAGTCAATGCGGATGAACAAAGAAATGCCGATGAAGACTTAGACTAGTTCTCTGATGTGTAGGTCAGGGTTAGTTTAGTCATTTTGTAAAATGCATCTTGTCAGCCTATAAATAGAATAGAAAACCTCGTATGTGAGGTGAATATTGATAGACAATCATAATATTTTTGTTTAGTCTTTTGTTCTCAAGGTGTATTGTTATTGTATAATGCTGAAACCCTAGCATTCAATGTAATCAATCACCTTCATTAATACAAAGTGCATTTATGAGTATTTCTTCCATTCAATGTTTCTTGATTTTTTGATTCCGCCATACAATCAGTAACTCAATCATCAAATTCGATCCTTGTGATAATATCAATCTCATACCTAGTCAATTGATATAAGAGCTTTGGCTCTCGATTCTTTTTTAGATCTGCCTAGATCTAAACAGAATTTGATTGATCTGGTGATTGAGTTGCTAAAAGAGTGTTCTACTACCTCTACTTAGTAAACTGTAGAAATCTCTTCAAAGATCACTATTCATTTGTACTCATCTTCAAGAACAAACCCGTAAACAGACATTACTATAGGAACATATAAACATCTTTAGGTTTGGTTACACATAAAATTGTTTGGACTATTTGGACTAAGTTAAACATAACAATTAAACTAAGCATTATTCATCAATGTTAAATAACAACTAGTTAAAATGGTAACACATAGTTTCTCTGAACTTGATCATACTCCAAAACCACCCATGCTTAAACACAAATCTGAGTTTAAGCAATAGAAAATCAGATTCGTGAATTATATTACAGGTGTTGATTTGGACTACTAGATTTCAAAATGTAAAGGCCCTCACATTCCAGTGACTCTTTCTTCTGATCAAGCTGCAATGTACAAAACCATAAGAATTCCTATTAAGGATCTCACACTTGATGATGATGATTTCAAAAAGATAAAAGTTGATCTCAAAGCTTATTCTGTACTTACTCAAGCAATGAAAATGGATATGATAAAAAGATTAGAAAAGTATGGAACTGCTAAAGCTATTTGGGATACACTACTGATAATGTGTGAAGGCAGTAGTGAAGTTGCAGAAATTAACAAGGATAAACTTGTTAATCAATATGAAACCTTTCATCACTCCAAGGGGGAGTCAATCTCTAAACAACTACATAGATTCCTGCAGCTGGTAAATGATATAGAGATCATGGGGTTAACTTATAAAGTCAAAGAACTAAACAAGAAGATTCTTCATAGTCTTCCAGAAAGTTGGAAACAAAATGTGAGAATGCTAAAAAACACTATTGATCTAGAGAGTACCACCTTCGACATCATGATTGCCAAGATAGAAGCTCTTAAACTTCATGAGAGAAGTGGAAATCTTGGTGGACCCAGAGTTATTGAAGCTTATAAATTTCTTACAGACACCCACTTGTAGAAAATGCTTTCATTACTAAGGATGATGATTTTCTTTCCTCAAGAGATCAAGTGAAGACAACTGGTTTCATTGCAGCTCCACCAACTAACAAGCCATCAACACCATCACAACTAATAGGGTTCTCTACAACTCCCTCAACTACTCCTAGAGATCCAAGATTAGAAGAGCAAAAGGAAACTTACAATGCCTTTGTTGCTAGCTTTGAAGCTTATTACAGGATCGATATTAGTCACTTAACACTTTGTTTTTCTCTCAAACTCACCTAGAACAACACTCGGGTTAAGATAGAATCAGTAAGAGTTGATCACCATATAGAAAGTAGTAAAACAACACAGGAAGTAAATTTTCAAGGTACTTTTATATATTGCTTCTCAAATCAATAATACAAGACTCTTACAAGCAGTGTGGAATGAGTTACAAAGAGAACCTATATATAATACTACCTACAGCCGGATATACTTTGATACCAGCTGGGATCCTATAACTAAAGCCTATACTACAAGACTATAGTTTAAGGTATCTCAGATAAAGTCTTATCTGAGATTTGGTAGTCAGGACATGTCTCTGACTTACTTTTTTGTCACCAACTAAAGTTTGTAACATGTACTATCATAAAAAGGTGAACAGTGGCATAAAGTATGGTCAACTGCATGGCTCTTGAGAAAATGCCATATAGTATTAGAGGTCTGCAACGGAGTATCAGAGACCATACTTGTGTCCACTGGTTCATAGCAGTGTCTTCTAAAGGTTAAATGGCTTCGGAAGAGTAAGTACTTCCGAAGCCACTTATACTTCGGAAGAGGCTGCTTCTTCCAAGGCTTGGAGGCTTCTTTTTTTCATCATACTTCGGAAGTGGTCTTCAGCTTATTCCTCTGAGACTTGAACTTCAGAAGTATACACTTGACTTCGAAAGTAGAGATCTGTCTTCGGAAGTGATCTTTCACTTTGTCTTCAGAAGAACTCTACAACCTTCAGAAGTTCCATGCTAAGCTTCGGAAGCCTTTGCATGCAGCACCAAAATTATCTAAGTGACTTAGTTTTGATTGCATTAGCCTTCTTCTTGATCCAACAAACTCCCCCTAGGCTGATGTTACCAAAACATCACTTGTTTTTGCTTCTCAAAACTTTCAGCACCATGGAGAGTAAATATTTGTCTATCTTCTTGTTCTTCCCTGATGTGGTGCTGAGAAGTTTGTATAGATCCTTGGTAGACAGGAAGTCCAGTCTGTCACCTTGGATAACATGTACCCTCTGTTGTTGCCCTCTGAAAAGAGTTAGTTGATAGGAACTGTAATCATATCCCATCTAACTATAGGTTCCAATTCTGGACCCTCCACCATCTGTAGGAAGGCAGTGCCTTTGGTAGGAGGTCTTTTCTTGTCTTCCTGTCTTCTCAATCTCAACTCTTCTTCAATATTGGCCTTTGCAGTTAGCTCAACTAGGTGAAGTCTACTGAGATGATTTCTGATGAGTGCAACAACTTCAGAGTTGGAGGGATTGGAGAATGGCTTCTCTGCTAACTCAACAATATTAAACCTGCTGGAGTGTAGCAGAGAGGTTGCATTAAGTCTATTGATTTCACCATTCTCCCTTTCCACAACAAAGTTGTGAGAAGTTTCATCGAACCTCCACTGGACTATTTTCTTTCTAGGCACAAGAGACAGACTGGGAATCTTGTCTTCTTTCTTGGTGTCCAGCAGAGTCACCAGTTCCTTCTAAGTTTCTTCCTTCATCATTTATTGAATCTGAGTTGAGGCCTAGAAGTCTAGCTGCCTGGTCTAGTGTTCCTCTAGGTAAATCAATAAATTGATCTCTTGTGAGGGAATAAGAGGACCCATCAACATAGGTAATGTTGACAGAATCTTCATCACATGAGACTTCGCTCAGAGTTGTGCAATTGATGAGCTTGGTATTGATTACCTTGAACTCCTCAAGAGAGAGATGTTGAGAATGCTGAGGGGATAGTTTGGATGGTTGTTGGGTAGGTTGAGGTTTAGAGGTTCTGGGGAGAGTTTTAGGTTGGAGGATGGGAAGTTTAGGTGGTTGTGGTGAGAGAGTGGATATGGGTAAGGATGTTGGTTCAGTGGTGAAGGGTTCGGTTTTAATGGAGAAGGGTAGGGTTGAGGGTTCAGGTTGTGGTTGAGTGGTTGCAGTGAAGGTCATCCCCTTTACCCTTCTGTACATCTCTTTCTTCTTCCCCAACCGGATGTCAGCCTTGATTTCACTACAATCCGTTGGAGTGTCTTCTCAAACATGGGACCCACCTGCCTTCCAAAGAAGCCATGGGCCCAAAGATAGTCTTTCATCCAAGCCTTTTCACTGAGCTTCCTGGTTGCAGTGTCCCTGGCTTTTTCCTCCTCCTATTTCTTCTTCTTCTTCTTCTTCTCTTTTGTCTTTTCTCTTGCAGCCTTCTTTCTTTCGTTCTCCATTTAATCATGCTCTTTGTTGTAGAGCCAGAGGATTGTCTCATCATTGTGTGGAGAAAGTTCTTGAAGATTAAAGCCTCTGGAGAGTAGGAAATTTATCCTGTCTCTCCTCGGCTGCAGTTCAGCTTCCTTCTGTTTTTCTTCTTCTTTCTCCAAGGTCAACCTGGCTTCTTCCTCAAGTTTTAGCTGGGCTGCCTTCTCTAGATTCTCCAACTCCTCTAGTGGTAGTAGGAGTGTCTCTTCATTGGCAGCTCCTATTTGGATAAGCTGGTCAATGATCTCTTCCCTTCTCTTATTGTTGACAGCCTCCTATTTGGCTGTAGCTGGTTTTGTCCTGGCAGCTAGCAACTTCTCTGTTGGAAGTCTTCCTTTCTTCTTAAGTTTCTCAACCTTTTCCACTTCCTGAAGCTCTTCCGCAGTCATCTTTCTTTTCCCTTTATCCTTTGAAGAGTCTGACTGTGGTAGTTCTTTGAGAGTGGATTCTGATTGTGAGAGAGGTAGAGACGGTGTCTGGGATGGAGGTAGAGTCAGAAAATCCTCACTATTCACCTCAGATTCCATTTGAGGGATTGCATCTGTGATTATCAGTTCCTCGGACATTTTAAACAGTCCTTCCGCTGCTTCCATTTCAGCTTCGGAAGATTCAGCTTGTTCTTCCGAGGCTTTAACTTCAGCTTTGGAAGTTGGAGGAGATGCAGATTCTGTCCCAATTGTTTTAGTTGCTGGGCCATCAGTCCCCATTTCCCATTTGAATTGAATCGTAGGTTCCATATGGACCTTGGGTTGACTAACTTCTACCACAGTGGTAGAAGGTGCAGTCAGCCTCTGAAGCTCTTCAGCTCTGAAGTAAAGCATTGTAGCATCTGGGCTTGGCTGATCAGTGGAGGATCTCAACAGAAATTTGGTGAAGAGTCTGTAGAGATCACTGAGCATCTTTGAGTCAAGCTAAAAAATAACTTGAGATGGCTCAGACACAATAATGAGAGGAGTAGAGGAAGTTGAAGTTGAAGTGTGGCTCTGTTGTGGGTCCTCAAGTGTTTGTCTCTAAACATTCTCCCCCTTTTTGGTAGCATCATCTTGAGAGCCACATGAGCTAGAAGAAGAAGTCAATGAGACCTGAATAGGTACATGCCTAACAGACCTCTCTGTCTGTTTCTTAACTAGTTTGGCCTTAAGATTGTCAATCTCAAGTTGCTGAGTGGCGGACCTTGCTTCAAAAGTCCTAACCAAAGATTCAAGGTTTTAGACTTTAGATAGAAGGTCTTGAATTAGTAGTTGCATGCTTCCCTCATCTTCTTTTGAAGAATCACGGGGAGATGAGGTAACATACCTGGTATGTTCAGCCTCACCACCAGATGTGGTTTCTTGGCACCCTGGTTTCCCGTGCTCAGTGATGTCTCTTTCAGAGTCATCAAAGGGCTCGAATGCCGCAGATTCAGTCTGAGATATGTTACCACTATCCACAAGGTCCATTGAGGCGCCTTCTGTAGTGGCAGCCGAATCTACATGAGTCCCCTCCACATCAGTGTGACTCACCTCAGTTATAGGTTGCTGATGGGGGCTAAGATAAGGGATTTCTTCGGGCTTTGTTGATCTTGAAGAGGGTGTTATAGATCAACTTTATTGCCATGGAGAGATGTTATCTCTTCATCAATTTTGAAGAGAATGTCAGTAAAAGATAGGGAGGTTAAGCGTACTGACCCGTGACCTTGATCAATGTCTACAGGCATTGAGCCTTTGGCGGGGCTATCCCTAGTTAGCTACTCAGAAGAGTGTATATACTCATCCTGAGGGCTGCCGGTTGCGTGTCGGGTTCCTGGGTTTGAGACTGAAGAGACTCAAAACCCATATTAAGGTCAAAAGAGAAGGATGGAGAGACCTCAGACTAAGTGGGATCCCATGTTTCCACTCTAGTATTTTTGGATTGAACAGGAGGGGCTTGTTCAATAAGAGTAGATTGAATAAGGTTCGTTTGGGGCGTCTTTGATATGTGATGGTGAGGGGTGGAGAAGGCAGTGTTGGCATTGTGGTGGTGGTTGCTGGTGTCATCACTTGTGGGGTGAACAGGGATGTCACCAGGAGCTATGCGTTCAATCATACCTGGAAACAGAGTAGTGTACCTTCCAATGAAGTTGGTGGACACCTTCTTCAAGGTCTTGAAGATGGTAGGCCACATGTGGGGGACAGTCAGAGCAGCTGCACAAACAAGCATGCTCTGGTCTAACTCATAGTTGATAATGTGTTGAATGAATCTAGGATACATAAAAAATGTCTCCCTTTGTAGATTCCCAATCAGATTGGTGAACACAAATCGTGAGTAATTGAAGTGCAGGCCTCTCACCAGTCCATGAACTAAGCATCCTAGTTCATATGGGATTTGATCCCATCCTCCGGACTTGTTGGACAAGCAGTGGAGAACAACGTGCAGGAGGAACTTCCAGTTGTAGGAGAAGTTGAACTTGTAGACCGTCGACCTGCTTATGTCTCCACCATATCCCATTAGGATGTAGGTGTTGTCTAAATCTGCCTTAGGGAATTCAGTAGGAGCTCCTTCATCATGAAGCTTGAGGTGCTCCCTGATGAGTTGTTCAGTAATAATCAACTCCTGTCCATAAATGCTGGACCTTAGTACATGAATCCCATTTAGGGTTTCGGCTTGACCATTTCCCCAAAATTCGGCCATGTGGTTAGAGTAAACAGTGGGGTTAACTGTAAGAGCAGTGTAGTAAGGTGATTGGGTGAGAAAGGAGATGATTTTAGAGAAGTCGGCATCTTTTGAAGAATCAAGAAGTGCGACTTGGTTGTGCTGAGGGTTAAGTGCCATTGGAGAAAGGTGAATGTGGATGAATTTTGAGCTTGGGTACAGTTGGAGAGGAGAGAAATTTCTAGGGCAGTAAAAATTGCAAGTAAGAAGATGAAATTGAATAGTCGAGATTATTTAAAAGAGAGTGGGAAGGCGGTAATGGGGGTTAGGATAAGGTGATGTGATGGTTTAGTGGATGAATTGACAGTGGCGGTAAGGTTAAATTCAGTTAAATAATCCGACATCATTAACAAAATCTTTGCTTTTTACAGTGTGAGGCCTAGAGATTTACGTTACACAGTAGAATCTTTCTTCCGAACGTAAAACATTTTCGAAGGCAATTCTCACTTCCGAAGCAAAAATTTTTCTTCCAAAGGTTAGAGTTTCTTTCCGAATGGAGAGTTTGTAAACCTCGGAAGTTGATTTGACATGTAATCAATCGCTTCTTCCGAGACCAAAAGCTCTTCTGAGAAGAAAAATTATCCTTTGAGAAATTATGCTTCGGAAGATATAAAATAACTTCTGAGGGTTAATTTCTCTTCCGAAGAAATTTTCAGAAAGATCTTTTGTAACAGGGCTTAAATTGTATTGACAGAAGACATTACATATTAAAAGGTTTTCAAAAGAGGTGATCTAGCCAATGTTTATCATCCCAATAGCTGTTATGAGATACTTAAATCTTTGTTCATCAAAAGTTTTGGTGAACAAATCAGCATATTGTTTATTTGAGTCAACTTTGATTAGTTTATTTAGATTTTTCTCATGAATATCTCTAATGAAATGATACCTGATGTCAATATGCTTTGTCTTGGAGTGCTTCACCAGATTTTCAGTAATGGAGATAGCACTGTTGTTGTCAATATGGATATGAGTACTCATAAAGTTGAATCCATAGTCTAACATCTGATTCTGAATCCATAGCAGTTGAGTTCAGTAATGGAAATAGCATTGTTGTTGTCAATATGGATAGGAGTACTCATAAAGTTGAATCCATAGTCTAACATCTGATTCTGAATCCATAGAAGTTGATCACAGCAGCTACCGAGAATAATGTATTTAGTTTCAACAGTTGATGTAAAGACACAGGATTGTTTCTGTATTGCCATTAGATGATCCTTCCACCAAGAAATTGACATCCTTCTGATGTTGATTTCTTGTCAATATTGTAGCCACCATAGTCACTATCAGAGTATCCATAGAGATTAAAATCCTTGTTTTAGGGATACCAGAGACCTAATTTAGGTGCTCCTTTGAGGTATCTATGGATTTTCTTAACAACAGCTAAGTGAGACACCTTTGGAGCAGCCTGATATCTTGCACAAATGCAAGTAGCAAACATGATACCAGGTCTACTGGCAGTAAGATACATCAAAGAACCAATAATTTCCCTATACTAATGTTGATCAGTATCATCCCCCTCAAGGCCAGGACAAAGATTATGGTTTCTGGGTATGGGTGTCTTGGCAAGCTTGCAATCCTTCATTTCAAATCTTTCTAAGATGTCAGAGACATACTTAGATTGATTAATGAAGAACCCTTCCTTTATTTGCTTTACTTGAATTCCAAGGAAAAAGTCTATTTTTCCCATGAAACTCATATCAAACTTTTTCTTCATAATGCTCTCAAAGTCCTTACACATTTGGTCATTCGAAGAACCAAAGATGATGTCATCAACATAGACTTGAACGAGCAAGATTTCCTTTCCAGACTTTCTGATGAAGAGAGTCTTATCAATGGTACCTCTAGTGTAGCCATTCTTCAAAAGAAATTGAGACAGAGTCTCATACCACAGGCTAGGTGCTTGGTGTAGCCCATATAGAGCTTTATCCAATTTGCACACATAGTTGGGGTGCTGTGGGTCTTAAAATCCTAGAGGTTGGCATACATAGACTTCCCTATCTATATCCCCATATAGAAAGGTACACTTGACATCAAGTTGATAGACAGTGAAGTCCTTGGGTGCAGCATAAGCAAGGAAGATCCTAACTACCTCAAGTCTTGAAACTGGTGCAAAGACATCAGTATAATCAATTCCTTTCTCTTGTGTGTATCCTTGAACTACAAGTCTTGCTTTGTTCTTGATGATCAAGCCTCTATCACCTCTCTTGTTTTTGAAAACCCATTTAGTGCCTATTGGTACTTGACCAGATGGTAGCGGACATAGGTTCCATACCTTCTGTCTCTTGAATTGAAGCAGCTCCTCTTGCATCTATTCAAGCAACTACTATCTTTTAAGGCATCTTCTACCTTCTTGGGTTCCATCTGGGATAGAAAGCATGAGTACAAGCAGACATTCCCATGACGAGTCTGTCCTCTTGTTCTCATACCCTTAGTGACATCCCCTATGATGTTCTAAGCAGGATGAGTGTTATGAATCCTAAGGCAAGGAATCACTTCCAGTTGCAGAGATAGATCTAGATTGGACATATTCTGCTCAGGAACTGGAACACTCTGTCCAGCTGCTATTTCAAAATCATTCAATAAGGACTGATTAAATGAGTGAGAAACATCATCAATGGTTGGCTGTGAAGTGGTGTTAATAGTTTCCTGTCCCTTCAAAACACTACTTCCTTCTGCCTGGTGTTGTGGTGGATCACCTGATGAGTTTTGTGGCTCAGTAAGTGATTCACTTGCAGAAGCTTCACTATTCCTTGATATGGTCAAGCTATCAAATCTGTGAACGGTGGAAACTTCATTTATTGCAGTTCTTGGAGAATTTGGACTAGGTCTGGGTAGCTCAAACAGTTGATTATCAGCAGTGGCATCAACATCATTTTGAGCTCCTGTTCCAACTGAAACATTCTCACAAAAAGGTTTAGAATAGTTTGGAAACAATTCTAAATCAAAGATATGATCAGGGCCATTCCCCCTAACACAAGGAGTATGCTCATTAACAACTATGTTGGATGACTCCTCAAATTTTTGATTCTTAATGTTGTATACTCTATAAGCTTTGGAGCTAGAAGAGTACCCAACAAAGATAGCATCATCCGACTTTTTAGCAAACTTTGCTAAATTGTCTTTTGTGTTAAGTATGGTACATCTGCTGCCAAAGGACCTTAGAAAGCCAATGAACTGTGGCTCTTGTTCCATAGCTCATAAGGGGTTTTTGATGGGGCTTAACTACAAGAACTCTGTTCTGCACATAGCATGTAGTGCTGACTGCCTCTGCCCAGAATGTTAGAGGTAGTTTTGAATCAACTAACATAGTTCGAGCAGCCTCAATAAGTGTCCTGTTCCTCCTCTCAGCACACCATTTTGTTAAGGAGTTTTGGGAGCACTATATTGTCTGGTAATCCCTTTTGAGTTACAGAATGAGTCAAGAACAAAGTTCTTAAACTCAGTCCCATGATCACTTCTAATGATTTTAACCTTGTGATCAATTTAGTTTTCTATTTTAAGAATAAAAGATTTTAGTGTTTTAACAGTTTCATCTTTAGTTCTTAAAAAGAATACCCATGTGAATCTTGTAAAGTCATCAACTATCACAAAGCAATATGATTTCCTTCCAACGCTTATTATACTTGTGGGACAAAAAGATCCATGTGCAATAACTGTAATGGAGTAATGATAGAGTTAACACATTTGGATTTGTGAGATGACCTGTGTTGTTTCCCTTTTAGGCATGCAACATAGTTATCTTTGCGGAAAGACTCCTTTTTAGGCAAACCATGTACCAAGTTATTTTTAGCCAATTTATTCATTGTCTTAAAATTTACATGACACATACGTTTATGCCATAGTGTTGACTCATCACTATCAGCTTTGGAAAGAAAGCATGACACTTCACCCATTGGGGAAGCATTGTTCATATCTAGCTTGTACATATCCCCTTTCCTGGAAGATCTAAGAAGCACCAATTCCGGAGGAATTGTCATCCCAGGTTTGAGGATAATGCACTTATGTTCTTTGAAAAGCATTTGGTGCTTTTGATCACAGAATTGAGAAACACTTAACAAATTGTGTTCAAGCTGTTTGAGAAAGTGAACTTTGTCAACCTTTAATTTACCATTGAATATACTCCCTCTGCCAGAAATATATCCTCCAGCCTCACCTCCAAATTGGACAGGACCTCCATCATAGTTCTAAAACTATTAAGAATATATTTCTGATTCAAGGAATGTTTATAGATATGGAATATTTCTGATCAAATCATTCAAATCATTCATTTTATTACAATAGGTTGTTACTCCTTATATAGAGTGCAACAACCACTGCTGTTATCACGGAAAGTGACAACTGGCAGATCTATTACAAAAATAACTAAATCTTAACAAACTACTGAAATGTTCACAACTACTGAGAACGTATCAGAGTGTTAAGTATAGAATATAAAACAACTGATTAGAAACTACTGAAACTACAACGACTGAAGAACAAGCTCTTCAGTCGTTTTACAAAACTACTGAAATTAGAAATATAAAACTATGATATCACAACTACTGAAGAAGTACTCTTCTGCAGTTGTGACAAACTACTGACGCTTCAGTACTTGATCTTCAGACTTGACCTTCAGATGTTCATCAGCTGATGACTTCAGTAGATATCATCAGCACATGTCTTCAGTCTTTGTCTTCAGACTTTGTACATTAGTTGTTGATCTTCAGCACTGTAAACTCTTCAGCTGTTGTACTTCAGTACTTTGGTCTTTCAGCTTCAACACTTGTGTTCTTCAGCTGTTCAGCTTCAGTACTTGTTCTTCAGCTGTTCAGCTTCAGTACTTGTGTTCTTTAGCTGTTGTACTTCAGCACTTTAGTTCTTCAGCTGTTGAAGTCTTCAGCACTTGATCTTCAGCTGTTGAAGTCTTCAGCACTTGTCAAACTGCTGATGAGGCTTTCAGCAGTTGTTGTGATACCATGTGGGACTTAGAGGTTTTCTGATCTTGGCTCATTGGTTCTTTTGGTCCAACAACTCCCCCTCTGAACCAATGCAGCCAAAACCTCTAAATTTTTATTATCTCACTTATTGTTGGCAAAATGTTGGTCTTTTTCCTTCTTGATCAGTAGAGAAGATGAGCCATATAAGCACTGGCCTGGAAATGAGTCTCTGATGATTTGGTTGGCAAAGTATGGATGGGAACTCTATATTGGGGACTTGGACACTGAGCTGTTCCCCCATCCATGAGACTCACTTCCCTATGATGAGTCTGTACGACTCTCTTGTGTAGGCCTCAAGGAAGGTGATTTGTTCCTCCATGGTTAGCTCTTCAGCACCTCCTTCAAACAATGATTCAGGCCCATAATACTCAGACAGGTATTTGGCCTGTTTCCCATTCTTTAGCTCCACAGTTGTTATTATTCTGTAAGCAAACTCATCCGGGTGATTACCCTCTAGGAACAACTGGAGCTCATTTTTCCTGACTTCCTCAAGCCTCTTGTAAACTAACCCCTTTTTCACTATTTTGTTTTCCAGCATCTTCTGAGGGGTTAGATTAGCTTTGTAGGCTTTCTTGAAGTCCTCTAGGATTTCCCAGGGTGAAACTACAAAGACCAGAGAGATCACTTATCTACGATCTTTTCACCTGGCCAATGTATCTCTGAGGTATGTTTTTCTTATGAATTCTATGAGACCCTGGGATCAGGCCAAATCCTCACTCTTTTCTTTTGATATTGAAAGGTATGCTTGAGAATGTAAAGTCTGAGGGCTTGCTTCTATCATATTGATGATAGAAGATGTGGCTGCATAAGCTTTGTCAACTCTCTTCAGCAATTCTCATCATGCTGTTTATGAAGCTCTTCTTCTTCTAGCTTCACTTTAACCATTTGTCTTTGAATTCAGGAGTAATTGTTGAGGAGTGACTTGTGGCCTTAGGCAACTGAATCACAGCTGAGAGTGGAGGCCTATCTTCATCATCTTCTTCATCTTCTTCTAACCTCAATACCCTTCTCTCTTCTTCAAGGGTATATCATCGGCTATGGGTTTTGAGGGTAAGGAGTTGGTTTGGTGGGTTGTGATTTGGGTGGTTTTGGTGTGGGAATGTTGACAGGCTGTTCTAGCATTCTTGAGGTGAGTGTGGCTTTTGATTGCTTGGCTAGCTCAGTCCTGCTCCCAGCACCCGCTTCATTCAAAGCTTCAATAACAAGTCCCTTAGTATATGCTTCAGACGAACAGATCTTGGTGGTGATTGCCAAGATACTGTCCCTGGACCAAGCTTTGATTTTGATCATTGATCTTCCAAGATATTTTGCAATAAATCTAATCATGATCTCAAGCCTTTCTCTTTCTAACACTTCATAACTTGCTCATCTATTCTGGATTTCCTCAATCTCTAATCGTCGAATCTCAGAGTCAAGTTTATCGGTGTCATGGCCTTGCCTAAACAGCTGATCAATGATGTTGTCCATTGATCTGCTGTGTTCGGCATCAGCCTCTTTTATCAATAGCTCCAAGGATTTATCTTCAACAATATGATCATCAGCACTTTTCTTTCGCTTGTAGGTGAGCAGTGGTTGCAGTTCTTTCTCCTCCTCTTGGGCTTGCTTCTCTTCCTTCTCTTCCTGTGTTCTTTTCCTCTTCTTTTCTTTCACTGCAGTACTCTCCCCCTTTTTGGATGCATTGGTGGAAGGGGTTTGTACCGCAGAAACTGTCTTTTTCACTGCAGCATCAATCAAGGGTTGTAAAGTAGAGGAAAGCCTCTCATCAATGGCTTTAGTCACAATATCAGTGATTATGGTGTGATGAGAGGGAGGGAATTTTGAAGTACAACACCTATTTGCTCAGGAGGGTTCTGTTCCTGAGAAATAGGGCCTGAAGCAGAGGCAGGTGGTTGAGTTTGGAGTGGCTCAGTGTTTGGGGAACCTTCAAGTGAAGGTGCCATCTGTGGGTTGGTAGAGGCAGATGGTCTTTCTCCTTGTGAGAGTTGGTCAAGTAGGTTTTGCAGCCTACTAACTTTCTCTTCAAGGATTGTGTTCTGGGCAAGAACATCATAGAAAAAGCCCAGGTCATCATCAGCCGAAGCTGAATCATCTGCCCTCCTGCTTGGAGCAGGATTTACATGCACCGGGTGTAGACCAGTTGTTGCATATGCCCCTTTTGCTTGGTACTGGGGACTTCCAGCCTCAGGACACTGTCCATCATCAGCTTTGCCTCTAGGGAGGTCTTAGCAATGGTACCAGCCTCATTCTGATCATGTGCTGATTCAGAAGAGGTGGCAGCCTCACTAGATATTCTAACCTCCTTATCTACACCAGGAGATAGAAGTGGTAAACCACTGTGCTGTGGGTTCTCAATTGCACTGTGTTCCTCCCCCTCAATTGTAGAGGTGTTCCCAGTAGTAAGAGGTTTCTGGGGAGGGGGTGAGGAGTGCAGTTGAGTCAGCACTTGTGCAACTATTAAAGTTGGGCTGTGAGGGGCGGTTGTATGGGGTGAAGGGATAGAAGCAGTGTGCACCTGGGGAGGTTGGTGCTCTTCAATGGCAATCCCCTCAAGTGAGGAAGATTCCAGATGTGTAGGTACCCCTTTTGTGGTTGCTGCAGGCTCCTGTTGAGAGGAATCCTGAGCGGCTATGGCTAAGAGTCCTTATATCCACTAGGGGGTTTGGACCAGTGGATATCTCCTGCGTTTGTGTTGCAGGGGCATCCTCAGGGGACTCAATTCCCTGAGTAGCCGTTTTGGGTTTCTTTTTGGTGGGTTTGGTGGGGACTTTTGATTTGGAGGTGGTGGCTGTGGGTTCCAGCTGCGTGGGTTTTCGCAGCTTGGCAGCCAATTTCAGTGTCTGGTCAGAGTTGTGCCGGGAGTATACTTCCGGCAGAACAGCCGTAGCAGGGACTCCCAAGCCAACAAGTCCCTCAGCATTAAGCTGGTTTGTAATGATGGCCATTATGAACCGTGGATATAGTATCCAACGGTTGGCAGTTAGTTTTTGAGCCATATCCTTGAGCTCCGAAAATATTATTTCTGAAAAGTTTAACGGTTGTTGCTCAAGAATAGAGTACATTACCTGCTGCCACTTTGACGACATTTGATCCCAAGACGACGTCTTAGGAGCCAAACATACATTCACCATGTGAAAAATTAGGCGTTCGGTGTCATGGAAGTGTTTCTTCATGATAGTGGAGGCACTGAGATTGCCTTGATATCCATGTTGGGCAAAGGATAGATCTGTGGTGCCCTTCGGATATCCAGCAGGAGAAATAGCATCATCTAGATGAAGAATTTGGCGGATTATTGCAGGAGTGATGACTACTTCTTTGTTGTTGACGACCGACTGGAGAGATGGTGTGTTGTTCTCCCCAGTGGTAATAGTAACGTTCATCCAAAACTATGGAGGGATTCGGCATGTAGTATGGGATTCAGAAAATGCCGTTTTGTATTGGGACTGAACCATAAGATCGATAGCAGTATCGAACTTAGCCCAGACAGGCGATTTAGTAAGGTAGGCAACACAGTTGTGTCGCGGTTTAATTTGCATGGACGCCATTGAGAAGAGAAAGTTTTGGAGAGGAACGTTAGGTTTGAAGATGAAGCATTGAAGGATTAGGTCAGGGATATATATAGGGTACGGGTAAGAAAACACTGAAGGATGTGGTGTTAGTCATCAGTAGTTTTAAACGACTGTTGACATGGTATTATCCTTTCAGACGTTGAAACAGCTGAAGTCGTGGTGTTAGGCATCAGAAGTTAGAAAACTACTGAAGACCGTGGTTTTGACTTCAGATGATTGAAACAACTGAGGACTTGGTGTTTGTCATCAGTAGTTGTGAAACTACTGAAGACAGTGGTTTTGTCATCAGCTGTTGTAAACAACTGAAGACTTGGTATTAGTCATCAGTAGTTATAAAACTACTGAAGACATGGTATTGCTTCAGTTGTTTAGAATGAAACAGCAGTTGTACAAAACTGAAGAGAAATTTCTCATCAGCTGTTTTCGTCAATTCTTAGCTTTTCAGCTGTTTCATACTGTCCTCAACACATTCATCAGCCTTTTTGGCGGATTTCAGTTGTTTCATAGGACATCAGTACTTATCTGTTTTTACTGATTTCAGTAGTTGTAACTGCATCAGTAGTTTAGAACAGATGAAGTACTTCAGTACTTGTGAGACATTTAGCCTTCAGTAGTTATAAAAACTGCTGAGGGTAAAAGAACTCATCAGTACTTATATGTGACATGGTTACCAATGATCACCAGTAATATTACTGAAATCATCAGTAGGTGTCACTTATTCTAGCTGCAGCATACCAAGCCTTAACACAAGGTTTTGGAAAGTAGAACTATCCAAAGGCTTAGTAAAAATATCTGCAAGCTCATCAGCACTAGGCACAAACTTAGGATCAATCAGACCTTTTTCAAAACAATCCCGAATAAAATGATGTCTGATCTCTATATGTTTGGTCCGAGAGTGCTGGACAGGATTTTGACAATACACAAGCTGAAGCACTATCCATTAATAATGAGTCTTAGTCTCTGTAATGCCATAATCCAGAAGTTGGTTCTGAAGCCAGAGTACCTGAGAAGTGCAACTTGTAGCAGCAATGTACTCGGCTTCAGCAGTTGATGTAGCAACTGATGTTTGTTTCTTACTCTGCCAAGAAATCAAGCAGTTGCCTAGGAATTGACAACCACCAGAAGTTGACTTTCTAGTCAACTTGCACCCTGCATAGTCACTATCTGAAAAAGCAACTAATTTACCAGAATGTCCAGTAAAATACCATAAACCTAGAGATGGAGTGCCTTGCAGATATCTAAATATCCTCTTGACTGCAATCAGATGAGACTCTTTAGGTGCAGCCTGAAATCTAGCACAAACACATGTAGCAACATAATATCTGGTCTAGAAGCTGTTAAATACATCAAGGACCCAATCATACATCTGTAAAGTGTTTCATCAACCACTTTACCTTTCTGATCTGTATCCAGTTGTGTGGTGCTGCACATGGGGGTAGAACAAGGCTTACATTTTTGTAAATCAAACTTTTGCAAAAGATCTTTTGTGTATTTGGACTGATGAATGAAAATTCCATCAGTCTTTTGTTTGATTTGCAACCCCAGAAAGAACTGTAACTCTCCCATGGCACTCATTTCAAACTTCTGTTGCATCAACTTTGTAAAGGCATCACACAACTTTGGATCAGAGGATGCAAAAATGATATCATCTACATAAATTTGAACAAGTAGATTATGCTGCCCAGCTTTCTTAATGAATAAAGTCTTATCTATGGAGCCTCTAGTGAAATTATTTTCCATAAGAAAGTTTGATAATGTCTCATACCAGGCTCTAGGAGCTTCTTTTAACCCATAAAGAGCCTTATCAAGCTTATACACCCAATTAGGATGTTTATTGTCCTCAAAGCCTGGAGGTTGACATACATAAACCTCTTCTTTAATTTTTCCATACAAAAATGCACTTTTGACATCCATTTGAAAAACTTTAAGGTTTTGATAAGCAGCATAAGCTAAAAACAATCGAATTGCTTCCAGTCTGGCTACAGGGGCAAAGGTTTCATCATAATCAATACCTTCTTCTTGTGCAACCCCTGAACAACCAGTCTGGCTTTGTTCTTAACAATAAGCCCATTTTCATCAGTTTTGTTCCTAAACACCCATTTAGTGCCTATTGCACACTTACCTGGAGGTAGAGGAACCAGTTCCCACACTTGCTGTTTCTTGAACTGAAGAAGCTCAAGCTGCATGGCATCAACCCATCCATTGTCCTTTAAAGCAATGTGATAATTCTTTGGCTCTTGCTGACTGATGAAGAGAGCATAGAAGCATAAATTTGACAATTGACTTCTTGTTGATACTCCAGCAGTGATATCACCAATGATTTGAGACATAGGGTATTCTTCAGATCTTGATACACAATGAGATCTGTGCAAGTGTTTGTAGCAGGCTCAGCAGTAACAGATGGTGATGGTGAATCATTTCCTTGAAACCAATCAGTGGATGGTAATTCAAAGGAAGTTGAATTCGAAGAGATCTCATCAGAATTTGTTGTGGATGGTGCTACTGGAGCTACAGGAACATCAGGTCTAGCTGAATCAGGCAGTTGATCACTAAACCTGAAGAGGTGAGTACGGCAATCATCATCATCATCAGCGCCAGCAGTACCACCAGGTGGTGAACTGTTGACAGGAGCAACAGCAGGAGTTTGATAAGGAACATATTGCAGTATGTCCAAATCAAATAGCTCCACAGGGCTTTGTGGAATCTTGTCCTTTGGAGATTCATTGAACTTAACATGTAGAGTTTCTTCAACCATCTTTGTTCTGCAGTTGAAGACTCTGTAAGCCTTGCAAGTAGATGAATAACCAACAAAATACCCTGCATCCACCTTAGGATCAAATTTATGGAGTTGATCCTTTGTGTTGAGAATAAAACAGGGACACCCAAATGCTTTGAAAAATGAAATCAGAGGAGCCAAATGATGGAGGACTTCATAAGGAGTCTTCATCAACCTCTGATTTACTAAAACTCTATTTTGCACATAGCAAGCTGTGTTGACAGCTTCAGCCCAAAAGGTCAGTGGCAAACCAGAGTCAGCCAGCATGGACCTTGCAGCTTCAATGAGGGTCCTGTTCTTTCTCTCCACTACTCCATTTGTTCTGGAGTCCTTGGAATGCTAAACTGCCTTTTGATTCCCTTTGAAAGATAGAAGTCATCAAGTGTATGATTTCTGAATTCAGTTCCATTGTCACTCCTAATACACTTGACTGGAAGGGAATACTGCTTCTCAATACAACACAAAGTGAATAATCTTCTGAGCAACCTCATCCTCGAATGTAGAAAGAATTCCATACAAATCTGGAGTAATCATCCACAATTACCAGACAGTATTTCTTCTTGCCATGCTCATTACTTTCACAGGACCAAATAGATCCATATGCAGTAATTGCAAGCAGGCAGTGGACTTAGGCACTTCAATAGGAGGGAATGAGACTTTGTGCTATTTTCCTTTTAACAAGCAGTGCAGGTTTCATCACAGTGGAACTCCTTTATTGTAAGCCTCTGACTAAACTATTGTGGGTAAGTTGATTCATGTTTTTGAGATTAACATGACCAAGCCTTCTGTGCCACAGTTTAGATTCTTGAGAAGAGGCTTTGGAAAATAGGCAAGGATTGCCTCTTAGATATATTTTCTTGGAGAGATCTAAGGCATACACTCTTCCTGTCCTGTTGGCTTTCAGGAGAGTGTGATCATCCAACACCTTATCAATCAAATGCAGAACTTTGGATGACAGAATCCTACAGTTCTGACTGGTGAAAAGAGCAACATGGCCTTTATCACACATTTGACTGACACTCAAGAGATTGTACTTGAGATTTTCCACATGATTAACATCATCAACTTGATTTCTCCATTGGAGACAAAGCCTTTACCAATGATGTAGCCCCTAGCATCATTGCCAAAGAAACAAATCCTTTCTTTCCTTGAGAGTTGTCATGAAGAAGAGAGCTGTTCCCAGTCATGTGCATAGATCCCCCACTGTCTACATACCAGATGCTACTTTGGCATGTTGGAGAACCCTGCAAAAATAAACAATCAGTTAGTTTTAGAGACCCAAACCTTTTTGGTTTTGGGCCTGGTCTCATCAATAGATGGTAAACTAATAGGTTTATTTGAAACAACAGCCTGAGAGGAAGAAGATGGTGAAGAAGAGGAATCCTTTGGCTTGGACCTCCTTTTCTGTGGTTTCAACATAGGAGCATCTAGTGGTTAACTCTACCCAACAGATGTTGAACCATCATAACCAGCTGTGTCTGATTTTGTGATAAAGCTTTCAGCTCATCAGACACATTGCCAGTGGAGTTTGATAAGTTCCTATGTTGCACCTTCTTCTTCTGAGCACTCTCAGCTGTCACCTGTTTAACCCCTTCCTTTTTGGATTTCTTTGAAGACTTAAGGGTTACAGGATTTGATGTTGCTGATACAAATGTGGTCTCAAACTCATTTTTCATTTTTACCATTTTCTCTTTAATTTCTTCTTTTTGTTTGAGTTTGGAACCTCTTTTGTACCAACAATCATCTGTAAGATGATTGAACAAACCACATACATCACATGGTTTCTTCTTCATCTTAGGTTGATCATCAACTAAAGAGGGTGAAGCAACTGGAGACTTGCTCTTCAGTGCTTTGGAAGCATTGTTTGCTTTCTTGACTTCCTCTTTAGTAGCCTTCAAACTCTTTCTACTGATAGTTTCTTCTTTTTAGTACTAACAGTAGTTGGAGTTTGAACTTCAGGTGTTAAATCCTGCTCTCTAGTCCTTTCAGGACTTTCAGAATTTACTCCTGAGTTGATCAACTCATTGATCATGTGAGTGTCAGCATTTGAACCATCAACATCAGCTGATAGGTTCAGAGAGGGCTTGATGCTAACTGCTACTTCTGATTGTGCTGTATCAGAAAGTAGATCACACGATGAGATGGATTGGTTATCACTCTCACCATCAGATTCTACCTCTGCTCTTGGGGTAAAATCTGTAGGTGGAGCAGTGTGATTGTAACCAATGCCAAACTTCACATTGGAAGCAGATTGCTTACTAAGAAGCATTTCAAAACCTTTGCATGATTGTACCCATCTATCACACTCTACCTGGGTAACTTTTCTATTGCAAGGTTTCTTTTTGAGATCTTTGTACTTCTCTAGAAGTACCTCTTCTCTAGCCTTATCATCAATTATTTGGCATTTCAGTTTATAAATCTCATCATTTTTATCTTTAAGCACAGACTCAAACTTAGCTTTTCTTTTGGAAAAAAATTGTTCTAGCTTAATGTTCTTATTAATTAGAGCTACATTTGCTTCTCTAATGGAGGCAAATGCTGCTATGCATGGTTCAGAACATAATTTGGCTTTTGCCTCAGAGGATACCTGTGATACCTGAGGTGCAGAAGCATTAGAAAATGAAGTATCAGCAGACTCCAAAGCCATAAGAGCTAGATTCCCAAAAGGACTGTCACCACCATGTTGACCAGCACCTGAGAACAGTTGTTCATGACCAGATGTCATCTGGTAAACTGCTCCAGTCAACAACTCCTGGGGTGAAGAAGCTGTGTTGTCGAGATTGAGTTTGTTGTTGAGATTGGGATGGCTGAGGTTCTGGTAGTGCATGAGGTTGTGATGCCATAGGAACTTGAACTTGATTTGAATGTGGCATGTAATAACAAGGGTAAGGATATGGCATTTGACCCTGAGGAACAAAATATGCCGGAGATTGTTGTTGAGGATGATGACTAGAAGTGACAGGATGTTGCCCTCTGTGTTGTTGACTATTGCCAGGAAAAGTCACAAAGGGTGCAGTGGAGTTAGATCCAGTTGATCTACACTCTCTTGCAAAGTGTCCAAGCCTTTGGCATTTGTGACACCTCAACTTGCACTTGTCAAAACCAACTTTGGTTTTGCCAGAGAGTCCTGGGAATTTTCTTCCAGTTCTTTTGTAGAACTTCTAAGATCTGATATTTATCAAGGCCATCTGGCTCAAAATATCCATCTCTTCTAAGTCGTCATCAGCAATCCCCTTGAGATCATCCATAATGAAGCATAATTGTCATTATTACACCCAGTAAACTGACCATCAACACTCACAAATGCAGAATCAGAAGTGTTTGAAGAGAAATTAATATGCTCATCATACTGCCATTCAGATGAAGCATATTCTGACTCATGACCGACCAAGGCAGTGTTGCCTGGTACAAAGTCTTCATTGAGCTTTCCAGATGAAGACAACTTTCTCTTCTGTTCTATCTCTCTCTCAAACGTGAGCAGTTTCCCATGGAGTTGGGTGAGAGATAGTTTGTCCAAACTTGCACTGGAGCGTAGGACAATAGTATAGTGTCCCATCTCTCAGGCAGTGATCTGAGAATTCTGTTATTCATCTAAATATTTGTGTACTCAAGTTTGACCATTTTAGTTCAGAGATTAAACAAGAGAACCGCTCAAATGTTGAGTCAGTGTCTCACCCTTTCTATGAGAGAATGTCTCATATTGTTAGGCAAGAATTTCTCTATTATTTGCCAGGACCTCATCTGTTCCTCCAAATTGTTCTTTCAAGGCATTCCAGAGGTCATGGGCAGTTTCATGATGCATTAGCCCAGAATAGATTTCATTGGGCAGTGCCATGGCCAGAATTCCATGGGCTTTTGCATCAATTTCAAGCAACTTCTTATCCTCATCTGAGTATTGCTCCCTCCTCTTCGGAACCATTTGATTGGTTTCTGGTTATTCACCATAGGCTTGTGTGGACCATGTACCACTGATGTCCAACAACCTGCGCTGTTAACAGATAGGTGATGGAGCATTCGTCGTTGCCATATGTTATACTCATTCCTATCCAGCATTGGTGGCTTGGTTGAGGAACCAGTATTGTGAGAATCATTGGAGGGAGTAGTCATTTTCAGTTCAAAACAATTTAATTCAAGCTTTTAAAAGTTTTACACAGACCACAACAAACTCAATGAAAACCAAGAAAAGATCTCAGGATGAATGACCAGAGATACAGAAAATTCAATCTCTATAACCGTTTCTTGCAAAAACAAAAGCTAATTCAATCAAACTTAGATCTTGAATAGCAGTTTCAATGATCAATTATTAGATCGATCAATGATTAACCTGCTCTGATACCATTTGACAGGATCAGCGATCACAAGTTTGATGTATTAGAGTTCAAAGCAGCGGAATAAGAACAGGAATTAGACAATTGTAGCAAGAAATCGATACTTGTATGCATTAAGAGCACATACGGTTATAGTGAGAGAATATATTTCTGATTCAAGGAATGTTTATAGATATGGAATATTTCTGATCAAATCATTCAAATCATTCATTTTATTACAATAGGTTGTTACTCCTTATATAGAGTGCAACACCACTGCTGTTATCACAGAAAGTGACACTGGCAGATCTATTACAAAAATAACTAAATCTTAACAAACTACTGAAATGTTCATAACTACTGAGAACATATCAGAGTGTTAAGTACAGAATATAAAACAACTGATTAGAAACTACTGAAACTACAACGACTGAAGAATAAGCTCTTCAGTCGTTTTACAAAACTACTGAAACTAGAAATATAAAACTATTGATATCACAACTACTGAAGAAGTACTCTTCAGCAGTTGTGACAAACTACTGACGCTTCAGTACTTGATCTTCAGACTTTGACCTTCAGATGTTTCATCAGCTGATGACTTCAGTAGATATCATCAGCTGATGTCTTCAGTCTTTGTCTTCAGACTTTGTACATCAGTTGTTGATCTTTAGCACTTGTAACTCTTCAGCTGTTGTACTTCAGTACTTTGTCTTTCAGCTTCAGCACTTGTGTTCTTCAGCTGTTCAGCTTTAGTACTTGTGTTCTTCAGCTGTTCAGCTTCAGTACTTGTGTTCTTCAGCTGTTGTACTTCAGCACTTTAGTTCTTCAGCTGTTGAAGTCTTCAGCACTTGATCTTCAGCTGTTGAAGTCTTCAGCACTTGTCAAACTGCTGATGAGGCTTTCAGCAGTTGTTGTGATACCATGTGGGACTTAGAGGTTTTCTGATCTTGGCTCATTGGTTCTTTTGGTCCACAGGGACCAAAAAGATCCATGTGCAATAACTGTAATGGAGTAGTGATAGAGTTAACACATTTGGATTTGTGAGATGACCTGTGTGTTTCCCTTTTAGGCATGCAACATAGTTATCTTTGCGGAAAGACTCCTTTTTAGGCAAACCATGTACCAAGTTATTTTTAGCCAATTTATTCATTGTCTTAAAATTTACATGACACATCGTTTATGCCATAGTGTTGACTCATCACTATCAGCTTTGGAAAGAAAGCATGATACTTCACCCATTGGGGAAGCATTGTTCATATCTAGCTTATACATATCCCCTTTCCTGGAAGATCTAAGAAGCACCAATTCCGAGGAATTGTCATCCCAGGTTGAGGATAATGCACTTATGTTCTTTGAAAAGCATTTGGTGCTTTTGATCACATAATTGAGAAACACTTAACAAATTGTGTTCAAGCTGTTTGAGAAAGTGAACTTTGTCAACCTTTAATTTACCATTGGATATACTCCCTCTGCCAGAATATATCCTCCAGCCTCACCTCCAAATTGGACAGGACCTCCATCATAGTTCTAAAACTATTGAGGAGAGATATGTTCCCTGTCATGTGCCTGGAGCATCCACTGTCCACAATCCAGACATTTTTGTTCTTGTCATATGGATTTCCCTACACATAAGATGAGTTTGTTAGTTTTGTTTGGAAGCCCAAGCCTTGCTGGTCTTGGGTTCTTCCAAGATAGTGACATAATTGAACCAAATGTTGTGCATGGGGGTTCAATAGAGGTCTTTGAAGAAGAGGTTTGGGCTGCACTCTCTTCCTTGATCTTCCAGTCCATCCTTTGGTTGATCTTGGAGGATGAGCTTGTTGAAGCTTTTGCAGCATGGCCATCTTCCGAAGCTTCTTTCTTTTCAGAAGAAGCCTTCACCACCTTTTTCTTCCAAAGCAGTCTTCTTCTGGGAGGTTTCAAGGGAGCTTTTCTGTTCTTCCGAACCTTAGTAGCTTTTGCTTCCGAAGCCATTTTCCCTTCGGAAGAGAGAGTTTCTTCTGAAAGCAACCTGGCTTCCAAAACTAGCTTTCCCTTTTTCGTCACTTGAATCGTTTGAAAAGGTCCAAATGTGAAACCTTCCTGACTCCTTCTTTTCTAACATTATTTGCATAATGTTGCTTGCAGGATTGTAGTAACAATCTTTTTCCATGTGGTTTTGCAGACCGCACATTATGCATGCAATGTTAGTTCTTTGGGAATGTGAGGGCTGCTGTTTCTTGGGCTTCTTTTCTTCATCAACAACTTTTTCCTTCAACTTCTGATCCTTTGACAGGACAGGAGTGCTGGTATTAACCCTTTCCTGATTCAGAAGTACCTAACACTTGGAATCCAGCTGAGATAAAGACACCCTTCTGCTTTGGGTCAATCTTCAGCTTGGACTCAGCCACCTTTTTGGCAGTTCTTCTAGCAGTTTTAGCTTTGCTTCTTCTGGCCTTAATAGTTAGGATTTGTTCTTCACAGGAGGAGATGGGTACATCTACCTGTTCTTTCCCTGTGGGTACCCAGATGTGTGGGTACCCCTTCTATGGTGGCTGCAGGCTCCTTTTGAGAGGAATCCTGAGCGGCTGTGGCTGGTAGTCTCTGATACTGCTGGGGGGTTTAAGCCAGCAAGTATATCCTGCCTTGGTGGTACAGGAGCATCTTCAGGGGACTCATCTCCCTGAATAGCTGTTTTGGGGTGTTTTGGTTTTGGTTTAGTGGGGACTTTGGTTCTGGTGGTGGAAGCTGTGGGTTCCCTGTGCTTGGGCTTTAGCATTCGGGCAGCTTCTTTGAGTGTAAGGTCTGAGTTATGCCTGGAGTATACCTCAGCCAAAACAGCTGGTGCAGGGACTCCAAGACCAACAAGGCCATCAGATTTTAATTCATCTAAATAATGGCCATCAGAACCTGGGATATAATGGCCATCGGTTTGCCGCAGGTTTCTGAGCCAAGTTCTTTATTTCTAGAAACACGATTTCAGAAAATTTTCGTTGGTGTTCTAGAATAGAATACAATACCTGTTGCCATTGGGATGACATTTGATCCCAAGAAGATGTCTTGGAGGCTAAGCAGACATTTACTATGTGAAAAATCTTTCTCAGCGTCATGGAAATGTTTCTTGAGAATGGTTGTAGCCCGAAGATCACCTTCATACCCATGATTGATAAATGACATATCTGTTATACCCTTTGGGTATTCAGTCACAGCGGTGGAGTCGTGTAAGTGTAATTCCTGACGAATGATGTCGGCTGTGACGACCACTGGTTTCTGGTTGACAAGGGACCGAACAGAGATTTGACCGGTAGACTCATCAGTATGAACAAAAGCATTTGACCAGAATTGACTGAGGGATTCAGGGTAGATGGTCGGATTCAAGAGAAAGGCTGTGCAATATGGGGAATCCACCATTAAGTCAATGGCATTATCATATTTGTTCCAGAAAGCCGACTCGGTAAGGTAAGTAACGCAGTTGTGTCGTGGTTTCAGACTCATGGTCGCCATGTTTGAGAGAGAGAAGCTCAGAAAATAACGGCTAATGAAACATTTGAGAAGAGGACAGGTATTTATAGGGTAGGGGTGAGAAAATGACTGAAGGGTTTGGTGTTAGTCATCAGTAGTTTTAAACCGACTGTTGACATGGTATTACCCTTTCAGACGTTCAAACAGCTGAAGTCGTGGTTTTAGGCATCAGCAGTTATAAAACTACTGAAGACCATGGTTTTGACTTCAGATAATGAAACAATTGAGGACTTGGTGTTTGTCATCAGTAGTTGTGAAACTACTGAAGACAGTGGTTTTGTCATCAGTTGTTGTAAACAGCTGAAGACTTGGTGTTAGTCATCAGTAGTTATAAAACTACTGAAGACATGGTTTTGCTTCAGTTGTTTAGAATGAAACAGCAGTTGTAGAAACAACTGAAGAGAAAGTTCTCTTCAGTAGTTTTCGTCAATTCATAGCCTTTCAGCTGTTTCATACTGTCCTCAACACTTACTCATCAGACTTTGCATCTGCTTTTCAGGTGTTCCATAGGACGTCAGTACTTATATGTTTGTACTGATTTCAGTAGTTGTAACTACATCAGTAGTTGTAACTACATCAGTGGTTTAGAACAGATAAAGTACTTCAGTACTTGTGAGGCATTTAGCCGTCAGTAGTTATAAAACTACTGAAGGTGAAAGAACTCATCAGTACTTATATGTGACATGGTTACCAATGATCACCAGTAATTATTACTGAAATCATCAGTAGGTGTCACTTATTCTAGCTGCAGCATACCAAGCCTTAACACAAGGTTTTGGAAAGTAGAACTATCCAAAGGCTTAGTAAAAATATCTGCAAGCTCATCAGCACTAGGCACAAACTTAGGATCAATCAGACCTTTTTCAAAACAATCCGAATAAAGTGATGTCTGATCTCTATATGTTTGGTCCGAGAGTGCTGGACAGGATTTTTGACAATACACAGAGCTGAAGCACTATCCATTAATAATGGAGTCTTAGTCTCTGTAATGCCATAATCCAGAAGTTGGTTCTGAAGCCAGAGTACCTGAGAAGTGCAACTTGCAGCAGCAATGTACTCGGCTTCAGCAGTTGATGTAGCAACAGATGTTTGTTTCTTACTCTGCCAAGAAATCAAACAGTTGCCTAGGAATTGACAACCACTAGAAGTTGACTTTCTAGTTAACTTGCACCCTGCATAGTCACTATCTGAAAAAGCAACTAATTTGCAAGAGTGTCCAGTGGAATACCATAAACCCAGAGATTGTGTACCTTGCAAATATCTAACGATTCTCTTGACTGCAATCAAATGAGACTCTTTAGGAGCAGCCTGAAATCTAGCACAAACACATGTAGCAAACATAAATCTGGTCTAGAAGCTATTAAATACATCAAGGACCCAATCATACATCTGTAAAGTGTTTCATCAACAGCTTTACCTTTTGATCAGCATCCAGTTGTGTGGTGTTGCACATGGGAGTAGAACAGGGCTTACAGTTTTGTAAATCAAACTTATTCAAAAGATCTTTTGTATATTTTGACTGATGAATAAAGGTTCCATCAGCCTTTTGTTTAATTTGCAAGCCTAGAAAGAACTGTAATTCTCCCATTGCACTCATTTCAAACCTCTTTTTCATTAATGTTGTAAAATCATCACACAACTGGGGATCAGAGGATGCAAAAATGATATCATCAACATAAATCTGAACAAGTAGCTTATGCTGATCCACCTTCTTAATAAACAATTTTTTTATCAATGGAGCCTCTAGTGAAATTATTCTTAAGAAGAAAAGTGGAAAGTGTCTCATACCAGGCTCTGGCAGCTTGTTTCAACCCATAAAGAGCCTTATCAAGTTTATACACCCATTCAGGATGTTTATTATCCTCAAAACCAGGTGGTTGACACACATAAACTTCTTCCTTTATTTTACCATATAGAAATGCACTTTTGACATCCATTTGAAAAACTTTAAGATTGTGGAATGCAGCATAGGCTAAAAACAATCTGATTGCCTCTAGTCTGGCTACAGGGGCAAAGGTTTCATCATAGTCAATACCTTCTTCTTGTGAAAACCCCTGTACAACCAGTCTAGCCTTGTTCTTAACAATAAGCCCATTTTCATTAGTTTTATTCCTAAACACCCATTTAGTGCCTATTGCACACTTACCTGGGGGAAGAGGAACCAGTTCCCACACTTGCTGTTTCTTGAACTGAAGTAGCTCAAGCTGCATGACTTCAACCCATCCATTGTCTCTCAAAGCAACATGGTAGTTCTTTGGCTCTAGCTGACTGATAAGAGAGCATAGAAGCAGAAGTTAGACAATTGACTTCTTGTTGAAACACCAGCATTGATATCACCAATAATCTGAGACATTGGGTGATTCTTCAGTTCTTGATAAACAATGAGATCTGTGCAAGTGTTTGTAGGACCTTCAGCAGCAGCAGATGTTGATGCAGACTCTTGAAACCAAGAATTAGATGGTAACTCAAAAGATGTAGAGGAATAAGAGATCTCATCAGCATTTGTTGTGAATGTAACTGCTGAAGCTACAGGAACATCAAATTTAGCAGACACAGGCAGTTGGTCACTAAACTTGAATAGGTGAGTATTGATATTATCACCATCATCATCATCAATACCACCAGGTGGAAGACATGCTGCAGAAGATGATTTATCCACAGGATCTGCAACAGCTGGAGGTTGATAAGGAACATATTGCAGTATGTCCAAATCAAACAACTCCACAGGGTTTTGTGGAATCTTGTCCGTAGGAGATTCATTAAACTTCACATGCAAAGTCTCTTCAACTATCTTTGTTATGCAGTTGAAGACTCTGTATGCCTTGCAAGTAGATGAATAACCAACAAAATACCCTGCATCCACCTTAGGAATAAATTTTTGGAGTTGATCCTTTGTGTTGAGAATAAAACAGAGACACCCAAATGCTTTGAAAAATGAAATTAGAGGAGCCAAGTGATGGAGAACTTCATATGGAGTCTTCATCAACCTCTGATTTACTAAGACTCTATTCTGCACATAGCAAGCTGTGTTAACAGCTTCAGCCCAGAAGGTCAGTGGCAAACCAGAGTTAGCCAGCTTGGACCTTGCAGCTTCAATTAGGGTCCTGTTCTTCCTCTCCACTACACCATTTTGTTCTGGAGTCCTTCGTATGCTAAACTGCCTTTTGATTCCCTTTGAAAAATAGAAGTCATCAAGTGTATGGTTTCTGAATTTAGTTCCATTATCACTCCTAATACACTTGACTGGAAGGGAATACTGCTTCTCACATACAACACAAAGTGAATAATCTTCTGAGCAACCTCATCCTTTGAATGTAGAAAGAAAGTCCATACAAATCTGGAGTAATCATCCACAATTACCAGACAGTATTTCTTCTTTGCCATGCTCATCACTCTCATAGGACCAAATAGATCCATATGCAGTAATTGCAAGCAGGCAATGGACTTAGGCTCTTCAATAGGAGGGAATGAGACTTTAAGCTGTTTTCCTTTTAAACAAGCAGTGCAGGTTTCATCACAGTGGAACTCCTTTATTGGTAAGCCTCTAACTAAACTATTGTGGATTAGCTGATTCATGTTTTTGAAATTAACATGACCCAGCCTTCTGTGCCACAGTTTAGATTCTTGATAAGAGGCTTTGGAAAATAGGCAAGGATTGCCTCTGAGATCTATTTTCTTGGAAAGATCTAAGGCATACACTCTTCCTGTCCTGTTGGCTCTCAGGAGAGTGTGATCATCCAACACCTTATCAATCAAATGCAGAACTTTGGATGACAGAATCCTACAGTTCTGACTGGTGAAAAGAGCAACATGGCCTTTATCACACATTTGACTGACACTCAAGAGATTGTACTTGAGATTTTCCACATGATTAACATCATCAAACTCTATTTCTCCATTGGAGACAAAGCCGTTTCCAATGATGTAACCCCTAGCATCATTGCCAAAAGAAACAAACCCCTTCTTTCCTTGAGAGTAGTCATGAAGAAGAGAGCTGTTCCCAGTCATGTGCATAGATCCCCCACTGTCTACATACTATATGCTACTTTGGCATGTTGAAGAACCCTGCAATAATAAACAATCAGTTAGTTTTGGAGACCCAAACCTTTTTGGTTTTGGGCCTGGTCTCATCAACAGACGGTAAACTAACAGGTTTATTGGAAACAACAGCCTGAGAGGAAGAAGATGGTGAAGAAGAGGAATCCTTTCGCTTGGACCTCCTTTTCTGTGGTTTCAACATAGGAGCATCTAATTGGTTAACTCTTCCCAATAGATGTTGAACCATCATAACCAGCTGTGTCTGATTTTGTGATAAAGCTTTCAGCTCATCAGACACATTGCCAGTGGAGTTTGATAAGTTCCTATGTTGCACCTTCTTCTTCTGAGCAATCTCAGCTGTTATCTGTTTACCCCTTCCTTTTTGGATTTCTTTATGGACTTAAGGGTTACAGGATTTGATGTTGCTGATACAAATGCGGTCTCAAACTCAGTTTTCATTTTAACCATTTTGTCTTTATTTCCTCTTTATGTTTGAGTTTGGATCCTCTTTTGTACCAGCAATCATCTGTAAGATGATTGAACAAACCACATACTTCACATGGTTTCTTCTTCATCTTATGTTGATCATCAACTAAGAGGATGAACAACTGAAGACCTGCTCTTCAGTGCTTTGGAAGCATTGTTTGCTTTCTTGACTTCCTCTTTTGTAGTCTTTAAACTCTTTCTACTGACAGTTTTCTTCTTTTCAGTACTGGCAGTAGTTGGAGTTTGAACTTTAGGTGTTAAATCTTGCTCTCTAGTCCTTTCAGGACTTTTAGAATTAACTCCTGAGTTGATCAACTCATTGATCATGTGAGTGTCAGCAGTGGAACCATCAACATCAGCTGATAGGTTCAAAGAGGGCTTGATGCTGACTGCTACTTCTGATTGTGCTGTATCAGAAGGTAGATCACATGATGTGATGGATTGGTTATCACTCTCACCATCAGATTCTACCTCTGCTCTTGGGGTAAAATCTGTAGGTGGAGCAGTGTGATTGTAACCAATTCCAAACTTCACATTGGAAGCAGATTGCTTACTAAGAAGCATTTCAAAACCTTTGCATGATTGTACCCATCGATCACACTCCACTTGGGTGACTGCAAGGGTTTCTTTGAGATCTTTATACTTCTCTAGAAGTATCTCTTCCCTAGCCTTATCATCAGTTATTTGGCATTTAAGTTTGTAAATCTCATCATTCTTATCATTAAGCACAGACTCAAATTCAGCTTTGCTTTTGGAAATTATTTGTTCTAGCTCAATGTTCTTGTTAATCAAAGCTACATTTGCTTCTCTAATAGATGCAAATGCTGCTATGCATGTTTCAGAACATAATTTGGCTTTTGCCTCAGAGGATACCTGTGATACCTTTGGTGTAGAGGCATTAGTGGATGAAGTATCAGTAGAATCCAAAGCCATAAGAGCTATATTTCCAAAGGGACTTTCACCACCATGTTGACCAGCACCTGAAAATAGTTGTTCATGACCAGACAAGTCATCTGGTAAACTGCTCCAGTCAACAACTCCTGGGGTGAAGAAGCTGTGTTGTTGAGGTTGAGTTTGCTGATGAGATTGGGAAGGTTGTGGTTCAGGCAATGCTTGTGGTTGTTGTGCAATTGGAGCTTGAACAGGATTTGGTTGAGGCATATAATAGCAGGGATAAGGATATGACATTTGACCCTGTGGAACAAAGTATGCAGGAGACCTAGGATGTGAATGATGACCAGAACCAGCAGGATGTTGCCCTCTGTTTTGTGGACTACTACTAGGAAATGTCACAAAGGGTGCAAAAGAGTTAGATCCAGTTGATCTACACTCTCTTGCAAAGTGTCCCAGCCTTTGGCATTTGTGACACCTCAACTTACTCTTGTCAAAACCAACTTTGGTTTTGCCAGAGAGTCCAGGAAATTTCCTGCCAGTTCTCTTATAGAACTTCTGAGATCTGATATTAATCAATGCCATTTGGCTCAGAATATCCATCTCTTCTAGATCATCATCAGCTATTCCTTTCAAATCATCCATGATAAAGCATAGATTGTCACTATTACTGCCAGAATGACTCTCAATACCAACAAATGCATGATCAGAACTATTTGAAGAGAAATCAATATGCTCATCATAATTGTTTTCAGATGCAGCATATTCTGACTCATGACCAACCAAGGCAGTATTCCCTGGTACAAAGTCATCAGTGAGCTTTCCTGATGAGTACAGTTTCCTCTTCTGCTCTATCTCTCTTTCGAATGTGAGCAGTTTCCCATGAAGTTGGGTGAGAGATAGGCTATCCAGATTTGCACTGGAGCGCAGGACAATAGTGTATGTGTCCCATCTCTCAGGCAGTGATCTGAGGAACCTGTTATTCATCTGGCTATTGGTGTATTCCTGTTTCACCATTTTCAGCTCAGAGATCAAGCAGGAAAAACGCTCAAACTGTTGAGTCAGTGTCTCACCCTTTCTATGAGAGAATGTCTCATATTGTTAGGCAAGGATTTCTCTGTTGTTTGCTAAGACCTCATCTGTGCCACCGAATTGTTCCTTCAGGGCATTCCAGAGATCATGAGCAGTTTCATGATGCATAAGCCCTGAATAGATTTCATTAGGCAGTGCCATGGCCAGAATTCCATGGGCTTTAGCATCAATCTCAAACAGTTTCCGATCTTCATCAGAGTATTGTTCCTTCTTCTTCGGAACCATTTGATTGGTTTCCGGATTGTTCACCATAGGCTTATGTGGTCCATGTACCACAGAGAGAATTCTGCAGATATATTTCATTCAATATTCGCTTTCGTGGTAACGGAATGTCACACGTACAATTAGGTCGACACCTCTTATATAAGAGATGTGACGTCTGCTGATGTCACTTGATAGCGACATCTAACAGAATTATTCCAACTGAAACACAACTACTGAAGATGTCAAAACAGCTGACATCTTCTTACAAAAATACTAAGTGTTATCAGTTACTACAACTACTGAAAAACATAAAACTACTAATACTACAACGATTGAAGAACAAGCTCTTCAGTCGTTTTACAAAACTACTGAAAGTAAAA
Source organism: Flaveria trinervia (assembly GCA_025506515.1). NCBI lineage: Eukaryota > Viridiplantae > Streptophyta > Magnoliopsida > Asterales > Asteraceae > Flaveria > Flaveria trinervia. The sequence goes on along the minus strand of CM046453.1, from coordinate 24,873,968 downwards.
ACATAAAACTACTGATATCACAACTACTGAAGAAGTACTCTTCAGCTGTTGTGACAAACTACTGAAACTTTAGTACTTGGTCTTCAGACTTGAACTTCAGACGTTTCATCAGCTGATGACTTCAGTAGATGTCATCAGCTCATGTCTTCAGTCTTTGTCTTCAGACTTTGTACACCAGTTGTTGATCTTCAGCACTTGTAGACTCTTCAGCTGTTGTACTTTAGTACTTGGTCTTCAGCTTCAGCACTTGTGTTCTTCAGCTGTTCAGCTTCAGCACTTGTGTTCTTCAGCTGTTCAGCTTCAGCACTTGTGTTCTTCAGCTGTTGAGCTTCAGCACTTTAGTCTTCAGCTGTTGAAGTCTTCAGTACTTGATCTTCAGTTGTTGAAGTCTTCAGCACTTGTCGAACTGCTGATGAAGCCTTCAGCAGTTGTTGTGATATCATGTGGGACTTAGAGGTTTTCTGATCTTGGCTCATTGGTTCTTTTAGTCCAACATGGGTTTTCTTTCTTTATGCCAAATCTGAAACAGCTGAATTATTAAAAGAATTTATCATTAAAGTTGAAAATCAATTAGACAACAAGTGAAAATTATAAGAAGTGATAATGGAACAGAATTCAGAAATGCTAACATTGAAATGTTTTATGCACAAAAAGGGATAGCTCATCAGTTCAGTGCTCCCAGAACTCCTCAACAAAATGGAGTTGCTGAAAGGAAGAATAGAACACTATTTGAAGCTGCTTGTTCTATGTTAGCTGATGCAAAAATACCTATCACTTTTTGGGATGAAGCAATATCAACTATGTGTTTCGTTCAGAATCGAATCTTAATTGTCAAAGATAAACTGAAAACTCCATATGAGTTAATGTTTGGCAGAAAACCGAACATAAACTTTTTAAAATCATTTGGTTGTCCTGTTATGATTCTTAATTCAAGTGATCAATTAGGATGCAAAATATGATAATGGATTTTTCGTTGGATATTCATCATTTTCAAAAGCCTATTGAGTCTATAACTCTAGGATGAATGTAATCCTTGAAACATTCAACGTTAAATTTATGGAAAATTCTTTTCCATCAGTTTCAAGTGGTCCTGCATGGTTATTTGATCTAGATTCATTATCAAACCTTTTCAATCCAATTTGTTTGATCAACCAAATTGTCTTAATTCTACAGATAAGAAGATCTCAAGAGGAGATCTTGGATCTTTCAGTGAAGATTCAGATTCTGATGACCCAGATGATTCAAGCTCAGACTACCCATTTTTATCATTTGTCAAGGATTTAACAATTCAAAACCATGAAAATACAGTTTCAGATCATTCAGAGTCAATTAATCAGGAAGAATCACAAAATATTCCTAATGATGGTAATGAGTTTGTGATACCTGAGTCTGGAACATCATCCATTTCAGGTGATGTAGTTGATACAGGTAACTTTGATTACTTTGTCAATTCACCTACTCATGTTCCAAACTTCATTCCACATTCTTCTACTTTGATACATGAGTTTTCCAACTTGAATCAAACAAATCTGGATGTTAATGTTCAATGTGATGAGATTACTACATCTCGTATTCACAAGAATCATCCAATTTCTCAGATTATTGGTTCATTGTATGAGAGAACAACAAGGAGTAAATCAGAACAAGCAAACGTATGCTTATACTCTTGTTTTCTTTCTCAAATTGTTCCTAAAAATGTTACCGAAGCATTAAAGGACAATGGTTGGATAGAAGCCATGCAAGAAGAATTACTTCAATTCCGCAAACAAGAAGTGTGGAATTTGGTGGATCTACCTGAAGGAGAAAATGTAATTGGCACGGAATGGTTATTTAGAAATAAAACTGATGATCGTGGTGTTGTAATAAAGAACAAAGCAAGACTTGTTGCACAAGGATACACACAGGAAGAAGGTATAGATTATGATAAAGTGTTTGCACCAGTTGCAAGACTTGAATCTATTCGAGTTTTTCTGGCTTATGCTTCATTCATGAAATTTAAGGTGTATCAAATGGATGTAAAGGGTGCATTTTTATATGGTCCAATTACTGATGATGTATTTGTGAAGCAACCTCCAGGCTTTGAGGATGCACAATTTCCACATCGAGTATATAAACCGAGTAAAGCTTTATATGGACTTCATCAAGCCCCTAGAATTTGGTATGAGACGTTATCACAACACTTAATCCAACATGGATACACACGAGTAAAAATTGATCATACTTTATTCATAAAGAAGGACAATAATGATCTTTTATGTGTACAAGTGTATGTTGATGATATCATATTTGGTTCTACATGTCCAAAATTGTGCAATGAATTTGAAGAAATAATGAAATCTCGATTTCAAATGAGTTCTATGGGAGAGATTAACTTCTTTCTTGGACTTCAAGTCAAGCAAACTACAGATGGAATCTTCATCAATCAAGAAAACTTTGTTGACAAGCTCTTAAAGAAATTTAAGTTGCAAGACTGTCAGTCCATACAAACTCCAGCAGATGTTAACACCAAGATTGAACCTGATCCAAAAGAAAAATCTATTGACCAAACGTTATACAGATCAATGATTGGATCTTTGATGTATCTTACTGCATCTAGACCAGACATTATGTATGTTGTTTGTGTATGTGCCAGGTATCAATCAGACCCGAAAGAATCCCACTTAATTGCTGTCAAAAGAATATTCAGGTATCTCAAAGGTAAACCAGCCTTAGGGCTTTGGTATCCTTACGAGGGAAACTTTGAATTATATGGATATAATGATAGTGATTATGGTGGATGTTGTGAAGATAGAAAATCTACTTCGGGTGGGTGTCAATTTCTTGGTCCCAGATTAGTCTCATGGCAATGCAAGAAACAAACATATGTCTCTGTTTCAACTGCAGAAGCTGAGTACATTGCTACCTCAGCAGGATGTTCTCAAATCCTTTGGTTGCAGAATCAATTACTAGATTATGGATTCAACTTTCTTAAAACACCAATCTATATTGATAACACAGCTGCTATGTTCATAACAGCTAATCCTGTTCAACACTCAAAAACAAAACATATCGAAATTCGATATCATTTTCTTAGAGATAACTCTAAAAAAGGATTAATCATATTGATTCAAATTGCAACACAAAAACAATTGGCAGATCTATTTACTAAAGCCTTCCTACCAGGACGGTTTGAGTACTTAGTAGAATCAATTGGTCTTATAAATCATATGTGATCTCCCTAAATCAAAAGATCATAATAAATGATACTCTCATTGTGAATTGCCTGTTTATATTTTTGTGTGTGTGATTTTATGTTTTTCATAGAAAAATCAAATACAAAAATATATATCAAAAATAAAAAAATATTTTTTTGGAAAGGATTATGTTTTGCAATATGTGAGAAATGATAATACATTAGTGAGATCAGTTGCATACTTCACTCATTCATAAAGTCTAGACATGATCAGATATGATGTGTAGCTAATATCTGACTATTATGCTGAAAAGTAAATTCTTGTGATCAAACTAAACATACATGCTTGTGTGTATTCATCTGAGTACTTTTGAGTTGCTTTAGCTTTTCAGAATGAATGTTTGTTAAGATACATCTCTCACACCTGTTGAAACTATGTGAAATCATGAGATCTGTTACAAAGCATCATTTCACTTCTCTGTTATGAGTCATCATAGACTTGAAGTATGAGATATCCTCTGTTGTAAGTCATTACAGACCTGGATTCTCTTTTTGATGCAAAAAGATGCCAATGTGCACAACCAATTCAAAAGAATAGTCAGAGCTGATCAAATGGTTATCCATGATCATCCTCTATTAACTAAGTAACATGAACTCTAATGATATCTATGTTTCAGGTAATAAGTTGAGCATGTGTTCTTTCTTACATTTCATAATGATAGTTAATTCTCTTAGTCTCTGCATGTTTTACATCATGTCATATCTAAATCAACACTAATCAATCCAAGAATTGAAAAGTAAGTGAGTTGATAGTTGTGTCAAAATCACTCATTGTCTGTCCTTAGATCTTGTATCTCCTTTGCTGTGATATCACTGACCTGGAACATACTTGATCAGGATTTATTCATTGTCTATGACTATCCACATTCATTTTCTTTTAATGTGCTGATCTTCATTAATATGATCTCTCTGCAGACATTTATTCTATGTTTAATATTAGATTTTAATTCTATTTTCATTTTTCTTTTATGCATGTCTTTGTGTGTGACGGCAATGTCTCAGTGTCATGTGTGATCTTATTCTCTTCATAAGAAACTTATAAGTTTTTCAAACTTAAAAGTTTAGGGGGAGTAATAAATGAAAGAGTTGTTCTTAGAAAATATTCAATAATCATAATCAAAATTTGAAATGTTGAATTGAAAGGATGATGCTTTATGTTCAAAGTATTTGTGTAAATTGAAAATAGAATGTGTTTGACAATTACAATATGAATATATATAATCTTTACAAATAAATGATTTTTAAGTTGAAAATTAGATGATATTTGATGTTATGATGAGACTAAAATGAAGGGACAAAAGAAATTAAAAAGAAATTAAAAAGAAATACAAAATAAAAAATAAAAAAATAAAAATCTTATAAATTGAAAGTGAAAAATGCAAAAAGTTCAAAATTTGGGGATCTAAATGGTAAAAAATGTGAAAGTGAAGAAATTGGAAATCATAAGTGTTTAAATCATGAAATTCAACTCATGCACCTAAACAGTGCATATGCACCTCAATAGGAGCATGATGAAATTTTCAGGATTATACAAGTGTTGGACGTTTCCCATGCGTCTAAACAGTTGTAATACATCTGAAAATTACAAGGGTTGGGCGTTTGTGATAATCCCATGCGTCTAAATAGTGTGTTAGACGTATGTGATATCACATGCGTCTGCATAGTTTCAAAACTTCAAGTGTTAGACGGTTTACAAAGTCCATGCGACTGAACAGTGCAAAAGCGCCTAAACAGTGCTTATGCGACTGAACAGTTCTCATGTGTCTGACTTAAAAGGCACAACAGTGCTCATGCGTCTAACAAAATAAGTGAATTCTAGGTTTTCATACGCCCAAACAGGGACCATACGTCCAAACAGGGCTCATTCGCCTAAAATTTCACTTATATATATTGAACACTTATGCGTATTTCTCATTCACTCTTCAAAATTCTTAGAACCAAAACCCTTGAACTGCGACTGTCGAGCATCATTACATCCGTATTTCATCTGAAATCGAATCAAATCATTTGAGTATACATTGCATTTGAATATATAAATGTAAGTTTATGATTCAAATACATAAATTTTGGATTAAATCAGTGATTTGTAAGAGACGGTTGAATGCTATTTGGGCGTTCGAAACAATATAATCCAAGTTTAAACAGATCAAATAAGTATTATATCAAAAATTGATACTGGGTTAGTGATGAGAACACATTTGCGAGTCTGATGATGTATTGTTTTGATGTTAAAGTGAATTTTTTTTTGAAATCAGTCGACTCTGCATAAGTCGAAGAAGAAGAACATGAACAGACAGTCAGTTTTTGAACAAAAATAAATAAAAAAATAAAAAAATAAAATTAAAATTAAATCAAAATTGAAATGTTAAATAATTAATTCAAAATGAATTAAGATAAATTTCAAAAGTCAAATAATACAAATTCGAAAGTAATACAAATTGAAATCTTAATTCATAAGTAAAAATAAAAAGTAAAAATAAAAAGGTCAAATTCAAAGGTTAAAAATTAAAAGTCATATATAGAAATAAATTTCATTAAATCAATATTCAATGTTTTCATAATTCTTTTGTTGTGTTTTGCAGATGGCAGAATTAAAATTTGAGCCAAAGCACAATGTACCTGTTTTTTTAGATGATGAAAACAGAGAAGCTACGGGATATAAAGACAATATCAGATTTTTACTCAGAACAAAATATGTTTATGCCATATGTGCAAGGCCTATGATAAATGGAAGAATGATTAAAAAATTCTGGAGAACTACTCAAGTTGAAAGAGATGATCAAGGAAATAAAGTTTTAAGAGCCTTTATCACTTCAGAAAGAATGCTAGAAGTTTCTGAAGAAGCAATTAGACAAGCTTTAAGACTGGGAGATAATGATCCTGAAGATTTATCTGAATATACATTTAATGAATGTAGAGAAGTGTTTCTACACATGGGGCATCCAGATCATTTCCCTAAGAAACAATTTTTCAGACCTCGTGTATTTAAGCATTGGAAGCTTTTATGCTATATCTTTCAACATTGCATGTCAAAAAGAAGTGCGGGTTGGGATTCATTCCCTGTTGACATTGCATTTCCAATTGTAGCATTATCCACAAACAGAAGATTTAATATGGCTAAATGGATAATGAATGGATTCATTTTTAATCTGGAAAGAGAAGTAAGGCATAAGTATTTTATGTACCCAAGATTTCTTCAACTTCTCATTAATGATGCAAATCTAGATCTGTATGCTGCTGATGTTATTGGTAATAGGATTCAGTTAGGGCACATGTCAGAGAGTGTGTACAAAAGACTGCCAATGATAACGGGTGCTCAAAACATTCCAGTTTTTGATTATATCAGGAATGTATCAATGTATGAAGTTGATATTACTCAGCCACACTTTCATCTAACTGAAGAAGAACCAATAGATCCAAATGATTTGATTGAAGATGTAGAAGTTGATGAAGAAAGTGATGAGATATGTCAGAAGTTTCATCAAGTGAAGAAAGTGATGATGATGATGATGAAAATGATGATGTTACTAAAGTAAATCAAGAAGGAAATGAAGAAGGAAATGTTGAAGATACTGAAAATGAGCCACAGGCTATGATTGAAGAAAATGTTGAGGAAGCTATAACAGAAAAAATTCTCAAAATCAAACATCGGATTCTGATTTTATCAATGATATTTCATTCAATCCAGTATTTGAAATTGATGAAAATGAAGGAGCAGAAGAAATACCTATTAGTATGTCACAAAATGTGTCTATACAAATAGAGGAAATAGTTGAAGTTGATGTGATTGAAAGATTGAAAGAAGAAAATGTAAACAAAGAAAAGGGATTGAAAAGTTGAAAGTTGAAAATGAAAGAATGAATGCTTGTGAAAAAGAAATTCAAAAGCTCAAAGATGAAAATTTAAAGTTGTCTGAAGAAAATATGTTAAAAGATGAAAAGATTGTTAGTTTTGCCCAAGATAGAGAAGATGTGATAAAGAACTTTGAAGTTATGATTAAAGATTATGGTAGTCTTGAGGAGAAATTCAAGAAGTTATCTGAAGAAAATGAAAATCTTAAAGCTGAATTGATAAAGGAAAGAGAAGCTTAGAAAGCTATATCTCCAGTACATATGATTAGTACTGAGGTGCAGAGTGAAGAAAATCTTGAACAAAGAAAAAGCAAATGGAAAGTAAATGAATTAGAAGATGTTGATCAAACTGAATCCTCTTCTAAATTTCAAAGAACTGAAGAATTGGTTGAAGAGCAAAATGTTCAAGAACAGATTGATGCTTTAGATGATATTGAAGAAATATATAATGATGATTGGTATGATGAAGTTCTTGAGAATGAACATATTGATGAAGCTGAATTTGTCTCACAGTTCTCTTCACAAGAACATATACAAGAACAAGATGAAGTACCACAAGATTTTGAAGAAAAATATAACTATCTTGTGAACATGAAATACAATAGAGTGTATTTGGATGGACTGATTGTTTCTCAAATTAATGATGAATATGAGAAATGCATCTATGCTGAGTTAGTTTCTTCAATAGATCCAAATGAGATAGTGGTTGAGCATGGTGAATGGATAAGAACATAGGAGGTTATAAATGTAGAAGAACTGTCTAGTTCTGAGCTGCACCATCCTTATCCTGATGATATGAGTATTCCTGCTCTTAGATCATGGTTGCAAGCTAGAAATTATCCATGGAGGAAGCTGAAGAGATTACAATCTGTATCCCTAAGAAATCTTGTAAGAAGCTTTCAAGAAACTGAGAAACAAATGAAGAAGATGATAGTGCTTGATACAGATAACCCTCAGTATCTTGAGATAACAAAAAGAACAAGAATGTTGAAGCCTCAGGAAATAAAACAAATGTCAAGACTTGATGATTCTCACACTCATAGAAAAGAATTGATGGAAATGTTTGTTGATCCTGAAAGACAAACCTATAAAGCATCAACTGATCAAAGGAATATTCTCGATAGTTCAAGAACAACAGGAGATTTAGTAAGAAATATATTGCAGAAAGGACAATCAGTTGCTGAACTGTTGAATGCAATGATTGCTCCAGATTTTACAAACCAAGTAAAGATCATTGCATGGAAGTATGATGAAGTGTTTGATGCCTTCTTGATAAAGAGAGTAAATGCTGTATGTGACGTTTATCATTTTTACTCTAGTATCGTAAAACTTCCGGTGCAAGACTTAAAAGAGCTAAATAGACTACCTCTGATCAATCCTAATGATTCAAAACGTGGGAAGATGTTTGTAGAATTATTAAGACGTGGTCTGGATAGATCAAGTAATTTTCTTAACACAAGATGCGATCAAGAAGACAAGGAGTATTTTGTTACTTTGAAGAAAAACAAGAAACGTAAGGGAGTTCAATTAGAAGAAGAACATTCGTTGATAGAATTCTGTGATAAATATTTTGAAAAAGTTACAACTCCTGGACTAAAAGTGATTGAAGGTAATCAAAACTCAAAGCCAATTCTCAGATGGTTTTATAACACTGAGACATTTGAGCTGAAGTTAGTCCGAAATCTAGAAAGATGGGATGAGGACATGATTACTTTATTTGGAGTTTTTGAGCTAAAACTGTTACATCCAAATTATATCTCATTTTTGTCAGTACAAAAATTTATAAAGTATCTCCTGAAGTGGCTGAGCAAGACAAGAAATATTTCATTTCTATTATCAATGTGATGAACGCTGCCATGGAAAGAATTTCTTTGAGAAAAGCGCTTGCGTATGCCAACATTGTTAAGAAAGATATTAAAGATATTGAATTCATGAGAATATCAAGAAAATGGGTCTTAGAAGTGTATTCAAAGGAAAGTAACAAACCCATTGAGTTATATGCTAACATTGATATTTTATATCTTTCAAAAGATACATTGGAAAGAATGGTTAAGATGGAGATTAAAACAAATGAAGCTAAACCAGATAAGGCATTCTTGCAAGTAAATTCAAGTCGGCTATATCAAAAGCTTTGAAAGAGTTAGAAATATACAAACAGAAGCCAATGTTCACAGTCAAAGACGAACCAACAGATTTCTTTGAATGATGAAGTCAAGGCTGAAGATAGAATTGAAGATAGAGTCAGCAGTCAAGCTTAAAGATTTTGAAGTCTGAAGACCATGTCAATCTTAGGGGGAGTATTGTTAAGTGCTCGAAGAAAGATTAACATGTTGTCTTTATTCGCCTTTTGATATTTTGTAATAGTATAGGGACTATTTCTGTAATTTGTTAGTTCCTTTACTTTGTGTTTTGAGTATAAATAGCTTAGATTTGCAGGTAAATAAAAAGAATACACAAGATATTCGAATCTGCTTTTCATACTTGTAATTGTCTTAGCTTGATATGAATGAAAACTTGAATTTTATTGATATCTTGTTTTGATTTGATTACTTTGTGTGAATTTCATTGAATTGTGTTACAACTCATCACAGATATATTCATTTGATCCTATCAGCAACTGTTAAGGATGATTGATAAAGAGTTTCCTAAGTCTTCATCCATACAAGCTATGAAGAAACATGCTCAGAGGTTGTATGCTCTCAGATTTACATTCGAATATCAAAAAGAGAGAGTGAGAATTTGGCCTGACCCCAGAGTAAGTGACAGAATTCACAAAATGAAGATTCCAAGTAGATACAATGGCCAAGTAAAGAAGATTGTAGATGCTGTGATAATACTGGCCATTGTAGGGTCACCCTGGGAAATTCTTGATGACTTCAAGAGAGCTTACAAGTCTAAAATGACTCCACAAACTTTACTAGAAAACAAAATGGTTAAGAAGGGGTTAATCTACAAGAAGCTTGAAGAAATAAGAAGAAATGAGCTCTAGTAATTGCTTGAAGGCACTCATCCTGATGAGTTTGCATATAGAGAGATAACAACTGTGATGCTGAAAAATGGAAAGCATATTAAGTACTTATCTGAGTACTATGGGCCTGAGTTCTTCTTTGAAAGTGGAGCTGAAGAACTCACAATCGAAGAACAAGTTTTTTTCCTTGAGGCTTATGTCAGAGAGTCTTACAGACTTATTATTGGGAAGTAGGTTTCATGGATGGGGTAACAGCTCTGTGTCCAATTCCCCAAGATAGAGTTCCCATTCATCCTTTGCCAATCAAACCTTCTAAAATCTCTTCCCTGGCCTGAGCGTATTATTTGAAGAATTCTAAGCTGATCCAGACTTTGTTTCTGCTAATAAGTGGGACCTCAATAATTTTAAAGGTTTTTGGCTGCATTGGTTCAGGGGGAGTTTGTTGGACCAAAAGAACCAATGAGCCAGATCAGAAAAACCTTTAAGTCCCACAGACATCAAAACAACTGAAGTGATCTACAACTGTTGAAGATAAAGTCTGAAGATCAAGTTCTCAGAAGTTGTCACAACAGCTGAAGTAGTTCTCTTTAGTAGTTGTGATGGTTTATATTTAAGTAGTTTGTAATCAGTAGTTTTATTATGTAAAACATTTGAAGTTCTTATACTTCAGATGCTATAACTTTAGTAGTTATAATGTTAGTTTATACTTAGCTTCTAATGAAGGTGTCCTTAGTTGTTGTGGACATCTTCAGTAGTTTAGTTTAATTTCAGTTGTTTATATAAATCAGTTAGATGTCACTATCATGTGACGTCAGCTGATGTCACATTCCTTATAAAAGGAATGTTGACCTAATTTCCCTAAAGGGGAAGCTTGTGCATGAATGAAAACATTCTTTTTGCAGAAAACTCTCTCTCTATAACTGTTACTGTTTGATTGAATATTCATATTATTCTTGCTAGAATTTCGTCTAATTCGTGTGCTATTCCGCTGCAAATCCTAATCTAATTGATCAAACTAGATCTCGATCCCTTCAAGGTCGGAGTGTCAAACATAACTATATGCGAATGGACACTCCGAATGAACTTCAGTCGCACAATTGAGCTAGGCCCAAGATTCAATTGCACGATTGAATTATTTGGTGACTTAGTCGCACGATTGACTCAACCGCATGGCTTAACACACAACTAAGTTCAGTCGTAAGCTCAATCGCACGACTGAACTCAGCCGCAGGCTCAATCGCACCACTGAACTCAGTCGTATGGTTCAATCGCACAATTGAACCAGTTTAATCTAAAACAGTTAAAGATTCAATTTTTCATCTCCTATACAGAACTCTAATGTTTATGTTTCATGTGTTACAACAATATGGCTGAGAGATGGACTATGAGCACTAAGCCCATCATCTATGCTCATCTTGATGCTACATCTCGGAATGCTTCTGAGTTCACAAGGATTATTGCCTTCTTCCATAGATCAAAGATCTACAACCCTATTCTACCCCATGCATTCCATACAGATCTATTAAGCAGGCATTCTGGGAAGGTGCCAGGGTTGACCGGTCTGTTAAGCCACACCGTATACGGAACTCCATATTCGGACAAGAGATCGAGATTACGGAGGATGATCTGAGGCGGGTCTTAGATCTGGATGAGGACAGAGGCTACCCAACTAAGCTACATCCCCTAACGGTCCGAGGATGCTTTTTAAGGATCAAGTACGCCGGTGACATAAATGCCGGTGTACTAAACAAGAGCAACATGTGCCCACAATTCAACTATTAGGCACATGTGATCCTTATGTGTATAGCTTCAGGCGGGGAGGATTTGATGAAATGTACAACCAATCTTGAATGCATATATTGCACTGGTACTGAACCATCCGTTTAGTTTTTCACGCATGCTCTTCTCTTACATGATAGAGAACCTCGAGGCCAAGGGAAAGGAAGGCTTATGCGTGTACCCACAGTTTCTGCAAATGATTATCGATGAGAAGCTTCCTATGCTACCATTTTTTATCTCCTTCTCTAATAATAAGGCTCTTTCACTAACATGGGCATTCAGTAATGGTAGTGCGACAGCCTCCTCAAATCCTATTTTGGCAAGGTCTTGAATGCCTTCCTCTTGTGCATGTAAGAAATACTACCCCCTCTCCTCTTGATCATGAGCATCTTGAGGCCGGGGTTATAACACCAGCTAATGATTCTCTTGTCAGCCTCCTTTTTGCTCAACCCTTCCAAGTTTTGGAATAGGGGAGTCAGTTCTTCAGGCTGCTTTTCTTTTACAAACCATTCCTCTTTATCCATCTCAAAAACATCTCCATCTAAGTCTCCTTTTTTGGCTACATATACCAGTGGCCTCTCATCAACCTCATAAAACTCTAATCATAGTCAACCAACTAGTCATCATCTTCCTCTTCATTGATTAGCCCTTTGCCTTTTTTAGCTCCCCTTTCAACTGATTTCTCCCTCACTACCTCCTCACCAACCAATTCCTTGTCTATATCAAACCCCATATTGACAAACCCGGCTTCCATTATCTCCTCCATATTCTCCATAGATTCATTCTCCTTCTCTACTCCAGAGCCTCCTACACCTTTAGTCGCTGCACCAGATGTTCCCTCTCCTGCCTTGGAGGATGTACCCATATTAAAAAATGGGTATTTGGAAATGTCAGTTTAAATCACCTAACTCAGATTGAGTTAGTTGACTGGGCAGGTCGACAATAGCTTTTAACTAATTTATTTGCTCCAACAGCTTATTTATCATCAAGCTTTGATCCCTCAACATCTTCTTCATCCCTTCAATCACCTCATCCTTTTGACTCTCTTGCATCTTTTGATTATCTAGTTTTTTTTCATCCTGCTCAGCTCATTAGCAAGAGAGCTGTTGAGGTTTAGAATCACATCCTCATCTAAACCACCTCTTTCTTCTCTACTTGAGGTTTTTGTAAATGCTTAGTGTCTTTGTTTGGTTCTCCTTTCAGACTCTCCTACATCAGCTTTCTTTTTCGAACTTCTCTATTTCTCAAGCCTTATCTCCTCAGCCCTTTCATTCACCTCCTCTTCGAAGTCATAATCCTTTTCCTTCATATATCTTTTCCTTTTCTTAGCAGCATATGTCTGTTGTGCCCGAGTCTCCTCAGCTCTCTTATTTTCCAACTCGTCCACCCTCGTGATATAATTCCATCTTTTAGGTGGGTACATGTTTTCCCACAGATGGTTGATCTATGCACTGAAGTCATGACAGATGGCACAATGATCTGTGAAAATACGAGTGTTCAGCTGCATCAACCTTTTAACCTCCCCGTGTCTTGGCACATTAGAAATTAGATCATCAAATATCATCTACAGAAATCTTGGATACAGCAGCCACTTATCCTTCTTCAGCGCCATCACATTTTCTGCCATACAGGCAAATATCAGGCTAGCAATGTTTGCTTTCTCTCCTTTATAGCGTAACACCATGGCTGTTGCCCAGCCTACATTCAGCCCATCTGATCCACCTTTACGGTTATCCAAACACATAATAAAGACGTGGGCTATGTATCTCCATTCCTTTGAAAGGAAGGACCACTTGATCTCTTTTCGTGTGCCAAAGGCTGGTCCCTCATATTCCATACTCCTAAATGCCGCAAACACCTCCACACCAGTCATAGAGACTTCCTCTCCTAAATCTTCATCTAGTATTAGGATCCTCCAGACTATCTCAGCTATAATAGACACCTCATTCTCCAAACCTTTAGCAGTAATCCTCTATGTGTTTCCTCTCGTATCATACTCAGCTGATCTCCAAAAAACTCTGATGTGAAGATCATAGATGAAAAAGCATTAAATTAATTTCGCTAGTTTCGGCAGGCGAAACTATAGTTTTGCTTGGAAAAGCACATTAGTTTCGGAAAGACAGTGAAGTAGATTTGACAAGCCAAAACTATAGTTTCGGCACAACAAAACTAAAGTTTAGTCAACGAAACTGTTAAGTTCACTCGGACAGCATAACCTCACAGTTTTGCAAAAAATACATGAACTTTCGTTCAGTTTTGTTGGACTATAGGTACCTTCGCAGTAAGAACTGCGAAGGTACCAAGAGCCTCGATCGAATAGACCCACAGTGTTGCAGTATTAACTAGATTAAGTTGTGGTTCTGAGTTCGAAACTCACATGCGAGCAAGAAATAACGTTTAATCGATAACAGAATCACAGAATGTCAAGCTTGCACACGGAGGCCACAGAACAACCCTAAGAAGTCTAAACGTTCGATTGTGCAAAAATGAGAAAGTAATTCTGCAAAATGGGTTAAATAGCAAATAGTTTCACAGACAGCGAAACTGGAGTTTCACCAGGAGAAGCTACAATTTCCCCAGGCGAAGCTGCAATTTCGCCAGGCGAAACTCTAGTAAAAAATGACTTCGCACAGAGTGAGAGTACCGAACGAAACTGCATTTTCACTCTGCGAAATTGTCTGCGAAAGTATAATTTCATTGAACTTTAAAAGATGGTAGAAAAAAATATTATAATTATTATATTATATTTTATTAAGACCGAGAATTAAATAAATCATGAGATCACATCCTCAGGATATACTTTAGCACAAAGATGAATTTAATCATGGACAAATAATAAGATCACACTTATAAATGAATCTAATCACGGTTTTTGAATGAATTTGAAATTATCAAACATATCAATAATGATTGCTCATATGTTTGTCCACTTAAACCCATGCCCTATCTTTTTCAACAAGCAGTAGATGATTCGTTAAGGGTCGATTAAATGCCTTAGAATGCTAGGACCCCACAATCATTTGGCAAAAACCCCTCACCCAACGATAGGATTTCTTGAATTTTGTAATGATCTTTATAGAGCAAGGCTTGTGCATTAGTGTGCAAGTGATTATTAACTGAATATAACATTCTGTGGTGAATTCAATATTTAGATAATTTGACGCTACTTAGATGAAAATGGTGAGAGCTCCAGGTCTATACTCATGTATAACAAAGGAGATGACCATTTAAACATGTGTCGATGAGAGCTCTAGGTTAGTACTATCATACAACAAAGGAGATCATCACTCCAGGTCAGTACTTCCGTATAGCAGAGGAGATTAGCACAAACACAAGACACATAAATACACCAATCATGGCTCAAATATATGGCTTATATAATTTGTATCATGGTGTGTGAAAGATCAATTCTCAATCCAATTTTTGTTGGGACTCAGTTTTTGTGTAGGCCAAAATGATTGTGTAAATCTAGACGTCCTTAAGCATATATTTTAATTTAAATCATTATGTTGTTGTCTACTTTATTCTTCAGGCTGAGTCTACCAAGAATCTCATTAAAGAATATGTTTGTTTTCTATTATTTGCAATTAAAATAAAATGTAAATCAGATAACAGCATCAGTTACTATCATTTCTCATTTTAAACGCCAATCATGCACAAACAAGCATATCCAGAAGATATACAATCATTTCCGGTCATCTCGACTCAAGTTCCCAAATCTCTTGTCATTTTTAATTACTTACTCTGCCCCTAAATTTCAACACCTAAGAAAGATGTGGAATATTATTATTATTATTATTATTATTATGATTTGATTTTTTTATTTAAGAAAACAGTAAGTTTAAAGAAAAAGAGATTTAAAAAGATATTAACCCTAGCATAGAGTTCAATTCATAAAAGCGAGGTTTATCAAATGTTTTTTGTGAAAAGATCTGCCTTTTGATTTTTTGTGTCAATGGGAATAATATCAATAAAATTCTTTTCCTGAGCATCACGGATTGCATGAATATGTGTTTCAATGTGCTTGGTTCGAGAATGATGAATAGGATTCGTAGCGATTCCAATGGCTGCTTCGTTGTCACAAAACAATGGTGTTTGGAGAAAGTTGATTCCATAGTCAATCATCTGGTGTTGTATCTAAAGAACTTGTGAACAACAACTAGAGCAATAATGTATTCTGCTTCTCCTGTAGAGAGGGATACATTGGTTTGTTTCTTCCTTTACCGTAAAACTAGACAATTGCCCAGGTATTAACATCCTCCAGTGACCGATTTTCTATTTAACCTACAACCATTAGAATCACTATCAAAATAAGCATGTAAATCAAAGTTCCCACCGTAGGATACCAAATACCTAAACGAGAAGAGCCTTTAAAATAATGAAAAATTCTTTTTACAGCCTTTTCATGAGACTCTTTCGGGGCAGATTGGTATCGAGCACAATATCCTATAGCAAAAGTGATGTCGGGACGACTTGCTATAAGATACATAAGGGAACCGATCATAGATCTTTAGAGATGATGATCAATAGGTTTCCCGTATTCGTGAGGAGTGAGGCACGTTTGAGAAGTAAAAGGAGTCATTTTAGGAGAAGCGTCATCCATCTTGAATTTCTTCAAAATCTCTTGAACATACTTCTCCTAATGAATGAGAATACCCTCTTGCTTTTGTTCTACATGTAACCCAAGGAAAAAGCACATCTCCCCCATCATGTTCATTTCAAAGCGACTATGCATCACCGCCTCGAACTCCCGACACAATTGTGAATTGGTGGAGCCGAAAATGATATCATCAACATAAACTTCGACAATAAATATTTAACCATTCACTTACCTCTTGAATAGAGTCATATCAATGGTGCCATGACAGAGTCCTTTGCTTAAGAGATACTTTGTTAGGGTCTCATACCAGATTCGAGGTGCTTGATGAAGACCATAAAGACACTTGTCAAGCTTATAAACTTTGTCAGGGAAATCGGGATGCTCAAAACCTGGTGGTTGACACACATTTATCTCCTGATCAATGTCTCCGTAAAGGAAAGCACAATTGACATCCATCTGATAGACCTTGAACTGTTTATGAGCAGCATGAGCCAGAAAAATTCTTATTACTTCAAGACGGGGACAAGAGCAAATACTTCAGTATAGTCAATCCCTTCTTCTTGAGCAAATCCTTGCACCACCAATCTTGATTTGTTCCGCAGCATAATGCCACGATCATTGGGCTTATTCTTAAAAACCCATTTCATGCCAATTGGGCATTTGTTTGATGCAAGATCGACTAGAGTCCACACTTTGAGTTTTTTGAATTGTTGAAGCTTTAATTGCATTGATTCAACCCAGAAAGGATCCTAGAGAGCTGCATGAACATTTTTTGGTAAGATTTGAGAAATAAAATAAGAGAAGAGGCAAATGTTAATCAAACCAGATTGACTCTGCGTCCGTCCTCCATTTGTGATAGATTCGATGATGTTATCATGAGGGTGATCTTTTTTTGTTTGGAAATGGTTGGCTGATAGATTATGGATGGGTAGATAAGGGTAAGAGGGATGGTACAGGCTATGATGAGGTAGATGTTGGTGATGAAGGAATGGATGTGGAAACAGGTGGAGGTGACAGATCAAATGATGATGAAGACGATGCAATACCAACAGAAGTTGCATCATTTGCTGAGGAGATGGGATGGGCTTGAGGAATAACGGGTAATGGAGATGAAGGAAAGATATTTGTTTGAACATTGGAGATGGACACATCATTATCGAAGACATGAAGATTAAAGGAGTTAAACACAATATTCGAGTTAATGAACCATTCTAGTTCACATCGAACATTGGACGAATTAGATTCCTGCTAATCAACATAGAACGATTTTTGAACAATACGTGTTCTCTTGTTATATACCCGATAAGCCTTTTGAGAAGAGGAATAACCGAAGAAATAACACTCATCAGATTGGGCACCGAATTTCGTCTTCTATGATTGAGTATTCAATTGACTACAGGAGCAACCAAATGGTCGAAAGAAGTCAATTAAAGGCTTCCATTTATGAGAAAGTTCATAAGGAGTCTTTATTTTGTCCTTGACTATCAACACCCTGTTTAGAATGTATGAAGCACACTTTACCGCCTCCGCCCAAAAGATAATGGGTAAGGAGGATTTAATCAGCATTGTACGAGCGACTTCAATAAGGGTGCTATTCTTTCGTTCAGTCCGTTCTGTTTAGGCATCCATACAACACTAAATTGTCTTACAATACCCTTTGCAGCACAAAATGAATCAAGAACTTGATTTTTGAATTCAGTATCGTTGTCACTTCTCATGGCAAAGACCTTTCTCTTGCTTATCGTCTCGATTGAAAGTATTAACTTCTACAACTCCTCAACAACCTCTGCCTTCTGAGCTAGAAATCTTACCCAAGAATATCTTGAGAAACCATTTGTTACAACAAGACAGAAAGATTTTTTTGTAATTGATTTAACACTGATTGGGCCAAGCAAATTAGTATGTAACAACTCGAGAGGACTAGTTATGCTATTTTCAAGTTTTGGCTTATGTGGTTTCTTATGTTGTTTGCCTTTAGCACATGCCATACATTTTTCATTCACAGAGAAATGTTTTAAAGGAAGCCTTTAACGAGATTGTTTTTGATAAATTTGTTATAATTTTAAAGTTAACGTGGCCCAATCTGCGATGCCATAACAGACACTCAAAAGTGGAAGCTTTAGAAAGAAGACAGATGGCTGTAGACTTTGACTCCCTTTAACCCATATCCAGAAGATATGTATCATGCTTTTATGGAGCACGCATAAGTACAATTTCTTCTGGAATATCAATCTTAGATATTAAAAAGAGAGATTCATCGGATTTAAACATGACCGGAATGTCTTTATCGTAGATTTGAGAGACACTCAACAAAATAAACGCAAGTCTAGGTACATAATTAGCTTTCTCCAAAGTTAGAGAGCCATTTGAAACTTGTACTTAACCAACCATCTTTCCACCTTTTTTGTTGCCAGCAAAAGCTACATAACCTCCATTTATAATCTGATAATTGGTCAACAAATCATTAAGCCACATCATATGCTTGGAGCATCCACTATCCACATGTCATACCCTATTTACAACCTTAGTGGATGACTTCTACAACAATATAAAGAACAGGTAAACCAGGTGAGATAGGAACCCATGTTTAAATAACTTTGGTTTTATGAGAGACAGATTTCTTACAAAAGAAATTATTAACTAATTTGTTAACTTTTTTCTAAAAGAATTCTTATTGACATGACACTAATGTAGTGTAGGACAATTCTTAACTAAATGGTCATCTTGACCACCCCTGAAACAGTGTGGTTGAGTCTAGGTCTGTTATGTAATGAGATAGGAATGTGATCAATGTGAATTTCCTCATCACATTCAGACACATTAGAATCTACGTCACTGTATGTCTCATACATGCCATGAGGTATGTATTTATTTGAACAAGAATGATTATTTATAGAAATAGATGAATGGTCATCTGAAGTACAAGTAGTACTAGTACCACTTGTGCTAGCTTCAGATGAAGTTGATACTCTTTCATTTGATAAAGAAATATTCGTTGGAGTAAAAGATGGAATAGGATAAGAAAAGAATTTGTCAAAACAATTAGTTTTATGTTTCTCGATATTCTTTGTATTGAGATTAGTTGCACCATTAACATAATCAGAACTAGAAACATCATCACAGTGTACAGAATTTGAAGATGAAATAGAAACATCGTGAGAACATTATGAGATAGTGTCTGTTTTAGGTTCACTAGAAATAAAAACAAAATTCAAACTAGATTTATGATCTACAATAGAATGCTAATAATCAGGTGTACTAAGACTAGTGCATCCAAGCCCACTAGTTGGTCCATAGTTATAGTCCTCACAAACAAGCTTAGAATTTACACCTTCTAAACTTGCAGACGTACTGTTAGCATTTGTCTTCATCAAATCGTTAGAAGGATGAGGAACATGCATAAGAGAATAACAGTATGTACTAGGGGGAGGATAAAGCATAACATTTTCATATCCCAATCCCATTTTGATCCTAGCTCCCATTGAGATTTACATAAATCGTTATGTTTCATTTCTGATATAGTCCATTTATCTAACTTTGACTGAAGTTTTCTTGCTTTAAATTCAGCAAGAGCAACTCTTTTAGTCAAAGTATTATTCTCAACATTTCTTTCCAAAATAATTCGTTTTAAGTGGTCATTCTCTTTCAAAGCCTCGTTTAGTTTAACAAAATATTTAGATTCATTGATTTTAAGTTCCTCATTAATTCTTTTTAAATCTTTCTCATTATCAATTAATAAACGATTAGCTTTATAAACCCCAAATAATCTGATTTTACACCCAGAAGAAACATATCTTGAATTACCTCATATGGAAGTCCCATCACCACTTTTTCTGCTACTAAGGCCTTTTCACATGGCACACCAGAGTACTGCTTTCCTCAACAATGATAGTAGCATCATCATTTTCTTTTCGTTGCTCAGTGGATGAACTTCCTTCCTTCTTTAGTCCTTCTTTCATACTCTCATCCTTCTTCCCTTTCTCTTCTATATACAACTAAACCTCATATTTAAATTCTTTGAATGGATCAAATTCATCTTCACAGTCTACCTTTCCCTTTCCTTTACCAGTGCGTGATTAATCTCAGCTCTCGTCTCTTGAACTCAACACTCCAATCAAATTTAGAGATCAAAGCAGTCTATTTTTTGTGACTCATATCTTCTTTTTATCTCTCAGTAGTTAATCATGGAACTCCTGTGTTAGGATCGTGTACGTACAGAGTACTAACTGATAATGCGTGAAACTAGATCAAATAGTGTGAAATCCTATTTGATTGGCGATCCAATAAGTGAGAATGCAGTCCCGATCAATCTAATGATTAAAGAAATATTAAGAACGATTAAAACAAGATCAACTGCGAACTATGAACTTGGAACAAGCTTTCTTGAGTCTCTGGACGGCTAGGGTACGAAAAGGCTGAGGGTTGTGAAAGAAGAGATAAACCAGGAATCACCTAATTATCAAGCTCTAACAACAACACATCCTATTCCTATCAATTAAGATCCATTGGAAGTAGATTTGTGTATACGAGACTTGACAAGCTCAGATGATGAATTAAACACAGAGGACAGTGTTGGTTCCCCAAAAGATCAAGATATCACCTGACAATGTCAAGTCTTTAAAGCTTCCAAAGACTGAATCAAGACCAATACGGATCTCTTTTCCAACTACAAAACAAGCCAGTCATCCATACAAAACTCAACAAAAGAAGTCTTCATCTCTATCTAACATACCTTAACCTTGTAAAACAGTTGAGAAGAAGCAACAGATTGCTACAAGCTCAAAGCAATCATCATCCCCACCTGCACAACACAGGACAACAAAGAATCAAAAGCCTTTCAAGGTTTTTTTTGAGAGTGGAAAAGTACGTCATGTGGTAAACAAGTGTCCTGAAAGACTTGCTAAGGATGGTAAAGGCAAACTAAATTGCTTCTCTAGATGTAAGTCTACAAAGAATATTCGAAATGATAAATGTAACACGGATTGTTTCTCTGGTCCAAGAGGTGAAAAGCACACATCTTGAATGGTTGGATAAAAAACCCTCCATCCAAACCTTTTCATGTAAGTCGGTTTCATATAATACAAAGATGAAAATGACCAATGGTTCAAAACCAAATTCTTTTCCTTCAGGTCTTAACCAGAAATGATTTCCAAATTTAATTCATTCAAATTTAAATTAATTTAATTGAAACAATTTTGGCAAATTAAAAAGAAGGATACAGATATCCTTGATATTTCAACAAATTGTTTGTTAATGCAGGTTACTTATACCGTTGAAAAATGAACACCTTGGACTACGATGGCTGGGTTCCCCTCTCTAACTAATTTGTTAATGAGTATAGGAACAATTCAGGAGGACTGTTAGTAATCCGGTTTACTCACAGAGATTGTTCATAATTCAAATTTGAGGCGGAACAAACAAGTTAAGGTCATGGTATTTTATCCATAATCTGTATTTTTATCTGCACATTCATGGTTCTCACTTCACAATCAATGCATATTTTTTGATCATTCATTTCATATATTTATATAGTGTAGTTCGGAAGACCATCTTTGGTAAATTTTGATTTTTTACAGTTTTATAAAAAATAATAAAAATAAATAATAAAAAGTAACTAAGAAAAAAATTAATAAAAAATAGGTTTGCAAAAATAAAAATTTAGTGGGACATCATATCAAAATTACATAAAAAATGAAAAGAGAACTGGGAACTTGATTCTAGATGACTGAAAAATGATTATATATCATCTTGAAATGCTTGTTCTTGCATTACTTGCATTTTAAAAATAAGAAATGATAGTAACTGATGTTGTTATCTGATTCACATCTTATTTGTAATTGAAAATAAAAAAAAACAAATAGTTTCTTTAATGATATGCTTGATAAACTCATCCTCAAGAATAAAGTAGAGAACAACATAATGATTTCAATTAAAATCTACGCTTAAGGATGTCTGGATTTTCACAATCATTTTGGCCTACACGAAAACTGAGTCCTCACAAAAACTAGATTGAGAATTGATCTTTCACCCATGATACAATTCATATACTCCATATCTTTGGCCCATGTTTGGTGTATTTATGTGGCTTGTATTTGTGCTAATCTCCTTTGCTTTATGGAAGTATTGACCTGGAGTGATGATCTCCTTTGCTATATGATAGTACCTAGGGGTATAAATGAGCCGAGCCGAGCCTGAGCCTTATAGTATTCAAGCTCAACTCGTTGGATTTTTCTCAAAGCTCGAGCTCAAGCTGGAGCATGTTCGAGCCAGTTATTCATAGATCAAGCTCGGCTCGAGTGGCGAAACTAAAACTAAAGCTCGGCTCTTATAGGCTCAGTTTAGTTTGCATAAAACACAACTAACGAGCAAAAGCTTGGCTCGAGCTAGAGTTTTAGGTCGATTTGGCTGCACTTTTTCATTTTTTTTCTGGACATAAATATATAAAATACTCTTCATTTGGAAACTTAATATAATTTAAAATACCCTAGCAAAAAAAATAAAAGAACACCATCATAACGCAATCACAGACTCACGGTTTACAAACGAGGAAAAACATCCTTAAACCATATGATATTACGAGACCAAAATAAAGTATTCTAGCAAAAAAACACATCATTTGTAGATAATAAACCAAAAATCATCTTCTCAAGCATACCCATTGGCCAATACTTCACAAAAATTAATGAGCCTTCGTATTGTTACTTGTCAGACCTGAAACATCAAAAGTTATCGGTCATCAACACCAAGTATCATCAAAATTCAAAACTATGAGCATGAATTAATATCAATACTAACCTGCACGATAAAACAAGGTTTGTAAAAAAATACATTATATCACCTATACATATATTCTTAATTAAAGTGTCTTAAATGCCAAGTAAAATCAATACCATACATTCTAATCACAAATTTAACTTTTTTTTCTCACTAGGTAGTATACAAAACAAATTCAATAGTTTTAATTAATAACATATCAAAATTCCAATAATACTATATTTTAAAATGTACCTTGAGCTTCTTTTTAATCCATAAAGTTGTCTAATCCAATCTCCTCCACAAATAAACATTTCTACCGTAGAAGGCGCCAATAAAGATCGATATGGCTCATTGACTCTTCCCCCGACGCTAAAAGTTTACTCTAATGCAACTGTAGAAATTGGAACCGCAAGTATATCCTTTGCCATTTTCGATAGAACACGATACTTGAGCTTATGAACGTTCCACCACTCTAAACCATTAAACTTCATTCCTTTATAGCCTTTAAGTAACCTTTCCTCCAAATACATTTTTAGTTCAGATTTGTCTGCTATATCCACATCAGTGTCTTTTAAGAACTCTCCAAACGCATCCCATCCTAAACCAAGTGAGTTTTCATAAGCTTTTGAACTAGTGTGCCACCCAGATGATCCACTTCTATAGCTTGCACTTTCCTTCATTGAAGCATCATATATTTCTAAATACTCCTGGAACATGAATTTAAGTGCATTTCAGACGTCTTGAATATTCTTAGAAGCTTCATTTGATGTGTTTATCTTCGGATAGCAAAACTCAATGACCCACATTATTAGCCTAGGATCTAGCACTGCAGCTATGGCCATGAGCAGATGACATTCTCCCCAATACTTATCGAACTTCTCCTTCATAGCTTTACTTATATTACGAACAAACTCATTCTTAGATAAAACACTCTTATCTAGTGTTTATTTGACCTTATAAACTTCTATAATATTCAAATTTGTTGTCGGATAATCACAACCTGAGATATGGTGCACACCTTAAACACCATCAAAACTTCACACACACTTTTTACATTTTCCCAATCATTCTCAATGGGCAAATGTTGAAAGTGTGGTTCGTATTCTGCATATCTAAGAAAGTAACTTTAAGTTAGTAAAGATACATGAGTGTATATAAAAATATATAAATAATTATAATTATAGTAGATACATACCTTGGAAAAACATCTTTAAAGTAAATAGCAAGAGAAAGCATGTCATAAGTAGAATTCCATCTTGTGGGAACATCAATCATTAACTTTCTATGAGGTACTTGCAGTTGATTTGCAACTTTTGAATATTATAGTGGTCTCACCTCCGAATGATTTATGTATTTAATAGCTTCTCAAACTTCATCAATCACATAATCAATTTTTTGAAAGACCATCTTTCACTAGCAAGTTATGTATATGTGCACAACACCTTACGTGAAAAAACCTTCCACCACAAGGAAGCTTCTTTACTCTAGAAGTATTAGCTTTCAACATACTCACCGCCCTATCATTGTACGTGGCATTATCTACAAAAGTGGAGAAGATCTTCCTTTCAATTTCCCACTCCTTCACACATTTGTAAATGGCATCTGTAATATCAAGTCCAGTACGTGGAGGAACATGCACAAAACTCAACACATGTTTCTGCAATCTGTGGTGTATTATTAGAACTTCATAAAAAGATATAACATGATAAATTAAATGAATAAATAAAAATATAAAAAATTTCATCAAACCTCAAATTTTGATCTACGAAGTGCCTTGTGATTACCGTATACTCAATTCTTTGATGACATGATTTCCAAGAATCCGTTGTCAAACTAATATTCGAGGCCTCATTTATAAGGAATTTTAGTTTTCTCTTCTTATGTTCATACACCTTAATGCAATCAGACTCTATAGTAGCTCTACTAATCCTCTCAAACATTGGATTGGCCGTCATCATCATATATACGAACATGTCATCTTCTATCGTAATAAATGGTTGCTCAGTCGCCATCAACAAGTTCGCTATTGATTCCCTCATTTTGTTAGTATCGTACTTCCCATTGGATCCAATTAATAAAGGAGGCTTATTGTATCCCATGTCTACCTCAAGTGGCTAAAAATTAAGCAATTGTTGTGTTCTCATGAATTGCTTTCATTTCAAACAAACTTCCATATGTCGTTTATAAGTTGATGTCGTTTTGCTTTTATGTTTTACCAATTGCTTTTTGCAATGAATGCACTCAACTTTTTCAGTTCTGTCCGGAAGAGTCACTTCAATAAAGTCTTCCCACACCTTCGAATTCTTTTGTTGTTTTCTCTTTAGCACCACATTGTCTTCGTCACCATGTTTTTGAGTATCTTCTTCTTCTACAGCTGCTTCTTCAGAAACATTCACATTTTGATCCGCAGTTTCATTAAGGTCATATGCGTCAATGCATTGGGCTGATTGGATTTATATCACTTCCTTTTCTCATTAATACACATCTACAAAAAACAAACATAATAAATTAATAACTTCAATAGTAAGTAGACTACAAAAATAGTAGTAAATTAATTTACTAATTCATAACAAACGATATGAAATAAAACCTTGCATCAATTATTTATATTAAACTAACAAACATTATGTTTAAACAAAAAAATAAACAAATCACCAAGGGTAACTGTTCTTTTTCCTTTAGTATACAACTAACTAATTAAGAGACATTTAAATATTTTCTTTATCAATTTACCACTATCAAATTAAGAGAGAACAAATGTATTTACCTTCATTTGTCATGCTTTTACACAGATTTATTAATAGTTTTTCTTTGTTTGGTTTTGACTTTAAAGAGGAATCAATAACCCTTGGTACACATTAAGTTGTTACACTATAAACATCATAATGAGCTTCTGCTAGCACCAACAGGCATAACATAAGTACATAAATCAACCTTGCGGCAAAATAACTTCTTAAAAAAATAAAAACTAATGTGAGTGCAACCTTTAAGAAGACTTGAAACATTCATCAAGAAGAAACAACCATGAATAGAAAACATATTCTAATAATGGGGCCAGTAGTGGGCCAGAATACATAAGCATTCATCGAAAGAAACAAGTCAATGACAATGAATAAAAAATAGTAAATCAACAAGATTAAGTCAATAAGGTAACCTAATGTTAGTGCAGACTTGAAGACGAGGCTCAACAACTAGGAAGATGTGGCTGAAAAATCATGAAGACGAAGCTGAACAATGAGGAAGATGAGACTGTTTGGGGGTGCCAACTACCGAAGAAGAGGCTAAAAATCAGCAACCATCGACGGGGTGATGGGGTTTTGAGTTTTCGATAGGAGGACGGGAGGCCGATGGGAAGATGAAGGCTTTAGAATTGTGGCCGGTGCCTCTGTGGAGTAGATGGAATTTGAAACAATTTAGGGTTTTTACTTTTTAAGGGGTAGTAACTACTAATTAGTAAGGGGAAAATAATATTTTACATACTATATATATATATGTATATAAATATATATAAATCCAATTAGGCTCGGGTTCGAGCTCGATTAATAATCGAGTCATTTTTCAAGCTCAAGATCGGGCTCGAGCTCGCTTGATGGATCTTTTTAATGAGTCGATCTCGAGTAACTCTCGAGCCGACTTGGTTCGCTAACACCCCTAATAGTACTGACCTGGAGCTCTCATTGACACATGTTTAAATGGTCATCTCCTTTGTTATACATGAGTATATACCTGGAGCTCTCACCATTTTGGTCTAAGTAGTGTCAAATTATCTAAACGACAAATTCATCATAGAATGCAATATTTTGATGATAAGCACTTGCACACTTATGCACAAGCCTTGCTCTATAAATATCGTAACAAAATTCAAAAAATCCTGAGGTTGGGTGAGGATTTTTGCCAAATATTGTGGGGTCCTAGCACTCTAAAGTATTTAATGAACCTTAACGAATCATTAACTGCTTGTGGAAAAAGATAGTGCATGGGTTTAAGTGCACAAACATATTAGCATTCGTTATTGATATGTTTGAGAATTTCAAAATCTTTCAAAGACTGTGATTAGATTTATTTATTAGTGTGATCAATTGGTTGTCGATGTTTAAATTCATCTTTGTGCTAAATTATATCTTGAGAATGTAATCTCATGATGATTCTGTTCTCAGTAATTATAAAAAAATAATTTTATTTGATTAAAAAAATATATAAAATTAAAAAAATGATATAATAAATGTATATAATAAAAAAATTATAATTAATTTTCATTTCAAAATTCTTTTAGGTCTTCCATATTATGTTTCAATTTTATCATTTTTCATCCATTTAATAGAAATTGCACACAAACGAACACAGATTCGCTTGTTTTCACACACATATAAACATGAGTTTATTTTGTTAATATGAAATAATCTAATTAGAAATTTCGAAATTTTGTTTATGACTGTGTTTCAGATTTTTACTATAAATGATGGCCGATCATCAGTAGAGCAGTGTACGGATGAGAGAACTTTTTTCTCAAGTTTGCAAAAGATGCCGAGCTACGAATCCTCCTCCTACATCTTCAGAAGCACTAAAGATTAGAGAGTAGGGAAAATTGTTCATGTCCTAATCAATTTATGCTCACGTCAAGGGGGAGCACATAAATAGGAGGAGTATATGAGATGAATAATTTTTTTCATTAGATTCATAAAGCTTCAATTTGAAGATCTTTCTACTCTTGACTTCTTGGTGTTGATTTCGTTTGAAGACATTGATAATGATAGACTAAGGGGGAGCATTGTTGGATTTTACAAGATAGTCTATATTATCAACACAGTCAATGTCAACAAAAGCCAACGTCACGGTCAAAGTCAACACAAAAGTCAAACCTGACACGTTTAAGATGAAGAACCGATATGGGATGTTGAAGATATAGACGACTAGGATTTTTATTGTAATAATATACGTTGTGTCAATAAAATATATTTAAATATGTTTTAGTCATCTTTATGTTTTATATGTAATTTCTATTAATTAGCATAAGTTTACAGGGTTAAGTGCAATTAGTGAATATTATATTCATTATAAATAGGTTAATTGTAATTAGAGTTGGCTAATGGTTGAATGACCAATTGATTGAGGTTTCGACTTTGTACAAATCATATGCAATAAAATAATATTAAATTGGGGTTTTATTGTGTTCATCATTTTTTGATCCATAATTCTTCAATTATTTGATTCAAGTGTGATTATTCAGAGGAAACATTCAAAGGGAAACGTTCAAAGGGAAACATTCAAAGGGAAACATTCTATAAGTATCCTAGGTTTATTGAGCACATTATTAACTGTGAGCTGGACCAGGACAAGCTTGTTTGTAGAGATTCTCTTATTGTCCCTCCCATGAGGTCAAGCATCATCAAGGTTTGGAAGAGGGTATCCACCAACTTTACCGAAAGACACACTGCCCTTCTTCCAGGTATTATTGAGCCAATGGCTCCTAGTGACATCCCTGTAAGCCCCATAGGTGATGAACCCACACCAGACACAACCACTTCACTGCCAATTCGCCCTACCCATCCTATCAAGTATACTTATTAGAGACGCATTAAAAAAACCCTTGTTCAATCTACTTTGATTGAACAAGTTCCCCCTGTTCTACATTAAAAGGGTAGAGTGGAAAAATGGGCTCCCACTTAATGTCAGGTCCAACCATCCTCCTCCTTTGACCTTAATATGAGTATTGAGTCTCGTTAGTCTATTTCCCATGAGTCCCAAACCCAAACCTTAAGCCCTCAACGTGAGCCATAATAGTCCCTTGGCAACCAAAAGGGACAACCAATTCTTAGGCTCCATGCCTCTAGATATTGATCAAGGTCCCGGGTCATTAGGCATAACCTCCATATCTCATTGGACTCTCAGGACAGTGGTACCAACTCTAGGATTGATACTATGGCAACTATACCTATTGATGACTCTGAAAGAGACATCACCTCACAATGGAAACCAGGGTGCCAAAAACCTTGAATCAAAGTTTAAGACTTTAGAAGATAGGTCTACCATTCAGCAACTTGAGATTAATGATCTCAAGCTTAACAAGCTAAGACACAAATAAGAGATTTTTCAGGCATGTATCAATTCAAGTCTCTCTGACTTCTTCCTCTAGCTTATCTACCTCTCAAGATGACTTTACCAGAAAGGGGGACAATGTACAGAGTGAAACACACATGGAGCAAAGCCTAGCTCTTTCAATCCTATCTTCTAAACCCCTTGCTCAACAAACAACTATTTTCCCTGAGCCTCTTCTAATAACCTTTCAAGTGGAGCAAAGGATGCTACTCGATCTAAATAGGTTCTTAACTAAGATCCTAATGAGTTACTCACTTGTACAACCCTTACCAGATGTTCTTATGCCATACTTTGGAACTGAAGAGCTTCAGAGGTTAAATGCACCACCTACCAGCAAGGAAAGAGTTGGTAATCCCACTATCTTCCAAAGCAATGTTCCAATCTCCCGAATTAGAAATTCAAGCTGCAGAAGGAATCATTGGGTTATCTTCTTTGTTTGATGATCTTATTATCAAAGATACTATTCTTGAATTATCCTACGAGATAAATAGAGAAGATTTTCTCAAAACCCCTCTGTTTCAAATAGCTTTATCACCACAAGCTCAACTTCCCACTCACCAACATATACGCTATAAATCAGAATCTCCAAAAGCATAAGCTTCTGAAGACAACAAAGGAAAGAGAAAGATTAATGCGGAAGAACTATTAGAGGAAGAAAGGATGGAGAAGCTTAAATAGAAACGTAAACTCACCACATGGATGCTACCTGTTGCGAAGCAAAGCAGTTGTAGTAGCCTAGGAGGCTATTAACAACAAGAAGAGAGTGGAAGCTATCATAGAATTGTAAAATTAGGAGTAGCAAGTGAAGAAGTATTTTTCCTACTGTTGGAGAAGTTAGTGGAGCTGGAAAAGGCAACCTTACTGTGGAAGGAACAAGAGGAAGAAATAAGATTGGCCTTAGAAGATGAGAAGAAAAGAAAGAAAGAAGAAAGAAGAGAAACAGTTGAGGAATGAGAGGATTGTCTTCTTATGCTGTAGGAATATGCTCTCTTGAAGAATTGACTCACCATAAATATGATACGATCTTGTGGCTCTTTAACAAAGAACAAGATCAGATGGATAAGGAGAGAAAGAGGACAACTAGGGAGAAATAAACGGAGAACAAGAAGAAATAGGAGGAAGCTCAAATTGTGGTTGCTAAGAAGGTGGGAGACAAAGCCTAGATGTTAGTGACATCAAGGCTGACATTCGCTCAGGATGAAGGAAGGAGGTTTACACAAGTATACAGAGGATGACACCCAAATCTACACCTCAATCTCAACCTTAAACCGAACCTCAACCTAAACCTGAGCCAAAACCCTATCCCTTCCTAATAAAAACTGAACCAACCACTGAACCCTACACCCTTGAACCTACACCATCAACCATACCCTTATCCTCACATATTTCTTCATAACAACCACCTCCACTACCCATCCTAAAACCCAAAACACTTCCCAGAGCTCAACACTCTTCTACCCAACAATTAACCACCCATTTATTACCCAAGCCACCCCTTTAAAAAGTAAACCTCTAACATTAGAAGAATTCAAGGAAATCTAGGATAAGCTCATCAATTGTACCATTTCGAGTGAAATATCTTCTGAGGAGGAGTTTATAAAATTAACATTCATTGATGGCTCTTCTAGTTCCCTCATAAGAGAAGCATTTCTTGATTTGCCTAAGGGAAACTTCGACCAGGCTTTTAACTTTTGCCAACTAAGTTTGATTCACTCAATGAAGAAGAGAAGAAGCTAGGAAGGAGACTTGTGACTTTCTTGGACACCAGGAAGAGGCACGAACTACCATCTAACCCCCTCATTCCTAGGAAGAAGATTGTCCAATTGAGGTTTGAAGACTCTTCTCGTAACATTGTTATGGAAAGAGAATGACAAGGTCAACATGCTTAACACTCCATCTCTGCTACACTTAAGCATATTTGACATTGCTAAGTTAGTAAAGCAACCATTCTCCAACTCTTTAATCTCTCAGACAGCTACTCACATTTGGACTTACCTAAACAAACTTCACCTTGCAAAGTTATATGGGATTGAAGAATAGTTGAAATAAATAGAGTGGGAAAAAAGAAGGGTCAATCAAGGGAAAGACTTTCTGACAAATGGTTGAAGACCCTGACTTGGAACCCATAGTTATATGAGAGTATGACTACAACTCTGGTCAAATAACTCTCTATCGGGGGCCAAAACAAAGGGTATATGTTATCTAAAGTAACTGTTGGACCCTGAAAGGATCATACATGCCAATTCAATTGGTGAGTTGATGGTTATTCTGCTCGAAACTCCCTAAGTCCAAGAACTAATACAGATGAGGAATCTGTTGAGAAGAACGAAGTGTTGACTAACCGCATTTGTAAATGCGGAAGACATAGAACAAATACGAACAAGTTTTTGTTCTTCTGCATTAACAAATGCGGATACTGAAGATGATATGTGAACAAGTTTTGTTCATCTGCATTTGCAAATGCGGATGACCAGCAACAAATACGCATAAGTATTTGTTCATCCGCATTTCCAAATGTAGATGACCAACTACTAATGCGGATAACAAGAGAAGAAATGCAGATCAAGTTCAACTCATCCGCATTTGTCAATGCGGATGAACAGAAGAAATGCTGATGAAGACTTAGACTACTTCTGATGTATAGGTCAGGGGTAGTTTACACATTTTGTAAAAAGGCATTTTGTGAGCCTATATATAGAATAGAAAACCTCGTACATGAGGTGACTGTTAATACACAATTAGAATATTTTGTATTCCACATTCTCAAGGTGTATTATTATTGTTTTGCTCAAACCCTAACATTTATTGTAATCAATCACCTTCATTAATATATACAAGCATTTATGAGTATTTTCCTGCATTGAATGTTTATTGATTGTTTGTTTTCGCCATAAAATCTCTGACTCAATCACTATATTCGATCCTAGTGAGAATTTTAATCACACCACCAGGTCAATTGGTGGTATTAGAGCATTGGCTCTCGGTACTTTTTCAGATCTACCCAAGATCTGAATAGAATTTGATTAATCTGGTGTTCGAGTTGCTAATATAATGTTCTATCACCTCTACTTAGAAAAAAACATAATATACTCTTCATCAGTTACTGTTCATACTTCATCACCTTGAAGAACAAACCAACAACACCCATTTTCGAAGCTGTGAACAGTCTATATAACAAAAAATATCAATAGAAACTATGAAACATAACAAATCTGATTCTTTGAGCATGTTTTTGATGATTTGGACAAGTTCGACTAAGTGAACTTAAAAACTTATCTAATATACATTAAACAAGTTAAACATACTTTGTTAAAATGGATTCACGTAGTTTTTAGAACTTAGTCATACACCAAAACCTCCCATGCTTAAACACAAATCTGGGTTTATGTAATGGAAAATCAGATTCAGGAATTACAATACAGGTGTAATCCGGACTTTTGGATCTAAATATTCAATGGGCCACATATCCCTGTTACACTATCTGCAGATCAAGTTGTCATCTACAAAATATTAAGAATACCTATTCAAGATCTGACTCTCGATGATGATGACTACAAGCAAAATCAAGATTGATCTCAAAGCTTACTCCACACTCACTCAAGCAGTCAAGATGGATGTGTTGAAAAGACTAGAAAAGTATGGTAGTACTAAATCAGTATGGAATGCACTGCTAATTATGTGTGAGGGAAGCAATGAAGTTGCAGAGATTAACAAGGATAAGCTTGTTAATCAGTATGAAACATTTCATTACTCCAAAGGGGAGTCCATATCGAAACAACTGCATAAATTTGTGCAATTGGTAAATGACTTGGAAATCATGGGAGTCACTAATAAAGAAAAAAAGTTAAATAAGAAAATGTTTCACAGTCTTCCAGAGACCTAGAAACAAAATGTGACCATGCTAAAGAACACTCTTGATCTTCAGAGTACTACACGGGACATAATGATAGCCAAGATAGAAGCACTTGAGCTAGATGAAAGAAGCAAAAACTTAGGTGGACCCAAAGTGATTGAGGCATACAAGTTTCCATTAGACTCTCACTCTGTGGAAAATACCTTCATTACTAAGGAGGATTATTTTATCTCTTCAAGAGATCAACTAAAAACCACTAGATTAATTGCAACTGCACCAATTAACCATCCATCAACATCATCCTAAGCATCTGGATTCACTGCAACTCCTACAAACACTCTTGATGACACAAGATCTGATGAACAAAAGGCAACTTACAATGCCTTTGTTGCTAGATTTGAAGTCTATTTAGGAGGAAGACTCACCTCTTCACATCTGATCTAGGAAGACATAGAAGAAATGGATCCAGATGATATGGAAAAATGGATTTGCAATGGCAAATGGCCATGATTGCTATGAGAGCCAAGAAGTTTTTCAGAAATGAAGAAAGCTTAGCCTTGATGAAAACACCAAGCTTGGATATGACAAATCCAAATTAAAGTGTTTCAACTGTGGCATGGCATGTCTAGCCACTTCTCTAGAGAATGCAATGCCCCCAAAAGAAACAACTTTCAAAGTAATTCTCAGAGCCAGTCATCCTCACAGCCAAACTCAAGTTTTCTCTCCAATAATCATGAGTAGTAGTATCATCATCCACAACAACATCAAACATATCCGACTCAACCTCAACTGACAAATCAAACTCATAGAAGCAGTTAGTCATCTGCAAATGCTCATATGATTAAGCAAGATGGAATATGTGACTGAGCTTGTATGTAGAAGAAGTAGTGCCTCAATTCCAAAATCATGCACTCATGTCTCACATCAACGATGGTCTCCCATGCCTTATGAGGTAAAATCAGACCTGTGTAGTGATAAATGCATTACTGAAGTACAAGGTTATAGAGAGCACAACCATAAAATTACAGACAAAATAAAAGAGGAAAAAGTAAAGTCAGAGATGCTCAAGAGGGAAATAAAAGGCTTTGAAATCAAAATAATATCTCTCATCTCTGACATTGAAGAATTGCATGGTGAAAACTACACTCTTGCACTTGAGAATGGGCAACTGACTGAAAAGTTAGCTCAATCTAAAGTTGAACATACACTTACTATAGATGCTTGATTCTCAAAAGGATCCCAAAGATGTGTCTGGGATCGGGTATAACTCTTGTCCTCCACCATACAATGACAACTACACTGTCATGCTTGACTCTGTTACACTCAATAAGTAAACTAAACCTAACACTATTGAACCCAAAACAATAGTAAAACAGATCACAAATCCTCAAAACCAACCAAATGTTTACATTGAAATCAAGGAGTGTTCAGACAAGACAGTGAGTGTCATCAAACCCACAAGCCCAATCAAGGAAATTGTTCCATTTGTGAAATTCATACCTATTGTTTCAAAAGGTAAAAAGAAATTTGTGTAGTTAGTGAAACCCTCTGCTGAAAGCAGTTATGATAATGAGATTATATCTCTAAACAATTCAAGCAAATCAAACAAGGTTTCTATTAATCCATTTGATTGTATTACAGTGCGAATGAAATGAAGAATCATTCAATATCAAACTCACAAACTAAACAAGATGGACAATGAAGATTCAAAACAATAACAAGTCATTCAATATAAGGCAATGAAGATCATAACATTTAATAACATCAAAGTACAATGATATTTCTAGGAATTAACTGCTTAGAAATGGTAACTTGCAACAAGTATCAATGATTAGGGTTTTGCAAGCTTACCTACAATGATCATATTCAAAAACAATATATAGTAGTCTTAGTTGTGCAGACAGTTTCACTATTAGCAAAACTATTGTGTCGAAACTATAGTTTCGCCCGGCAGAAACAGTAGTTTTGCAGAGCGAACTAATTAGATGACTGTGAGTGAAACTATAGTTTCGCTCAAAGTTTTTCTAGACTGTAAAACTACATAAATCTAATTACATACAAAAGGAAACAAACAAAAGACCTATTACAATCAAAAGTAAACATTCTAAACTAAGGTGAGTCCAACCTATACATGATCTTCACTCATCCACCATCAAACACTTGAAGTACATAGGTTGTACAATCCTTAGGGGGAGTATTATTGGACCCTGAAAGGATTATACATGCCAATTCAAGTAGTGGGTTGATGGGTTTTCTGCTAGAAACTCCCTTAGTCGAAGAACCAATGCGGATGAAGAATCTGCATCAACAAAAGAAGATAGGTGTCCGTTACCTGCATTTGTATAGGCGAATGACCATAGAACAAATGCTGACAAGTGTTTGTTCTTTTGCATTAACAAATGTGAATAGCCGAACAAGTGCTGGCAAATAATTTGTACATCCGTATTTACTAATGCGAATGTTCAGCAGCAAATGCACATAAGTGTTTGTTCATCCCCATTTGTTAATGCTGATAACCAAAGACCAATGCTAAAGACTTTTGTACTTACACTACTTCTCTAATGTATAGGTCTGGGGTAGTTTAGTCTTTTTGTACAGGCATGTGTCAGCCTATAAATAGAATAGAAATCCTTGCATATGAGGTGACTATTGATAGATATTTGACAATTAGAATATTTTGACAATGCCTATTGTTACTGTTTAATGAAAAAACCTTAGCATTTGTTGTAACTATCTTTAACTTGATTAATACAAACAACATTTATGAGTATTTCTTGTATTCAAAGTTTTGTGATTATTTGATTTCGCCTTAAAATCATTGAATTAATCATCATATTCGGACCTTGTTAATTCATATCAATAGCGAATATCATTCTCACACCTAGTCAGGGGAGAATAATAATGTTTGTCTTGTCATTTTTGCAGCGTTCTTAATTGTTGCTTGAAAGATGTGAAAGAGGTTAGCAGTTTTATGTTGGGATATGCTTGATAGGCTCAGGCAGAAAGCGAAGTAGAGAGTAATCTTATAGCTAAACTTATAGAATAAGAAACTTTGTGACTTGGATAATCTTCTTGACATTTTTAGCCTTCACAAAGTCATAAGTCCTTGTTCAAAATGTATTGAGAACATGATATCTTTTTGTTGATATGTTTTCACCAAATGCATCCTTGTTTCCTTTCCCCATACTATCTCAAAATCTACTTGCTAGCTCCTCTTTGTATGACAGAAGCTCCTTGTTGTATCTTACTACATGCTTATCTCCTCTGCTATGTGTCAACATTGACCTGGAGTGTTGACCTCCTCTGTTTACGTAAGTATAGACTTGGAGCTTTGATCAACATGATATGATGATCTTTATTGTTATACGTAAGTATAGACCTGAAGCTCTCATCCGTTTGCCTCAATTGATTGACTCCTTTGTTATATGTGAGTATAGACCTAGAGCTCTCACCATTTGATGTCTATAAGGACTATGCTTCTTTTGAAAAGGATCTTTGTTGCTCTTAAAAGGAATAACAAGCAGAGCATGTCACTAGTATAATATAACATGAGGATAGGATAAGTTTATTAGCCAAACTAGAGCTTCCCTATTAGCGAAATTATGTGCTATATACTGCTCAATGGGAAATTAAAAGCTCATTTTCGCATTATCACTATTATTAGTGTTAGAGCCCTATCTACGAACTTCTCGAATAATTTTGAGTTTTAGAGTGTTTTCTTTGTGATTGATGACAATTTAATCATTAGATATTAAGTGTCAATGCTCGGTGGTTGTTTAATCTAGGTTTAAACGACATTTTAAAGACGGATTTGACTGTTACTCTTTGGTACGTTTGTAGTTCTTACTACGAAAGTATTGATGCTCTAGCAAAACTGAACAAAAGTTCAAATGTTTTTAGCGAAGCTGTGAAGTTAAGTTGTCCCAGTGAACTTGACAGTTTTTCTGGTTAAAACTCCATTGTGCTTTGCCAAAATTATAGTTTCGGCTTGCAAAATCTACTTCTTTGGCTAGCCGAAACTAGAATGGGTTCCCTGCCGATTCTATATTTTCCCTTGCTGAAACTACTATTTCGGCCAACGAAACTATACTTTCACCTAGCGAATTTAATTTGATTCTACTTTATTTTTATTCTTTTTAACTATTATTCTTTATTATTCATTTTAACTTATCTTCCTAATGCGATTCATCTATTTTTCATATAAATGGCTAATCTGAAGTTTGACGAACGAAACAACATAATGGCCATACTAGATGATATTAACCCTAAAGCGGCAGGATTTCGATATTGCATTCGTTTGCTCCAACGCTCACCCATTGCTTACACAGTCCCTCACTCTCCTACCATTTATGACCTTCATATTCGATATTTCTATAAAGCAGTTGAGTATGATACTAGAGCCAATCCTTAGAGGATCGTTGCTAGAGTGTTGTAGAACGGGATCATGATCACTGTGGAGATTATGACCTGGGTTCTAAGACTCCAAGAAGATTGTGGAGATGCGGTGATGCTCACTAATTAGGAGATCTTTTAGGCCTTTAGGAGCATAGGATATGAGGGCCCTCTTTCGGGACAAGGAAAGAGATAAAGAAGTCTTTTTTTTCCAATGAGTGGAGATACATTGCCCACATTTTCATTATGTGTTTAGATCATGAAAAAGGTTGATCAGATGGGCTAAATCTGGATTGGGCCAAAGCCATGATCATATTGTGTAGAGGACAGAAGGCTAATGTTGCCAAACTTATTTTTGTCTGCATGGCAGAAAATGTTATGGCCCTGAAGAAGGACAAATGGTTGTTATATCCAAGATTTCTACAGATGTTGATTGACGATCTGCTTCCAAATGTACCGAAACGTGGAGAAATAAAGAGATTGGTTCAGATGAACACATGGATATTTGCTGATTACTCTGCCATAAGGCACGAATTTAGTGGGAAGATCACTCACTTATGAGAAAATATGTAGCCAATTGAAAGGTGGAACTATATCAGAAGGGTGACAAATACTAAGGATAAGCGTGATAAGGAGAGAGAGAGAGAGAAACAAGTTGAGTAAGTGAAGAAAAGGAAGCGATACGCTAAAGAGTAAGACTATGACTTTGAAGAAGATATACATGAGGCGGAGCAAGAGGTGAGGGCTAAGAAGGAGAAATGGTCCAAGAAAAGGGCTGATCAGTGGGAGACTGAGAGGATGACTAAGCTAAGCACCAAGCATTTACTAAGCCCTAGTAGAAGGTTAAGAGGGGAGGATTGGATGAGGATATTATTAGAAATCTCAACTCATCACTGGCCCATGAGTTGAGTATGATGAAGTCAAAGTTGAGAAATCAAGAATTAAGGTAGAAATGGAAGGATGGGATGTTGGATGGAATGTCAAGGATGCTAGTGGATCAGCAGAATCTGATTTAAAGACTATTGACAAAGGTCAACGAGCTGAAGGCTGTAGCCAACCTGCCCAATCAGCTAACTCAATTTGAGTTAGGGGCTGTTTGTTTTTGGGCTGAACCAGTTGAGCGGGCTAACCCGGCTGACCGGCTTAATCGGTCAGCGGGTCAGCCGATTGATTTTGATTTCAGGCCCCG
Organism: Flaveria trinervia; assembly: GCA_025506515.1. Lineage (NCBI taxonomy): Eukaryota > Viridiplantae > Streptophyta > Magnoliopsida > Asterales > Asteraceae > Flaveria > Flaveria trinervia. Next base: position 24,835,252 of record CM046453.1, on the reverse strand, counting down.
CTAACATAGTCTCCATTGTTGACCCAATCCTTGAAAAAAAGTTCTTGACCGGCTGACTCACGCCCCCTCGCGACCACAACCTGCCATCCCCTCGCGACCCGCATCCTGCCTCCCCTTCGTGACACGCAGCCCCCCACCCCTTCACGACCCGTAGCACGCCACCCCCTCGTGACCTGATGGTGTATGGTGATAGTGGTGGTTATGGTGGTGGTATGGTGGTTCCGACCGGTGGTGTGACTCTGGTGGGTTTTGTTACTTAAATTCTGAATCGATTTGGTTTTAGTCAGATACTGAATCACATAGCCAAGTTTCACTCAGATGCTTACATAGTAAGAAATTCTAACTGGGTCAGCTTCTGACTCAGTCAGATCTTACTCATTTAGCGTAATCAAACAACCGCTTAGATGATCTGACTGATATTTCCAAGTACCTATTCTTTAATATGGGTACTTCTTCTAGGGAAGGAGAGGGCACAAGTGGTGTAGGTGTTGAGATAGCTAGAGGATCTGGTGTGAGAGAAGAGGACGAAATAGATATTGATGTTGGAAGGAAAGAGAGTGTAGAGAATGAGGATGAGGTGATAGAAGCTTGGTTTGTTGACATTAGGTTGAATGTAGATACTGATTTCGGAGGAGATGAGATATTTACTGAGAAAACTGTGGGAGGTGCAAAGGAAACAACTGATAAGAGTCTAATTAACAAATATGAGGATAATGAACAACTGATTGACTATGACTCAGAACCTGAATAATATGAGGTGGATGAATAACCATTGATGTTTGTGGCCAAGAAGGGCTCGGATGAAGGTGGTGTGTTTGAGATGGCTAAGGAGGAGCGGTTTGTTAGAGAGAAAGAAGGTGAGGAGATAACCCCTTTATTTCAAAATATTCAGGGACTGAGCATGAAGGAGCTTGACAAGAACATATTCAGCTGGAAATACAACCCTAGACTAAAAATGTTCGTGATTAAGAAGAGAGGGGGAGGTATTACATACTTGCATAAAAGGAAGGCATTTAAGACCATGCCTAAATAAGATCTATGGAGGTTAGCTATGATTCCAATGATTGATTCCAATTTGAGTGAATGGGCTAAGATATTGGAGGAAGAGATAAAGAAGGGGCTAAATGATAACTTTGAGGCATTTGGGAATATGAAGGCCGAGATGAGGAGATCGAAGAAAGATAAAGACTGGGAGACTGGGGAGGGGTTGGATTGTGCTGAGGGGGCTAAATGATAACTTTGAGGCATTTGCTTGATCCCCTCCGCTAAAAGCTTTAGATTTTCGAGAAATGGTTCTATGATAATAATACTAGGAAAACAGTGATTAGGTTGAAGAATGGGATTGAATACTGACTTTTTGATCCGATGGAGATATTTGCTTTGGTGATGAGGATTTGTTGGTGTTGTGTGGGAATGACATTAAAGCAGGGGCATGAGCTGAAACACATAAAGAGGCAAGCCCGTTTATGACGGTTACCAACAAAGTGCGAAGTGTTAGGGATGAAGTGAGGGAACTAGCCTAGAAGATTCATGAGGAGAATGAGATTAGGATGGTCATGCGGGACTTAAGGAGACAATTTGAACAGGCAAGTGCACATGCCGATGAAGCTACAACCGCAGGAGCTAACTAAGGAGAATCATTAGTTAAAGTTTCCAAGGATGATGCCATAGGAGCTAATGAAGAAAGAAGATCTGAGGCGGTTGATGATACTGGAGCTAAGGAGACAAATGAAAATTGATCAAGATGGTGAGATCCAACCTAGGGGTAGTATTGAAGATCAAGAATAGGTTGGACTCACCTTAGATTAGATTTTGTTTATGTTAATTGTAATAGGTTAAATTTTAGTCTAGTTTTGTAAGTTTGTTAATTAGTTATGTTTGTTGCCTAGTGAAACTATAAGCGAAACTATTGTTTCGCTCATAGTCAGCTCCCAGTTCCACCCAGTGAAATTGTGTTTCTCAACCGAGCAAAACTATGGTTTGACAGGTTAGTTTCACGGACAGCGAAACTGTCAGCGAAACTATCAACATTTTATATAGATTTAATTTCTTTCATTGTAAGGATGCTTTCAAAAACCCTAATTAACCTGATTATTGTTGCAAGTGCCTTTTGTAAGGTGGAATCAATCTAAAATATTACTGAGCTTTGTTCTATTGTGAGTATTAGAGTTTGATTGTCGTATTATGAATACTATTGGGTTCTTCTTCATCATCAATTGCTTATTGTTTGTGTTTGTTATTGATATGAAACAATTCCATCATACAAGTGTACAGTCATCTGATCATTTTGGACCAACAGGCATCCCTTTCCGTTTCAGATCACCAGCCAGCAGTGCTTCGTAGCTTTGCACAAACATACCAAATAGAGCCATTGTTTCAGATTCAATTGACATTCTAGAAATAGCATTTGAATTACCTTTATCTCTGATATAATTATTCCCACCACCAAGTTGATCACAAGAGACATTTGTAGTGATTCCTCCTTGTCTTGATGCTTGCATAGGAGAGCTTGTTGCAGAAGTAAGCAGTGTAACATTCTATGGAAAACCAGATGATGGCATCATGGATTGATTAAATTCCCTTCTTTTTATGTCTAAATCAAATGATTTACGTTTGTTGATGATGTCCATAAGCTTGTAGTCAGTAAACCCTCTCTCTTGTTTTAACATCCTCACTTGTAGATTCTACTAGGGTGGAAGTGAATCCAACAGCTTGTTCACTTGTTCACTGATTAAGAGTTTGTCATCATACTTCTTTAACGTGCTTCAGAAAGTCAAAAAATGGTTTGTCAAACTAGTAAGGCTCTTGTTTTTATAACCCACAAATGAGTTAAACTCATTCTCAGCCTGTACACCATTGTCTTTCACGAATTCATCATTTTCATCATAAAATTCATAGAGAGCATCATAAAGAGACTTGGCATTCATATGTTCAGCAAAGTGGTTGTCGATATCTGGTGTGAGGCATAGAGTTAATGCTCCAAAAGCTTTCTCATCCCTGTCAATCAACTTCAAATCCTTTTCATTAAATGTGGTTGGATCTTTGTTTTGGGAAACGACATCTGCAACGGTAACAGTTGGTATGTGTGAAAAAAATATGATTGATTGCCATTGATTATGATCAGTGTAGAAAAATAATGCCTTAAGACATCTCTTCAAATCTTCAAAGTTATCTCCGTTGATCAGCCTCGGGTCTATTAGATGCTACACTCTCTAGATCAGCAAGAGTGAGATTAGTCACCTTTGACATGGTAGTTTTGTAGAAGAAATGGTAGTTTCACTGGATTGAGCTAGTTTCGCTAGAGAATCCGTAGTTTTGCTAATAATTTTGGCAACAATTTCACTTGACAACTGCTTGATTATGTTAGTTTCTAGACAAGTACGCATGAAACTAGCTTGAACTTTCGTTCGAATATAAATTTTGCAGCAATTTCACTTGATAATGGATCACAGGCACTCTTGAAGTTTTGTTCAAAGATGGAACTTTCGCTCGAGTAAAAAAAATAATCACAGTAAGTAAAACAGTCGTAGTTTCGTTTGTTGAAGTCACAGTTTTGCTGAAAGAATAGTAGTTTCGCTGGATGAATTTGAAAAAAAAAATTGAACACGAAATCAATCCAAAATCACTCAAATGTCAACAAACATGAGAAACTGATAATTACTAGAGCTTTCCTAACCAAAAATTAAGCAAATTCAATCAAATTCCATATCAAATACACTCAAATTTGTTCAAGAATTGATCAAATAGTGATATTGAACTGAAACAACCAAAAACCCAAACAATCAAGAGTACAAAGGCTCTGATACCATTTTATTGGTCCAAATGATCGAATCACAGTACAAACGATTGATAGATTCATTCAATATCAATAACAAACACAAACTATAAGCAATTGATGATGAATAATAAACCAAAAGTATTCAAAATAAGACAATCAAATCCAATACACACAATAGAATAAAGCTCAATGATATTTTAGAGTAATTTCATCTTACAAATGATACTTGCAACAAAGATTAGATGAATTAGGGTATTGCAAGTCACTTTACAATGAAAGAAGAAAAATCTATATATAGAGTTGATAGTTCCGCTAACAGTTTCGATGTCAAGGAAACTACATGCCCAAGCTCAGTTTCATCTAGCTATGAAACACAGTTTCACCGCGTGAAACTGGCAACTGACTATGAGCAAAACTATAGTTTCGCTCATAGTTTCATTGGGTAGCAAAACTCATATAACAAAAAAACTTACAAATGTAATCTATCATTTAATATATTACAATAAAACAAAGACAAAACTAATCTAAGGTGAGTCCAACCTATTCTAGATCTTTAGCTTATTGTTTGGGTTTGGGGCTCATGGGATTGAGACTAAGGAGACTCAATGCCCATATTGAGGTAAAATATGATGGATGGCGGGACCTTAGACTGAGTGGGAACCCATGTTTCCACTCTAGCCTTTTTGGTTTCAATAGGGGGAACTTGTTCAATAAGAGGATATTAAACAAGGGTTTTCTTGGAGCATCTCTGATATGTGTGTTTGATGGGATGGGAAAGAAGGTATGTATGGAGGTAGTTATTGCTGGTGTGGGTTGATCACGTATGAGGTTAATAGGGATGTGGCCAGGAGCTATTGGCTCAATCATACCTGGAAGTGGAGCAATAAATTGATCCTATCCCGTAGACTTGTTTGACAAACAATGAAGGACAATGTGAAGTAGAAACTTCCAGTGTAGGAGAAATTGAACTTCAAAACAGTTGATCTACTCACATCTCCACCTTATCACATCTAGGTATATGTGTTGCATAAGTCGGCTTTGGGGAATTCTGTAGGAACTTTCATCACGGAGCTCTAGGTGCTCCCTAGTGGTTTGTTCAGATTCGACCATTCTTGGCCACAAACTCTTGAGCTAATAACCTGGACACCATTTATAATATCAACCTAGCCATTATACCATAACTCTGCCATATGGTTTAAGTAAACTGCAGGGTTAACTATTATGGTTGTGAAGTAGGTGGATTGGGTTAGGAACTAGATGATTTCAGAAAAGTCAACATCTTGGAAGAGTTAAGAAGTACAACATGGTTATACTAAGGGTTTAGCATCATTGTTGGAAAGTTTCAAAGGAAGTGATGTTTGATTTGGGAATAAAACTGAAGCTGAAGGAAACTTGGGGCTATGAAAGTGGTAAAAAGATTATGGAAATAGGTTGGAAGTATTTAAATGGGTGAAATGGCAGAGAGATAAAGGGAAATGACAGTTTTTGGTATGATGTGACAATGGCGGTAAAGTTAAAATCATTTAAAATATTCTGATATCATTAATAAAATCATTATCTTTTTCAAAGTGGGGCCCAAAATATTATGAATCCCAGGTATCATATATAAAATCAAATTTTATATTAATGATTATTAATATCTCATATTAATGAAAACGGAAGTGATTTAATGTTAATCAAACCCCGAGATTCACCCACCAGTGAGATATGCAAACCAATTAAACAATTAACCGCCATTGGGGGTTTAGGATTATACCCTGAAGAATACCAGGTTTCACACTATGGATGGGATAGAGGTTCCGCTAGAAGACCTAGACACAAATGGGATTCGATCCACAAACCAACCTGCGCGGCTAAGGCGACTTCTCAAGGTATGGCACCAGCGGCAGTGGTGTTGCCGTCATACGGCCGAGAGGAGGGGGGAGGTGGGCAACGACTCTTTTTCCACAATTAGGTAGGGTTAGGGTTCTTAGATTATAGTGTTATATTTATAAGAATAAATAATATAACTTTAACCCTTAATCTATTACACCCTTTCACACGTAATTAACTACTAATTACTAATCGAACCCTTTATTCAACTCTTTAAATAACTAACAAAACTTGTGTCACGTATTTAAATACTTTAAATACTTATTCAGTTCTGTCCTCCAAAGTGCAACTCTTTGTATCGTATCTTAACAGTAATGTTATTAATTGAGTGTCGGACACCCTAATCCAACAATCTCCCACTTGGACGATTCTCAATTAACTTTTCAAATGTAGATAGCAATGGATTTCTAGCTACATCTTGTTTGATATGACGATTTACATTCTTCAACTATTATAAGCATACAAGCAAACCTTCGCTTTACATTCTTAACTAGCCATAATAACCTTATCTAATTCCTTTCTGTGTAAGCCATTCAATTGAACACGAGACATGGATCAAATTCAATCTTCGTATGTTATTCAATCATTCTTATCTCATTCCCAATTCGAAGCGATCTCACAAACTTCACCAAGTTTAAGCGCGACCATGCATTTACATCTGTTTGAATCAATGTGGGTATGAAACTACTTAACTTCTTATTCATAAGAAGAACAAAATTACTTGACAATATATAACTTCCATTCAACTTAAGTATTATTCCCAATCAAGTACCCTTATTACTATCGTGTTACGATACCACGTTAGATATGATCAAAGAACAATCATTTAGTTAATAGCAGTTCTAATAGTATCAAAACATCTCATGACTATGATCCATGAAGATCATTTTGAAGCGAGTTACATCCAATATTTATTCTCTGATAAATATCAATGAAAATTGGTTCTCAATCCCTTGAGCTTTTTATCTCATGAACAAGTAGTCCTTCGTAATAGTCTCAGTTTAGATTGATTCCCATGAATCCAATCGACTACAGACCCTTTTTTGAATACTATTATTCAAGGATACTAAAACGTATATATTTTGAACATAGATACTTATATAATGACTTTAACGATTAAATCATAAGTTAAAACAACGTATCATAGTTCAAAGCATCAAACATAATAAATATTCAAATCCATTCCTTAGCATATCTGAACACAATACTCTTAGCATGTTGTTCATGTTTCGCCTCTGGCACTGGATTAGTGAACGGGTTAGCTAGATTCAGATTTGTATGAACTTTTTTTATAATGATGTCACCTCATTCCAAAACCTCTCTAATGTAGTGGTTTTTTCTGAGTATGTGCTTGGTATTCTAGTGTGATCTTGGTTCTTTAGCCTAAGCTATAGCACTAATATTGTCACACAATATCTCAATTGGTTTCCGAATACTTGGAACCACATTAAGATAAAAAATGAACTTCTTCATCCAAACTGCTTCTTTTGCAGCCTCTAATGCAGGAATATACTCTAATTCACTAGTGGAGGATAATACTTATACAGAGAAATTTGCCTTCGGAAGATGTATAAAGATATCTTCTAAGGGTAAATTTCTCTTTGGAAGAATTTATACTTAGAAATTTCAAAGAAAAACTTTTTTAATAGGGTTTAGATTGTATAAAGACAACATAAACAAGACACATTAAAAAGGTTTTCACAAGAGATGAACTAGTTATTGTTTATCATCCCAATAGTTATGATTAAATACTTATATCTTTGTTCATCAAACGCTTTGGTGCACAAGTCAGTATATTGCTCAATTGAATCAACTTTCATAGTTTGATAAAGTTTTTCTCATGAATATCTCAAAAGAAATGGTACCTGTTGTCCATGTGCTATCTTGGAGTGCTTGACCAGATTGGCTGTGATAGAAATTGTTGGACCCTGAAAGGATCATACATGCCTATTCAATTGGTGAGTTGACAGTTGTTTTGATGAGGTTCCCACAAAACGAAGAATTAATGTGGATGAAGATGATGCTGAATAGAACCAAGTATGGCTAACCGTAATTGTTAATGTGGAATTCATAAAATAAATGCTCACAAGGGTTTGTTCTTCCCCATTAACAAATGCGGATAGCTTAGAAGAATGCGTACAAGTGTTTGTTCATCCGCATTTGCCAATGCGAATGACCAGACAAATGTGTTGAAGTATTTGTTCTTTCGGATTAATCAATGCGCATGACCAACATACTAATGCGGAAGATCATGTAAAGAAATGCTTATTAAGTCAACTCATCCGCATTTGCCAATGCAGATGGACAAGAAGATATGCGAATAAAGACTTAGACTAGTTATGATGTAATAGGTCAGGGGTAGTTTAGTAATTTTGTAAAAGGCAACTTGTCTACCTATAAATATAATAGACAACCTCGTACATGAGGTGACAGAAAATAGACAATTAGAATATTTTTGTATTCCCTAGGTGCATTATTACTTTTCTTGCAAAACCCTAGCAGTTATTGTAATAATCACCTTTATTATATATACAAAGCATTTATAAGTCTTTCTTCTGCATTGAATGTTTCTTGATTGTATGATTCCACCATTCAATCATTAACTCAATCATTATATTTGATCCTAAGTGAGAATCTCAATCTCACTACCCAGTCAATTGGTATTAGAGATTTGGCTCTCGGTTCTTTTTTAGATCTACTCAAGACCTGAATAGTACTTGGTTAAATAAGTGATTGAGTTGCTAATAGAGTATTCCATCATCTCTATTTAGTAAATAGCAGAAAATACTCTTAAAAGACCTCTGCCAACACGTTCTCACCTTCAAGAAATATACACAAAACCTATAGATTCATACAAAGAACATGAATATAACAAAATCTATGACAGAATCCAAGAAACATTAACAGATCTGATTTCCTGAGCATTTATTGAAAGATTTGGACTATTCGGACTAATTAATCTTAAAACTTACCTAATCTATATTTATACAAGTTAAAACACCTTGTTAAAATGGATTCACATAGTTTTTCAGAACTTGGTCATACTCCAAAACCACCAATGCTTAAACATAAATTAAAATTTAAACAATAGAAAATCAGATTCATGAACTATATTACAGGTGTAGATCCAGATTATTGGATTTCAATCTGCAAGGGACCACACATTCCTGTTACTTTGTCTGCAGTTCAAGGTGCCATGTACAAAACATCTAGAATCCCAATTGAACACTCGACTCTTGATGATGATGACTATAAGAAAAAAGATTGATCTCAAGGCTTACTCCATTCTTACTCAAGCACTCAAGATGGATATGCTGAAAAGACTAGAAAAGTATGGAACTACGAAAGCAGTATGGGATGCACTGTTGATCATGTGTGAGGGAAGCAGTGATGTTGCTGAAATTAACAAGGGTAAACTTGTTAATCAATATGAAACCTTTGATCACTATAAAGGGGAGTCCATCTCTAAACAGCTCTACAGATTTGTGCAGCTGGTGAACGACTTCGAGATAATGGGAGTCACCTACAAAGTGAAGGAGTAGAACAAGAAAATGTTGCAAAGTCTTCCTGAATGCTGGAAACAAAATGTGACCATGCTAAAAATTACTCTTGATCTTGGGAGTACAATTTTGGATATCATGATAGCCAAGATAGAAGCATTGGAGCTTGATGAAAGAAGTAGAAATCTAGGAGGACCAAGAGTGATTGAAGCATACAAATTTCCATCTCATTCTCATACTATGGAAAATGCCTTCATTACTGAAGAAGATGATTTTCTGTCCTCAAGGGATCAAGTCAAGACCAGTGGATTCATTGCAGCTCCATCTATCAACAGGCCATCAACATCATCCTAATCAGCAGGATTCTTAGCAATTCTTCCAAACACCCATGATGATACAAGATCAGAAGAACAAAAGGCTACTTACAATGCCTTTGTTGCAAGTTTTGAAGCTTATTTGGGAGGAAGACTCACATCTGCACATCTGATCTAGTAAGACTTGGAGTAAATGGACCCAGATGATGTAGAAGAAATGGATTTACAATGGCAAATGTCCATGATTGCTATGATAGCAAAGAAGTTTTTCAGAAAAGGTAGAAAGCTAAGCCTTAATAAAAACACAAAACTTGGATATGACAAATCCAAGGTGAAGTGTTTCAATTGTGGCATGACTGGCCACTTCTCTAGAGAATGCAATGCTCCAAAAGAAACAACAACTTCCAGAGGAATTCATAGACCCAATCATCCTCACAACCAAATTCAAGCTATCATTCCAAAAATCATCTACAACATTATCATCATCAATAACAGTCATACCAGACTCAAGCTCAACTAACTAATCAAACTCATGGAAGCAGTCGCTCATCTGGAAATGCTCTTGTAATCAAACAAGATAGAGTATGTGACTCGAGCCTATATGCTGAGGAAGTAAAGCCTCAATTTCAAAATCATGCACTCATGGCTCATATCAATGATTTTCTATCTCCCATGCCATCTGAGGTAAAATCTAACCTATGTAGTGATAAATGCATTGCTGAACTACAAGGTTATAGAGAACATAATCATAAACTGGCAGATAAAATAAAAGAGGAAAATGTGAAGTCAGAGATGATGAAAAGAGAGATAAAAGGCTTTGAAATCAAAATAAAATCTCTCATCTCTAACATTGAAAAACTGCATGGTGAAAAGTACACTCTTACAGCTTAGAATGAGCTACTAACTAAAAAGTTAGCTCAATCTAAGGCTGAACATACACTTACTGAAGTGAAACTTGAAAAGTTTCAACTGTCTTCATTCAAGCTACAAGAGATGCTTGATTCTTAAAAGGATCCATTGGACATGTCTGGGATTTGGTATAATTCATGTCCTCCACCATATAATGACAACTACACTATCATGCCTGAATCTGTCACACTTAATGAGGAAATTGAAACTAGAACTTGTTGGACCTCATATGCCCAAGACACATACACGATTGATGTGGTTAGTACGTTATGATCCAAGTCAGGTCATACCCAATAACAAGCTATAAAAACACCAATAAATGTTTGTTTGTTGATGAGATCATACAAATAAACATTAACACCAATTTAGAAAATGAGTTTTCTAAAACATTGCTTTGTGGTAGAACAACATTATATGGATAGTTTGTTCATGAGATATTATTTGTGTCATTATTTAAATTGGTTAAATAATAACAAATAAAAATGTGTTATGGTTATAAAATTAAAAGGGGTTTTAGTTTTATAAAATCTTATGGTTTAAAGAGTATTTTATAAAACTTTCAAATAGGAGGGAAACCCATTTTGATATTGGTGATTTCGGCCGCCCATATGGGTAGTTGGTTGCATGTGTTTTGTCTTTTATTTGCAAGACTTAACTCACTCTTTCAGAGCCAGGTTATATGGAATGTATGCTTCAAAAGGTCTTGAAAAGTTAGTTTTCATGGACCTTTTCAACCCATTAGGGTCTGTTTTTTTGTGGGTGTTTGGATCCCTTATGTTTCAAGGTTTAATCTTGCATGCTTTAGTATAAAACTTGAAAGAATTATGTCAAATGGTTGATTATGTTGTTTGGACAACCTTAAAGTTTTAGTTTATGTAGGCTGAAACTTTAGGGCTGAAAAAGGGATTCTTTGTTGTTCTTGGATGTTGTATGTGTTTCATTTTATGGTGCATAATATAGCCTTGGCCTTATGTGTTTGGTTTTGGTTGATTGTTGTATGTCATGTTGGTTTGTTCCTTATAAGGGTTGTATTTTGTGTTTCGTATCTTGGGTTGTAATTTATTTATTCATTTGGTTATGTAATAAATAGATTAGGTGCATTTCTTTTATTAGAAAAAATGTATTAGGATATGATTATTGTAAAAGAAGATGCACAAGATGAAGACTCAAAGAAGGACACAAAAGACATGGACACTTGAAGCATTTGGATGTGGATTCAAGTGGGAGTTCATGGACACATTTTGATGTGTCATCTTCACCCTTAGGAAAGACCTTATGACAACACTTGTGATGGCAAAAAAGTGTTGTCAACTTAGTGGCTATGGTTATGCACTCATGTTTATATGTTTATGCTTGTTTGGATGTTTGTTGTTTGATTGTTTGGTTGATATTTGGATATGCATTACAAACTCATTTACAAACTTAACAAGCTGAAAATTTGATGGTTCTTTATCATTAAGTGATTAATAAAAGGTTATTAAAAGGATTAATGGTTTTAATTAAAAGTGAACCATTGGGTACCTTGTATTTGAAAGCATGCAAATATAAGATACATAGAGTTTTCTAAAATAAGATTATGAAAACTTTAATTTTTTTTAAGAACAAGTTTAACACCATCCTTTTGCACAACACTTGAGTCATTTGGAAACCCTTAATGGGTAAAGGTCACCTAACCATTTTGAGGGAACTTGTGACTTAAGGTGAGGATACCATATTTGTGGGATAAAGGTCACCTAACCACTTATGTTGGAAAACTCACATGTGTGTGCAAGTAGGGTAACTTGATTTGCAAACCATGTTAAATGGATCACCTATAATATGGTTTACAAAGGTGTTGATCGGATAAACATGCCGACAATACATATGATGTTTAAAGTCGTTCCCATATCCTAGAAGTTGCAAAGGGTTGCAATTGTCAAAACGTTGACTACCTTGTTAATTTAAATAATGGCATAAAGGTCACCTAACCACTATTTAAATGTAACATTGGATTCTAGATTTTAAAATTGTGTAAGACAGTTAAAATGGGTTTTAATTATTAAAATATAAAAAATATCAAAATTACTAAAATTGAACTTTGTTATTTTGTAGATGGCCAGCAACAATAATGATAACAATGAAATCCCGACCGCTCAATCACTATCATTAGGGACCATTCTCCAAAAGGAGCGTCTAAACAATAACAACTTTATTGACTGGTTTCGAAACTTGAGAACTATTCTCAAGAAGGAGAAAGGATCATACATTTTAGACGATCCATTCCCGATCAACCTAGTGAGGATGATGAGGAGGCTTATAACAATTGGGTGACATACACTGAGGACTCGGTCCAAGTGTCTTGCCTTATGTTGGCAAGTATGACTCTAGATCTCCAAAAAGAGTATGAACATCATGGAGCGTATGACATGATAACCCAATTGAAGGAAACATTCCAACAACAAGCACGGGTTGAGCGCTTCGAAACGGTTCGAGCACTCCATGCGTGTCGTATGGATGACACCCAGTCTGTTTCATCTTATGTAGTTAAGATGAAAAGCCACATTGACCATCTCGAAAGGCTGAATTGTCCCGTCTCGAAAGAGTTGGCTACAGATTTGATCCTCAACTCTTTGTCAAAAAGGTTTGACAATTTTTTCATGAACTATAACATGAACGGATGGGACAAGAACATAAGTGAGCTTCACTCTATGCTCAAAACTGCCGACGCGGCCATGGGTAAAAGGGTTTTACCCGTTCTCACCATCAATGAAGGTGGGAACAAGAAGAGGCCTCACCCCACACCCAAGGCAAATGTTGCCAAGGGTAAGGGGCACATTAGGGGAAAGGGAAAGGGAGTGGTAAGAGCGCCACCACCAAAACGGCGGAGAAGAAGCAAAAGGTTGCTTCAAATGACCCATGCTTTAAGTGTGGGGAGATTGGACATTGAGCAAGAAATTGCCCAGTCCACCTCAAAGAGTTGCAAGCAAAGAGGGATGCCGTGCAAACCTCACGTACAATTTTCATGATCCATATTAGTCTAAATATAATATCCTCTAACACATGGGTATTGGATACCGGATGTGGAACTTATATTTGCAACTTATTATAGGGGTTCAAAAGAAGTAAGGACTTCAAGAAAGGGGATGTGAGCCTCTTCATGGGGAATGTGGCAAAGGTTCAAGTTAAAGGCCGAGGGGACTACATCTTGAAGCTTCCAAATGGTTCGGAAGTAATTTTGAACAATATTTTGTATGCTCCTAGTTTGACTCGGAACATTATTTCTGTTGCCCAATTAAGACAATATGGTTATATTTGTCATTTATTAAGAATGAAATTCATGTTTCTTTAAATGGAACGTTGTATTTTAAAGCTATTCCTGTTAATGGTATTTATGAATTGGTACGTGAAAACACATTATATGATAGCTCATTGTACCAACCACCACTAAGAAACTCAAATTGGATTTCAGTGATACCTATCTTTGGCATTGCCGTCTTGTTCATATAAACAAGAAGCGCATACAAACACTTCAAAAGAATGGTCTTTTAAAAGCAAATGAATATGATTCATTCGATGTATGTGAATCTTGTTTACAAGGTAAAATGACTAAGGAACCTTTTAGTGGCAAGTCCGAACGGGCAAAAGATTTATTAGGCATCATACATTCGGATGTATGTGGTCCTTTTAAGCCAATGAGTAGGTACCATGAAAGATACTTCATTACCTTTACCGATGACTATAGTCGATATGGTTATGTGTACTTGTTAAGACACAAAGATGAAGCTTTTGAAATGTTCAAAATCTTCCAAAATGAAGTAGAAAATCAACTTAACAAGAAAATAAAAATTCTCTGCACCGATAGAGGAGGTGAATACTTGAGTGATGCTTTAGAGATCATCTTAGAAGTTGTGGTATTGTCTCACAACTATCTCCACGTAGAACACCACGACATAATGGTGTGTCCAAGAGGAGAAATCGAACTCTATTAGATATGGTTTGATCTATGATGGCTAGAAGCTCACTGCCTCTATCATTTTAGGGTTTCGCTTTGCTCTTTGTGGCCCGTATTTTGAATATGGCCCCAACCAAGAAAGTGGAAATGACACCTTTTGAAATATGGCATGGAAGAGTTCCATCACTGTCATATTTAAAGGTATGGGGTTGTGAGGCTTATGTTAAGACTCCCACCCCAAACAAGCTAGAAAGTCGTTCCACTAAGTGTATCTTCATTGGATATCCCAAAGATTCTATGGCATATTATTTCTATGATCCATTGGAACAAAAGGAGTTTGTTGCCAAGAAAGCTGAGTTCTTAGAAGCTAAGTTCCTTACGGAAGGAACTAGGAGTAGAACTGTGGATCTTAAGGATGACCAAGAACCACAAACCGATACACATTTGGTTGACACTAGCACTCAACATAAGGATGTTGAAAATGATCAAGTGGTTGATCAAATTACACAGAACGTTCGCAGATCTGGTAGAATCAGTATTCCACCTGAAAGATATGGATTTTTCTTAGATGGATGCTATGTGGTAGATTCTGATGAACCAACCATCTATCATGATGCAATGTCCAATTTGGATTGTGACAAATGGCTTGAAGCCATGAACGTTGAGATGCAATCCATGTATGACAACCAGGTGTGGGACTTGGTTGAACCACCTCTTAACTCCAAGATTGTTGGAAGTAAGTGGGTTTTCAAGAAGAAAACCGATATGCATGGAAACTTGGATACTTATAAAGCTAGACTTGTAGCAAAATGTTTCACTTAAACTCAAGGGGTTGATTATGATAAGACCTTCTCACCAGTTGCAATGCTAAAGTCTATTAGGATATTATTTGCCATAGTTGCTCATTATGATTATGAGATTTGGCAAATGGATGTCAAACCGCTTTTCTAAATGGATATCTTAAGGAAGATGTCTATATGGTTTAGCCTGTAGGTTTTGTCAACTCAAAACATCCTAACAAAGTATGCAAGTTAAGGAAATCAATCTATGGATTGAAACAAGCATCAAGAAGTTAGAATCACCATTTTGATGAAGAGATTGTATGTGTATATAAGAAAGCTAGTGGGAGCATCACCATTTTCTTAGTATTGTATGTCGATGACATCCTACTATTTGGAAATGACATTCCAACAATGGAAGGTGTAAAAGCCTGGCTTGGAAGCTGTTTCTCCATTAAGGATCTTGGGAAGCCGTCTATATTTTAGGAATAAAGATCTATAGGGATAGATCAAGGAGGTTGATAGGTTTGAATCAAAGTGCATTCATTGATAAGATCTTGAAAAGGTTGAAGATGGAAAACTCTAAGAAAGGTACCGTACCTATTCAAAGAGGAACAATTTTGAGTAAGATTCAATGTCCAAGCTCAAAGGATGAGCAAGACAAAATGAAGGGAATCACATATGCGTCTACCATAGGATCCATCATGTATGCAATCATATGCACTAGACCGGACGTGTCATGCGCCTTGAGCATGACAAGCCGATACCAACAAAATCCTGGAAGCAATCATTGGATGGCTGTTAAGAACATACTTAAGTACCTAAGGACGACTAAAGATATGTTCCTAAATCATGGATCTGGTGAGGAGGAACTCGTAGTAAAGGGTTACATGGATGCGAGTTTCCAAACTGATCGGAATGATTCAAGATCACAATCGGGGTACATTTCATCTTGAATGGAGGAGCAATCTCTTGGAAAAGCTCTAAACAAGATGTGGTGGCATTATCAACTACAGAGTCAAAATACATTGCTGCTTCATTAGCAGCTCAGGAAGCTGCATGGTTAAAGAAGTTCATTCCCGATCTAGGGGTGGTTCCTTCCATTCAGGACCCCCTAGAAATTCTTTGTGATAACGAGGGTGCGATTGCTCAAATCAAGGAACCCCATGCACATCAAAAGACTAGGCATATTGAACGAAGATTCAACTACATAAGGGATGAAGTTGAAAAGGGAAAGATATGTATTCGCAAATTTCATATGGATCAAAACATTGCGGATCCACTCATGAAGCTTCTTGAAAAGGCAAAGCATGAAAGTCATGCTTGTGCCATGGGGATTCAATATTCTAGTTACTGGATTTGATCTTTAATTTTGTATTGAGATATTGTAACCCTTTATTACTTGAATGAATTATTCGGTTATAATGATTCAACTAATATTCCTATTTTGCATGCTTAAAACCATGAGTAAAGTATTTACTCAGAATGTCAGTAGTTATTCATGCTTGTGGGAACGAGCATGAAGGTAATGCAATTATGAACTTGGATTGGTAGACATTCATATAGATGAATGTAGAGCAAAAGGTTGCTGCCAAAGTTCATAGATATTTCTAGGATGCAAATATTGGACTGACCTGCATCTCAAATGTTGCTACATGGAATCGTCCTGATTGATCATAAGTAATTTTGAGTAAAGGCGAACATCATTTGGTATCCTTTGATCTGAGACATATATTGGGTCTTGATATTTACCGAATATTATACTTTGACTTAGCTCTTCGTTGTTCTGAAACATGACAGTACATAAGTCCGAGTTCAGGTATGACATAAGGTAATTGTGAGAGACGTATGTTGTCAAGATGGGATTTGTCCCTCTTATTAGTTGAGAGTAAGATGTCTAAGGTCTGATAAAATTAAATCAATAGAGAATGATCACTCTGTGTCTCTAGGATTTAACATGACATCTGCGACAAAAGGATAGATGATTGATTCACCTAAAACATTTCAAGCCTGGTACTTGAAGGAGATGATCTTATTGAATGGCACTTAGTCATACGTATTAAGGGTAGTAAACTGTTGTTAGGCGGTATTTACTACTTGCATCAATCTTCTATGAATCTTGTGCAAGTGGGAGATTGTTGGACCTCATATGCCCAAGACACATACAAGATTGATGTGGTTAGTACATTATGATCCAAGTCAGGTCATACCCAATAACAAGCTATACAAAAACCAATAAATGTTTGTTTGTTGATGAGATCATACAAATAAACATTAACACCAATTTAGAAAATGAGTTTTCTAAAACATTACTTTGTGGTAGAACAACATTATATGGATAGTTTGTTCATGAGATATTATTTGTTTCATTATTTAAATTGGTTAAATAATAAAAATAAAAATGTGTTATGGTTATAAAATTAAAAGGGGTTTTAGTTTTATAAAATCTTATGGTTGAAAGAGTATTTTATAAAACTTTCAAATGGGAGGGAAACCCATTTTCATATTGGTGATTTCGGCCGCCCATATGGGTGGTTGGTTGCATGTGTTTGTCTTGTTATTTGCAAGACTTAACTCATTCTTTCACTCAACCATCTAACACACTTTTCTCTCACACACACAAAAGAAAAACCTCTCCAAAGAACAACCAAAATTCGTTCAAAAGAAAGAAAACAAAAGGGCTGAAAATTGGTTTTGTTGGCAGCACTTCAGGATTTTCTTGGCTGATTTGGGTTGTTCAAAAGGAAGCACATCTTGGTGTTCTTCTACCTAACAAGATTAGGTGTTTGTTTAGGCTTGTGGGTATACAAGCTAGAGGTCTTCTCCCTTGAAGGCTATCTACTCAAGAACATCATCTTCTTCCACCTTTTCATCTACAAAATTCGTTCAAGAAAGGTTGTTTCTATGAACACCCTATGGTTGTTATTTTATGGTTTGATAGCATACTATTTCATATAAATTTCGATCCTCATTCTTGGGTTTTGTTGATGGTTTAACATGGCAAGATTTTTCAGATTATAAACCATAAGTCTACTCTTTTATTCTACTGCGTTTTCATAGTTTAAATGGTTAAACTAAGTGTTTTACTTGTGACAAATCCCAAAAACTATGGAACCAAAATCTATAGTAATACAAGTAACCAATCCTCAAAACATAACCTGATATTTATATTGAAACAAATGAGGAGAAACTCAGATTAGGTCATCCAATCAATATTAAAGGGTGTTCAGCCAAGATAGTGAGTGTCATTAAACCTATCAGCCTAATCAAGGCTATTATTCCTTTTGTGAAGTTCATACCAGCCATTTCAAAAGGAAAGAAAAAGTTTGTGAAGTTAGTGAAACCATGTGCTGAAAGCTGTTCTAATAATAAGAGAAAATATCCAATAATTCAAGCAAATCAGAAAAGGTTTCACTACAAAAGAAACATAAGAGCTCACCTAATTTTGAAATTAAAATTTAGTGTGATCCACAATCTTCAAAATCAAGACAAGGAGTAGGTTTTGATATAGGTAACAAAGAACATGTTGATTAGTTTGAGAAATAGATAAAGAAAGGGTTGACGAAACAAAAATAGCCTAAAACAGTTAACAATAGTGGGGTTGTGAAACAAACTACAACTAAGCCTGATCATGATTCCCTCCCTAAGCAAAAGACTACAACTCCATTGAGAGTGGGTAAATCACCTAAACCCACTAAACCAAAATTTGATTCAAGAAACAAACAGATGTATTGTGACATCTGCAACATGTTAAATCACAAAACTAAAAGAGTGCTATTTCAACCAATACTACTCTATCTGTGACATGAACAATCGTTCCACCAAAACTGCTACAATATTGTTCAGTCTGTGATGCAATCAATCACAATACATCCAATTGTTACTTCAATGAGAAGGGATTGAGAATTCCTCAAAACCAGCCCATCTCAAAAAATCTGCTGTGAAACACACTGTCGGACCTCATTTTCACAACAATCAATCTAGGATATCTAGATCAAGAAATGACAGGAGCAATTTGAAGGAATTGTGGAAGGCTCAAAGAAAACATCACACAATGAAACCCAAAATTGACCTTCCCAAACCAAAAGTAATTTTTGATAATGAAAAACGGGTTAAATTTCTACAAAGAAACAGAGACCAAAGGTTTCATTACTCATCTGACTATTCAGTAGATGTTGATGAGGTGACTCAACCCAGTCATTACCAAAAATCTCCTAGGACACCTCCATCTTAACCATAATTTCGAGGGAAATACCAAGAGGTCACCATTATGAATAGGAACGGAAAACCAAGACCATCATGGCTTGGGTTCCTTATTCTAATTAGTTCTTTTACCTTGCAAGTTCATCCACATAGGTCCAATAGCTTATGGTACATGGACAATGGATGCTCCCGACACATGACTGGAGATCGTTCCCTCCTTCATGACTTCAAGCATATACAAGGAACTATGGTGGAATTTGGTGGAGATTCACAAGGTGGAAGAATTACAGGTGAAGGATCTATGAAAAATGGGATGCTAAGCTTTAACAGAGTGAAATACTGTGAACTGCTGAACTACAATCTGCTAAGCATGTCTCAAATCTGTGACAAGAAATATTAAACTCACTTTACTGACACTCATTGCTACATTCTGAAACCTGGATTTCAGATTTCTGAAGATGGGTTATTCTAATGACTCCGAGAAAGAATAACACTTATGTCTTAAATCTGAATTCTTCAACACCAACAGAAGAAACATGCCTATTATCAAAAGCAACATTTGATGAGTCTCAGTTTTGGCACAGATGTTTAGGGCACACAAGCTGTAACACCCCGAATTTCTATTCAAATGAAAGGAAAAGAAAAGTAAATAGAAAGAATAGAAACTTTGCACAAGTGGATGGGGAAAAAGTGTACAAAGTACACTTTTATTATTTTAAGAATTTATGGGCATGGGTGCCCATTCTTCCTTTTTCATCTTCTTCTTCACAGCTAAAAAGAAGAAGAGAGAGAGACTCTCGGTTCTAGAGAGAGAAAGAGGAAGAAGAAGCTGAAAAAGGTAAGTCTTCTCTTGTTTGAGCTTGGTTTCAGCTGAGTATCGAGTTCTTGACCTAAGTTCTGGTTGTTTAGAGTTTGTTTTCAGGATTCAAGAGCTATTCGAAGTGGGTCTTGAACTGGAAGAGTGTTGTTTAAAAGTTGCTCAAGGTGAGTTTCTAGAACCCCTCTTTTACTAGTTTTCAACTGATACGGGGCTATTGTGCATACTATGTAAGCAACTTTTAAAGAAACCGTGGGTTTACAACTTTATGTTCAAATGTTGTATGTAGGTATGTATGTTATAGTGATGATTATGGGTTAGTGATGATGTTTAGTATGCTTAGATGGCCTTAGTATGTTAAATCTGTGTTTGGGTATGCTTAGAATGATAATCGAGTGAAATTGGTAGCATAGAAAAGATTTCAGAATGTCTGATGAACATGAATAGTGGTTCATGCTCCCAAATAGTTGTCTATGCGTCCAGCATGAGAGACCAGACGCCTAAGTGTTGGCCATGCGCCCAAGGGTGGGTCATGCGCCTAAATAGTGGCCCATGCGTCTAAGTATTGGCCATGCACCCAAGTGTTGGCCATGCGCCTAAATAGTGCCCATGCATCCCAGTGATTGAAAAGGCTAAGTGTGGACCATGCGCCTAAATAGTGCCCATGCGTCCCAGTGATTGAAACGGTTAAGTATTGGCCATGCGCCTAAAAAGTGCCCATGCGCCCAAGTGCTTGAAATGGTTAAGTGATTGGTGATGCGCCTGAACAGGGAAGAAACGCCCAAACAATGCCCATGCGCCCAGACTGTTTTATACTTAGAATTTTTATGCTCATGCGCCTGGAAGGTCCCATGCGCTCAATTTGGACTTGAGGTTTTCTAAGAGGATTCAAGGGGTAAAATGGGAAGGTAGGCCTGGTTATGATGTGATGGCTTATGTGTGATGTGTGTATGATGTTGATGATGTATGTTTATGTTTATGTATGTTCCTTATTATATCTGTATGCCTTCCCTTGGCTTTGCGTTGAACGTTAATAAATGTAATGAAAGAATTATGTAACGTAAAGTGGAAGATAATGAAAAGAGGAACATAATGAATAAATGATTAAAGAGAGAATTATAGAGAGGCTTGCAACAATATGTACAGAGGTGCACAATTCTTAATGCCTTAAGCTCTACCGCATGAGGCTCAACGAATCCTAAAGTGTGCACGCAAGGGTTCCAGTCTTTGTGATGACCTTCAGAGGTGTTACCCATTCTATGGGGGGTGTTACCCATTTCTATGGGGGTGTTACCCACTTTGGTGGGGGTGTGTTACCCACTTCGGTGGAGGTGTTGTTACCTGAGTTATGTATAACTTCGGGGGTGTGGCATAAAGCCAAGCATTGTTATGAGGTGAGCGACTCTGTGTCACAACAGACTCGACAGAGGTCTTTGTCCATGAGACGAGACAATGAGATGAGCAACTTTGTGTTGCAACGGACTCGGATGGAGTTCAATCCCTGTGATTGACTCGTATGGGATCTTGTTGCCTATCCCGGTGCTTTGTCAGTCTTCGGACATGAGTCGGGGGTTTGTGAGCAGGCCCCGCACAGCATCAGCTTTCGAGCATGAGTCGGGGATATTGCAAGAGACAAGATTTGGGTAATAATGAGTAATGAACGAAAGATCATGTATCAAAGAACGAACGTATGAATGAACGTAACTAAATTATCGTAATAATGTACTGAACGGGATCCTTGTCATTCGACCTCAGTAATCGTGGCTGAGTGCCACGAAGAGGGTAAAGTCTGACCGGATCGAGAAAGAGAAGTGAACGATAATGTAATACGTTGAACGAACAAGGTTGATGAACGTAATGACGAAGGTAATAATGATATTATCTGTTTGTACGTATGATGCATGATCACGAACGGTTGTAAGTATAGTATGTTTTGAAATAAGGTAAAGAACGGTTTTAACAGAGAAAAGTATGTTTTATTATTAAACTAGGGCTCACTCAGTGTGGCTGACTTTTGTATGCATGATAGTTGGCAAGTATATGTTGATGCTGAGGAGTTGCAGGCATGGATGCATAAGCTACTCGGAGCGTTTTGAGGCTGGCATTCGTATTTTGACATGTCTTGTATTTTGTGATGAAAACAGATGTTGTAATTGACATGTTTTTAGTTATTAATGAAAGTTTTAAATTTCCGCTACAAAATAATGTACACTTTATAATGTTTTACGTGCGATGAACCACCAGCTGTAAGCGTCCCTGGAACAAGGCCTTAAACAAACTTTAAAAACATGAATAGATTGGTGAAAGGAAACCATGTCATTGGTCTTCCACAAAAAGAATTTTATTTTGTAGACTACTATTCTGCGTGTCTAAAAAAAACAACATAAATCCTCTCACAAACCAAAGTTGATGAACACCAACAATACTTAATTGAATTTACTTCATATGGATCTGTCTGGACCAACTCATGTCATGAGTATTGGAAAGAAACAGTATTGTTTGGTGATCATTGATTATTTTTCAAGATTCACATGTGTTTTCTTCTTACTTCATAAAAATGAGGCATCCCAAATAATAAAAGACTTTATCACTAAAATAGAAAATCACCTTGATCAGAAGGTCAAAATAATAAGAAGTGATAATGGCACAAAGTTTAAAAATGAAAATCTAAAGTCTTTTTGTGCAACCAAAGGCATTGCTCATCGATTCAATGCAGCTAGAACTCCTCAACAAAATGGGGTAGTTGAAAGGAGGAATAGAACACTGATTGAAGCGGCAAGGACAATGCTAGCCGATGCTAAACTGCCTATTACCTTTTGGGTAGAGGCAGTTAATACATCGTGTTTTGTGGAAAATCGAACTCTGATTGTAAAAGAAAGTAATATGAGTCCATATGAACTGCTTTTTCATAGAAAATCATTTATTGGATTTTTCAAGTCATTTGCTAGTCCTATCTCAATATTAAACACTCGAGACTATTTAGGAAAATTTTCATCCAAGTCTAATGAAGGATTCTTTGTAGGTTATTCTTCAGTTTCAAAGGCTTACAGAGTGTTTAATCCTAGATTAAACATTATTGATGAATCAACTAATCTTTAATTCAAGGAACATTTATTTCCCAAATCTGCAAATGGTCTCGAATGGTTGTTTGATATTGGCTCTTTTACAAAATCATTTGATCAATTTCATTTGTCTCATGTAGGAAACAAACATTCGGTTGAACCTTATTCAGGAATAGAACAAAATGATGACTTTCCAATGATACCTCCATCATCCACTCCAGATCTTAGTAAAGATGTTCCACTACAAGCTGATCCCATCAGGCAATCATTACAAAATCAAAGTTTATCAAAACTGGTCCAAGATTGATACCTTCACCATCAAAAGATCCATCAACTGATGGAAGAACTCAAGATCAAGCTACACCTCAGGTTGAAATAGAAAGAACATCAAATTATGGAAGCAATCAATGTACTGCAGATGCTGAAGCAGTCACAGAGACTCAATCAGACTATCTTCATAACTCCCCAACAGTACAAGATGAAGGTCCCTCTAATCATAATAAATAAAATGTCTCCAATCTTGACGTAACCATTGCTGGTGCATCCATTCCAACCACCAGAATATACAAGAATCATCCAGTTGAAACCATTATCGGTGAACTTAATGAAAGGGTGACAAGAAGCAAGTCTGGTATTGCAAACATCTGTTTGTTCTCATGGTCTCTGTGTCAAAAAGTACCCAAGAACATCAAAGAGGCTCTTCAAGACAATAGCTGGATTAAAGCAATGCAGGAAGAATTGCTCCAATTCAAGAAGCAATAAGCATGGCAACTGGTAGATCTTCCTGAAGGACAATACCCTATCGGTACCAGATGGCTATACAGGAAAAAGAATGATGATAGAGGGATCGCCATTAGAAATAAAGCAAGATTAGTGGCACATGGATACCCTCAAGAAAAAAGAATCAATTATGACGAAGTGTTTACACCTGTTGCTAGATTAGAAGCAATCAGAATCTTTCTAGCATATTCTGCATCCATGAATTTACTGTTTATCAAATGGATGTGAAGTGTGCCTTCTTGTATGGAAAGATTGCTGAGGAGGTCTATCTGAGTCAACCACTGGCTTTGAAGATCGAGATTTCCCTCACTGGGTGTACAAGCTTGACAAATCCCTGTATGGCCTTCATCAAGCCCTGAGAAAGTGGTATGAGACTATCATCCTTTCTTCTTGAGCATGGATAAGAAAAAGGAAAGATTGATCAGACTCTCTTTAGAAGAAGAAGAGGAAGAGACATGCTGCTAGTCCAAATTTATGTGGATGACATTATATTTGGCTCAACAAACAAAAAACTCTACAAATATTTGAAGACCTAATGCATTCAAAATTCCAAATGAGTGCAATAGGAGAACTCACTTTCTTCTTAGGAGTGCAAGTCTAACAGACAGCAGATGGAATCTTCATCAACCAATCCAAATATGTGGATACAATGCTGAAGAAGTTTCATTTTGCTGATTGTTAGTCTATTAGAACACTAGTTGATACCAAAGTGAAGATTGGTCTTGATCCAAAAGGCAAATCAGTTGATCAGACTCACTATCGATTCATGATAAACTCACTTATGTATCTAACTGCTAGCAGACCTGATATTATGTTTGGTGTTTGTATGTAAGCCTGGTATCAAGCTGATCCAAAGGAATCACATGTGACTGTAGTTAAGAGGATATTTAGATGTCTGAAGGGAAAACCAGCTCTTGGGTTATGGTATCCAAAGAAATGAGATTATAATCTATTTATATGCCTTCATAGATAGTAATTTTGGAGGATGCAACTCTATGCCTTCACAGATAGTGATTATGGAGGATTCAGTTTCAACAGAAAGTCCATATTTGAGTATATTGCAGCATCAACTTGTTGCTTCAAGTTCTCTGGATTCAAAACCAGATGCTTGATTATGGTTTTAACTTCTTGCACACACCAATTCACATTGACAACACACTAGCTATTTTTATAACAGATAATCTAGTTCAGCACTCAAAAACAAAACACAATGAATTTAGATATCACTTTTTCAGAGACTGTGTTGAAAAAAGGTTAATCAAATTGAGTCAAGTACCCACTGAAAAACAATTGGAAGATTTATTTAATAAGGCATTTGAACCTGGTAGGTTTGAATTCCTGGTTCAATCAATTGGCATGATTAACCTTGAGTAAAACCAATCAAAACATCAAAAAACAAGTCAAAATACCAGAAAAACACAAAAAGTAGTCAAGTTTTTGAAGAACATAATATTATTGGGAAATGATATAATTACAGACGTTATATCATTCACTATGCTTAATTTCAAAATTTGAGAGACTGTCATGACTTACTAGATATGTTGGTACGCTCAACTTGGAAGAAAAGATACATGTAGTGATGAATTAAAATCTCATTCAATAGTGAAACACTCATCTCAAGGTACATGTATGCATTGGCTTATCTGAGTGCATGTGTGTGTAGTAACCTAAACAGACCAGGTAGTGATACTTTATGAATCTCTTTTACCTACATCTAGTTTCATCTTTGTTTTTCTGAGCAAAGACCTCATGAAACATGCACATGGTGCAAATGTACTGATTCAAAAGATTCCCAATGAGAAACACATCCAAATTGGATGAATCTACAAAAGCAATACAGTCCAAGTGAATGAACTAAAGAATCCCATCATGGATCACCTTCCAAAGTGAAGTGAAAAGAATCCCAATGTGGATCATCATGAAAAAGGATCAAAGTAAAAGAATCCCAATAAGGATAAGTGAAAATGAGTTCTCATAACTTATGTAACCTGGTAAGGAAAGTTGTGAAACAGCTCTACCATGCATTGTATAAGGATGGTTGATCATTCTATGCTTTTGTGTGCGAGGTACATATTGAATAATTAAATCAACCGAAAACATGATAATATCACTTGCGTCAAAATATCAACCTGGTATGTGTTTAAGAGGACAAACATACATTCAATCATCAAGTTCATAAACATGTCCATTTTATCATAAAGGATGCATATGTGTAATGTAAGATTGATATGATCCCAACAAAAGACATCGTTCTCTTCATTATAAATAATCAAATTATATTTAAATAGTTTTTAAATCTTTAATGTTTCTATCCATATGTGGATATAAACTTTAGGGGGAGTAATTTAAAATTTTTGATTAAGTCTGTGTAGATTTTTACAATCTTAAATTACTTTATTAAAAAATCAAAAACAAAACAAAAAGAAAATGCATGTGTTGATGCAGAAGTTATACCATAGTATAACACCATATGCAGATTTTTGGAAGCATGAAAAGTCCAAAATCAGTTAAACAATGGGAACTTGTATCACTTCTAACATACAAGTCAATCCAAGCAAGAATTGACAACCTCAACATTCAATCAACTTCATAAGAGAATTCAACTAGAGACAATTTTTCATAACAAGAATAACCAAACCTGAAACATTATCCTTTGATTAAGTTCAAAAGTTAATGCAGGTAAGTGCATTGTGTAATGCGGGTGAAGGAAACCCATGCATATAACCAATGCGGGTAATTGTTCTAAGTGAAACTAACGCGGACAAAGATTGTACTCTACCGCATTAGTATGATACAAGTATACATAAAAAATTTGAAGTGTTAAAACCTATGCGGAATAGAAGTGCTCTATCGCATTTGTTAATGCGGATAAAATGTACTTTTCAAATATTCAACCACATTAGTCAATATGGATGAAATCTACACTTCCACATTTGCTTTACTCATCCGCATTTGTTGATTTCATCATAATCTGCATTTGGGGATGTGTGTCTTGAATTTTCATGTACTTTCAAACAGAAATAAATAAGTGCGTAATCTCCTGTCACAGTGAATGATGATCAAGTTATTCTATCGCATTTGCTACAATGAGCAATGCTGAAAAAGTTTTGTCAACCGTATTTGCTATAGTGAGCGAATGCTGACAAACTTTGATCAACTGCATTTGCTATAGTAAATTCTGATAAAGTTTGATCAGCCGCATTTGCTACAAAGAGCAAAATCTCACAAAGTTTGATCAACCGCATTTGCTACAGAGAGCAAATGGTGACAAAGTTTGATCAGCTGCATATGCTACAGTTAGCAAATGCTAACAAAGTTTGATTAGCCGCATTTGCTACACTGCACAAATGCGAATAGAAGAAAACTTAAAGTTTCCAAACTTCTGTATTTGCTATAGTGTGTTAGTGTGTAAATGCGGATGTCTGAAATCACAAGTTCAACTCTTTTGCATTTGTAGCAATAAACAAATACGGATGTATAAAAGCCATCCGCATTTGCTACAGTGTGAATTAAAACTCCAACCGCATTTGTTCTGAGACTTGTAAAATTTTGTAAAAGCCATTTTTTTGACTATTTAAAGCAAGTTCAAAAGGTCATTTAATACTTTTCAAATTTGAGAGACTCTATAGTGCGATGAGCGAAAACACTATTCTTCTTTATCAATCATCTTCTTCTTTAACAAATCAAAGATTCAAGTTCATGTCACCTAATCTGTCGTCGTATTAGATGCTACACAACTGTATTATCTAACAAAAGGTGAAAATTTTACATTGTGTTAACCTAATGTTTTGGACGTTTGAACTAATAATGAACTTAGAACTCTAGGTTAACAAAGAACACCCAAAATTAGATTTATTCCAAGAAAATATGAACATTTTCAACTTCAATGAACATGCAAACCTTGTAAAATCGGATTCAATCTGAAAATTTCAAAGTTATGTTCATCGCATGAATAGAGCATCATAAAACTAAAAATGTTGAAAGCAACACTTGAATTAAAATCCAATAAACGGTCAAAAACATCAAAATTTGGTCTTGAAACATGAAAAATTAAAGGAGTATTTATGAAAGTATCTCAATCCGAAATAATTCCTATGGAACAGTATCCTTCACATTTGACCCTCAAAAGTCAAAATGATGAATGCTGCTTAAAGTGGTGCATATATTATCATAAATCTAAATCATATGCCTCTAATGCAGGGTACATGGCTGATATCTCGTGGAGCATGCTCCAAAATGTCAGTGGTTTTCTAGACCCTGATGTACGAGAGGTAGAGGGGCTCAAAGACATGATCGGATTCATCTCCACAACTAGAGTGGCTTATGCTATCACTGTCAGAGATATCATATATGAGAGACTAATAAGGTCATTCTGGAACTTTGCTGAAGTGATAGAAGCTTATGGTATTAGGTCTTTATCTGGAAGGATCGATGATGAGCATACACTGATCATAACTGAAGAAACTGTGAGACGGTGTCTGCAATTTGGTGATGATGCAGATGTACGCTAGAAGATGATGATATTACTACTTTCTTTGCAGAGATTGGATATGAAGGAGGTTTTGAAGGAAAACAGATTGTGAAGGGATTAGTAGACTTGCCATGGAGGTTTTTGATCCATATCTTTTGGCACTGTTTGTCTAAAATGAAAATAGGATGGAATGATATCCCTGTTACTACTTCATTAGCAATTTGTGCTTTATGCACAAATAGGCCATTCAATATGTTATGTCTAAAATGTACTAGTCTCCAACATACAAAAAGGAAGAAGGTACAAGTTTTTAATGTACCCAAGGTTCATCCAATGTTCGATAAATAAAGCCTTCTCTAATCTAGCAGCTGATGGATCAGTTCTAGATATTCCACACTATGATGCTAAGTCATATAAATACATTAAGAAAAGGGATCCTAGAAATTTTTACAGTGGAGCACACTCTCCTCTATTACCTTGGATGATTCAGTAGATAAATCTTAAGGAACAAGTAGAAGAACATGTGGCTCGTGTTGATGAGCCTATTCAGGAAGAAGCTCAAGCTGCTCTTGAACATGCTGAGGAAAGAGTTGAAGGATCTAGGCTAGTGTCACCCCAAGAGGAGTTAGGGGGTGATCTTCACACTGGTCCTCATGATCATGATATTGCATCTCTATTTGTATCATCACCATTACCATCTCCCCATATAACACCAACCAATTCAATTCATAAATCACATATCCCGTCAACACTAGCTCAACCAATCACTCTCCCAAATCACCACCTCATCACTATCCAAAATCACCACCTCATCACTCTCCAAAATCACCACCTCAACCATTCCCTACTAGTGATAATCCAATTGAGTTTGGACATTTCACAAGCTCATCTAAAGAATCCAAATCATCTTCGGATGAGGAGGATCAACCTGTCCAAATGCCTGTGAAGAAAGCCACTTATGAGACTGCTCCTTTTGAGAGTTTTGCTGAATCCAATGTGAACAGACCAGATGAAAAGGATGAGTTGATTTTTGAGCTCATGCAAAAGATTGAAAAGATGGAAAGAGTACTTAACAGGAGAGCAAGCATCATTCAAGATAGAATTCTTGAACTTGATGAAAAGGAAAATTAGTTGAAAGAGTTAAAAGAAAATTATGAGGCTGAACTTGAGATGATTGTTGAGATCAAGAAGAAAGTTGAATCAGAAGTCAAGCAAGTAGATGAGCAGGAAACAAAATCTGAAAGCACTTCAGAGGAGAGTAGTGATGACTCTCCTCTTGGTAAAAGAATGAGATTCTCAAAACAGGCCATAGATCCAAGCAAGGCAAAACAAGATGAATCTAGGTTGGAAATGGTGGTATACTCAAAGAAACAACCAGCAAGCATGTAGAAGAGGTTGAATTCAAAGATATGATCAATGCCTTAGACAACTTTACATCTAAAGAATTCATCATTGATGATGAATTTTGGGATTTTGTAGTTGACCAGAGGACAAGTACGAAACCCATAATGGTCATTCCTCAATCTCCTATCCCTTTGGAGAAGGAGTTGAGTATGCAATAGATCCTACTATGTTTTTGACTATTGAGCAAAAGGATATTTAAGAAAGTTATGTGAAGAAGAGAGAGAAAAGGAAGAAAAAGTTGCTACTGCTTATAAACAAGTTGAAAATCAGACTAAAAAATTGCTTGAGGAAGGTGAAAAATCTAAATCTTCACCTGGTCCTTCAATACAAACTTACACCAGAAAAAGGAAGTATCTGTCTAAGAAGGCTAAGGAAAGAGACCCTTGAAAGAAGTTGAACCAGTAAAGAAAACCAAACTAGATGATCCCAGAAGTATTGCTACAATAGCAGAATTCTTAGAAGAACATAAGCAAGCTG
The DNA here is from genome assembly GCA_025506515.1 of Flaveria trinervia. Classification (NCBI taxonomy): domain Eukaryota; kingdom Viridiplantae; phylum Streptophyta; class Magnoliopsida; order Asterales; family Asteraceae; genus Flaveria; species Flaveria trinervia. The sequence continues at coordinate 24,804,955 of CM046453.1, read as the reverse complement.
AGGCTCAATTAAAGAAACCAGCTACCTTTATTAATCTTGAAGAAGGAGAGATTGAAGGAGGATATGAGGCTGATGAGCATGTAGAAATTGATAGTTCTATACAAGAAGAAAAATTTGTGCATGAAATGGTTGAAAAGGCACAAACAGATGACCTCATGGTAAATGCTATGTTCTTGATCAACCATGGTTATGATGCTGATGAAGTGTTTAGTATGACATATGAGAGAATGAAAGAAGAAGAGGAGAAGGTAACCAAGCTGCTAGACCCAACCTCTGAGACTGAGTATGAGAGAACTCTTTCTCGAAAGGCTCCTATGCCCAAACTGTCAGCCATGAAGAAATCAACATCAACTCCTGAACCTCTATATCCGGATCCTTATAGCATGTCAGATAAGGAAATAAAGGATTATCTTTCAAGCCAAGGCTTCACAAGAAGGAAGCTTGGGAATATGAAAACAAATTCAGTGAGGGCTGCCACTCCCAAGCTGATTAATAAAAAGAAAAATAGGCTCAAGCAGATAGAAGAAGAAATCATCAACAAAAAGCCAAGATTTGGAGTGACAGCTCAAGACATGCAACTCACCTAAAAAGATGAAGAATTTTTGGCACCTGTGTTTCATAAATACCCTGAGTGGTTTGCTGAACACTCCCAACTAAAACTTCAAGAATAGTTAACCATAGCAGAGATGATTAAGGGTGTATCTACTCCCAAAGGCAAAATTGATCAGAAAATCATTGCCTAGAAGTACGATAGTGATTGGAACATGTTCATGGTGAAAACGGATCTCTGGGCTAGTCCAATTCTTTACAAAGTACATTGCTCTAGTAAATGCCTTGGAGATTCATGATTTAAAAGAACTAGCCCAACTAGAACTGATCAATCACACAGCTATGTTCAGAGGCTACGAGTTTGAAGATATACTTAGAATGTTCAAGAGAAGCAACAACTTCAAGTCTCTAAAAGCCATATGCATGAGGAAAGACAAATCATTCAAAAATCCCCTTAAAAGGAAGTATACAAAACAAGTTGAAGAAGTTGTATTCCATGAGCTAAATGTCCAACCTACAGAATCATTAAAAAGAAAAAGGGTGTCTGGCACTCATACCTCAATACCAATCTCTAACATTTACTATGATGAAAAGACTTATGAGTTGGTGATTGAGAGGAAATAGGGTGGTAAAGAAGGTTCAGAAATCAGATTGTTTAGTGGTTATGAAGTTAGATTATTAGATCAATCCTATATCCACTACATCTTCACAAGAGCCCTTTGGAGCTTGGGAATATTGTTAAGTTGGAGGTTCATGTGGGTGGAAGCTTATTAATTCACAGAGATGGGTTGTCTACAGTTTCTATTTGGGAACCTATTTCCCTCAAGAAATTGCCACTAGAAGCCATCTATAGTATGAGCAAACTGAAGATCCATCTGCTAAGCAAGGAAAGGATGTCAGAAGCAATAGACTTTGTCAACATGATCAGTGAAATTTTGGATCCAACTCAAGCAGCACCTTTTATGCCTCCACAAGACCCAACAGAATCTTCACAACCTCAATCACCACCTAAACATTGAAGAAAAACATAGGTTGTATGATCCTTAGGGGAGTATTGTTGGACCCTAAAAGGACCATACATGCCTATTCAATTTGTGAGTTGATGGTTGTTTTCCTGAGGTTCCTACAAGTCCAAGAATTAATGCGGATGAAGATCCTGCTGAATAGAACAAAGTATGGCTAACCGCATTTTTTAATGCGGAAGTCATAAAAGAAATGCTCACAAGTGTTTGTTCTTCCACATTAGAAATGCGGATAGCTTACAAGAATGTAGACAAGTGTTTGTTCAAACAAATGCGCAGAAGTATTTGTTCATCAGCATTAACCAATGTGGATGACCAACATACTAATGCGGAAGATCAAGTAAAGAAATGTTGATGAAGTCAACTCATCCGCATTTGCCAATGTGGATGAACAAGAAGAAATACGAATGAAAACGTAGATTAGTTGTGATGTAATAGGTTAGGGGTAGTTTAGTCATTTTGTAAAAGGCAACTTGTCTGCCTATAGTTAGAATAGACAACCTCGTACATGAGGTGACAGAAAATAGACAATTAGAATATTTTTGTATTCCCTAGGTGCATTATTACTTTTCTTGCGAAATCCTAGCAGTTATTGTAATCAATCACCTTTATTAATATATACAAAGCATTTGTGAGTATTTCTTCTACATTGAATTTTTCTTGATTGTATGATTTCGCCATTCAATCATTAATTCAATCATTATATTTGATCCTAAGTGAGAATCTCAATCTCACTACCCAGTCAGTAATTGCACTCTTGTTGTCTATATGGATAGGAGTCTCCATGAAGTTAAAATGATAGTCTAACATCTAATTTTGAATCCATGTCAACTGAGCACAAAAACTTGCAACATCAATGTATTCATCTTCAGCAGTTGATATAGAGAAACGTGATTACTTCTTGCATTGCCAGGAGATGATCCTTCCACTAAGAAATTCACATCCTCCTAATATGGATTTCTTGTTAATGTTGCAGCCACCATAATCATTATCAATGTAACCATAGAGGTTGAAGTATTTAGTCCTAGTATACAAAGACATCAGTGTAATCTATCCCTTCCTCGAATGTGTATCCTTAAACAACAATTTTTGCTTTGTGCTTGATGATCAAACCTCTATCATCCCTTTTGTTTCTAAGCACCCACTTCATGCAAATAAGGACTTGATTAGGTGGTAGTGGACATATGTTCCATACCTTTTGTCTCGTGAATTGAAGCAACTCCTCTTGTATTGATTCAACCCAATTGTTGTCTATGAGAGCGTCTTTAAACCTTATTTTGTTTCATTTGAGAAAGAGAGCATGAATACAAGCAAACATTCCCATTATAGGTTTGTCCTCTTGTTTTCACCTTTTGAGACATCCCTAACAATGTTTTCAACTGGATGAGTGTTGTGGATCCTGAGCCTACGAAACATATGTAGTTGCATAGATATATCAAAGTTGGAGAAGTTTTGCGTAAGATTTTGAACAACATTTCCAGCTAATGTCTCACACTCATTCAATAATGACTGATTGAATGAATGAGTGATTTCATCAGTGATATTTTGCTATGAAGAAGCATCAATAGTTTCATGTTCCTTTAGATTACTATCTTTATCAGCTTGGTGTTGAGTATTGGAGTTGTCACTTGATGAGTTTTGAGGCTCAGTTTGCTGACAAGTTGTTGAAGCTCCATTGTTGATTTTTGATGTTATATACCTTATAAGTAATAGAGTTTGAGAAATATCCAACAAAGATAACATCATCCGATATTTCAACAACTTTTGTCAAGTTTTCCTTTATTTTATGTATGGTACACCTGCTACCAAAAGACCTAAGAAAGCCAATGAACTATGGTCTCTTATTTATAGCTCATAAGGGGTTTTTCCATGGGCTTAAAAATGAGAACTCTATTCTGGACATAGCATGCAGTGCTAAGCACCTCTGCCCAGAAAGTTAGAGGCAACTTTGAGTCGGCTAACATAATTCTTACAGCCTCAATAAGTGTCTTGTTCCTCCTCTCAACAACACTATTTTGTAGTGTAGTTCTAGGAGCACTATATCGTCTAGCAATCCCTTCTGAGTAACAAAATGTGTCAAAAACATTATTCTTATAATCAGTCCCTTGCTCACTTCAAATGATTTTTACCTTGTGATCAATTTGATTTCAATTTTAAGAATAAAAGACTTTAAACTTTTAGTAGTCTCATCTTTAGTTCTCAAAAAAGAATGCCCATGTAAATCTTGTAAAATCATCGACAATCACAAGGTAATATGACTTCATTCCAATGCTCATTATATTTGTAGAACCAAATAAATCCATGTGCAATAAGTGTAATGAAGTGGTGATAGAGTTACTTCTTTAGATTTATGAGATGCCTTGTGTTGTTTTCCTTTCAAACAATCAACACATATATCTTTACGAAAAAAATCCTTTTTGGGCCTAAATTTACCAAGTTACATTTAACCAATTTGTATATCATTTTAAAATTAACATGAAAAATTATTTTATGCCAAAGAGTTGACTCATCACCATTAGCTTTGGAAAGAAAGCATGCTACTTCGCCACTCGGGAAGCATTGTTCTTATCCAGCATGTACATATTCCCTCTCCTGGTAGATCTAAGAAGCACCAATTCTTATGGAACTATCATCCCGAGTTTGAGGGTAATGCACTCATGTTTTGTGAAAATCATTTCGTTCTTTTGGACAAAAATGAGAAACACTTAAGAGATTTTGTTCAACTTGTTTGAAAAAGTTTACTTTGTCAATTTTTAACTTACCATTGGACATACTAGCTCTACCAGAAATGTACCCTCTGGCTTCACCTCCAAACTAAACACGACCTCCAACAAAATGTTTAAATTGTTGAAGAAGAGATATGTTCCTGGAGCATCTAGTGTCCACAATCCACATAATTATGTTGATATATATGTACCAAGTTTAGGAGGTTCATGTAAATGTTTGTCATGTCTTACATATATGTAATGAAAGACTTGAATGAAATACAATATGTGATTGATGCTTATAATGTTTAATGTTTCATTTTTATTGTGTGATAAAGTATATTGAACTAACTATATAGGTTTGAGGTTATTGTGCATAGATCTGAGTCAATAATGATTTAGAAATGTGTTCAAATTTAGTCATATGAACTCTTCATGCAAATGGATCATGCTAATTGACCATACGCATGAATACTTCATGCTAATGGACCAGTCGCATGACTGAACCAGGAGACTGGATCAGTCGCACGATTGAGACATAAGATTGACTCAGTCCCACGACTAAACCTTCAGTCCTGCGTATGAATCAATCGCATGATTCAGTCGCATGACTGAACCATGCTAATGGTTCAATCATACGATTGAAAAACCCTAACCTATAAATACTACCTAATTCTTCCAAAACGCAACACTTGAAGACTTTTGACACATACTCGTACCCTAGCCGTCCAGAGATTCCAAAAAACCTATTCCAAGTTCATAGTTCGCCATTGTTCTTATTTTAATCGTTCATAACGTTTCTTTAATCGTTAGATTGATCGGGACTGCATTCTCACTGATTGGATTGCCAATCAATTAGGATTCCACACTATTTGATCTGGTTTCATGCATTATCAGTTAGTACTCCGTATGTACACGATCCTAACAAGTGGTATCAGAGCTTTGGCGCTTGATTTTGTGAGTGATTCAATTAGTTTCAGTGTAAAAATCACGTTTTTCATTCAAATGAGTCACTTTTTTTGAGTAAAACAGTCTTTTCAGCGTCTCCAGGTCTCAAAGTTTACGTTTTTCGACATACGGAAAATTAGGGTTCTTGAAAAATCATGTTTTTGTGTCAAAGTGTCAAAAACCTTCGATTTTGCAAAAACAGCAGCCTTCAGTAACACGATTCGCTCAATCGCACAACTGAACTCAATCGCACACTCATTCGCACGATTGAACTCAGTCGCTCATCCATTCGTACGATTGAACATCTTTATTCACTTGTCTCCAATCGCATACTCCATACGTATGTCTGAATCCAATCGCACGATTGAATTCATTCGCACACTCTATTCACACGTTTCATTTGCACGACTGAGTTATCCACATTAGCCATCCACATTTGTCCAATCGCATTATCGACTCATTTGCATCTGTCCATTCGCACAAGTTTAAAGTTCTAAAGTTCAAAGTTTAAAGAGATGGAAGATCAGTTCTCTGCGTTTACTGCCAGTAGGGAGTCACGGATCCAGAACCTTTTGCTTTTGGAAAATGAAATTGGGAATCACAATAAACCACCTAAACTTATAACGTTAGATGATTACCCACAATGGAAGCAGCGATTCGGGATCTATCATAATGGAGTTGATCCTAACCTTTGAGAATCTATTGAGACGGGTTATAGTATGCTGGTTGGTGCTGATGGTGTTAAATTAACCTTGGGAGCTATGACTGATAGCCAGAAGGTGAAGTACAATGCTGAAAAGAAGGTGTATGCCCTGTTGACTCAGTCAATACCAAAAGACATATTCCATTAGTTTTCTGAGAACAAACAGGCAAAGAAGTTATGGGAAGCTTTAGAGAAATGATAGGAGGGGAATGCAACATTGAAAGCTTTAAAGGAAAAGGCTCTGAAGAAGGAGTTTGATAACTTCTCTTCGATGGTGAAAGAAAGCTTGGATGATGTTATGGACAGTATCTACCATCTATTGAGTGAACTGCACACTCATGGGGTCACAACGTCAATTGAAGACAAAGTGTCAAACTTTGCCGATGGTTTCCCAGAGAAGTGGGACTCGTTTGTGTCTAACTTGAGACAGAACAATATACTGGCAAAATTAGACATAAACGACTTCATCCTGAAATTAAGGGAGGAGGAACTGAGGATGAAGTACAGGTCACAGAAAGGATCCTACGACCAGAATCCTTCACTATATAACTCATTTCCCAACCCAACTAGTTTAGGAGCACCATTTCAACAACATTTGTGTCGAGTTCAACTGCTCCTTCTCAAACCACAGCTTCAAGATCTGAAATGTAAGGGTCATCTAGTACCCAATATATCGCACCTAAAGCAAATGCTGCTAAGTTGAAGACCGAGAATCTTAGAAATATTACTGTGGAGGTTGCAAAGGAGCATATCGACCTTCTAGTACTGGGTGCTCATTCTTATGATGGTCTAATTGCATGGAAAATTGGTAATTTCCATCTGGCCGATGAAAACTACGAGCAGGTGGATGAAAATAAACTAGAAAGAATGGATGTTATGTGGGCTTTAGCTAGTGCCATCAGAAGAGCGAAAAAGTTTGTAAAGAAGACTGGACAGAACTTGGTAGCTACAAAGATACTACCTTTGGTTTCGACAAAACTAAAGTTACCTGTTTTAACTGTGGAGAAAAGGGGAATTTCAAACGTGAATGTGCTAAGCCTAAGAAAACAGGTAATGGAAATCCATTCTCATCTTTCAACCGTCAAGACAAACCCACAAGTGGAGCTACCTCGTCAAGCAAATAGACAAAGGCCTTGACTGCTCAAGGTGACGAAGGACAGGATTGGACCTTCAATTTTGTGTCTCCAGGTGAATTGAACATTGCCACGTCAAGGGTTTGGATGATGACTCTGCAAGTGAAGGGGAAATCGTAGTTGAACTAGTGATGTCAGATAATGAAGATACTGCGAATGTTATCAATCACTTCATTGAAGAAGATCTCAGAATGATATGTTCAGAATCTCCAGCTTCAGAAGAGTCAAACTCTGCATTGATGGTTGATTTAACCGAGTCTTCACAAGTAAGTACAAAAGACCAAATCTTTGAAAATCATGCTTGTAATGAATGTAACAAATTTATAAAAAGCATAGATTTAAAATTTGCTAGGTTTTTAGACCTCAATGATAGCTTTGTAAATGACTTACAACTATGCACAGAAGCTAATCGGATTTTAAAACAAAATGAGCACGGTTATAAAGAGAAAATAGAACTTTTAAATAAACATCTAAGGGAAACCGATGTTGTTGCTTTTAATCAAGCCAATGATATAAAGTTCTATTTAAATTCCTTAGAAGAAACTAATAAGAAAAAGCAGTTTTAGAAGTCGAAGTCAACTCATTAAAAACTACACAGTTGGACCAGTTCTTTTCACATAGTTCAACACTTAGTGAAAGAACGAAATAACAGGGAGGGTTTGGGTTACAAAGTGGTCCCACCACCACATGAGATCATGTTAAATGCTAAATGTAGACCAATAAATAACAATCCAATTAAGGATCATATGGTTTCCATTCCTCTAGTTAGTGATCCAGATTCCATGAGTAAACCGGTGGAATCTGTCACTATACAGAAGGAGGCTACTTTGAAATCTAAAGATAAGATACCTATTGTGAATTTAGATGAACAATTTGAAAAGGTTAATGTAAAGTCAGGTTCAACATGTCTATTTCTAAAACCAAAATGACCAAACCAGTTAACCAACCACGTGCTTCACGTCACAGTCCAAATTAACAAAAGGCTAAAGATGTTAAAAACGTTCAAATAATTAATTTTGTTAAAGAAGCAAAAACATCTAAACAAGAAGTGTCCAAACCCAGCCAGACTAATGTCACACCTGTATCACACACTTCCCCGCAAAGACAATTTTCCCAACATGTAGAAGGTAGATCATGCTACAATTGTGGAAAGAGAGGACACATCGCTTCTAATTGTCCTTACTATTAGACACCAAGAAAGAAAATTGAACTTCATGATACTAAACCAAGTTTTCCAAGAAGGAGTTCCTTTACTCCACCAAAAAGAATTAATGAACCTAAAGTTCAAACCGTAAGCCAGGGTCTATTTATCCCAAACAAGCCTTACACAAAACTGGCTTATGAAAAGAAAAGTCAAGTCCAGTGTCTGATATTTAGAACACTAAGAAGAATGATATGCCCTCACCCTGAAATGAACAGTGGGTTGAGTTCATGATGTGTGATTCCTCTGGGTCACCTAAGCCAGTTAAGGCTTGGGTCCTAAACCTAAACTGATAATTTCCTCTGAATGTGTAGGGTGTCCATTACAGTGCAATCACAAATACCTGGATTGTTGATAGTGGGGCGTCTACGCACAAGACTTGGAACCTGTCTCTTCTTTCAAATGTCAAACAAATTAAAGGGGGACATGTCTCATTTACTGGAAATAAAGGAGGATACATCACCGCTGAAGGCGAAGTGGGAAACCAGAAAGTCAAGTTTGATAAGGTCAACTACGTTCAGCAACTACAAAATAATTTGCTTTCAATCTCCCAGATCTTTGACAAAGGATTCGAGGTTGTTTTTGACAAAATAAGTGCTATGTCTTGAAGAAGGATTACATTATCCGAGAGGACCAGATCTTAATGTCAGCTTCAAGATGTAATGACTTATATGTCTTGGATATATCAAAGGTCTCCACAACCGATCATCAAGGTCAATACTTCTTGTCAAAGGCAATTGAGAGGGACTCGATCTCTTGGCATAGGAGAATGAGACCCATAAATCCACGAAAGATGAATCATCTGATTCAGAATGACTTAGTAAATGGAGTTAATGTTAAGAGTTTTTAACTTCTGGATTTTTGTGTAGCATGTAAGAAAGGTAAATAGACCAAGAAGTCTCACAAGGCAAAGAAAATAAATTCCATTGATTAGCCTCTCGAACTACTACACATGGATCTGTTTGGTCCTGTCAGCACCAAGAGCATCGTTGGTGATTTGTACTGTTTTGTAGTCATTGATGACTACTCCAAATTATCTTGGGTGATGTTTTTGAATCCAAATCAGAGACATTTGAATCGTTCAAACAGCCGGCGACTACATTGGAATCTCTCTACAAGCTGAAAGTGCGTTAGATTCGCTAAGACAACGACACGGAGTTCCAGAACCACTGGATGTAGGAATTCTACAAAGAAAATGGAATTCTACATCAGTTCACATCTACCTACACTCCACAAATGAACAGAGTTGCTCAACGGAAGAACATGAGCTTGATAGGGACATCATGAATGATGCTAGCAGACTCAAAATTGCCCATCCAATTTTGGAATGAGGTAGTTGCTAATGCATGTTACACCCTCAATCGAGTCCTGGTGATCAACCTCATGGTAAAATGTGTTATGAGCTGCTCCAGCGACGTAAACCTAATCTGGAGTACCTTGAACCATTTGGCGCACCATATACGCTACTTAAGAAAACTCAGTAAGGAAATTCAGTGAGAAGGCTAAAGAAGGGATTTTTCTAGGATACAATATACCGAATAAGAGAGTTTACAACAACTCAACGGGCCAAGTAGAAGTGTGATGATGTTGACGTTCAGAGATACACCACCCCCTTGCTAGAAAAGGACCCAAATTCTTTTTCGATTATGATGGATTCTTGAAGTCTTTCAACATCCCTATCTCCTCTCCTAATGATGAGTTATTGACCAAAATGATGTACGATGTCTTAAACACACCATTACTAGACTCGACAACATCAGGTTCACAAGGTGAGTCTTCTAGTCCTTCAGGGGGAGCACTTGAGGTAAGTGACTCCTTCTCTTATGATGAAGACGTGGAGAATCATCAGGTGGATCAGGAAGAACAGGTTCATGCTACTGAAAGTACACAAGCATCAGATGTTGATGCCTCTGACACTTCGGATCCTCGCACTCCAACGGCTACAGATACTGAACTAGGAATTCAAAATCTGGAGCAGGAAGTAGTAGTTCCCACCACTTCCGGATCTCGACTTAATGTATATCATCCTCTGGACAACGTGATAGGGGATATACAATCGGGAGTACAGAAATGGAATCAACTATACTCAGCTGATTATGCCTCAGTCATGGAAAAAGGCTATCTTCATGATGGTGCTTATCGATGTTTTGTGTCTCAATTTAAGCCAAAATATGTAAGTGAAGCCTTAAATGATGAGGCATGGGTTAGTGCCATGCAAGAAGAACTCCTTCAATTCAAGAAGCTAGGAGTATGGACACTAGTGGATAGACCAAAAGGTGCTAAAGTAATAGGCACTAAATGGGTCTTGTAGTGCAAGAAAGATGACCAAGGGGTCATAATCAGAAACAAGGCTCGACTTGTCGTTCAAGGTTTTAGACAAGTCAAAGGAATTGATTACAATGAAGTGTTTGCACCTGTGGCTAGAATGGAAGCAACATGTATCTTCCTAGCCTATTCATCTTACATGAAGATCAAAGTTTATCAACTAGATGTCAAAAGTGCATTCCTTCATGGGGTAATTTGTGAGACAGTGTATGTCACTCAACTTGAGGGATTTGAGGATCCTTACCATCAGGGTAGAGTTTACAAGCTCGACAAGGCTCTTTACGGGCTACATCAAGCCCCGAGAGCATGGTATGAGAAACTCTCAACTCATCTGGTTGTAGGTACATGTGTCCCTAGTTTTAGAACTTAATGTAATATGTCTCTAATGTCTTACACATATGTAATAGTTGGGTACTTAATGAATTGTAAATGTTTGGTTGTGATTATAATGTTTAATATTTCATTAATGACTTGTTTAACGCATATTGAATTGATTATATAGGTTTGTGGTTGTTTGAATTAGATTAAATAATGTAATAATATTGAATACATTCAAACTTAGTAAGATGAAGTTCTCATGCGTCCGAATGGACCATGCGCCCCAATAGTGGTCATGCGTCCGAATGGACCATGCGCCTAAGTGTCCATGCACCTAAATGGTTCATACGCCTGAACAACTTCATGCGAATGACTTAGTTGCATACCTGAACACTCAGTTGTGCGAACGGATCAACTGCATGGCTTAATCGCACGACTGAACCATGCTAATGGTTCAGTCGCCCGAATGAGCAACCCTAACCTATAAATACCACCTAATTTGTGTAAAAACGTAAGAACTGAACACACTTCGACTCCAGACGTACCCTAGCCGTCCAGATACCTCTAAGATCATACTCCAAGTTTAGAGATCGCAGTAGATCGATTCCAATTAGATTCTTAAAGTTAGATTCAATACATAATTGTCTCTACGTCCGTTCTCACTGATTGGATCACAATCAAATAGGATTCCGCAGTATTTGATTCGGTATACACGTTAATCAGTTAGTATTTTGTTCAAGTACATGATCCCTAACAAGTGGTATCAGAGCTCTGGCTCTTGATTACATGTGATTCAATCATTTTTGATACAAATATTGCGTTTTTTTCACTATAAGGCCATCTTTTTGTGTCAAATGGTGTCTTAGACGTCTCCTGGTCATAATGGTTAGTTTTTCCGGCATACAACAACTAGGGTTAGTGAAAATTCAAGTTTTTGCGGCCAAACCACGTTAAACCTATAAATTTTCGATTTCCAGCAGCCTCAGTCGCATGATTGACTCAATCGCCCGACTGAACTCATTCGCATACCCCATACGCACGATTGGACTCATTCGTACTCCCATTCGTATGACTGAGAACTCTATTCGGACTGTTCAACTGCATTAGTTCATTCGGCCGACTGACTCATTCGCATTAGTTAGTCGCACGATTGAACCATCCGCATAGTTCAATCGCCCAAATAGTCCAATCGCCCAAATAGTCCAATCGCCTAACTTCATTCGCACACATAAAACAATTAGTTTTAAAATTAAAGTTGAGTGAAATGGAGGACCAATATTCAGCCATTACAGCAAGAAGAGACTCACCTATACAGAACCTACTGCTACTGGAGAACGAAGTGGGAAATCATAATAAATCCCCAAAGCTTATCACGTTGGACGAATACCCATAATGGAAGCAACGTTTTGAAATCTACTTATATGGAGTAGATACTAATTAGTGGGAAGCTATAGAGACGGGGTATAGTATGCCAGTAGGAGCTGATGGTGTCAAACTTACACTAAGTGGCATGACTGATGGACAAAAGGCCAAACACAATGCTGAAAAGAAAGTATATGCTTTCCTTACACAGTCTATTCGGAAAGATATCTTCCATCAATTCTCAGAGTATACACAAGCAAAGAAACTATGGGATGCATTGGAAAAGAGGTATGATGGAAATGCATCACTCAAGGCTATAAAAGATAAGGCTTTGAACAAGGAGTTTGACAACTTCTCTTCAATGGGCAAGGAAAGCCTCGATGACGTGATCGATAGATTCTATCACTTGATGAGTGAGATGCACACTCATGGGGTAACGACGTCGACGGAAGATAAAGTGTCCAACTTTGCTGATGGATTACCGGAGAAATGGGCTTCTTTTGTCTCAAATCTCAGACAGAATGGTATGCTAACAAAATTAGATATCAAAGACTCCATTTTGAAAATGAGAGAGGAAAAGCTAAGGATGAAGTATAGAGCCCAAAAGTCTAACTATGATCAGAATCCTACGCTTTATAACGCGACTCCTCAGGCAAAGACATCTTGAGCACCACTGCAGACTGCCTTTGTGTCAAGCTCAGCTGGTCTAGCTCAAGCTTCCACTTCGTGGACAGAAACGTTAGTGTCGTCTGGTACCGAACATATGATACCCGAAGCCAATGCAGCAAAGCTGAAGACCGAAAACTTCGGAAATGTGACAGTTGAAGTGGCTAAAAAGCACATGGATCTTTTAGCTGCAGTAGTCCACTCTTATGATGGACTAAGTGCTGATAAGATAGGGAACTGCCACCTGGCTGATGAAGACTACGAGTAGGTGGACGAGACTGAGTTGGAACGGATGAACATTATGTGGGCCTTAGCGAGTGCTGTCCGACGAGCTAAGAAGCTTGTCAAAAAGACCGGATAGAACTTGGTTGCAACTAAGAACACAACCTTTGGCTTCGATAAGTCAAAGGTGACCTGTTTCAATTGTGGTGGGAAAGGGCACTTCAAAAGGGAGTGCGTGAAGCCAAAGAAGACTGGAAATAGGAATCCTTTCTCCACCTTCAATTATCAGGAAAAACCCACTAGCAGTCCTACTTCATCAAGCAAGGATCCTAAAGCCTTGACTGCTACCGAGGATGAAGGACATGACTAGAGCTTTCGGTTTGTCTCACCGGGATAATCAAATATCGCTAGTGTGGAAGGTATAGATGATGATTCCGCTAGTGAAGGAGACATAGCAATAGAGATCACGATGTCGAACTCTGAAGAAAATGAACCAGTGGGCACTTACCTTCCTGAAGAGAGGAGTACTACAACAACGTCAGAATCACCAGCTCCAGAAGGATCAGATTCTGCATTGATGGTTGATTCCTCAGAAACCGCTCAGGTAAGTACTACTGACCAACTCTTTAATAATCATGCTTGTTCTAATTTTAATAAATTTAGAGAAAGCATTGATTCTAAATTTGCTAGGTTATTAGATCATAATGATAACTTAGTAAGGACCTAGAACTTTGCACTGAAGCTAATAGAGCTTTGAAACAAAATGAGCATAGTTATAAAGAAAAGATTAACCTTTTGAACAAACACCTTAGGGAAACAGAAGTTATAGCCTTTAACCAAGCTAATGACATTAGGTACTATCTTAACTCCCTAGAGGACACTAAGGAGCAAAAAGTAGTTTTAGAAGTAGAAGTTAATTCCCTAAAACAAAAACTGCATAGTTGGACTAGCTTTTCACACATAGTCCAAAACTTAGTGAGAGAAAGAAACAACGGGGAGGGATTGGGCTATAAAGTGGTTCCACCACCACATGAGATCTTGATGAATGCAAAATGTAAACCAATCAATAATAATCCAATCAAAGATCATGTGGTGTCCACTCCTCTTGTAAGTGACCCAGATTCCACAACTAAATCAATTGAATATGGCACTAAACAAAAGGAGGCCACTTCAAAGTCAAAAGGCAAAATGCCTTGTGTCAACCTGGAAAAAGAGTTTGAAAAAGTTAATATTAAGTTTGGTTCAAACAAAGTCAAATCTGAACCTAAAAGGAACATTAATGTTAACAAATCACATGAATCATGTCAAAGTCCAGGAAAACAAAATGTAAAAGATGTAAAACCAGGTAAAGCAATTAGATTTGTAAAACCAGACTATACATCTAACCAAGAAGTGTCTAAGTCCAAACAGGATAAGATCACTCGTGTGTCTCCGAAATCTCCACAAAAACAAATAAATCGTAAAGTTGAAAGCAGGTCCTGCTATAATTGTGGAGAGTACAGACACATTGCGTCTCATTGTCCTTATTATCAGACACCAAGGAAGAAAGTTAAACTTTCTGAACCAAAACCTAGCTTTTTGAAGAGGAACTCAGTGACACCTCGTAAAAGAGATAGGGAACACAAAGTCAACCCATCAGTCAGTCGTCTTTTTATCATAAACAGGCCTTACACAAATTTGGCTTATGGAAGGAAAAATCCTCCTCAATATTTGAAAATGAGAACAAACAGACAACTGAGCTTCCCTCACCCTCAAACGGTCAATGGGTAACATTTATGATGTGTGATGCCTCTGGGAAACCCAAGCTAGTGAAAGCTTAGGTTCCTAACCTGAACTAATGTTTTCAAATTGAATGTGCAGGGTGTTCGATATAGTGCTGAAACCAACATGTGGATCATAGACAGCGGAGCATCCAGGCACATGACAGGAAACATGGATCTCTTATCAAACGTCAAACAGATAAAAGGAGGTCACGTTTCGTTTGCTGGAAACAAAGGTGGGTACATCACAACTCAAGGGGAAGTTGGTAATCAGAAAGTGAAGTTTGACAAGGTAAACTACGTTCAACAACTTCAGAATAACTTGCTTTCTGTTTCTCAAATTTGTGATAAAGACTTTAAGGTAATGTTTGACAACAAGAAGTGCTATGTCCTGAAGAAGGACTACGTCATCCCGGAGGATCAAGTATTAATGTCAGCATCAAGATATAAGGATCTTTATGTCTTGGATCTATCCAAGGCCTTCATAACGGATCATGAAGTTCAGTGCTTCTTGTCAAAAGCTACTGATAAGGAATCCATCTCCTGGCATAGCAGAATGGGACACATTAATCTACGAAATATGAATCACTTGATCTAGAATGATCTAGTGAGAGGAGTTAACGTCAAAAACTTCCAACTTCCGGATTTCTGTGTTGCGTGTAAGAAGGGCAAACAGACGAAAAAGTCTCATAAGGAAAAGAAAGTTAACTCTATCGAACTTCCTCTTGAACTTCTTCACATGGATCTGTTTGGTCCAGTCAGTACAAGAAGCATTGCAGGCGACTTGTACTGCTATGTAGTTACTAATGACTACTCAAGATTCACTTGGGTGATGTTTTTGAAATCCAAATCAGAAACATTTGAGTCTTTCAAAGAGTTAGTAACTACTCTGGAGTCTCTATACAAGCTGAAGGTAGGTCAAGTGTGCTCAGACAACGTAACCGAATTCAAGAATTAGTGGATGGAGGCTTACTGTAAGGAGAAGGGAATTATGCATTAGCTCACCTCTGCCTACACTCCTTAGATGAACGGCGTTGCTGAACAAAAGAACCGCAGCTTGATAGAGACAGCATGGACTATGCTAGCGGACTTGAAACTGCCTATCCAATTCTGGAACGAGGCAGTTGCAAATGCATGTTACACATTGAATCGAGTTCTGATAGTTAAACGCCATGGCAAGACATGTTACGAGTTACTACAGCGACGTAAACCAAATCTAGAGTATCTCAAGCCATTTGGCGCCCTGTGCACCCTACTGAAGAAGACTCAAGAGGGAAAATTCAGCGAGAAAGCTGATGAAGGTATATTTCTAGGATACAACATACCGAACAAGAGAGTTTACAACAACCCAACGGGTCAAGTAGAAGTGTGGTGTAACGTAGATGTTAGAGATACACCACATCACTTGCTGGAAAAGGACCCGCCTTCTTTTTCGACTATGGTGGATTCTTCAAATCCTTCAACATCCCACTCTCCACTTCTGACGACGAGTTGGCAACCAAGATGATGTATGATGTCTTGAACCCACCAGCTCCAGATTCAACATCATTTGGTTCACAAGGTATCTCATCAAACACCTCAAGGGTAGCACTTGACGATAGTGACTCCTCCTTTGATGAAGAAGCTGTGGAGACTGATCAGAACAACCAAGAGGAACAGGTTCCTATTCATGCAAGTCCACAAGCATCCGACAGTGATGCCTCTGTGTCTTCAGAACCTCAGACTCCTACTGCCACTGATACTGAACCAAATGTTCATAATCTTGATTCTGAGGTAGTTGTTCCAACAACTCCTTGATCATGCCTAAATGTCTGTCATCCGTTGGACAATGTCATTGGAGATGTGAGGTCAAGAGTTCAGACCAAAAATCAGCTGTACTCAGCTGACTATGCCTCGGTAATGGAAAAGGGATACCTTCACGATGGTGCATATCATTGCTTTGTGTCTCAGTTTGAGCCAAAGTATGTTAGTGAAGCCCTAAATGATGAGGCATGGGTGAGTGCCATGCAAGAAGAACTTCTTCAGTTCAAGAAGTTGGGTGTATGGACTCTGGTAGATAGACCTAAAGGTGCTAAGGTAATTGGCACTAAATGGGTCTTAAAATGCAAGAAAAATGAACAAGGCGTGATCATCATAAATAAGGCTCGACTTGTTGTCCAAGGATTTCGACAAGTCGAGGGCATTGACTACAATGAAGTGTTTGCACCCGTGGCAAGAATGGAAGCAATCCATAGCTTCCTTGCCTATGCATTGTATATGAAGATTAAAGTTTATGAACTTGATGTGAAGAGTGCTTTCCTTCATGGTGAAATCAGAGAGACAGTGTACGTCAGTCAACCCGAGGGATTTGAGGATCCATATTATCGGGACAGAGTTTACAAACTCGACAAGGCTCTATATGGGCTTCATCAAGCTCCTAGAGCCTAGTATGAGAAACTCTTGACTCACCTTGTGAAACACGGTTTTCACAGAGGTGTCATTGACTGTACACTGTTCATAAAAGAAAAGGATAGAGATTTACTGCTTGTTCAAATCTATGTCGATGACATAATCTTCGGTTCAAAGAACAAAGATCTATGTAAAGAATTTAAAGCAGTAATAAAGGCTGAGTTTGAGATGAGTGCCATGGGAGAGATGAAATTCTTTCTCAGGTTACAGGTGGATCAGACACCAAAAGGGATTTTCTTATATGAGACCAAGTATGTAGGAGATATCCTCAATCGGTTTGACATGGGACTCCACTTGCTACAAACCATGATGTAGCACCCGACGAGAATGGTGATCTAGTCGATGCCACTATGTACCAAGGTATGATTGGATCTCTCATGTACCTCACTGCCTCAAGACCTGATATCATGTACGCGACGTGCTTATGTTCAGGATATCAGGCAAAGCCAAAGTTAACCATCTGATAGGAGTCAAAAGGATCTTTCGTTATTTGAAGGGTACTCCAACACATGGGTTGTGGTATCCTCATGATGATGACTTCGAGCTGACAGCGTATAGTGACTCAGATTACGATGGCTGCAAGATGAACTACATTGGGATGTCAATTCTTTGGGAGGAGATTAGTGACATGGCAGTGTAAGAAGCAGACCTCGGTCGCTTTGTCAACCTGTGAAGCCGAATACGTTGCTGCTGCAAGTTGCTATTCACAAATCATATGGATTCAATAGCAAATGCAGGACTACTATTTGAAATTTTCTTCTACTCTTATTTTTGTTGATAACTCTGCTACGATTGTAGTAACTAAAATTCTGGTCCCACATCCTAAGACCAAACACATTGGTATAAAATATCACTTTATATGTGATGTTTCGAAAAGAACTTAATCGATGTGCTTAAATTAAATATTGATTTTCAATGTGCTGATCTCTACACAAAGGCTTTTGACAAACCACGTTTTCTATATCTGTTAGAGGTCAACGGCGTTAAAAAGAAAAGTGATGTAATTCCTGATGATGATCATGTGTAGTCCGATGAGTCTTGTCTTTTTTAATTTTTATTATCTTTATTTATTTGCTTAATCAGTTCTTTATTTATTTAATTACTTAAATGTTATTTGGTCGCCTATTAAAATCCTAAAAAGCATAAATCGGTTATGGTTTTAGAATTTTAGGGGTGAATAGGTCAGTTAGTAACATTAACAAAAAAACAAGGGAGAAGGAGAGGGTGGCTGATAGAAAGTATATCATATTTGTGATACCGATTCAATGACTTTGGAAAATGATAGTACACAGGTACAAATCACTTGGGACTTTAAAAGATTAAATAAGATGCGAAGTTCAAAGTATAAGTCTGTGTAGTATGAGCAATATAAAAGGAAAGATGATAGTAAAACTAGCTACTACTAAGGTAACACAAAGAAAGTAGACCTAGAGGTTGTTAGATAACAGATGATGTGTCGGTAGATTTAACACAATAGATGATTAGACCTTATTGATGATTTCAAGATCAAACTAAGTTGTTCAACAAGTTGTGTGTTAACATCTTATCCTTGGTTAACACAATCAACAAATTCCAATAAGGGGTGACGAGCAGATTAAACGCCACAAATATGTGCGTAAGACCAAAATATGAGCAAAAGCAATCAAACTAATAACTTATGTTGTTGGTGAGAACTATGCAAAAAGAAAAAAAATGCTCAAACAAGAAGATAGGTTATGTGCATCTCTGCTGTGCGGTGGCACTGACCTGAGGATAAGCATAACCTATATATTCGAGACTTCATTGTTGTTTGCCGCCTCTCTGTTGTGCGGTGGCACTGACCTGAGGCTTGGCTTCTCTTTGAAAGTTCTAAGAATAGTTTCTTCTTGAAAACTACCCTCAGACTGCTCAAAAATCTCCTGAGGAAGGTTGATTACCATATAAGCGTGGGATCCACAAATACTTGTTCAAATAATCAAACCCCAAACTATCACCAATCTGTGTCATAAGTCAGTGTATGGATTTAAGAGGACCAGTATACTGACAATCATCATGGCTGCAATTCTTGAAAGTCCAAATCAAGGTGGGATCTAATAGTACTAGTATGATTTCCTAAACTTGCTAACGACTCTAGATGAAAAACAAGAATTGAGCATCATAATGTGTTGATAACATGTCCCAAATGATTTGACTTGCTTGTATGATTCCACTTTGAATTGGTCCAGTTATGGTCAAAAGTAAATTGAAGCTGCCTATCCCGGAACTGAATCCATTAGATTTCTATCTTACGATTTACAACTCACACAAAAAGTCAAAAACAAGTTTAGTTTGGTATTTCAGTTTAAGTCTTATTTTATTTCAGTTTAATCATTTCAGTTTGTTTAATATCAGACTACGTCATGGAATTCAGTAAGCGAGTTTTTCACCTAAAAGGGTCACGTCTGAGGTGACCACACGTACTTTTCAATGGTAAAATCCGTCACGTATGAGGTGACAATTATGGTTAAAAAGGATCATGTTTGAGGTTGTCAAAAGTTTTTCAAGTTAAGACGATCATGTCTGAGATGATCAAATGTTCATAATGGTAAATCAAAAGTTTAAACGGGGTTAGTGAGAAATGGTCATAAAGTCAAAATCATGAGTATGATCCAATCGCACGAATGGAACATGAGTATGGACCAACCGTACGAATGAACCATACTCATGCACTAAACAGCTGAATGGCACATGAGTATGGCCCATTCACCCAAATGGCTTATCAGAATGAGTCATTCGACCGAATGAGAGTGTGCGAATGAGTCAGTTGCCCGAGTGAAATCCAGTCGGCCGACTGAATGTGATCGACTGAGCCAATCAAATGACCGAAGTCCATTCGCCCGAATGAACCGAGGGAATGGGTCCAATCGGCCGAGTGAACTCAGATTCAGAATAAATAGGGACACAGTCGATCGCAATCAACTCATCACCCCCTAATCGCCCTCATATCTCACAGACTACCGTTACGCTGCCCAAATTTCGTTAGACCAAAAATGTTGATTTCTATTGATATTCTGATGTTTGTGAATGATTATACAGCTACAATGGGTTGGAATCTCACCAAAATCTGATAAAATGGTGCCCTAGTTTAAAAATGTTGGACCCCAAAAGAACCAAACCACATACTGGACAAATAACCTAACTTAACCAAGTAAAATGTTAAAATTAATGTTATTATGTTATTAGTTAGGTAATGGCGAGTCGAATGAACCAAAACACGACTTCTAACTCTGAGTTTTGGTCCGGATTCGTACTCATGTTGATTAAACAGTGGGTTATGCGAATGGACACACGGATGAACTTCAATCGTGCGATTGAGTCATTCGAATGACTCATTCACCTGCTCATTCACTAGATTGAACTCAATCGCATGCTTAATCACCCAAATGAATCTAGTCGCATGACAAGACAACCGACTGAATCTAGTCGCATGGTTCAATCGCATGAATGAACCAGAATGAATTCAAACAAGTTAATTAGAACTGATTTGTGTCGTGTGATTAGCTAATGTGTATGTGGTTTATGTTACAGATTAGTGGCAGAGAAGCGGTCCATCAACCCCAAGCACAACATCTATGCTCACTTGGACTCCACAACTCGGAATGGTGCTGAGTTTGCAGGGATTATCGCTTTCCTTAGGCGATCCTGGATCCACTGGCCTTCTGGGAGAATGCATCATTTGATAGGTCATGTGAGCCGTACAGCATACAAAGTTCTCTCTTTGGTATGGATATAGAGATCACGGCTGTGGACATCTAGCGAGTACTTGGGTTGGGAGATGATACAGAGCACCCCACCAGACTTCACCCACTAACGATGAGAGGGTGCTTCATGAGGATGAAGTACATTGGGCATATCAATGCCGGGGTGCTCAAGAAGAGCAACCTATGTCCCTAGTACAAGTACTTGGCACACGTCATCCTCAAGTGCCTGGCATCACGAAAGGGTGGGTTCGATGACCTGTTAGACCAGATTCAAAATGCCTATGTGGCACTGGTTCTGAACTACCCCTTCAGTTTTTCTAGCATCATCTTCTCTTGCCTTATAGAGAACTTGGAGGTGAAGGCCAAAGAGGGTTTCTTCAAGTACCCTAGGTTCTTACAGATGATCTTTGACGAGAAGCTGCCCTCGCTGCCAAAGGAGAGCCACGATGCTGTGGAATTAGAGATTATGGATGATACGACACTGGGTCGTATGAAGATTTACCAGGGAAAACAAGTCAAACCCCCGGTAAAGAGACTTATAGGCCATCTGGCCAAGGTGGACTACGTGGCGCCAGGGAGGCATAAATGGCATCACATAGACAGTGATTCACATGTTGAGCAGTTAGAGCTCCCGGAGGATGACTCCGACGACGACGACAGCGGTGATGGTGGAGATGCTTGGCCCACTCAACCGAGGGCCCCCACTACTGATATAGCATCTCCAGCACCCACCCAAGGGGAGACAAAGGCTGCAGGGTTCCATCAGGATTTCCAACCTGATAAGGAAGAGGAGTCGGACGAGGAGCCTCTGACTCGAACGTTGGGCAGCAAGGTTGTTGCCACCGAGCGAGGGCTCCATGCGGTTGGTGAACGCCCTGGTGAGTCAGGAGAGGCTTACACTAATCCTACTTATGCTCCCAATCAGCCAAGCAGTGTTCCAAGGGGAGCATCCACCTTGAGGGGATTGAGGAAGAAAAGGATGGCTCAGCCCCACGGGTTGAAGAAGAAGAAGAGGAGGATGATCTTCATAACCACCACCATTACTACCACCTCTTACACCACTCCACCCACTACTACTATCCCATCCACCACAGTACCTACTTCATCTATACCACCCCAAATCCTCACCACTCCACCACCACCTTCATTTATACCACCCCCAATCTTCACCATACCACCACCACCTTCCTCTATACCAACCCCAATCTTTACCACTGCCACTACCACCATCTCTAGCCATCATACAGGACCGTCATCTCACCCTTCCTATCCATCTGTATCCTCTCTACCTTCTAGTGGGGTAGAGGTACAGCTCTCGGCACTTAGCCGTATGGTGCTAAAGCTGTTGGCTGCCGATGATGAGAACACTGCTCAGATTCGTCAGCTTGTAAACCTTACTGCTACCCAATCTCTATAGATATCTCAGCTAGCACGGTTGATATAGCAGCAAGCACAGCAGATGGCGACACAGAGCATAGAGATGTCCCAACTCCAGGCACAGCATGTCCAATCAGCTAAAAGGATAGAAGAGTTGGAGACTACCAACAAGACAATTATGTTGAGGCTCAAATGATCAAAGGACGAGTCGTTAAAGATCAAAGAGGGAGATGGAGACGATGGTGATGATGATGACAGTGATGATGATGATGATGATGATGGTGATGATCACGGAGATGATACAGATGCTGGTGATGATGCTGATGATGTTGATGATGATGATGAGGATGCATCTGCTGAGGGTGCCACATGTGTAGGTGAACGGAGGAGCACAAGGACTCAAGATCAAGGTGCCTCCACATCCGCCCCGTCAGCAGAGGAGCATATGATCCAAGACAAGAGTAATACTTAGTTGTTTTTGTTATTTAAATCATATGTATTTGAATTTTGTATCATATTAATGTAATGAATGTTTATATTTAATTTTGATATTTTTGTCTTGATTATTAACTAATGATTGTTATGTTACATGTCTAAATCAAGCAGATCCAAATTTTCATAGGGATGAACATGATGTTGCTCCCCTCCAATAGATCAAGACTCAACTCACGATGATTCTTGATCTGCATGGAATAGTCAAGATATCGGTGATGTACATTCCTGAAGAAGGTGAGATCATTCACATTCTCACTGATGAGCAAATTGCTGAAATGTTCAAGCTAAATCCTGATGAGATTGTCAAGGATGCTCCAACATTTCAAGTTAAAAGTGACGATGAGCTCAACGACGTTGATGAGATCGAGATAGAAGATGTCACAGACCAACACTATCCAGAGTACACTGACATTGAAGGTAATGTTGTTTCCAATCTGGGCGACAACCTTGTCTATGAAACTTTTGAAACTCTAGATAGAATGGAAGAAGAGTCTGAAAAGACTGAAGATAAGGCCCAAGCCTCGGATGCTGAAGTTAATATCAGAATGGCTGGGTGGGCTGCATGCTTTGAATAGATAAGAGCCCAATGTAGTGCTTCAAAGTCAACTATCTACACCAAGCTGTACAAAGTGAAGAAACATCATAAGGTGTCGGGCAAAATCATCGCGTGGGCATATTTTGAATATCTCAATGTTTATGAAGTTAAACGTGAGAAATGGATCGAATACTTCAGGTTCCCACACGACCTGAAGACTCTTCCTAGATTTGAGTTGAACCAGTTAGCGAAGCTGAAATTGCTATATGCTGATCCATGCAAGATGTCTGGATGGTTTGAAGCAGCTCTTAAAAGAGAGTACCACACCAGATGGGTCAACTTCAAACCTCAACAGCCAACGAGGTATCTCAAAAGTTCTGAAGTTGATCCCATTACTGGAAAACCGAAAATAATGCTGAAGTGGAGTCCACCGCGAACAATGTCAAAGATCCCTCTACGGGAGATGCCACAGGACTTCACTCCACACTTCAAATGGTGGTACTATGATTGGAGGACAGGAGAGGCAATCATAGTCTTGAACAGGAATGGTGTAATGGAAACCATCAGGGTGTTTGACCCAATGTGGCTCACAAACTTGTCTATAGATGATGTATACTCATTATACAAGTAGCCACTGTTTTATGACACTCAAGATATTGTACAAGCTCTACAATTCCAGAACATGATATGACTCTACTTTGCTTTTGAGATACACGCAGGCGTCACAAGAGAAGAGAAGTACAAGAAGTATGAAGATGTTATGAAGATGGTAAGACATTAGATGGAACTAGGTCCAAGGGGGAGTTTGTAGGTACATATGTCCCTAGTTTCAGAACTTAATGTAATATGTCTTTAATGTCTTACACTTATGTAATAGTTAGGTACTTAATGAAATGTAATGTTTGGTTGTGATTATAATGTTTAATTTTTCATTAATGACTTGTTTAACGCATATTGAATTGATTATATAGGTTTGTGGTTGTTTGAATTAGATTAAATAATGTAATAATATTGAATACATTCAAACTTAGTAAGATGAAGTTCTCATGCGTCCGAATGGACCATGCGCCCCAATAGTGGTCATGCGTCCGAATGGACCATGCGCCTAAGTGTCCATGCACCTAAATGGTTCATACGCCTGAACAACTTCATGCGAATGACTCAGTTGCATACCTGAACACTCAGTTGTGCGAACGGATCAACTGCATGGCTTAATCACACGACTGAACCATGCTAATGGTTCAGTCGCCCGAATGAGCAACCCTAACCTATAAATACCACCTAATTCATGGAAAAACGTAAGCATTGAACACACTTCGACTCCAGACGTACCCTAGCCGTCCAGATACCTGTAAGATGATACTCCAAATTCATAGATCACAGTAGATCGATTCCTAATCGATTCTTAACGTTAGATTCAATACATAATTGTCTCTACGTGCGTTCTCACTGATTGGTCCGCCAATCAAATAGGATTTCGCACTATTTGATTCGGTATACACGTTAATCAGTTAGTATTTCGTTCGAGTACACAATCCCTAACATTGGTGAAACACGACTTTCGCAGAGGAGTTATTAATTGTACTCTATTCATCAAATAAAAGGATGACGACTTACTGCTAGTACAGATTTATGTTGATGACATAATCATCGAATCCAAAAATGAAGAGCTATGTAAAGAATTTGAATCTGTAATGAAAGCAGAATTTGAGATGAGTGTAATGGGGGAAATGAAGTTCTTCCTAGGATTACAGGTAGATCAGACACCAAAAGGAATCTTCCTGCGTGAGACTAGATATGTGGGGGACATCCTCAGTCGTTTTGACATGGAGAATGCTTTTGCTGCTGGAACTCCACTTGCCACAAACCACGATGCGGCACCCGACGAAAATGGTGATCTGGTTGATGCTACAATGTATATAGGAATGATCGGATCACTTATGTATCTCACAACATCTCGACCTGATATCATGTACGCAATATGTCTATCCTCCATATTTCAGGCCAAACTGAAAGTCAACCATCTCATAAGCGTTAAACAGATTTTCGGTTATCTGAAGGGTACTCCAACACTCTGGTTGTGGTATCCTCATAATGATGATTTTGATCTTACAGCATATAGTGACTCAGATTATGGCAGATGCAAAACGAATTACAAGTCAACATCAGGAGGATGTCAGTTCTTTGGTAGACAGTTAGTCACCTGGCAGTCTAAGAAGCAGACCTCTATTGCTCTATCAACATGTGAAACTGAATACGTTGATGCTACAAGTTACTATTCACAAATCATCTGGATTCAACAGCAAATGCATGACTACAGTTTGCAAAATTCTAACACCCATATCTATGTTGATAATTCTGCTACTATAGCCGTAACAAAAATTCCAGTCCAACGTCCTAAAACTAAACACATCGGCATTAAGTATCACTTTATACGTGAGTGTTTTGAAAAGCAATTAATCGATGTGGTTAAAATAAATATGGATTTTCAACGCACTGACCTCTATACAAAAGCATTTGATAAACCGAGTTTTTTATATCTATTAGAGGTTAATGGCATGAAAAAGAAAAGTGATGTCATTTCAGAGGAAGAAAATACTTAGTCCAACATTTTTATTGCTTTATTTTATTTTATTTTATTTTGTCTTATTTTATTTTCCTGTTTATAAAAATCCAAAAGAACACAAAAATATTTTTTGTTTTAGAATTTTAGGGGAGAATAGGTTAGATTAGTCTTGTTAGGAACCGAAGGCTGTTTGCGTACTTGCTTGTTAACTAAAAAGAAGCCAATAAGGTGTAGTTACAGCTACATTGGATAGGGAAAGGGTTATTAAATTAGTTGGTTTATTTAATTACATAAAAACGAGGGAGAAGGACAACTTAGCTAAAAGGAAAGTAATCAAATCTGTTATACTGATTTAATGTTTAGGGAAAATGATAATATACAGAGAACAGATTGTTTGGGAATTCAAAAGAGTTTAACTGATTAAGATGCAAAATTTAAAGTTTAAGTCTGAAAAGTCTAAGCAAAATAAAAGGAAAAAATGATAGTAAAATTAGTAGGCTACCAAGGTAACATAGAGAAAGTAGACCTAGAGGCTGCTAGTTCATTATATGATGTGTTAGTAGATTCAACACAATAGATAAGTAGACCTTATTGGTGGTTTATAATTCAAACTAAATTGTTCAACTTGTTGTGGGTTCCCATCTTATCGGTTAACACAATCAACGTTGTTCCAGTTAGGGGTGAAGAGCAAAATAAACGCCACAAATATATGTAGACGACCATAAAAATGAGCAAAGCACATGGAAAAATGAAAAATGCAATAAAGCTAATAACTTACGTTGTTAGTGCGTTATGTGCAAAAAGAAAATAAATGCTCTAACAAGAAGATAGGTTGTGTGCCTCTTTGCTATGCGGTGGCACTAACCTGAGGATAAGCATAACCTAAATATTCTAGAATTCATTGTTGTTTACGCCTCTTTGCTATGCGATGGCACTAACCTGAGGCTTGGCATCTCTTTGAAAGCTCTTAGAATAGTTTCTTCTTGAAATATACTCGTAGACCGCTCAAAAAATCTCCTGAGAGACGTTGATTACCATATAAGTGTGGGATCCACAAATGCTTGTTGAAATAATAAAACCTTAAATCATCACCAATGTGTGTCAAAAATCTGTGTATAGATTTTAGAGGACAAGTATACTAACAATCATTGTGAGCTGCAATTCTTGAAAGTCAAAATCATTTTGTGCATCTTGTGACTCTAGTATGATTTCTTAAAACTGCTATTGACTGTCAGTGAAAACAAGAATCTAGCATTAAAATAGTTTATTAAAATGTCCCAAGTGATTCTGATATACATGTATGATTCCATAATGAATTGTACCGGAAATGATAAACTAGAATTGAAGTTGTGTTGTCCAGGAAGTAAAATCGATTAGAATTACTCTATTAGGTTAAAATCCATCTCAAATCAAAAATACAAAAATATGTCTTAATTTTGTTTTTAATCACTAGTTGTTCTATTTATTAATTTTTTAGTCATTTAGTAGGTAAAAGTCGGACTATGCATTGCAATTCAATCTACGAATCACTTACTTAAAAGGGGTCACGTCCGAGGTGACCAATCGGTTTTTTTAAGTTAAAAGGATCACGTCTGAGGTGATCAACAGCTTTTTCAAATTAAAAAGGTCATGTTTGAGATGATCATCGCTCATAACGTTTTATCTATAGTTAAAAGGCTAAGGGTTTGAATGGTCATAAGGTCAAACTCATAAGTATGAGCCATTCGCACGACTGGACCAAAGTATGGACTAGTCGCACGATTCGATCATACGTATGAGCCCAATCGCACGAATAAAGGAGACCGACTGAGTCAGTCACACGACTGAAACCCAGTCGCATGAATGGATGTGACCGACTGAGCCAGTCACACGACTGAGCCCCAGTCGCCCGAATGAATCATATGAATAGGTCCACTCGTCCGACTGAAAATAAAATCAATATAAATAGGGTGAAAGTCGGTCGCACATTCTCACCACCCTTCAATCGCTCCCAAATCGCACAACATCAAACTTACTCTGCCAAAATTTGATTTAGTTGATTTCATACTGATATTGTGTTACTAACGTGTACTCTCATCTTCTACAGGTAATTAGTGATTGAAATCACACAAAATGCACGGTGCAATAAAAACCTAATAGACCCAATTTGACTAAAATCAAGAAATCTGTAAAAACTTTCAAATAGACCACGTAAAAGTGCTAAATGGTTAAAATGAAGGACATACAGTGATAGTTAGGGTCCCTGAGAATCTAAAGAGTCTAAACACAACGTTTATCATCAAGTTTTGACCTAGATTCGGGTTAGAGAGTCGAACATAGAGTTATGCAACTAGACACTCCAAATGAACTTCAATTGCACAATTGAGCTGAGCGAATGACTCAATCGGTCGAATGAACAACGCGTATGAGCTCAATCGCCCGAATGAACTTAGCCGCAGGCTGAATCGCCTGATTGAACTCAGCCGCATGTTGAGTCGCCCGATTGAACTCAAACGTATGCTGAGTCGCCCAATTGAACTCAGCCGCATGCTGAGTCGCCTGATTGAACTCAGCCGCATGCTCATCGCTCGATTGAACTCAGCTGCCCGATTGAACTCAGCCGCATGCTCAATCGCCCGACTGAACTCAGTCGTACGGTTCAATAGCATGATTGAACCAGACTGATTTCATAACAGTTTAAATTAGCAATTGTTTTTGTTATCGACAAATCTCATGTTTATGTGTCTTGTGTTACAGAAACATGGAAGATAGGTGGATCATCAACACCAAGCACAACATTTGTGCTCACTTGGATGCCACGACTAGGAATGCTGCTGAGTTTGTGGGTATTATTGCATTTATGAGGCGATCTAGGATCTATAGAGCCATATATGCTCCATGCACACCCTACCAGTCTTTACAGCAGGCCTTTTGGGAGGGTGCATTTCTTGACAGATCTACTGAGCTCTACTACATTGGGAGCACCATTTTTAGGGAAGAGATTGAGGTGACGGCAGGTGACCTTGAAAGAGTACTGGACCTGGGTGATGATGCTGCCCACCCGACCAGGCTACATCCTCTGACTTTAAGGGGATGTTTTCTAACGATGAAGTACACTGGGGACATCAAAGCAAGTGTGCTAAACAAAAGCAACCTGTGTTCTGTTAATACATATATGTTCCTAGATCCTAATCTGAATGTAATATGTCTTACACTTATGTAACTATTGGGTACTTAATGAAATACAAATATTTGGTTGTGTTTATAATGTTTAAATATTTCATTAATGAGTTGATTAATGCATATTGACGTAATTATATAGGTTTGTGATTGTTTGAAGTGTTATGCACAATGTTATAATGTTAAATACACTCAAACTTGGTGAAGTGAAGTTCTCATGTGTCCGAATGGCCATGCGACTAAGTGTTCATGCGCCTAAATAGTCCATACGCCTGAACAACTTCATGCGTCTAACTCAGTCGCACGACTGAAAGCTCTGTCGTGCGAATGGATCAAACGCATGGATCAATCGCACGAGTGAACCATGCTAATGGTTCAGTCGCCCGAATGAGCAACCTTAACCTATAAATACCACTTAATTCGTGGAAAAACGTAACAATTAAGGAGTATTCATTCCTATTCAATCCCAGACGTACCCTAGCCGTCCAGAAGCCTCCAAGTTCGTACTACAAGTTCACCAGAACGTTGCTAATCGATTCCCAAATCGATTCTTCACGTTAGATACAATATCTTATTGTTTCTACATGCGTTCTCACTGATTGGATCGCCAATCAAATAGGATTCCGCACTATTTGGTTTGGTCTACACGTTAATTAGTTTGTATTTCGTTTGAATACAAGATCCTAACAAGTGGTATTAGAGCTTTGGCTCTTGATTACATGTGATTCAATCAATTTTGATACAAAGGTTGTGTTTTTTCACTAAAAAGGCAATCTTTTTGTGTCAAAAGTTGTCTTGGACGTCTCCTGCTCATCAAGTTTTGGTTTCTATGGCATAAGGAGATTAGGGTTGGTGAAAATTCGGGTTTTTTTTACGGCTAAAACATGTTAAACCTAGAAATTTTCGAAAAACAGCAGCTTCAGTCGCCCGATTGACCCAATCGCACGACTGGACTTCATTCGCATCCCCAGACGTACGATTGAACTCAGTCGCATCTTCATTCGTACGACTAAGCCTACCGGTCGCATTGTTCATACGTATCAGTTTCACTCACACGACTGGACCAATCGCTTAGTTCAGCCACACGATTGAACCAGTTGGATAGTTTCATTCGCACGGGTAGTCCATTCGCATCGCTCCATTCACACCAGTTAACAGATTGTTTAAGAGACTTAATGTTGATCGAGATGGAGGATCAGTTGTCAGTGTTTACAGCCAGGAAGGACTCACGGATTCAGAACTTATTGCTACTGGAGAGTGAAGTGGGGAATCATAATAAACCCCTAAAGCTTATATCATTAGATGAGTTTCCCCACTGGAAACAACGTTTTGAGATCTACCTCAATGGAGTGGATCCCAATATGTGGGAAACTATTGAGACGGGATACAGTATGCTGGTGGGAGCAGATGGGGTGAAACTTACTCTAGGAGGAATGACGGATGCACAGAAAGTTAAATATAATGCTGAAAAGAGAGTATATGCATTGCTATTACAGTCTATCCCTAAGGACATTTTTCACCAATTATCAGAGAATAAACAAGCCAAGAAGTTATGGGATGAGCTGGAGAAAAGATATGACAGGAATACTTCATTGAAGGCAATTAAAGCTAAGGAACTGAAGAAAGAATTTGAAAACTTTTCATCGATGGGAAAAATGAGTTTAGACGATGTCATTGATAGATTCTACCATTTGATGAGCGAGCTACACACACATGGTGTCACAACTACCATGGAAGATAAAGTGTCAAATTTTGCTGACGGGTTGCCAAAAAGTTGGGCTTCTGTTGTGTCAAATCTGAGACAAAATGGATTGCTATCAAAGTTGGACATCAATGATTTCATACTAAAGCTAGGAGAAGAAGCACTAAGGATGAAGTATCGAGCTCAGAAGACTTCGTACACTCAGAATCCAGCTTTGTACAATGCCACTCCTCAAGTTAAGATGTCTGGAGCACCTCTTTAGACTGCTTTTGTGTCAAGCTCATCTGGTCCTTCACAAGTCTCTCCTTCAGGATCAGAAACGTCAAGGTCTTCTAGTACCCAATATATCGGATCTGAAGCAAATGCTACCAGTATAAAGACTGAGAATCTTAGAAACGTGACAGTAGAAGTAGCTCGAGAGCACATGGATCTCTTGGCAGCAGTGGTCCATTCCTATGATGGACTCGTTGCTGGAAAAATTGGAAATTGCCATCTGGCAGATGAGGACTACGAGCAGGTTGATGAGACTGAACTGGAAAGGATGGATATTATGTGGGCCTTAGCAAGTGTTGTCCGGAGAGCAAAGAAGTTCGTGAAGAAGATCGGACAAAACTTAGTTGCTACTAAGGACACTACTTTTGGTTTTGACAAGAGCAAGGTGCCCTGCTTCAACTGTGAAGAAAAGGGGCACTTCAAAAGAGAATGTGTGAAGCCAAAGAAGACTGGAAACGGGAATCCATTCTCGTCCTTCACTCGTCAAGACAAGAAAGCTAGCAGTTCTACATCATCAGGCAAGGATCCAAAAGCTTTGACCGCCCATGATGATGAAGGACAGGACTAGAGCTTTAGGTTTGTATCTCCGGGAGAATCCAATATTGCGAGCGTGGATGACTTAGATGAGGATTCCGCAAGTGAAAGAGATATAGCAGTTGAGATAGCGATGCCACATAGTGAAGAAACTGCAATAGAGGTCAGCTACAAGCGTGAAGAAGGGACGTCTACAACAAAGAAAGAATCACCAGAACTAGAGACATCTGATGTTGCACTGATGACTACTTCATCAGAACCTCCTCAGGTAAGTTCTACTGACCAACTTTTCAAAAATCATGCTTGTTCTGACTGTGATAAATTTAGAGAAAGCATAGATCACAAAAATTGCTAGCTTGTTAGATCATAATGATAGCCTAGTAAAGGATTTAAAACTGTGCACTGAGGCAAATAGAGTTTTAAAACAAAATGAGCATAGTTACAAAGAAAAGGTAGACCTGTTGAATAAACAACTTAGGGAAACTGAAGTAGTAGCATTTAACCAAGCTAATGACATTAGGTACTATCTTAACTCCCTAGAAGACACTAAGAAACACAAACCAGTCTTAGAAGTAGAAGTTAACTCTTTAAAGCAAAAACTGCACAGTTGGACAAGTTCATCTCATATTGTCCAACACTTAGTGAGAGAGCGTAACAATAGGGAGGGCATGGGCTATAAAGTGGTTCCACCACCCCCTAAGACCTTGACGAACACTAAGTGTAAACCATAAGTAACAATCCCATCAAGGATCATGTGGTGTCTACTCCTCTTGTAAGTGATCCAAATTCCTCAGGTTCTTCAATTGAATTTGGAACAAAACAAAAGGAGGCCACTTCAAAGGCAAAGGGTAAAATGCCTTGTGTTAATCTGGAAAAAGAATTTGAAAAGGCTAATATAAAGCCAGGGTTAAACAAAGTCAAATCTGAACCTAAAAGGACTGTTAATGTTAACCTTACACAAGTCCCACATCAAAGTCCAGTTAACCAAAATGGAAAAGTTGTTAAGAATGTCAAAACAGTTAAGTTTGCTAAACAACATCATACATCAAAAGAAGTAGAGTCAAAACCCAAACAGGTATCTCCCTCGAAGAAGAACTCTGGGCCATAATACTCAGGTATCTCACTGTCTTTCCATTTTTCAACTCCACAGTTGTTATCTCTCTGTAAGCAATATCATCAGGGTGAGAACCTTCAAGCAACAACTGGAGTTCACTCTTCTGAAGATCTTCAAGTCTTTTGTATAACAAGCCCTTCTTGATCATTTTGTTCTCAAGAATTGATTGAGGGGTTGTCTTGGATTTGTGAGCTCTCTTGAATTCTTCAATGATTTCCCAGGGTGAGACTACCATGGCCAATGTAATTGCAGCATTCAAGGTCTTCTTCACTTGGCCATGATATCTACTTGGTATATTCTTCTTATGAATTCTAGAACTTAACCTGGGGTCTGGCCAGATCCGCACTCTTTCTTTTTTATGTTGAAAGGTATGTCTAAGAGTGTACAGCCTTAGAGCCTGTTTCTTCATTTCTTGAATGGATGAGGACTGAGGGAAATCCTTATCAACCATCTTGAGAAACTTCTCATCGTGTTGTTTCTGCTGTTCTGCTTCTTCAATCTTTACCTTCACCATCTGCATTTGCAAGTCAGGAGTAATCACTTGTTGACTTCTGTGCTCAGGTGATTTGAGTTTGAGAACAATAGAGATTGGCAGACTATCATCATCATCATCCTCTTCTTCATCTTCTTCTACCCTCAACACCCTTCTCCTCCTTCTGGGTGTATCACTGGGTAAGGTTTGAGGTGGTTTTTGGGGTAAAGGAATTGGTTTTGTGGGTTGAGTTGTGGGTGGCTTTAGTTTAGGGATAGATTTGGGAGATTTTTGAGATAAGGGTTGTGTTTGAGTGGGAGTGTGAGAAGAACTTAGCATTTTGGTGGTGAGTTTGGCTTTGGAGAGCTTTTCCATTTCAGTTCTCTTCCCTGTACCTGTTTCATCCAGTGCTTCGATGATCAACCCTTTATTATAGCCTCTAGCAGAGCAGATTTTCTTGGTTATCTTCAAGATACTGTCTCTGGACCAGGCCTTTATCTCTATCAATGATCTTCCAAGGTATTTGGCAATGAATCTGGTCATTATCTCCAATCTTTCTCTTTCCAACACACTATAACCGACCCATCTAGCTTGAATCTCTTCTATTTCCAGCCTTCTGATCTCAATGTCTAGTGTGGCTGTGTCATGACCTTGTCGAAAGAGCTGATCTATAATTTTATCCATGGATCTGCTATGAGCTTCATCAGCATCTTTGACAAGATCTTCTAAGGATTTATCTTCATCATATTTGGACTCAGCACTTTTCTTTCTTTTATATGTGATCAGCTGTTCTGAGATCAGTTCTTTCTCCACCTCCTTCTCTTTTGCAGGTTCTTTCTCATCATCAACTATTTTTCTTTTCTTTTCCTTCACTGCCTTAGACTTGGAAGTCTCCCCCTTTTTGGTTGTGTCCAAGCCTGTGGCATTTGTGACACCTCAACTTACTCTTGTCAAAACCAACTTTGGTTTTGCCAAAGAGTCCTGGAAATTTCCTACCAGGTCTCTTGTAGAACGTTTGAGATCTGATATTAATCAAGGCCATTTGGCTTAGAATATCCATCTCTTCTAAGTCATCATCAGCAATACCCTTTAAATCATCCATCATGAAACACAAATTGTCACTATTACAGCCTGACTGACTGTCAACACTAACAAATGCATGATCTGAACCGTTTGAGGAGAAATCTATATGCTCATCATAATTGCTTTCTGATGCAGCATATTCTGAATCATGACCAACCAAGGTAGTGTTCCCTGGTACAAAGTCATCAGTGAGCTTTCTTGATGATGCCAGTTTCCTTTTCTGCTCTATCTCTCTTTCAAATGTAAGCAGTTTCCCATGGAGTTGGGTGAGAGATAGACTATCCAGATTTGCACTGGAGCGTAGGACAATGGTATATGTGTCCCATCTCTCAGGCAGTGATCTGAGGAATCTGTTGTTCATCTGACTATTAGTATATTCATGTTTGACCATTTTCAACTCAGAGATCAAACAGGAAAAACGCTCAAACTGTTGAGTTAGTGACTCACCCTTCCTATGAGAGAATGTCTCATATTGTTGGGCAAGGATTTCTCTGTTGTTTGCTAAGACCTCATCTCTTCCACCAAATTGTTCCTTCAATTCATTCCAGAGGTAATGAGCAGTTTCATGATGCATAAGCCCACAATAGATTTCATTCGGCAGTGCCATGGCCAGAATTCCATGCGCTTTAGCATCAAACAGTTTACGATCCTCATCTGAGTATTGTTCCTTCTTCTTCGGAACCATTTGGTTGGTTTCCGGATTATTCACCATAGGCTTGTGTGGACCATGTACCACAGATGTCCAAAAACCTGAACTGTTAACAGACAGGTGATAAAGCATTCTTCGTTGCCATATGTTATACTCAGTCCTAACCAGCATCGAGGCTTGGTTGAGGAACCAGTATTATGAGGGTCATTAGAAGGAGTAGTCATTCTCAGATTCAACCAAATTCAATTAAGTTTTAACTGATTTAGTGCAAAACACAACAAACTCAATATGAACCAAGAGAAAACTCAAAGCAGATAAACAAAAGCAACAGGAATTCAATGTTCTATAACCATTCTTGCAAATATGCTAATTCAATCAAACTTAGATATCGAATAGCAGTTTCAATTATTAATTGTTAGATCGATCAATGATTAACCAAGCTCTGATACCATTTGTTAGGATCAGTGATCTGAGTTTGATTAATTAGAGAGTATTGCAGCGGAAATTGAAACAATGAATTAAACAATTCACAAGAACACAATTGATATTCAATGTAACAGTAAATGGTTATAAAAAAGAGAATTCTGCAAGAGAGATATTTCATTCATATGCTTTCGTGGTGGCTTAATGTCACACATTACAACTAGGTCAACATCCCTTATATAAGAGATGTGACGTCTGCTGATGTTAGTGACATCTAACAGAATTATTCAAACTACTGAAACTATGTAAACTACAAAGAATGTTCTCAACTACTGATTACATCTTAGAGAATGCTAAGTACAAGAAACATAAAACTACTGAAACTAAACTACTGAAACTATAACTACTGAAAAATAAATTACAAGTACTAAAAGGAAACCATCACAACTACTGAAGTTGATAACTTCAGCTGTTGTGACAACTACTGAAGTTGATAACTTCAGCTGTTGTGACAACTACTGGTCACTTT
Organism: Flaveria trinervia; assembly: GCA_025506515.1. Classification (NCBI taxonomy): domain Eukaryota; kingdom Viridiplantae; phylum Streptophyta; class Magnoliopsida; order Asterales; family Asteraceae; genus Flaveria; species Flaveria trinervia. The sequence goes on along the minus strand of CM046453.1, from coordinate 24,768,963 downwards.
GGTCTTCAGTATTTGTCTTCAGTCTTTGTTCTTCAGACTTTTACTTTCAAACTTTGTCTTCAGCTGATAGCTTCAGACTTTGTCTTCAGACTTTTACTTTCAGACTTTGTCTTCAGCTGATAGCTTTAGACTTTGTCTTTAGTATTTTACTTTCAGACTTTCTCTTTAGCTGATAGCTTTAGACTTTGTCTTTAGTTCTTGTGTTCAGTTCTTGTCTTCAGTTCTTGTCTTCAGACTTTGTCTTCAGACCTTGTAATTAGCTGATGTCTTCAGCTATTGTGATCTTCTTCAGCAGTTGTAATGTCTGTGGGACTTAGAGGTTTTTCTGATCAGGCTCATTGGTTCTTTTGGTCTAACAAACTCCCCCTGAACCAATGCAGCCAAAACCTCTAAACTTATTGATGATCTCACTTATTCTTGGCAGAAACCCCTCTTGATTAGCTTCAGAGGTAATCAGTTAAGCATAAGCCGGGAAAATGTTTCTAATCTTTTGATTAGCTAAGTATGGAAGGGAACTCTGTTTTGGGGAAACTGAACACAGAGTCTTATCCCAACCATGAAACCTAATTCCCATGAATGAGTCTATAAGACTCACTAGCATAGGCCTCAAGGAGAACAACTTGTTCCTCCTTGGTGAGTTCTTCTGCTTCTCCCTCGAAGAAGAACTCTGGGCCATAATACTCAGACAGGTATCTCACTGTCTTTCCACTTTTCAACTCCACAGTTGTTATCTCTCTGTAAGCAATATCATCAGGGTGAGAACCTTCAAGCAACAACTGGAGTTCACTCTTGTGAAGATCTTCAAGTCTTTTGTATAACAAGCCCTTCTTGATCATTTTGTTCTCAAGAATTGATTGAGGGGTTTTCTTGGATTTGTGAGCTCTCTTGAATTCTTCAATGATTTCCCAGGGTGAGACTACATGGCCAATGTAATTGTAGCATTCAAGGTCTTCTTCACTTGGCCATGGTATCTACTTGGTATATTATTCTTATGAATTCTAGAACTTAACCTGGGGTCTGGCCAGATCCGCACTCTTTCTTTTTTATGTTGAAAGGTATGTCTAAGAGTGTACAGCGTCAGAGCCTGTTTCTTCATTTCTTTAATGGATGAGGACTGAGGGAAATCCTTATCAACCATCTTGAGAAACTTCTCATCGTGTTGTTTCTGCTGTTCTGCTTCTTCAATCTTTACCTTCACCATCTGCATTTGCAAGTCAGGAGTAATCACTTGTTGACTTCTGTGCTCAGGTGATTTGAGTTTGAGAACAGTAGAGATTGGCAGACTATCATCATCATCATCCTCTTCTTCATCTTCTTCTACCCTCAACACCCTTCTCCTCCTTCTGGGTGTATCACTGGGTAAGGTTTGAGGTGGTTTTTGGGGTAAAGGAATTGGTTTTGTGGGTTGAGTTGTGGGTGGCTTTGGTTTAGGGATAGATTTGGGAGTTTAGAGATAAGGGTTGTGTTTGAGTGGGAGTGTGAGAAGACTGACTTAGCATTTTGGTGGTGAGTTTGGCTTTGGAGAGCTTTGCCATTTCCGTTCTCTTCCCTGTACCTGTTTCATCCAGTGCTTCGATGATCAACCCTTTATTATAGCCTCTAGCAGAGCAGATTTTCTTGGTTATCTCCAAGATACTATCTCTGGACCAGGCCTTTATCTCTATCATGATCTTCCAAGGTATTTGGCAATGAATCTGATCATTATCTCCAATCTTTCTCTTTCCAAAACACTATAACCGACCCATCTAGCTTGAATCTCTTCTATTCCAGCCTTCTGATCTCAGTGTCTAGTGTGGCTGTGTCATGACCTTGTCGAAAGAGCTGATCTATAATTTTATCCATGGATCTGCTGTGAGCTTCATCAGCATCTTTGACAAGATCTTCTAAGGATTTATCTTCATCTTCTTTGGACTCAGCACTTTTCTTTCTTTTATATGTGATCAGCTGTTTTGAGATCAGTTCTTTCTCCACCTCCTTCTCTTTTGCAGGTCTTTCTCATCATCAACTCTTTTTCTTTTCTTTCCTTCACTGCCTTAGACTTGGAAGTCTCCCCCTTTTTCGTTGCATTGGGATCAGGGCTTGAAAGCAGCAGAAAGAGATTTATGAATAGCATCATCAATGAGGTTTGTAGATTTGAGGATATCCTCTCATCAATGGCTATATGCACTATGTCAGTGATGATGGGAGTGATGAGAGGTAAGGAGTTTTGAAAGATAGCAACCATCTACTCAGAGAGGTTCTGTCCCTGAGAGGTGGTGCCAAAAGTAGTGGCTGGGGGCTCAGTTACGTGTGTAGGCTCAGTGTTTGGGGAACCTTCAATGGAAGGTGCCATCTGTGGGGGTTGTGAGGTAGATGGACTTTGATCCTGAGACATTTTGGCTAACAACTCTTTGAGTCTGCTCACCTCAATCTCAAGGATGATATTATGGGCTAATATAGCATAGAAAAAGCCCAGGTCATCATCAGTTTGTGTTGAATCACTTGACCTCCTGATTGAATCAGGATGTACATACTCTAAGTGTAGATCAGTAGAAGCATGCGCCCCTTGTTCTTGGTACTGGGGACTTCCTGCCTCAGGACTGTGTCCTTCATTGGCAGTTGCCTCTGGTAAGGTCTTATGGATGCTACCAACTTGATCCTGATCATTTGCGGAATCAGTAGAAGTGGCAGCCTTACCAGATGTTCTAACCTCCGTTTCTACACTTGGAGATTGAACATTGTAACCCCTGTGTTGTGGGTTATCAGAAGCATTTTGGTCCTCCCCCTCAATAGTTGTGGTATTCCGAGTGGTAAGTGGTTTCTAGGGCGGGGGTGAGGAATGCAACTGACTAAGCACTTTAGCAACGATCAGTGTTGGCCTTTGAGGGGCGGTTGCATGTGGAGATTGGTCTGAAGCAGAATGCACCCGGGGTGAGAGGTGCTCTTCAATGGTAACCCACTCAATTAAGAGAGGTTCCAGAAATGTGGGATCCCCAATTGTGGTTGCAACAGGATCCTGTTGAGAGGATACCTGTGCGGCTTCAGTAGGTTGAGTCTTAGACATAACTGGGGGGTTATAACCAGTATGTAGTTCCTGTGTTTGTGGTACAGGGGCATCCTCAGGGGACTCATCTCCCTAAGTAGCCTTTTTGGGCTTTTTGGATTTGGGTTTGGTGGGGACTTTGGATCTGGAAGTGGAGGTTGTGGGTTCCCTCTGCTTGGCTTTTAGCATCCGAGCAGCCCCTTTAAGAGTAGGGTCTGAGTTATGTCGGAGTATACCTCAGCTAAAACAGCTGAGCAGGGACTCCAAGACCAACAAGACTATCAGATTGTAATTGATTCAAAATTATGGCCATCAGAAACCTAGGATAAAGTATCCATCTGTTTGCCACAGGTTTCTGAGCCAGATCCTTTACTTCCATGAACACTATCTCAGAAAAATTTAGATTTTGGCGTTCAAGGATAGAGTACAATACCTGTTGCCATCGGGAAGACATCAGATCCCAAGAAGATGTCTTTGATACAAGGCAGACATTCACCATATGAAAGATAAGTCGTTCAGCATCATGGAAGTGCTTTTTAAGTATGGTTGTAGCACTTAAGTCGCCTTCATACCCGTTATGGATAAAAGACATATCAGTGGTGCCTTTGGGGTATTCTTTAGGATAGGTGCCAACATGCAAATTTAGAGTTTTACGTATGATGTCGGGGGTGATGAGCACCTGTTTCTGGTTCACCACCGACTGGAGAGTGATTTGTCTATCATTCTCACCAGTTATTACAGACACGTTGGTCCAGAACTAGGATAAGAAGTCAGGATATATGGTAGGATTCAGAAGAAAGGCTGTTCTGTATGGGGAATCCACTATAAGATCGATGGCAGTGTCAAACTTGTTCCAGAAGGCCGATTTCGAAATGTAGGCAACACAGTTGTGTCGGGGTTTGAGTTTCATGGTCGCCATTGTTGAGAGAGAAAGGTTTGAAAACGGCTAACGAAACGTTTGGCTATAAGTGCAGGTATTTATAGGTTAAGAAAAGGCTGAAAAGAAAACGACTGAAAGTGTTGGTGTTGGCATCAGTTGTTATAAAAACAACTGAAGACTTGGTTTTAACTATCAGACGGTTGAAAACAACTAAAGACTTGGTTTTAGTCATCAGTAGTTGTGAAACTACTGAAAACATTGGTTTTGTCTTCAGCTGTTTTAAACAACTGAGGACTTGGTATTAGTCATGAGTAGTTATGAAACTACTGAAGACATGGTTTTGTCATCAGCTGTTTAGATTGAAACAGCAGTTTGTGGAAACGACTGAAGTGAAAATTCTCATTAGTAGTTTTCGTCAATTCTTAGCTTTTCAGCTGTTTCATACTGTCCTCAACACTTACTCATCAGACTTTTTAGCTGATTTCAGTTGTTTCATAGGACATCAGTACTTATCTATATTTACTGACATCAGGAGTGCTAACTACATCAGTAGTTGTACCTGCATCAGTTTCTTTTAACAGAATTAGTACATATTTGTGACATGTTTACTAATGATCATCAGTACTGTTTACTGAGATCATCAGTACTTATCATTTATTCTAGCTGCAGCATACCAAGCCTTAAAACAATGTTTTGGAAAGTTGAACTACCCAAAGGCTTAGTAAATATATCTGCAAGCTCATCAGCACTAGGCACAAACTTTTGATCAATCAGACCTTTTTCAAAACAATCCCTAATAAAATGGTGTCTGATCTCTATATGTTTGGTCCTGGAGAGCTGGACTGGATTCTTGACAATGCAAAGAGCTGAAGCACTATCCATTAATAATGGAGTTTTAGTCTCTGTAATGCCATAATCCAATAATTGGTTCTGAAGCCAGAGTACTTGAGATGTACAACTTGCAGCAGCAATGTACTCTGCTTCAGCAGTGGATGTAGCAATAGATGTTTGTTTCTTACTCTGCCAAGAAATCAAACAGTTGCCTAGGAATTGACATCCACCAGAAGTTGACTTCCTAGTTAACTTACATCCTGCATTGTCACTATCTGAAAAAGCAACTAATTTGCAAGAGTGTCCAGTGGATTACCATAGACCTAGAGATTGTGTACCTTGCAAATATCTAAAGATCCTCTTGACTGCAATCAAATGAGGCTCTTTAGGAGCAGCCTGAAATCTAGAACAAACACAAGTTGCAAACATGATATCTAGTCTAGAAGCTGTTAAGTACATCAAGGACCCAATCATACATCTGTAAAGTGTTTCATCAACAGCTTTACCTTTCGGATCTGCATCCAGTTGTGTGGTGTTGCACATGGGAGTAGAACAGGGCTTACAATTTTGAAAATCAAACTTATTCAAAAGATCTTTTGTATATTTTGACTGATGAATAAAAGTTCCATTAGTCTTTTGTTTGATTTGCAAGCCTAGAAAGAACTTTAATTCTCCCATTGCACTCATTTCAAACTTTTGTTTCATTAGGCTTGTAAATTCATCACACACTGGTGATCAGAGGATGCAAAAATAATATCATCAACATAAATTTGAACAAGTAGCTTATGCTGATCCACCTTCTTAATATACAAAGTTTTATCAATGGATCCTTTAGTGAAATTATTTTTAAGAAGAAAATTTGAAAGTGTTTCATACCAGGCTCTAGGAGCTTGCTTCAACCCATAAAGAGCCTTATCAAGTTGATACACCCAATCAGGATGTTTATTGTCCTCAAAACCTGGTGGTTGACACACATAAACCTCTTCTTTTATTTTACCATATAAAAATGCACTTTTGACATCCATTTGAAAAACTTTAAGATTGTGGAATGCAGCATATGCTAAGAACAATCTAATTGCCTCTAGTCTGGCTACAAGAGCAAAAGTTTCATCATAATCAATACCTTCTTCGTGTGAAAACCCTTGTACAACCAGTCTAGCCTTGTTCTTGACAATAAGCCCATTTTCATCAGTTTTATTCCTAAACACCCATTTAGTGCCTATTGCACACTTACCTGGGGGTAGAGGAACCAGTTCCCACACTTGCTGCTTTTTGAACTGAAGTAGCTCAAGCTGCATGGCTTCAACCCATCCATTGTCTCTCAAAGCAACATGATAGTTCTTTGGCTCTAGCTGACTGATGAAGAGAGCATAGAAGCATAAGTTAGACAATTGACTTCTGGTTGAGACACCAGCATTGATATCACCAATGATTTGAGACATAGGGTGATTCTTCAGCTCTTCGTATACTATAAGATCAGTGCAAGTGTTTGTAGCCGGTTCAGCAGCAGCAGATGGTGATCCAGATTCTTGAAACCAAGTATTAGATGGCAAGTAAAATGATGTAGAGGAGTCAGAAATCTCATCAGCATTTGTTGTGGATGGAGCTACCGAAGCTATAGGAACATCAAGTTTAGCAGACTCAGGCAGTTGGTCACTAAACTTGAAAAGGTGAGTACTGATATCATCATCATCTTTAGTACCACCAGGTGGAAGACTTGCTGCAGAAGATGATTTATCCACATGATCTGCAACAACTGGAGATTGATAAGAAACATATTGCAGTTGTCCAGATCAAACAACTCCACAGGGTTTTGTGGAATTTTATCCTTAGGAGATTCATTGAATTTCACATGCAAGGTTTCTACAACTTTCTTTGTTATACAGTTGAAGACCCTGTAAGCCTTGCATGTGGATGAATAATACCCTGCATCCACCTTAGGATCAAATTTGTGGAGTTGATCCTTTGTGTTTAGAATGAAACAAGGACACCAAAGGCTTTGAAGAATGAAATTAGAGGAGCCAAATGATGTAGAAGTTCATATGGAGTCTTTATCAACCTCTGATTTACTAATACTCTATTCTGCATATAGCAAGCTATGTTAACAGCTTCAGCCCAAAAGGTCAACGGCAAACCAGAGTCAGCCAACATAGACCTTGCAGCTTTAATTAGGGTCCTGTTCTTTCTCTCCACTACTCCATTTTGTTCTAGAGTCCTTGGGATGCTAAACTGCCTCTTGATTCCTTTTGATAGATAAAAATCATCAAGTGTATGGTTTTTGAATTCAGTTCGATTATCACTCCTTATACACTTGACTGATAGGGAATACTGCTTCTCAACATACAACACAAAGTTTATAATCGTTTGAGCAGCCTCATCCTTTGAATGCAAGAAGAAAGTCCATACAAATCTGGAGTAATCATCCACAATTACTAGAGTATTTCTTCTATGCCATGCTCATCACTCTCACAGTACCAAATAGATCCATGTGCAGTAACTGCAAGCAGGCAGTGGACTTAGGTTCTTCAATAGGAGGGAATGAGACTTTATGCTGTTTTCCTTTCAAACAAGCAGTGCAGGTTTCATCACAGTGGAACTCCTTTATTGGTAGACCTCTCACTAAACTATTATGGATCAACTGATTCATGTTTTTGAGTTTAAGATGACCCAGCCTTCTATGCCACAGTTTAGATTCTAGAGAAGAGGCTTTGGAGAACAGGCAAGGATGACCCTTCAAATCAATCTTCTTTGACAAATCCAAGGCATACACTCCTCCAATCCTGTTGGCCTTTAGGAGAGTATGTTCATCCAATACCTTGTCAATCAGCCTCAGAACTTGGGAAGACAAAATCCTGCAGTTTTGGCTTGTGAAAAGTTTAACATGCCCTTGTCACACATCTGACTGACACTCAGCAGATTATACTTGAGATTCTCCACATGGTTAACATCATCAAACCTGATTTGTCCATTAGACACGTATCCTTTCCTTATGATGTAACCCTTGGCATCATTACCAAATGAAACAAATCCCTTCTTTCCTTGAGAGTAGTCATTAAGAAGAGAACTGCTCCCAGTCATATGCATAGATCCTCCACTGTCTACATACCAGATGGTCCTTTGGCATGCTGAAGAACCCTGCATTCATCATAAAGAACTAGTTAGGTTTTGAGACAAACCTTTTTGGTTTTGGGTCTGTTTTCATCAACAGATTTAACCATAACTTGTTTCTTATAATTCCTTTGATTTGGGCTTGGAATGCCTTTTTAGTGGTTTGATCACAAGTGCATCTAGTTGGTTAACTCTCCCCAACAAATGCTGAACCCTCATAACAAGTTGTGTCTGATTTGTAACTAAAGCTTTCAACTCTTGTGACATATCAGTACTTGTGTTTGATGAGTTCCTGTGACCCACCATTTCCTCCTTAATATTCACAGACTTAGTCTGATGTTTATCATGAGGAGCACTATCAGCTGTTTTATGATAAACCCTATCCTTCTTTTGGGATTTGGATGAAGGCTTAGGTTATCACATTGAGATGACTGTGGTACAAACTTAGTCTCAAACTCATTTTTCATTTCATCCATCTGGATTTTAATGAGCTTATCTCTGTTGAGTTTGGAACCCTTTCTGTACCAACATTCATCAGAAAGATGATTGGGTTTACCACATATTTCACATGGCTTATTCTTCATCTTGGATTGATCAACTGCTGATGTGGAAACTACTAAAGGTGTGCTCTTCAATACTTTCTTCATTTCAATACTTTTGTTTAGTACTAAAGGATCTGTAACAACTGAAGACTTGTTCTTCAGCTGTTCTCTATCAGCAGTTGTTAATCCTTTTATTTCAGCTGATTTGAAATGCTTTTCAGATGTTGTGACTTGCCCGTCAGTACTTGAGGTACTTTGAGGGACAACATCTAAAGTACTCAGCTTCATGTGCTTATCAGTAGTTAACCCATCAGCCAATTGATTTGCTGAGGTATCAACACTGATTTCATCTTGTGATTTTGGGTGTTCATTTGAGGATGATGCACATGATGATGTGGTTTGGAAATTACTTTCACCTTCAAATTTTACTATTGGTTTTGGAGTAAAATCTGTAGGTGGTGCAATGTGGTTGTAACCTATTCCAAACTTCACATTCGAAGCAGATTGCTTGCTGAGCAGCATTTCAAATCCCTTGCAGGATGATACCCAGCGGTCACACTCAACTTGGGTAACTGCAAGTTTTTCTTTGAGATCTCTATGGTTCTCAAGAATGACCTCTAGCTTAGCCTTTTCATCATTTAATTGGCATTTAAGCTTATAAATCTCATCATCTTTATCCTTAAGGACAGACTCATATTTAGCTTTTCTTTTGGAAATAGTTTGCTCAAGCTCAAGATTTTGATTAATTAAAGCTACATTTGCCTCTCTAATAGAGATAAATGCAGCTATGCAAGATTAAGAACATAGCTTGGCCTTAGCCTCAGAGGATACTTGGTTACCTGTGATGAAGATGCATTGGAGCATGAACTATCAGCAGATTCCAGGGCCATGAGAGCTAGATTCCTAAAAGGATGTTCACCACCATGTTGACCATCACCAGCAAATAATTGCTCATTACCAGAGAGATCATCTGGTAAATTGCTCCAGTCAACAATACCAGGGGTGAAAAAGCTATGATGAGGTTGTGATTTAGATGATTGAGATGGTAGAGGCTCAGGAAGGGCTTGAGGTTGTTGTGCAATAGGAACTTGAACTGGATTTGGGTGTGGCAGGTAATAGCAGGGATATGGATATGACATTGAACCCTGAGGGACAAAATATGCAGGAGATATAGGTTGTGAATGATGACCAAAACTAGCAGGATGTTGCCCTCTGTTTTGTGGACTATTGCTTGGAAATGTCACAAAGGGTGCAGAGGAGTGAGATCCAGATGATCTACACTCTCTTGCAAAGTGTCCAAGCCTGTGGCATTTGTGACACCTCAACTTACTCTTGTCAAAACCAACTTTGGTTTTGCCAAAGAGTCCTGGAAATTTCCTACCAGTTCTCTTGTAGAACATTTGAGATCTGATATTAATCAAGGCCATTTGGCTTAGAATATCCATCTCTTCTAAGTCATCATCAGCAATACCCTTTAAATCATCCATAATGAAACACAAATTGTCACTATTACAGCCTAACTGACTGTCAACACTAACAAATGCATGATCTGAACCGTTTGAGGAGAAATCTATATGCTCATCATAATTGCTTTCTGATGCAGCATATTCTGACTCATGACCAACCAAGGTAGTGTTCCCTGGTACAAAGTCATCAGTGAGTTTTCCTGATGATGCTAGTTTCCTTTTCTGCTCTATCTCTCTTTCAAATGTAAGCAGTTTCCCATGGAGTTGGGTGAGAGATAGACTATCCAGATTTGCACTGAAGCGTAGGACAATGGTATATGTGTCCCACCTCTCAGGCAGTGATCTGAGGAATCTGTTGTTCATATGACTATTAGTGTATTCATGTTTGACCATTTTCAACTCAGAGATCAAACAGGAAAAACGCTCAAACTGTTGAGTCAGTGACTCACCCTTCCTATGAGAGAATGTCTCATATTGTTGGGCAAGGATTTCTCTGTTTTGCTAAGACCTCATTTGTTCCACCAAATTGTTCCTTCAATTCATTCCAGAGGTAATGAGCAGTTTCATGATGCATAAGCCCATAATAGATTTCATTCAGCAGTGCCATGGCCAGAATTCCATGCGCTTTAGCATCAAACAGTTTTCGATCCTCATCTGAGTATTGTTCCTCTTCTTCGGAACCATTTGGTTGGTTTCCGGATTATTCACCATAGGCTTGTGTGGACCATGTACCACAGATGTCCAACAACCTGAACTGTTAACAGACAGGTGATGAAGCATTCTTCGTTGCCATATGTTATACTCAGTCCTAACCAGCATCGGAGGCTTGGTTGAGGAACCGGTATTATGAGGGTCATTAGAAGGAGTAGTCATTCTCAGATTCAACCAAATTCAATTAATTTTTAACTGATTTAGTGCAAAACACAACAAACTCAATATGAACCAAGATAAAACTCAAAGCAGATAACAAAAGCAGCAGAAATTCAATGTTCTATAACCAATTCTTGCAAATATGCTAATTCAGTCAAACTTAGATATCGAATAGCAGTTTCAATTATTAATTGTTAGATCGATCAATGATTAACCAAGCTCTGATACCATTTGTTAGGATCAGTGATCTGAGTTTGATTAATTAGAGAGTATTGCAGCGGAAATTGAAACAATGAATTAAACAATTCACAAGAACACAATTGATATTCAATGTAACAGTAAATGGTTATAAAAAAGAGAATTCTGCAAGAGAGATATTTCATTCATATGCTTTCGTGGTGGCTTAATGTCACACATTACAACTAGGTCACATCCTTATATAGGAGATGTGACGTCTGCTGATGTTAGTGACATCTAACAGAATTATTCAAACTACTGAAACTATGTAAACTACAAAGAATGTTCTCAAAACTGATTACATCTCAGAGAATGCTAAGTACAAGAAACATAAAACTACTGAAACTAAACTACTGAAACTATAACTACTGAAAAGTAAATTACAAGTACTGAAAGGAAACCATCACAACTACTGAAGTTGATAACTTCAGCTGTTGTGACAACTACTGGTCACTTTGGTCTTTAGTCTTTGTCTTCAGTCTTTGTTCTTCAGACTTTGTTCTTCAGACTTTTACTTTCAAACTTTGTCTTCAGCTGATAGCTTCAGACTTTGTCTTCAGACTTTTACTTTCAGACTTTGTCTTCAGCTGATAGCTTCAGACTTGTCTTTAGTATTTTACTTTCAGACTTTCTCTTCAGCTGATAGCTTTAGACTTTGTCTTTTAGTTCTTGTCTTCAGTTCTTGTCTTCAATTCTTGTCTTCAGACTTTGTCTTCAGACCTTGTAATTAGCTGATGTCTTCAGCTATTGTGATCTTCTTCAGCAGTTGTAATGTCTGTGGGACTTAGAGGTTTTTCTGATCAGGCTCATTGGTTCTTTTGGTCCAACAAACTCCCCTGAACCAATGCAGCCAAAACCTCTAAACTTATTGATGTTCCCACTTATTCTTAGTAGAAACACCCTCTTGATTAGCTTCAGAGGTAATCAGTTAAGCATAGGCGGGAAAATGTTTCTAATCTTTTGATTAGCCAAGTATGGAAGGGAACTCTGTTTTGGGGAAACTGAACACAGAGTCTTATCCCAACCATGAAACCTAATTCCTATGAATGAGTCTATAAGACTCACTAGCATAGGCCTCAAGGAGAACAACTTGTTCCTCCTTGGTGAGTTCTTCTGCTTCTCCCTCGAAGAAGAACTCTGGGCCATAATACTCAGACAGGTATCTCACTGTCTTTCCATTTTTCAACTCCACAGTTGTTATCTCTCTGTAAGCAATATCATCAGGGTGAGAACCTTCAAGCAACAACTGGAGTTCACTCTTCTGAAGATCTTCAAGTCTTTTGTATAACAAGCCCTTCTTGATCATTTTGTTCTCAAGAACTGATTGAGGGGTTGTCTTGGATTTGTGAGCTCTCTTGAATTCTTCAATGATTTCCAGGGTGAGACTACCATGGCCAATGTAATTGCAGCATTCAAGGTCTTCTTCACTTGGCCATGATATCTACTTGGTATATTCTTCTTATGAATTCTAGAACTTAACCTGGGGTCTGGCCAGATCCGCACTCTTTCTTTTTTATGTTGAAAGGTATGTCTAAGAGTGTACAGCCTCAGAGCCTGTTTCTTCATTTCTTGAATGGATGAGGAGTGAGGAAATCCTTATCAACCATCTTGAGAAACTTCTCATCGTGTTGTTTCTGCTGTTCTGCTTCTTCAATCTTTACCTTCACCATCTGCATTTGCAAGTCAGAAGTAATCACTTGTTGACTTTTGTGCTCAGGTGATTTGAGTTTGAGAACAATAGAGATTGGCAGACTATCATCATCATCATCCTCTTCTTCGTCTTCTTCTACCCTCAACACCCTTCTCCTCCTTCTGGGTGTATCACTGGGTAAGGTTTGAGGTGGTTTTTGGGGTAAAGGAATTGGTTTTGTGGGTTGAGTTGTGGGTGGCTTTGGATTAGGGATAGATTTGGGAGATTTTAGAGATAAGGGTTGTGTTTGAGTGGGAGTGTGAGAAGACTGACTTAGCATTTTGGTGGTGAGTTTGGCTTTGGAGAGCTTTGCCATTTCAGTTCTCTTCCCTGTACCTGTTTCATCTAGTGCTTCGATGATCAACCCTTTATTATAGCCTCTAGCAGAGCAGATTTTCTTGGTTATCTCCAAGATACTATCTCTGGACCAGGCCTTTATCTCTATCAATGATCTTCCAAGGTATTTGGCAATGAATCTGATCATTATCTCCAATCTTTCTCTTTCCAACACACTATAACCGACCCATCTAGCTTGAATCTCTTCTATTTCCAGCCTTCTGATCTCAGTGTCTAGTGTGGCTGTGTCATGACCTTGTCGAAAGAGCTTATCTATAATTTTATCCATGGATCTGCTGTGAGCTTCATCAGCATCTTTGACAAGATCTTCTAAGGATTTATCTTCATCATCTTTGGACTCAGCACTTTTCTTTCTTTTATATGTGATCAGCTGTTCTGAGATCAGTTCTTTCTCCACCTCCTTCTCTTTTGCAGGTTCTTTCTCATCATCAACTCTTTTTCTTTTCTTTTCCTTCACTGCCTTATACTTGGAAGTCTCCCCCTTTTTGGTTGCATTGGGATCAGGGGCTTGAAAGGCAGAAAGAGATTTATGAATAGCATCATCAATGAGGGTTTGTAGATTTGAGGATATCCTCTCATCAATGGCTATATGCACTATGTCAGTGATGATGGGAGTGATGAGAGGTAAGGAGTTTTGAAAGATAGCAACCATCTACTCAGAGAGGTTCTGTCCCTGAGAGGTGGTGCCAAAAGTAGTGGCTGGGGGCTCAGTTACGTGTGTAGGCTCAGTGTTTGGGGAACCTTCAATGGAAGGTGCCATCTGTGGGGTTTGTGAGGTAGATGGACTTTGATCCTGAGACATTTTGGCTAACAACTCTTTGAGTCTGCTCACCTCAATCTCAAGGATGATATTATGGGCTAATACAGCATAGAAAAAGCCTAGGTCATCATCAGTTTGTGTTGAATCACCTGACCTCCTGATTGAATCAGGATGTACATACTCTAAGTGTAGATCAGTAGAAGCATGCGCCCCTGTTCTTGGTACTGGGGACTTCCTGCCTCAGGACTGTGTCCTTCATTGGCAGTTGCCTCTGGTAAGGTCTTATGGATGCTCCCAACTTCATCCTGATCATTTGCGGAATCAGTAGAAGTGGCAGCCTTACCAGATGTTCTAACCTCCGTTTCTACACTTGGAGAATGAACATTGTAACCCCTGTGTTGTGGGTTATCAGAAGCATTTTGGTCCTCCCCCTCAATAGTTGAGGTATTCCGAGTGGTAAGTGGTTTCTAGGGCGGGGGTGAGGAATGCAACTGACTAAGCACTTTAGCAACGATCAGTGTTGGCCTTTGAGGGGCGGTTGCATGTGGAGATTGGTCTGAAGCAGAATGCACCCGGGGTGAGAGGTGCTCTTCAATGGTAACCCTCTCAATTAAGAGAGGTTCCAGAAATGTGGGATCCCTAATTGTGGTTGCAACAGGATCCTGTTGAGAGGATACCTGTGCGGCTTCAGCAGGTTGAGTCTTGGACACAACTGGGGGGTTATAACCAGTATGTCGTTCCTGTGTTTGTGGTACAGGGGCATCCTCAGGGGACTCATCTCCCTGAGTAGCCTTTTTGGGCTTTTTGGATTTGGGTTTGGTGGGGACTTTGGATCTGGAAGTGGAGGCTGTGGTTCCCTCTGCTTGGGTTTTAGCATCCGGGCAGCCCCTTTAAGAGTAGGGTCTGAGTTATGTCGGGAGTATACCTCAACTAAAACAGTTGGAGCAGGGACTCCAAGACCAACAAGACTATCAGATTGTAATTGATTCAAAATTATGGCCATCAGAAACCTAGGATAAAGTATCCATCTGTTTGCCACAGGTTTCTGAGCCAGATCCTTTACTTCCATGAACACTATCTCAGAAAAATTTAGATTTTGGCGTTCAAGGATAGAGTACAATACCTGTTGCCATCGGGAAGACATCAGATCCCAAGAAGATGTCTTTGATACAAGGCAGACATTCACCATATGAAAGATAAGTCGTTCAGCATCATGGAAATGCTTTTTAAGTATGGTTGTAGCACTTAAGTCGCCTTCATACCCGTTATGGATAAAAGACATGTCAGTGGTGCCTTTGGGGTATTCTTTAGGATAGGTGCCAACATGTAGGGTTTTACGAATGATGTCGGGGGTGATGAGCACCTGTTTCTGGTTCACCAACGACTGGAGAGTGATTTGTCTATCATTCTCACCAGTTATTAAAGAGACGTTGGTCCAGAACTAGGATAAGAAGTCAGGATATATGGTAGGATTCAGAAGAAAGGTTGTTCTATATGGGGAATCCACTATAAGATCGATGGCAGTGTCAAACTTGTTCCAGAAGGCCGATTTCGAAATGTAGGCAACACAGTTGTGTCGGGGTTTGAGTTTCATGGTCGCCATTGTTGAGAGAGAAAGGTTTGAAAATGGCTAATGAAACGTTTGGCTATAAGTGCAGGTATTTATAGGTTAAGAAAAGGCTGAAAAGAAAACGACTGAAAGTGTTGGTGTTGGCATCAGTTGTTATGAAAACAACTGAAGACTTGGTTTTAACTATCAGACGGTTGAAAACAACTAAAAACTTGGTTTTAGTCATCAGTAGTTGTGAAACTACTGAAAACATTGGTTTTGTCTTCAGCTGTTGTAAATTACTGAGGACTTGGTATTAGTCATGAGTAGTTATGAAACTACTGAAGACATGGTTTTGTCATCAGCTGTTTAGAGTGAAACAACAGTTTGTGGAAACGACTGAAGTGAAAATTCTCATCAGTAGTTTTCGTCAATTCTTACTTTTCAGCTGTTTCATACTGTCCTCAACACTTACTCATCAGACTTTTTAGCTGATTTCAGTTGTTTCATAGGACATCAGTACTTATATGTATTTACTGACATCAGGAGTGATAACTACATCAGTAGTTGTAACTGTATCAGTTTCTTTTAACAGAGTTAGTACATATTTGTGACATGTTAACTAATGATCATCAGTACTTGTTTACTGAGATCATCAATAGTTATCACTTATTCTAGCTGCAGCATACCAAGCCTTAAAACAATGTTTTGAAAGTTGAACTACCCAAAGGCTTAGTAAATATATCTACAAGCTCATCAGCACTAGGCACAAACTTTGGATCAATCAGACCTTTTTCAAAGCAATCCCTAATAAAATGGTGTCTGATCTCTATATGTTTGGTCCTGGAGTGCTGGACTGGATTCTTGACAATGCACAGAGCTGAAGCACTATCCATTAATAATGGAGTCTTAGTCTCTGTAATGCCATAATCCAATAATTGGTTCTGAAGCCAGAGTACTTGAGATGTACAACTTGCAGCAGCAATGTACTCTGCTTCAACAGTGGATGTAGCAATAGATGTTTGTTTCTTACTCTGCCAAGAAATCAAACAGTTGCCTAGGAATTGACATCCACCAGAAGTTGACTTCTAGTTAACTTACATCCTGCATAGTCACTATCTGAAAAAGCAACTAATTTGCAAGAGTGTCCAGTGGATACCATAGACCTAGAGATTGTGTACCTTGCAAATATCTAAAGATCCTCTTGACTACAATCAAATGAGACTCTTTAGGAGCAGCCTAAAATCTAGCACAAACACAAGTTGCAAACATGATATCTGGTCTAGAAGCTGTTAAGTACATCAAGGACCCAATCATACATCTGTAAAGTGTTTCATCAACAACTTTACCTTTCTGATCTGCATCCAGTTGTGTGGTGTTGCACATGGGAGTAGAACAGGGCTTACAATTTTGTAAATCAAACTTATTCAAAAGATCTTTTGTATATTTTGACTGATGAATAAAAGTTCCATCAGTCTTTTGTTTGATTTGCAAGCCTAGAAAGAACTGTAATTCTCCTATTGCACTCATTTCAAACTTTTGTTTCATTAGACTTGTAAAATCATCACACAACTGGTGTTCAGAGGATGCAAAAATAATATCATCAACATAAATATGAACAAGTAGCTTATGATGATCCACCTTCTTAATAAACAAAGTTTTATCTATGGATCCTCTAGTGAAATTATTTTTAAGAAGAAAATTTGAAAGTGTTTCATACCGGGCTCTAGGAGCTTGCTTCAACCCATAAAGAGCCTTATCAAGTTGATACACCTAATCAGGATGTTTATTGTCCTCAATACCTGGTGGTTGACACACATAAACCTCTTCTTTTATTTTACCATATAAAAATGCACTTTTGACATCCATTTGAAAAACTTTAAGATTGTGGAATGCAGCATATGCTAAGAACAATCTAATTGCCTCTAGTCTGGCTACAGGAGCAAAAGTTTCATCATAATCAATACCTTCTTCGTGTAAAAACCCTTGTACGACCAGTCTAGCCTTGTTCTTGACAATAAGCCCATTTTCATCAGTTTTATTCCTAAGCACCCATTTAGTGCCTATTGCACACTTACCTGGGGGTAGAGGAACCATTTCCCATACTTGTTGCTTTTTGAACTGAAGTACCTCAAGCTGCATGGCTTCAACCATCCATTGTCTCTCAAAGCAACATGATAGTTCTTTGGCTCTAGCTGACTGATGAAGAGAGCATAGAAGCATAAATTAGGCAATTGACTTCTGGTTGAGACACCAGCATTGATATCACCAATGATTTGAGACATAGGGTGATTCTTCAGCTCTTGGTATACTATAAGATCAGTGCAAGTGTTTGTAGCCGGTTCACCAGCAGCAGATGGTGATCCAGATTCTTGAAACCAAGTATTAGATGGCAAGTAAAATGATGTAGAGGAGTCAGAAATCTCATCAGCATTTGTTGTGGATGGAGCTACAGAAGCTAGAGGAACATCAAGTTTAGCAGACTCAGGCAGTTGGTCACTAAACTTGAAAAGGTGAGTTCTGATATCATCATCATCTTCAGTACCACCAGGTGGAAGACTTGCTGCAGAAGATGATTTATCCACTTGATCTGCAACAGCTGGAGATTGATAAGAAACATATTGCAGTTGTCCAGATCAAACAACTCCACAGGGTTTTGTGGAATTTTATCCTTAGGAGATTCATTGAATTTCACATGCAAGGTTTCTACAACTTTCTTTGTTATACAGTTGAAGACCCTGTAAGCCTTGCATGTGGATGAATAATACCCTGCATCCACCTTAGGATCAAATTTGTGGAGTTGATCCTTTGTGTTTAGAATGAAACAAGGACACCCAAAGGCTTTGAAGAATGAAATTAGAGGAGCCAAATGATGTAGAAGTTCATATGGAGTCTTCATCAACCTCTGATTTACTAATACTCTATTCTGCAAATAGCAAGCTGTGTTAACAGCTTCAGCCCAAAAGGTCAACGGCAAACCAGAGTCAGCCAACATAGACCTTGCAGCTTCAATTAGGGTCCTGTTCTTTCTCTCCACTACTCCATTTTGTTCTGGAGTCCTTGGGATGCTAAACTGCGTCTTGATTCCTTTTGATAGATAAAAATCATCAAGTGTATGGTTTTTGAATTCAGTTCAATTATCACTCCTTATACACTTGACTGATAGGGAATACTGCTTCTCAACATACAACACAAAGTTTATAATCGTTTGAGCAGCCTCATCCTTTGAATGCAAGAAGAAAGTCCATACAAATCTGGAGTAATCATCCACAATTACTAGAGTATTTCTCTATGCCATGCTCATCACTCTCACAGTACCAAATAGATCCATGTGCAGTAACTGCAAGCAGGCAGTGGACTTAGGTTCTTCAATAGGAGGGAATGAGACTTTATGCTGTTTTCCTTTCAAACAAGCAGTGCAGGTTTCATCACAGTGGAACTCCTTTATTGGTAGACCTCTCACTAAACTATTATGGATCAACTGATTCATGTTTTTGAGTTTAAGATGACCCAGCCTTCTATGCCACAGTTTAGATTCTAGAGAAGAGGCTTTGGAGAACAGGCAAGGATGACCCTTCAAATCAATCTTCTTTGACAAATCCAAGGCATACACTCCTCCAATCCTGTTGGCCTTCAGGAGAGTATGTTCATCCAATACCTTGTCAATCAGCCTCAGAACTTGGGAAGACAAAATCCTACAGTTCTGGCTTGTGAAAAGTGCAACATGCCCTTGTCACACATCTGACTAACACTCAGCAGATTATACTTGAGATTCTCCACATGGTTAACATCATCAAACTGATTTGTCCATTAGACACATATCCTTTCCTTATGATGTAACCCTTGGCATCATTACCAAATGAAACAAATCCCTTCTTTCCTTGAGAGTAGTCATTAAGAAGAGAACTGCTCCCAGTCATATGCATAGATCCTCCACTGTCTACATACCAGATGGTCCTTTGGCATGCTGAAGAACCCTGCATTCATCATAAAGAACTAGTTAGGTTTTGAGACAAACCTTTTTGGTTTTGGGTCTGTTTTCATCAAAGATTTAACCAAACTTGTTTCTTATAATTCCTTTGATTTGGGCTTGGAATGCCTTTTTAGTGGTTTGATCACAAGTGCATCTAGTTGGTTAACTCTCCCCAACAAATGCTGAACCCTCATAACAAGTTGTGTCTGATTTGTAACTAAAGCTTTCAACTCTTGTGACATATCAGTACTTGTGTTGATGAGTTCCTGTGACCCACCATTTCCTCCTTAATATTCACAAACTTAGTCTGATGTTATCATGAGGAGCACTATCAGCTGTTTTATGATAAACCCTATCCTTCTTTTTGGATTTGGATGAAGGCTTAGGTTTATCACATTGAGATGACTGTGGTACAAACTTAGTCTCAAACTCATTTTTCATTTCATCCATCTGGATTTTAATGAGCTTATCTCTGTTGAGTTTGGAACCCTTTCTGTACCAACATTCATCAGAAAGATGATTGGGTTTACCACATATTTCACATGGCTTATTCTTCATCTTGGATTGATCAACTGCTGATGTGGAAACTACTAAAGGTGTGCTCTTCAATACTTTCCTCATTTCAATACTTTTGTTTAGTACTAAAGGATCTGTAACAACTGAAGACTTGTTCTTCAGCTGTTCTCTATCAGCAGTTGTTAATCCTTTTATTTCAGCTGATTTGAAATGCTTTTCAGATGTTGTGACTTGCCCTTCAGTACTTGAGATACTTTGAGGGACAACATCTGAAGTACTCAGCTTCATGTGCTTATCAGTAGTTAACCCATCAGCCAATTGATTTGCTGAGGTATCAACACTGATTTCATCTTGTGATTTTGGGTGTTCATTTGAGGATGATGCACATGATGAAGTGGTTTGTAAATTACTTTCACCTTCAAATTTTACTATTGGTTTTGGAGTAAAATCTGTAGGTGGTGCAATGTGTTGTAACCTATTCCAAACTTCACATTCGAAGCAGATGCTTGCTGAGCAGCATTTCAAATCCCTTGCAGGATGATACCCAGCGGTCACACTCAACTTGGGTAACTGCAAGTTTTTCTTTGAGATCTCTATGGTTCTCAAGAATGACCTCTAGCTTAGCTTTTCATCATTTAATTGGCATTTAAGCTTATAAATCTCATCATCTTTATCCTTAAGGACAGACACATATTTAGCTTTTCTTTTGGAAATAGTTTGCTCAAGCTCAAGATTTTGATTAATTATGCTACATTGCCTCTCTAATAGAGATAAATGCAGCTATGCAAGATTCAGAACATAACTTGGCCTTAGCCATACAGGATACCTGGGTTACCTGTGATGAAGATGCATTGGAGCATGAACTATCAGCAGATTCCAGGGCCATGAGAGCTAGATTCCTAAAAGGATGTTCACCACCATGTTGATCATCACCAGCAAATAATTGCTCATTACAAGAGAGATCATGTGGTAAACTGCTCCAGTCAACAATACCAGGGGTGGAAAAAGCTGTGATGAGGTTGTGATTTAGATGATTGAGATGGTAGAGGCTCAGGTAGGGCTTGAGGTTGTTGTGCAATAGGAACTTGAACTGGATTGAGTGTGGCATGTAATATCAGGAATATGGATATGACATTGAACCCTAAGGGACAAAATATGCAGGAGATATAGGTTGTGAATGATGACCAGAACTAGCAGGATGTTGCCCTCTGTTTTGTGGACTATTGCTTTGAAAAGTCACAAAGGGTGCAGAGGAGTTAGATCCAGATGATCTACACTCTCTTGCAAAGTGTCCAAGACTGTGGCATTTGTGACACCTCAACTTACTCTTGTCAAAACCAACTTTGGTTTTGCTAGAGAGTCCTGGAAATTTCCTACCAGTTCTCTTGTAGAACTTTTGAGCTCTGATATTAATCAAGGCCATTTGGCTTATAATATCCATCTCTTCTAAGTCATATCAGCAATACCCTTTAAATCATCCATAATGAAAGACAAATTGTCACTATTACAGCCTGACTGACTGTCACACTAACAAATGCATGATCTGAACCGTTTGAGGAGAAATCTATATGCTCATCATAATTGCTTTCTGATGCAGCGTATTCTGACTCATGCCAAACAAGGCAGTGTTCCCTGGTACAAAGTCATCAGTGAGCTTTCCTGATGATGCCAGTTTCCTTTTTGCTCTATCTCTTTCAAATGTAAGCAGTTTCCCATGGAGTTGGGTGAGAGATAGACTATCCAGATTTGCACTAGAGCGTAGGACAATGGTATATGTGTCCCATCTCTCAGGCAGTGATCTGAGGAATCTGTTGTTCATCTGACTATTAGTGTATTCATGTTTGACCATTTTCAGCTCAGAGATCAAACAGGAAAAATGCTCAAACTGTTGAGTCAGTGACTCACCCTTCCTATGAGAGAATGTCTCATATTGTTGGGCAAGGATTTCTCTGTTGTTTGCTAAGACCTCATCTGCTCCACCAAATTGTTCCTTCAATTCATTCCAGAGGTAATGAGCAGTTTCATGATGCATAATCCCAGAATAGATTTCATTCGGCAGTGCCATGGCCAGAATTCCATGCGCTTTAGCATCAAACAGTTTTCGATCCTCATCAGAGTATTGTTCCTTCTTCTTCGGAACCATTTGGTTGGTTTCCGGATTATTCACCATAGGCTTGTGTGGACCATGTACCACACATGTCCAACAACCTGAACTGCTAACAGACAGGTGATGAAGCATTCTTTGTTGCCATATGTTATACTAAGTCCTAACAGCATCGGAGGCTTGGTTGAGGAACCAGTATTGTGAGGGTCATTAGAAGGAGTAGTCATTCTCAGATTCAACCAAATTCAATTAAGTTTTAACTGATTTAGTGCAAAACACAACAAACTCAATATGAACCAAGAGAAAACTCAAAGCAAATAAACAAAAGCAGCAGAAATTCAATGTTCTATAACCAATTCTTGCAAATATGCTAATTCAATCAAACTTAGATATCGAATAGCAGTTTCAATGATCAATTGTTAGACCGATCAATGATTAACCAAGCTCTGATACCATTTTTTAGGATCAATGATCGGAGTTTGATTAATTAGAGAGTATTGCAGCGGAAATTGAAACAACGAATTAAACAATTCACAAGAACACAATTGATATTCAATGTAATAGTAAATGGTTTATAAAAAAGAGAATTCTGCAAGAGAGATATTCATTCATATGCTTTCGTGGTGGCTCAATGTCACACATTACAACTAGGTCAACATCCCTTATATAGGAGATGTGACGTCTGCTGATGTTAGTGACATCTAACAGAATTATTCAAACTACCGAAACTATGTAAACGACTGAGAATGTTCTCAACTACTGATTACATCTCAGAGAATGCTAAGTACAAGAAACATAAAATTACTGAAACTAAACTACTAAAACTATAACTACTGAAAAGTAAATTACAAGTACTGAAAGGAAACCATCACAACTACTGAAGTTGATAACTTCAGCTGTTGCGACAACTACTGATCACTTTGGTCTTCAGTCTTTGTCTTCAGTCTTTGTTCTTCAGACTTTTACTTTCAGACTTTGTCTTCAGCTGATAGCTTCAGACTTTGTCTTCAGACTTTTACTTTCAGACTTTGTCTTCAGCTGATAGCTTCAGACTTTGTCTTCAGTACTTTACTTTCAGACTTTGTCTTCAGCTGATAGCTTCAGACTTTGTCTTCAGTTCTTGTCTTCAGTTCTTGTCTGCAGACTTTGTCTTTAGACCTTGTAATCAGCTGATGTCTTCAGCTGTTGTGATCTTTTTCAGCAGTTGTAATGTTTGTGGGACTTAGAGGTTTTTCTATTCAGGCTCATTGGTTCTTTTGGTCCAACAACCCAAAGTTCAACCCATTAGCTAGTCATCTGTTTATCACAAACAGGCCTTTCACAAATCTGGCTTATGGAAAGAAAAGTCATCCTCTGTGTCTGATAATGATGACAAGAAGGCACCTGAGCTACCCTCACCCTCTAAGGGTCAATAGGTTGAATTCATGATATGTGATGCCTCTGGGAAACCCAAGCCAGTAAAGGCTTGGGTTCCTAACCTTAACTAATGCTCTAAATTGTATGTGTAGGGTGTTCACTACAGTGCTGAAAACAACACGTGGATTGTAGATAGCGGAGCATCCAGGCACATAACAGGAAACAGGGCTCTTTTATCAAACGTCAAACAAATAAAAGGCGGACATGTTTCGTTTGCTGGTAACGAAGGAGGTTATATCACAGCTTAGGGAGAGGTTGGAAATCAGAAAGTTAAATTTGACAAACTGAACTACGTTCAACAACTTCAGAACAACTTACTCTCTGTTTCCTAAATATGTGACAAAGGTTTTAAAGTCATATTTGACAACAAGAAGTGTTACGTCCTAAAGAAAGACTATGTGATTCCGAAGGACCAAGTTCTGATGACAGCTTCAAGATATAAAGACCTTTTTGTTTTGGATCTCTCAACGGCTTCTACAACGGATCATGAAGTTCAGTGCTTCCTATCAAAAGCTACTGAGAAGGACTCCATTTCCTGGCACAGGAGAATGGGACACATAAATCAACGGAAGATGAATCACTTGATTCAGAAGGATCTAGTGAGAGGTGTGAACGTCAAAAATTTCCAACTTCCTGATTTCTCTGTAGCATGCAAGAAAGGCAAACAGATGAAGAAGACTCCTAAGGAAAAGAAAGTTCATTCTTTCGAGCTTCCTCTTGAACTTCTGCACATGGATCTGTTTGGTCTAATCAGTACAAAGAGAATTGCAGGTGACCTGTACTGTTATGTGGTTACTGATGACTACTCAAGATTCTCTTGGGTAATGTTTTTGAAGTCCAAGTCAGAAACATTTGAGTCATTCAAAGAATTAGTAACCACACTGGAATCTCTCTACAAGCTGAAGGCGAGACAGGTACGCTCAGACAATGGGACTGAATTTAAGAATTAGTGGATGGAGGCTTACTGCAAGAAAAAGGGAATTGTGCACCAATTCACCTCTTCCTACACGCCTCAGATGAATGGTGTTGCTAAGAGAAAGAATAGAAGCTTGATAGAGACAGCACGGACAATGCTAGCAGACTCGATACTGCCTATCCAATTCTGGAATGAGGTAGTAGCTAATGCGTGTTATACATTAAATCGAGTCCTGGTAGTCAAGCGCCATGGCAGGACATGTTACGAATTACTACAACGACGTAAACCTAATCTGTAGTATCTCGAACCATTTGGCGCGCCGTGCACACTTCTGAAGAAAACTCAAGAAGGAAAATTTAGCGAGAAGACTGATGATGGGATCTTCTTAGGTTACAACATACCAAACAAGAGAGTTTACAACAACTCAACGGGTTTAGTAGAA
The DNA here is from genome assembly GCA_025506515.1 of Flaveria trinervia. NCBI lineage: Eukaryota > Viridiplantae > Streptophyta > Magnoliopsida > Asterales > Asteraceae > Flaveria > Flaveria trinervia. The sequence continues at coordinate 24,744,284 of CM046453.1, read as the reverse complement.
GTGTGGTGTAATGTTGATGTTCAGCGATATACCACACCCCTACTGGAAAAGGACCCGCTTACTTTTTCGACTATGATGGATTCTTCAAGTCCTTCAACATCCCTATCTCCCCTTCTGATGACGAGTTAGCTACACGAATGATGTATGATATCTTGAATACACCATATCATGATTCAACATCATCGAGCTCACAGGGAGAATCATCTCATCACACAGGGGGAGCACTAGAAGACAGTGACTCCTCCTCAGAAGATGAATCTATAGAGGATGACCTTAACAATCATGAGACACAGGTATCAATTCCTACAAGTCCATAAACATCTAACAGTGATGCTTCTTCAACTTCGGATCCTCAAACTCCTTCTACCTCATATGCAGAACCAAATGTTCATAATCTTGGCTGTGAGGTAGTTGTTCCTACCACTCCAAGATCACGTCTAAATGTCTATCATCCCTTAGAAAATGTCATTGGGGATGTCGGATCAGGAGTGCAGACTAGAAATCAGCAGTACTCAGCTGATTATGCCTCGATAATGGAAAAAGGATACATTCACGATGGTGCTTATCGGTGTTTTGTCTCGTAGTTTGAGCCAAAATACGTCAGTGAAGCACTGAATGATGAGGCATGGGTGAGTGCTATGCAAGAGGAACTTCTTCAATTCAAGAAGTTAGGTGTATGGACACTGGTAGATAGACCTAAAGGTGCTAAGGTCATTGGCACCAAATGGGTATTGAAATGCAAGAAGGATGATCAAGGTGTCATTATCAGGAACAAAGCTCGACTAGTAGTTCAAGGATTTCAACAAGTCGAGGTGATTGATTATAATGAAGTGTTTGCACCTGTGGCCAGGATGGAAGCCATCCGTATCTTCCTTGCCTATGCATCGTATATGAAGATCAAAGTCTATCAATTAGATGTGAAGAGTGCATTCCTTCATGGTGAAATTCGAGAGACAGTTTATGTTAGTCAACATGAGGGATTTGAAGATCCTTATCATCGGGACAGAGTTTACAAACTTGACAAGGCCTTATATGGGCTTCATCAAGCTCCTAGAGCCTGGTATGAGAAAATCTCGACTCATCTTGTGAAACACGACTTTCGCAGGGGAGTCATTGACTGCACACTGTTTATCAAAGGAAAGGATGGAGATTTTCTGCTAGTATAGATATATGTCGATGACATAATCTTTGGTTCAAAGAACGAAGAGTTATGCAAAGAATTTGAAGCAGTAATGAAGGCAGAGTTCGAGATGAGTGCCGTGGGGGAAATGAAATTCTTTCTCGAGTTACACGTGGATCAGACACCCAAAGGGATTTTTCTACATCAGACCAAGTATGTGGGAGACATTCTCAGTCGGTTTGACATGGAGAATGCCTCTGCAGTAGGGACTCCACTTGCTACTAACCATGATATAGCACCTGATGAAAATGGAGATCTGGTAGATGCAACAATGTACCGAGGAATGATTGGATCTCTCATGTACCTTACTGCCTCTAGACCTGATATCATGTATGCTACATGTCTATGTTCTAGATATAAGGCTAAACCAAAGGTTAACCATCTGATTGGGGTCAAGAGGATATTTTTGTTATCTGAAGGGTACTCCAACACTCGGGTTGTGGTATCCTCATGATTATGACTTTGAGCTTATAACGTATAGTGACTTGGACTATGGTGGTTGCAAGATGAACTACAAGTCAACATCAGCAGGATGTTAGTTCTTTGGTAGACGGTTAGTCACCTGGCAGTGTAAGAAGCAAACATCAGTTGCTCTAGCAACATGTGAAGCTGAATATGTTGTTGCTGCAAGTTGCTATTCTTAAATCATTTGGATTCAACAACAAATGCGCGACTACGGCTTGCAATTTTCTAACACCCCTATCTTTGTTGATAATTCTGCTGCAATTGCTGTCACCAAAAATTCGGTCCAACACCCGAAAACAAAACACATCGGTATTAAATATCACTTTATACGTGAGTATTTTGAAAAACAATTAATCGACGTTGTTAAAATTAATACGGATTTTCAACGCGCCGACCTCTACACAAAAGCATTTCACAAGCCTCGGTTTTTATATCTTTTAGAGGTTAATGGCGTGAAAAAGAAAAGTGATGTGATTCAAGAAGAAGAAAGTTCTTAGTCCGACAAGTATTTTCTTAGTTTATTATTTATTTTCTTTTATTTTATTTTCCTGTCTATTAAAATCCAAAAACACAAAAATATTTTCGGTCTTAGAATTTTAGGGGGAGAATAGTTTAGTTTAGTATTTACTTAGTTGCAATATTTATTTACTTAAAAAACAGGGGGAGGGTAGATTAGCTGGAAGAAATGAAATCAAATCTGTGATTCTGATTTTTATGGAAAATGATAGTACATACGGAACAAATTGTTTAGGACTTCAAAAGGATTTAAATGATCAAGATGCTAAATTCAAAGTACAAGTCTGAGCAGTGTAAGCATAATGAAATAAAAATAATAGTAAAACTAGTCTCTTACTGAGGTAACATAGAGAAAGTAGACCTAGAGGTTGATAGTTTATTATATGATGTATCGGTAGACTCAACACAATAGATGAGTAGACTTCATTGGTGAATTACATTCAATCTAATTTATTCAACTTGCTGTGGGTTCATATCTTATCCATGCTTAACACAATCAACGCATTTCCAATAAGGGGTGACGAGCAAAATAAATGCCACAAATGTGTGCGAATGACTATAAAAATGAGCAAAGCACATGGAAAAACTGCTAAGTGCAATCAAGCTAATGACTAATGTTTTTGGTGTGTTATGTGCAAAAGAAAAATAAATGCTCTAACAAGAAGATAAGTTGTGTGTTTCTCTGCTGTGCCGTGACACTGACCAGAGGATAAGCATAACCTAAATATTCTAGAATTCATTGTTGTTTGCGCCTCTCTGATGTGCGATAGCACTAACTTGAGGCTTGGCATCTCTTTGAAAGCTCTTAGAATAGTTTCTTTTTGTCAAATACCCGTAGACCACTCAATAATATCCTGTGGAATGTGATTACCATATAAGTATGGGATCCAAAATTTTGTTGAAATAACTAAATCTAACTCATCACCAATCTGTGTCAAAAGTCTGTGTATGGATTTAAGAGGACAAACATATTGACAGTCATAGTGGATACACATTCTTGAAAGTCCAAATCAATGTGGGAATCTAATAGTACCAGTATGAATTCCTAAATTTGCTAACAACTCTGGATGAAAACCGAGAAGTGAGCATCAAATGGTTTTGATAACAGTCCCAAATGATTTGACTTGCCTGTATGATTCCAAAATGTAATTTGGTCCAGGAATGGTCAAACTAAATAGAAGCTGCCTATTCCAGAAACGAATCTAGTAGATTTCTATCTTAGGATTTACCTCTCACAAAAAGTTAAAATTTTTGTACTTTAGTTTAATTTTCTATTTATTTAGTCATTTCAGTTTAATTGTTGTCGGACTACATCTTGGAATTCAGTAAGGTTTTAATTCACCTAAAAGGGTCATGTCTGAGATGACCACATGTGTTTTCAAAAGATAAATGGGTCACATCTGAGGTGACAAAGTGTTTAAAATGATCACGTCTAAGGTGATCAAAAGTTTTTCAAGATAAAAGGATCATGTCTGAGATGATCAAATGTGTATAATGTTGATTCTAAAGCTTAAAAAAAGGTTTTAAATGGCAAATGATAAGAAATGCAGAAAATTTCATAAGTATGACCCATTCCCATAAATGGACCATAAGTATGGACTTATCATGCAAATGGGATCTATTCGTACGGATGGACCATGAGTATGGACCATTCAACCGAATGGCCCATATGAATGACCTAGTCAGATGTTTAAGAGCGAACGAATGAGTAGTCACGACTGAACTCCAGTCGGACGACTGAAGGGGGCCAACTGAACCAATCGCATGACTGAGTCCCATTCACCCGAATGAAATGTTCGTATTAGCCCAGTCGTACGATTGAATTTACGTTAAGTATAAATAGAGGGTGAATCGGTCGCAGAGTCTCATCACTCCAAAATTTGCCCTAATTCGCACGACTAATGTTACTCTGCCCAAATTTCGTTTGATCACCATTTGAGCCTTGAAGACTATTGTTTGTTGTGTACTGACGACTTCTATTGACTTTACAGGTAATTTGCAGTGCAGAACCATTGTTGTACCACTCACATTGCTACAGAATCTAGACAATCAGACCCCTTAGAAAAACCGTAACAATTGTGTTCAAATAACCTAACTAAACGATGTAAACAGATGAAATTAAAGATGTTCAGTGTTAAACTAATGGATTGCGAGTCTAATGAACCAGATCACGAAGTCTAAAACAAAAAATTGGGAAAAACTAAATTTGAATTGAACAGTGAGAACAACATGCTAATGGACAGGTTGATGAACCTCAGTCGCACGACTGATGTGTGCGACTAGCTAAACCGCACGACTGAACCATGCGTATGAGTTCAGCCGCACAACTGGGGTAACCGCATGAGTTTACATACGCATGAGTCTAGTAGCACACTCAGTCGTACGTATGGGTTAATTCGCACGACTAGAGTTCAGTCGCACTGCTAATGCGCACGCTTGATCACAGTCGCACAACCTCATTCGCATGACAGAAAAGAAGGTTTTTCAAGTCCTAGTGATTCAAGACATTCTTAGCCAATGGATACTAATGTTTACTTTCATTGTGTAACAGATGGCGAGTCGATGGACAATGACTACGAAGCAGAACATATGTGCTCATCTAGATCTGACCTCAAGAAATGCATCAGACTTTTCTGGCATTATCACCTTTCTACAGAGATCGAGAATTGCACATGCTATATCTACTCCATGTACTCCATATCGTTCTATACAGCAGGCCTTCTGGGATGGTGCAGTAGTTGACCAATCTTCTGAGCCTCACTATATCAGGAGTATTATCTTTGGAGAGGCGATTGAGATCACAGAGGAAGATCTCAGGATTGTGCTGCAGTTGGGGAAGATGCTGGCTGTCCTACTAGACTACACCCCCTTACTGTCAGAGGATGTTTTCTTCGAGCTAAGTACTTTGGGGACATCAATGCAGGGGTGCTCAACAAGAGCAACCTGTGTCCCCAATTCAAGTACCTTGCTCACGTACTGCTGAAGTGCATAGCGTCCAGGAAGGGAGGATTTGATGATTTGTCAGATCAGATCCAGAACGCCTATGTAGCGTTGGTGCTAAATCATCCGTTCAGCTTCTCCAGGATGATTTTCTCCTACTTAGTGGAGAACATTGAGGGGAGAGGGAAGGAGGGCTTCTGCATGTACCCCCGATTCATGCAGATGATTATAGACCAGAAGCTCCCTTCCCTGCCGAAGGAGAAGGAAGATGCAGTAGTGCTTGAGGTGATGGATGATACCACCTTAGGCCGGATGAAGGTGTATAGGGGGAAGCAGGTGAAACCCTCTGTCAGGAAACTGTTCGGGCATCTGGCCCGTGAGGACTATGTGGTGCCAGCTCGAAGGAAGTGGCGTCACGATGATAGTGATTCTGATGTTGAGCAGATTGCTCTACCCTCTGATGACTTTGATGATAATGATTGCGGGGATGCTGGAGATGTCATGCCATTTCACCGAGGGGCACAACGACTGATAGTGCACCTCTAGTATCTGCCCCCACTGGAGATACAGTAGAGTCGGCTGGGTTTCACCAGGATTTTATACCTGGTGAGGATGATGGGGAGTCACATGAGGAGCCATTGACTAAGACTGTGGGAAGCAAAGTTGTTCCCACAGAACATGGACTTCGGGCGGTTGGTGAACGCCCTAGTGGATCGGAAGAGACTGCCGCTGACCCAACCTATGCTCCAGAGCCGTCCAGCGGTGTTCTAGGGGGAGCATCCTCCTCGACAGGATCGAGGAAGGAAAGGATGGCTCAGCCCCACGACATGAAGAAAAAGAAGCGTAGACACACCTACATCATCACCTCAACCACCACCATAACCACCTCTACAGCCACAGCCACCACCACGGCCACCTCCACAGCAACCACTACCATTCCCACACCCCCTACCACTATCACCACACCACCCACCACTACTTATATCCTATCCACCACCATATCATTCACACCTACATCACCACCACTATCATCTAGACCTAACCCAAACTTCACGACTACCCCACTACTACCACTAGCCACCAAGCAGGACTTTCATCGCATCCCATCCACCTATCCGGTCACCTCTACCTCCCATTGGGGTAGAGGAACAGCTATCAACGATGAACCGTATGGTGATGCATCTGTTAGCAGCCAATGACGAGAAGACTGCACAGATTCGTCAGCTGGCAGATCTCACAGCTGTACAGTCCCAGCAGATCTCTCAGCAGGCTCAACTGATTGAACAGCAGGCATAGAAAATGGCTGCTCAGAGCGAAGAGATTGCCCAACTCCAAGAGCATAGAGTCATATCAGCAAAGAAGATTGAGGAGTTGGAGGATGCTAAAAAGTCTATCATGCTCAAGCTTAAAGGAACTAAAGTTGAGCCTCTGAAGATAAAGGAAGGAAATGATGATAAGGGTGAAGATGATGATAAGGATGAAGATGAAGAGAGTGATGATGATGAAGGGGATGAGGAAGAAAGAACAGAGGCCAGGCAGGAGGATGATGATGATGAAGGAGGAGATGCAGCTGCATCAGCCTCAGCTTAGGGTCAAGAAAGAAGATCAAAGAGAAATCAAGACCAATGAGCTTCCTCTTCTGCCTCACCAAGTGATGATCCAGCGATTCAAGATAAAAGTAATGATTAGATGATTATGTATTTGATAGCCTTTGTACTTGAATCATGTATTAAACTTATGCATTTGATGTTTATATTAAGATTAATGTATTCTGTCTTCATTATTAACTAATGTTTGACGTGTTACATGTTTACAACAAGCAGATCCAAACTTTCAAAGGGACAAATTTGATGTTGCTCCCCTTCAGCAAATCAAGACTCAATTGAGTACGATTCTTGATCTGCAAGGGATCGTCAGTCGATCTATGAGCTATACCCCTGAAGAAGGGGAAATAATTCATGATCTTTCAAATGAGTAATTGGCTGAAATGTTCGAGCTGAACCCAGATGAGATCATTAAGGATGCTCCAACTTGTGAGTCTATCAGTGAAGAAGAGTGTTGGACCAAAAGAACCAATGAGCCAAGATCAGAAAACCTCTAAGTCCCACACGGTATCACAACAACTGTTGAAAGCCTCTTCAGTAGTTTGACAAGTGCTGAAGACTTCAACAGCTGAAGATCAAGTGCTGAAGACCTTAACAGCTGAAGAACCAAAGTGCTGAAGTACAACAGCTGAAGAACACAAGTGCTGAAGCTGAAAGACCAAAGTACTAAAGTACAACAGCTAAAGAGTTCACAAGTGCTGAAGATCAACAACTGATGTACAAAGTCGGAAGACAAAGACTGAAGACATCAGCTGATGATATCTACTGAAGTCATCAGCTGATGAAACACCTGAAGGTCAAAGTCTGAAGATCAAGTACTGAAGCCTCAGTAGTTTGTCACAACTGCTGAAGAGTGCTTCTTCAGTAGTTGTGATATGTAGTTTTATATTTTATTTCAGTAGTTTGTAGTTTTGTAAAACGACTGAAGAGCTTGTTCTTCAGTCGTTGTAGTTTCAGTAGTTTTATATTTTTGTACTTAACATGCTGATATGTTCTCAGTAGTTGTGAACATTTCAGTAGTTTGTTAGAATTAGTTATTTTTTGTATTGGATCTGCTAGTTGTCACTTTCCGTGATAACAGCAGTGACTGTTGCACTCTATATAAGGAGTGACAACCTATGTAATCTATGAGGAATGAGTAATTAAATGGAATGAATGATTGATTTGATTAGAAATATTCTACATCTATAAACATCCTAGAAATCAGAAATACATATTCTCTCCCTATAACCGTATGCGATCTTAATGCTTACAAGTATCGATTGCTTGCTACCATTTGTCTAATTCTTGTTGTATTCCGCTGCTTTGTATTCTGATACATCAAACTTGTGATCTCTGATCCTGTCAAATGGTATCAGAGCCGGTTAATCATTGATCGATCTAATAATTGATCATTGAAACTGCTATTCAAGATCTAAGTTTGATTGAATTAGCTTTTGTTTTTGCAAGAAACGATTATAGAGATTGAATTTTCTGCATTTTGCTCATTCATCCTGAGATCTTTTTCTTGGTTCTCATTGAGTTTGTTGTGGTTTGTCTAAAACTTTTTAAAACTTGAACTAAACTGTTTTTGAACTGAAAATGACCACTCCTTCCAATGATCCTCACAATACTGGTTCCTCAACCAAGCCACCTATGCTGGTTAGGAATGAGTATAACATATGGCAAAGACGTATGCTCCATCACCTGTCTGTTAACAGCGCAGGGTGTTGGACATCAGTGGTACATGGTCCACACAAGCCTATGGTGAATAACCCAGAAACCAATCAAATGGTTCCGAAGAGGAGGGAGCAATACTCAGATGAGGATAAGAAGTTGCTTGAGATTGATGCAAAAGCCCATGGAATTCTGGCCATGGCATTGCCAATGAAATCTATTCTGGGCTAATGCATCATGAAACTGCCCATGACCTCTGGATTGCTTTGAAAGAACAATTTGGAGGAACATATGAGGTCTTGGCAAATAATAGAGAAATTCTTGCCCAACAATATGAGACATTCTCTCATAGAAAGGGTGAGACACTGACTCAACAATATGAGCGGTTTTCTTGTTTGATCTTTGAACTAAAAATGGTCAAACTTGAATACACCAATATTCAGATGAATAACAGATTTCTCAGATCACTGCCTGAGAGATGGGACACATATACTATTGTCCTACGCTCCAGTGCAAGTTTGGACAAACTATCTCTCACCAACTCCATGGGAAATTGCTCACTTTTGAGAGAGAGATAGAACAGAAGAGAAAGCTGTCTTCATCGGAAAGCTCACTGAAGACTTTATACAAGGCAACACTGCCTTGGTGGGTCATGAGTCAGAATATGCTTCATCTGAATGCCAGTATGATGAGCATATTAATTTCTCTTCAAGCACTTCTGATTCTGCATTTGTAAGTGTTGATGGTCAGTCTACTGGGTGTAATAATGACAATCTATGTTTCATCATGGATGATCTCAAGGGGTGCTGATGATGACTTAGAAGAGATGGATATTTTGAGCCAAATGGCCTTGATAAATATCAGATCTCAGAAGTTCTACAAAAGAACTGGAAGAAAATTCCCAGGACTCTCTGGCAAAACCAAAGTTGGTTTTGACAAGAGCAAGTTGAGGTGTCACAAATGCCAACGGCTTGGACACTTTGCAAGAGAGTGTAGATCAACTGGATCTAACTCTACTGCACCCTTGTGACTTTTCCTGGCAATAGTCAACAACACAGAGGGCAACATCCTGTCACTCTAGTCATCATCCTCAACAACAATCTCCGGCATATTTTGTTCCTCAGGGTCAAATGCCATATCAGTACCTTGTTATTACATGCCACAGTCAAATCAAGTTCAAGTTCCTATGACACCACAACCTCATGCATTACCAGAACCTCAGCCTTCCCTATCTCATCAACAACCTCAATCTCAACAACACAGCTTCTTCACCCCAGGAGTTGTTGACTGGAGCAGTTTACCAGATGACTGTCTGGTCATGATCAACTGTTCTCAGGTGCTGGTCAACATGGTGGTGACAGTCCTTTGGGAATCTAGCTCTTATGGCTTTGGAGTCTGCTGATACTTCATTTTCCAATGCCTCTACACCTCAGGTATCACAGGTATCCTCTGAGGCAAAAGCCAAATTATGTTCTGAACAATGCATAGCAGCATTTGCTTCCATTAGAGAAGCAAATGTAGCTTTAATTAATAAGAACATTGAGCTAGAACAAATAATTTCCAAAAACAAAGCTGAGTTTGAGTTGTGCTCAAAGATAAAAATGATGAGGTTTATAAACTGAATTGCCAAATAATTGATGATAAGGCTAGAGAAGATGTACTTCTAGAGAAGTACAAAGATCTCAAAGAAACCCTTGCAGTTACCCAGGTCGAGTGTGATAGATGGGTACAATCATGCAAAGGTTTTGAAATGCTTCTTAGTAAGCAATCTGCTTCAAATGTGAAGTTTGGAATTGGCTACAATCACACTGCTCCACCTACAGATTTTACCCCAAGAGCAGAGGTAGAATCTGATGGTGAGAGTGATAACCAATCCATCACATCATGTGATCTACCTTCTGATACAGCACAATCAGAAGTAGCAGTCAGCATCAAGCCCTCTTTGAACCTATCAGCTGATGTTGATGGTCCAAATGCTGACATTCACATGATCAATAGGTGATCAACTCAGGAGTTAATCCTGAAGGTCCTGAAAGGACTGGAGAGCAGGATTTAACACCTGAAGTTCAAACTTCAACTGCTGTCAGTACTGAAGAGAAGAAAACTGGCAGTAGAAAGAGTTTGAAGACTACTAAAGAGGTTGTCAAGAAAGCAACCAATGCTTCAAAGCATTGAAGAACAAGTCTTCTGTTGCTTCACCATCTTTAGTTGATGATCAACCTAAGATGAAGAAGAAACCATGTGAAGTATGTGGTTTGTTCAATCATCTTACAGATGATAGTTGGTACAAAAGAGGTTCCAAACTCAAACAAAAAGAAGAAATTAATGAGAAAATGGTAAAAATGAAAACTGAGTTTGAGACCACATTTGTATCAGCAACATCAAATCCTGTAACCTTAAGTCCTTAAAGAAATCCAAAAAGGAAGGAGTTAAACAGGTGACAGCTGAGGGTGCTCAAAAGAAGAAGGTGCAACATAGGAGCTTATCTAACTCCACTAGCAATGTGTCTGATGAGCTGAAAGCTTTATCACAAAATCAGACACAGCTGGTGATGATGGTACAACATCTGTTGGGTAGAGTTAACCAACTAGATTCTCCTATGTTGAAACCACAGAAAAGGAGGTCTAAGCCAAAGGACTCCTCTTCTACACCATCTTCTTCTTCTCAGGCTGTTGTTACAAATAAACATGTTAGTTTACCATCTATTGATGAGACCAGGCCCAAAACCAAAAAGGTTTGGGTCTCTAAAACTAACTGATTGTTTATTATTGCAGGGTTCTTCAACATGCCAAAGTAGCATCTGGTATGTAGACAGTGGGGGATCTATGCACATGACTGGGAACATCTCTCTTCTTCATGACTACTCAAGGAAAGAAGGGATTTGTCTCTTTTGGCAATGATGCTAGGGGTTACATCATCGGTAAGGGCTTTGTCTCCAATGGAGAAATCAAATTTGATGATGTTAATCATGTGGAAAATCTCAAGTACAACCTCTTGAGTGTCAGTCAAATGTGTGATAAAGGCCATGTTGCCCTTTTCACAAGTCAAAACTGTAGGATTCTGTCATCCAAAGTTTTGCACTTGATTGACAAGGTGTTGGATGATCACACTCTCCTGAAAGCCAACAGGACAAGAAGAGTGTATGCCTTAGATCTCTCTAAGAAGATAGATCTCAAAGGCAATCCTTGCCTATTTTCCAAAGCCTCTTTGAAGAATCTAAACTGTGGCACAGGAGGCTTGGTCATGTTAATCTCAAAAACATGAATCAGCTTAGCCACAATAGTTTAGTCAGAGGCTTACCAATAAAGGAGTTCCACTGTGATGAATCCTGCACTGCTTGTTTAAAAGGAAAACAGCACAAGGTCTCATTCCTCCTATTGAAGTGTCCAAGTCCACTGCCTGCTTGCAATTACTGCATATGGATCTATTTGGTCCTGTGAGAGTAATGAGCATGGCAAAGAAGAATACTGTCTGGTAATTGTGGATGATTACTCCAGATTTGTATGGACTTTCTTTCTACATTCAAAGGATGAGGCTGCTCAGAAGATTATCCACTTTGTGCTGTACATTGAGAAGCAGTATTCCCTTCCAGTCAAGTGTATTAGGAGTGATAATGGAACTGAGTTCAGAAATCATACACTTGATGACTTCTATCTTTCAAAGGGAATCAAAAGGCAGTTCAGCATTCCAAGGACTCCAGAACAAAATGGAGTAGTGGAGAGAAAGAACAGGACCCTCATTGAAGCTGCAAGGTCCATGCTGGCTGACTCAGGTTTGCCATTGACCTTTTGGGCCGAAGCTGTCAACACAGCTTGTTATGTGCAAAATAGAGTTTTAGTAAATCAGAGGTTGATGAAGAATCCATATGAAGTTCTCCATCATTTGGCTCCTCTGATTTCATTTTTCAAAGCATTTGGGTGTCCCTGTTTTATTCTCAACACAAAGGATCAACTCCACAAATTTGATCCTAAGGTGGATGCAGGATACTTTGTTGGTTATTCATCTACTTGCAAGGCATACAGAGTCTTCAACTGCAGAACAAAGATGGTTGAAGAAACTCTACATGTTAAGTTTAATGAATCTCCAAAGGACAAGATTCCACAAAGTCCTGTGGAGTTATTTGATTTGGACATACTGCAATATGTTCCTTATCAAACTCCTGCTGTTGCTCCTGTCAACAGTTCACCACCTGGTGGTATGCTGATGATGATGATGATTGCAGTACTCACCTCTTCAGGTTTAGTGATCAGCTGCCTGACTCAACTAGACCTGATGTTCTGTAGCGCCAGTAGCACCATCCACAACAAATGCTGATGAGATTTCTTCGAATTCAACTTCCTTTGAATTACCATCCACTGATTGGTTTCAAGGAAATGATTCACCATCACCATCTGTTGCTGCTGAACCGGCTACAAACACTTGCACAGATCTCATTGTGTATCAAGATCTGAAGAATCACCCTATGTCTCAAATCATTGGTGATATCACTGCTGGAGTATCAACAAGAAGCCAATTGTCAAATTCTGCTTCTATGCTCTCTTCATCAGTCAGCAAGAGCCAAAGAATTATCACATTGCTTTAAAGGACAATGGATGGGTTGATGCCATGCAGCTTGAGCTTCTTCAGTTCAAGAAACAGCAAGTGTGGGAACTGGTTCCTCTACCTCCAGGTAAGTGTGCAATAGGCACTAAATGGGTGTTTAGGAACAAAACTGATGAAAATGGGCTTATTGTTAAGAACAAGGCCAGACTGGTTGTTCAGGGGTTTGCACAAGAAGAAGGTATTGATTATGATGAAACCTTTGCCCCTGTAGCCAGACTGGAAGCAATTCGATTGTTTTTAGCTTATGCTGCTTATCAAAACCTTAAAGTCTTTCAAATGGATGTCAAAAGTGCATTTTTGTATGGAAAAGTTAAAGAAGAGGTTTATGTATGTCACCCCCAGGCTTTGAGGACAATAAACATCCTAACTGGGTGTATAAGCTTGATAAAGCTCTTTATGGGTTAAAACAAGCTCCCAGAGCCTGGTATGAGACATTATCAAACTTTCTTCTGGAAAACAATTTCACTAGAGGCTCCATAGATAAGACTTTATTTATTAAGAAAGCTGGGCAGCATAATCTACTTGTTCAAATTTATGTAGATGATATCATTTTGCATCCTCTGATCCAAAGTTGTGTGATGCCTTTACAAAGTTGATGCAACAGAAGTTTGAAATGAGTGCCATGGGAGAACTACAGTTCTTTCTGGGGTTGCAAATCAAACAAAAGGCTGATGGAATTTTTATTCATCAGTCCAAATATACAAAAGATCTTTTGCAAAAGTTTGATTTACAAAACTGTAAGCCCTGTATAACTCCCATGAGCAGCACCACACAACTGGACTCAGATCAGAAAGGTAAAGTGGTTGATGAAACACTTTACAGATGTATGATGGGTCCTTGATGTATTTAAAAGCTTCTAGACCAGATATTATGTTTGCTACATGTGTTGTGCTAGATTTCAGGCTGCACCTAAAGAGTCTCATCTGATTGCAGTCAAGAGGATCTTTAGATATCTGCAAGGCACTCCATCTCTAGGTTTATGGTATTCTACCGGACATTCTGGTAAATTAGTTGCTTTTTCTGACAGTGACTACGCAGGGTGTAAGTTGACCAGGAAATCAACTTCTGGTGGATGTCAATTCCTAGGCAACTGCTTGATTTCTTGGCAGAGCAAGAAACAGACCTCAGTTGCTACATCCACTGCTGAAGCAGAGTACATTGCTGCTGCAAGCTGTACATCTCAGGTACTCTGGCTTCAAAACCAACTTTTGGATTATGGCATTACAGAGACTAAGACTCCATTGTTAATGGATAGTGCTTCAGCTCTTTGCATTGTCAAAAATCCAGTCCAGCACTCTAGGACCAAACATATAGAGATCAGACATCATTTTATAAGGGATTGTTTTGAAAAAGGTCTGATTGATCCTAAGTTTGTGCCTAGTGCTGATGAGCTTGCAGACATTTTTACTAAGCCTTTGGATAGTTAAACTTTCCAAAACCTGGTGTTAAGGCTTGGTTTGCTGCAGCTAGAATAAGTGACAACACTGATGATCTCAGTAATTCATACTGATGATCATGAGTACCTATGTCACATATAAGTGTGGTGTGCTCTTTTAACCTCAGTAGTTTTTATAACTACTGAAGGCTAAATGTCTCACAAGTACTGAAGTACTTCATCTGTTCTAAACTACTGATGTAGTTACAACTACTGATGCAGTTACAACTACTGCAATCAGTAAAAACAGATAAGTACTGATGTCCTATGAAACAACTGAAATCAGCCAAAAAGACTGATGAATGTGTTAAGGACAGTTTGAAATAGCTGAAAAGCTAAGAATTGACGAAAATAGCTGAAGAGAACTTTCTCTTCAGTCGTTTGTACAACTGCTGTTTCATTCTAAACAACCGAAGCAAAACCACGTCTTCAGTAGTTTTATAACTACTGATGACTAATACCAAGTCTTCAGTTGTTTACAACAGCTGATGACAAAACCACTGTCTTCAGTAGTTTCATAACTACTGATGACAAACACCAGTCCTCAGTTGTTTCAATCATCTGAAGTCAAAACCACGGTCTTCAGTAGTTTTCTAAACTACTGATGCCTAACACCACGACTTCAGCTGTTTCAACGTCTGAAAGGATAATACCATGTCAACGGTCGTTTAAAACTACTGATGACTAACACCACATCCTTCAGTCGTTTCCTTACCCGTACCCTATAAATACCCCTAACCTGAGCTCTCCATGCTTCATCTTCTTCAAACCTAACGTTCCTCTCCAAAAATTCCCTCTTCTCCATGGCGTCTATGCAAATTAAACCGCGACACAACTGTGTTGCCTACCTCACAAAATGCCGATCTGGACTAAGTTCGATACTGCTATCGATCTTATGGTTCAATCCCAATACAACAAGGCATTCCTTCTGAAACCCGTCTTACATGCCGAATCTTTGAACCAATTTGGATGAACGTTACTGTTACAACTGAGGAGAGCAACACACCATCCCTCCGGTCAGTCGTCAACAACAAAGAAGTAGTCATTACTCCTGCACAACAATCCGTAAAATTCTTCAACTGAGTGATGCTACTTCTCCTGCTGGATATCCGAAGGGCACCATAGATCTATCATTTGCTCAGCATGGATATCAAGGCGATCTCAGTGCCACCACCATCATGAAGAAACACTTTAATGACGCTGAGCCCTGATTTTTCACATGGTAAATGTATGTTTGGCCCCTAAGACGTCGTCTTGGGATCAAATGTCCACCAAATGGCAGCAGGTAATGTATTCTATCCTTGAGCAACAACCACTAAACTTTTCAGAATTAATATTTTCAGAGCTCAAAGATATGGCTCAAAAACAACTGCCAACCGTGGATACTTTATCCACGGTTCATAATGGCCATTATTACAGACCAGCTTAATGCTGAGGGACTTGTTGGCTTGGGAGTCCCTGCTACGGCTGTTCTGCCGGAAGTATACTCCCGGCACAACTCTGACCGGACACTAAAAATGGCTGCCAAGCTGCGAAAACCCACGCAGCTGGAACCCACAGCCACCACCTCCAAATCCAAAGTCCCCACCAAACCCACCACAAAGAAACCAAAATGGCTACTCAGGGAATTGAGTCCCCTGAGGATGCCCCTGCAACACAACGTAGGATATATCCACTAGTCCAAACCCCCTAGTGGATACAATGACTCCTCCAGCCACAGCCGCTCAGGCTTCCTCTCAACAGGAGCCTGCAGCAACCAAGGGGCACCTACTAATCTGGGATCTTACTCACTTGAGGAGATTGCCATTGAAGAGCACCATCCACCCCAGGTGCACACTGCTTCTATCCCCTCACCCCACACAACCGCCCCTCACAGCCCAACTTAATAGTGCACAAGTGCTGACTCAATTGCACTCCTCACCCCCTCCCCAGAAACCACTTACTACTGGGAATTCCTCTACAATTGAGGGGGAGGAACACAGTGCACCTGAGAACCTACAGCACAGGGGTTTCCCAATTCTATCTCCTGGTGTAGACAAGGCTTAGAATATCTAGTGAGGCTGCCACCTCCTCTGACTCAGCACATGACCAGAGTGAAGCTGGTAACACATGCTAAGACCTCCCTAGAGGCAACAGCTGATGATGGACATTGTCCGGAGGCTGGAAGTCCCCAGTACCAAGCACAAGGGGCACATGCACCAACTGGTCTACACCTAGTGCATGTAAATCCTGCTCTAAGCAGGAGGTCAGTTGATTCAGCTTCGGCTGATGATGACCTGGGCTTCTTCTATGATGTTCTTGCCCAGAACACAATCCTGGAAGAGAAAGTCAGTAGGCTGCAAAACCTACTTGACCAACTCTCCAAGGAGAAAGACCATCTGCCTCTATCCACCCACAGATGGCACCTTCCCTTGAAGGTTTCCCAAACACAGAGCCACCCCAAAATCAACCACCTGCCTCTGCTTCAGGCCCTACTTCTCAGGAACAGAACCCTCCTGAGCAAATAGGTGCTGTACTCCAAAATTCCCTCCCTCTCATCACACCCATAATCACTGATATAGTGATCAAGCCCTTGATGAGAGGCTTTCCTTAACCTTACAGCCCTTGGTTGATGCTGCTGTCCAAAAGACTCTTTCTGCGGTACAAACCCCTTCCTCCAATGCAACCAAAAAGGGGGAGAGTACTGCAGTGAAAGAAAGGAAGAGGAAAAGATCCGAGGAAAAGGAAGAGAAGCAAGTCCAAGAGGAGGAAAAAGAAAAGCAACCTCTGGTCACTTACAAGCGAAAGAGAAGTGCTGATGATCACACTGCTGAAGACAAATCCTTGGAGGAGCTGGTCAAAGAAGCTGACACCACACACAGCCGCTCCATGGATAAAATAATTGAACAACTCTTCAGGCAGGGGTTTGACACAGCCACACACTGGATAGTGAGATCAGAAGGTTAGAAGTACAAGAGATACAAACCCGATGGGCAGGGTATGATGCTCTTGAGAAAGAGAGGTTGGAAATAATGATCCGCTTTATTGCAAAATACTTGGGAAGATCATTAATGGAGATCCGCGCATGGACCAGGGACAGCATTCTGGCTATAGCCACCAGAATCTGTCCGTCTGAGCAATTCAACAAAGGGATTATTGTGGAAGCCCTTGATGAGGCTGGGGCTGGTAAAAGGTTAGAGATGGCTAAACTCACAAAGGCGAAACTAACTACAAGGATGCTAGATCAACCTTCCCTTCCACCCACTCAAACAAATCCTATCCCTCAAATCTCCCAACCAACCTCTAAGCCAAAATCCAACATCCTCATTCTTCAAAACCAATTCCTTCACCAACCCAACCATCATCCAGTGATGTACCCAGAAGGAGGAGAAGGGTGCTGAGGATGGAAGAAGAAGAAGAAGAAGAGGATGAAGATGATAGTCTGCCACTCTCTGCTGTTCTGAAGCTACCAAAACCCCGAAGTCAACCCATGATCACACCTGACTCTCAAAGGAAATGGTCAGAGTCAAGATAGAAGAAGAAGAACAGCAGAAACAGCACGATGAGCAACTGTTGAGATGGTTGACAAGGAATTTCCTCAGTCATCATCTATTCAAGCCATGAAAGGGCATGCTCAAAGGCTGTACACTCTCAGGCACACCTTTCAGTATCAGAAGGAGAGAGTGAGAGTATGGCCAGACCCCAGGGTGAGTTCTAGAATCCATAAAAGAACTATCCCACACAGATACAACGGCCAAGTACGAAAAACAATAGAGTCTACCATCATGTTGGCCGTTGTAGTCTCACCTTGGGAAATCATTGATGAATTCAAGAAAGCTCACCAAGCAAAGAAGACACCTCAAGCCTTACTAGAAAACAAGATGATTAAGAAGGGGTTGTTATATAAAAAGCTTGAAGACATCCAGAAGAATGAGCTCCAGTTACTCCTTGAAGGCAACCATCCTGATGAATTTGTATATAGGGAGGTAACTACGGTGGAGCTGAAAAATGGCAGGACCATGAAGTACTTATCAGAGTACTATGGTCCAGAGTTCTTCTTCGAAGGAGGAGCAGAAGAACTCTCTCAGGAGGAACAAGTTGTTCTCCTTGAGGCCTATGTTCATGAGTCATACAGACTCATTACGGGGAAGTAAATCTCATGAATGGGATAACAACTCTGTGTCCAGTTCCCCAAAACAGAGTTCTCATTCATACTCTGCCAAACAAATATTTGAGATTTCTTCCCAGGCCGGAGCTTACATGGGTCATCTTCTCTACTGATCAAGAAGGAAAAAGACCAACATTTTGCCATCAATAAGTGGGAGAATAAATAAGTTAGAGGTTTTGGCTGCATTGGTTCAGGGGGAGTTTGTTGGACCAAAAGAACCAATGAGCCAAGATCAGAAAACCTCTAAGTCCCACACGGTATCACAACAACTGCTGAAAGCCTCATCAGTAGTTTGACAAGTGCTGAAGACTTCAACAGCTGAAGATCAAGTGCTGAAGACCTTAACAGCTGAAGAACCAAAGTGCTGAAGTACAACAGCTGAAGAACACAAGTGCTGAAGCTGAAAGACCAAAGTACTGAAGTACAACAGCTGAAGAGTTCACAAGTGCTGAAGATCAACAACTGATGTACAAAGTCGGAAGACAAAGACTGAAGACATCAGCTGATGATATCTACTGAAGTCATCAGCTGATGAAACACCTGAAGGTCAAAGTCTGAAGATCAAGTACTGAAGCCTCAGTAGTTTGTCACAACTGCTGAAGAGTACTTCTTCAGTAGTTGTGATATCAGTAGTTTTATATTTTTATGTTTCAGTAGTTTTGTAAAACGACTGAAGAGCTTCTTCTTCAGTCGTTGTAGTTTCAGTAGTTTTATATTTTTGTACTTAACATGCTGATATGTTCTCAGTAGTTGTGAACATTTCAGTAGTTTGTTAAGAATTAGTTATTTTTTGTATTGGATCTGCCAGTTGTCACTTTCCGTGATAACAGCAGTGACTGTTGCACTCTATATAAGGAGTGACAACCTATTGTAATCTATGAGGAATGAGTAATTAAATGGAATGAATGATTGATTTGATTAGAAATATTCTACATCTATAAACATTCCTAGAAATCAGAAATACATATTCTCTCCCTATAACCGTATGCGATCTTAATGCTTACAAGTATCGATTGCTTGCTACCATTTGTCTAATTCTTGTTTGTATTCCGCTGCTTTGTATTCTGATACATCAAACTTGTGATCTCTGATCCTGTCAAAGAGCTAAATGACATTGATGAGATAGAGATAGAAGTCATCACAGCAGATCACTATCCTCAGTACGTTGACAATGAGGGAAATGTGGTCCCCAATCTGGGTGAATCCCTAGTCAGTGATACATTTGAGGTATGGGATCAGATGGAGCAGGAGTCTGAGAAGATTGAAGGAAAAGCCCAAGCCTCAAACGACGATGTTGATAT
The DNA here is from genome assembly GCA_025506515.1 of Flaveria trinervia. Taxonomy (NCBI): domain Eukaryota; kingdom Viridiplantae; phylum Streptophyta; class Magnoliopsida; order Asterales; family Asteraceae; genus Flaveria; species Flaveria trinervia. The sequence goes on along the minus strand of CM046453.1, from coordinate 24,724,438 downwards.
CAGAAAGGCAGAATGGGCTGCTTGTTTCGAAGAAATCCGAGCCCAACGTGCAGCTCCTAAACAGAATGTCTACACCAAACTCTACAGAGTGAAGAAACATCATAAGGTGTCAGCAGGATTATTGCATGGGCACATTTCAAGGATCTAAATGTTTATGCAATAAAGAGGGAAAAGGGCATAGAGTACTTTAGATTTCCACATGATCTAAAGACTTTACCTAGTTTTGAGCTCAACCAGCTGGCTAAATTGAAGTTATTATACGCTGACCCAAGGAAGATGTCAGGCTGGTTTGAGGCTGCCCTAAAGAAAGAGTACCACACCAGGTGGGTCAACTTAAAACCTCAACAACCTACAAGGTATATCAGACGATCTGAAGTTGACTCCATCACTGGTAAGCCCAAGATAGTGCTGAAGTGGAGTCCCCCAAGAACAATGTCTAGAATCCCTCTCAGGAAATGCCACAGGACTTCACTCCACACTTTAATTGGTGGTACTATGATTGGTGAACCAGGGAGGCGGTCATAGTTCTAAATAAAGAGGGACAAATGGATACCATCAGGGTGTTTGACCCAATGTGGCTCACTAACTTGTCTGATAATGATGTCTACACATTATACAAGTGGCCACTATTCTATGACCCGCAAGATATTGTACAAGCCCTCCAATTCCAAAATGTCATAAGACTCTACTTTGCGTTCGAGATACATGCAAGAGTCACAAGAGAGGACAAGTACAAGAAATATGAAGAGGTGATGCAGAAGGTAAGACATTAGATAGATCTTGGTCCAAGGGGGAGTTTGTTGATACATATATGTACCTAGATCCTGATCTGAATGTAATATGTCTTACACTTATGTAACTATTGGGTACTTAATGAAATACAAATATTGGTTGTGTTTATACTGTTTAAATATTTCATTAATGAGTTAATTAACGCATACTGACGTAATTATATAGGTTTGTGATTGTTTGAAGTGTTATGCATAATGTTATAATGTTAAATACACTCAAACTTGGTGAAGTGAAGTTCTCATGTATCCGAATGGCCATGCGACTAAGTGTTCATGCGCCTAAATAGTCCATACGCCTGAACAACTTCATGCGTCTAACTAAGTCGCACGACTGAAAGCTCTGTCATGCGAATGGATCAAACGCATGGATCAATCGCACGACTAAACCATGCTAATGGTTCAGTCGCCCGAATGAGCAACCTTAACCTATAAATACCACTTAATTCGTAGAAAAACGTAATAATTAAGGAGCATTCATTCCTATTAATTCCAGACGTACCCTAGCCGTCCAGAAGCCTCCAAGTTCGTACTCCAAGTTCACACAACGTTGTTGGTCGATTCCCAATCAATTTTTCATGTTAGATACATTATCTTATTGTTTCTACGTGCGTTCTCACTGATTGGATCACCAATCAAATAGGATTCCGCACTATTTGGTTTGGTCTACACGTTAATTAGTTTGTATTTTGTTTGAATACAAGATCCTAACAGAAACCTTCCAAGAAGAAGACTGATTCGAAAGAAAAGGGTGGTGAATGCTTCTTCCAAAAAGAGTGATTTTTCGAAAGAATGCCATGCTACTCAAGCTTCAACAAGCTCATCTTCACTGATCATCCAAGGGATGAAATGGTAGATCAAAGAAGATTATGTAGCCCAAAGCTCTTCTTAAATATCTATTGAACCCCATGCATACATTTTGGTTCAATAAAATCCTCATCATTGGAAAAACCTAAGACCAATAAGGCTTGGGTTTTGATTAACAACTAACTTTCTTCACCTTATGTGCAGGGACATCCATATAAGAAGAATAACAATGTGTGGATTGTAGATAGTGGATGCTCCGGGCACATGACAAGGAACAGATCTCTTCTTCAACAATTTGAAAATTTTGATGAAGGTCCTGTTCAATTTGGAGGTGAGGCTGGAGGGTACATTTCTGCCAGAGGAAATGTATCCAACAACAAGTTAAGAGTCAACAAAGTTAACTTTATCAGATAGCTTGAACACAATTTACTAAGTGTTTTCAGTTTTGTGATCAAAAGCACCAAATGCTTTTCACAAAATATGAGTGCATTATCCTCAAACCCATGATGACAATTCCTTAGGAATTGGTGCTTCTCAGATCTCCCAGGAAAGGGGCTATGTACGAGTTGGATATAAACAATGCTTCCCCACTAGGTGACGTGCCATGCTTTCTTTTCAAAGCTGATGGTTATGAGTCAACACTAAGGCATAAACGTATATGTCATTTCAATTTTAAAACCATGAACAAATTGTTTAAAATAACTTGGTATATGGTTTGCCTAAAAAGGAATTTTATAGCAAGATAACTGTGTTGCATGTCTGAAAGGAAAGCAACATAGATCACTCATAAATCCAAAGTTTTTAACTCTACCACCACTCCATTACACTTCACATGGATCTATTTGGTCCCACAAGTATAATGAGCATTTATAGGAAATCATACCGCCTTATGATTATTGATGATTTTACAAGATTTACATGGGTATTATTTTTAAGAACCAAAGATGAAACCACTAAAACTTTAGTCATTTATTCTTAAAATAGAAAATAAAATTGATCACAAGGTTAGAATAATTAGAAGTGATCAAGGGAATAAGTTTAAGAATCAAGTTCTTGACTAATTCTGTAGCTCAAAACGGATTGCCAGACAATATAGTGCTCCCAGAACTCCTCAACAAAATGGTGTTGCTGAGAGGAGGAACATGACACTTATTGAGGCTGCTCGAACTATGTTAGCTGATTCAAAGCTGCCTCTACCATTTTGGGCAGAGGCAGTCAACACTACATGCTATGTGCAGAATAGAGTTCTTGTAGATAAGCCACATGGAAAAACCCTTTATGAGCTATGGAACAAGAGGCCACCATTCATTGGCTTTCAAAGGTCATTTGGCAGCAGGTGTACCATACTTAACACAAAAGACAATTTGGCAAAATTTTCTAAAAAGTTGAATGATACTATCTTTGTTGGATATTCCACAAACTCTATTGCTTATAGATTTTTCAATAACAAAAATCAACAATTTGAAAAATCATCCAACATTGTTGTTAATGAGCACCCAACTTTTGTTAGGGGGAATGGCCTTGATCATATTTTTGATTTAGAATTGTTTCTAAATTATTTTAACCTTCTTGTGAGAATGTATTAGCTGGAACAAATGCTCAAAGTGATTCTGATAATGAACAACTGTTTGAGTTACCAGACCTATTCCAAGGTCTCCAAGAGTTGTTGAGAATTAAGCTCCCACTATTATTAAATCTGACAGTATAACTATCTCAAGAGATAGTGGAGCTTCAACAAGTTGTCAAACTAGTGAGCCTCAAAACTCACCTGGTGACACTACATAACACCAAGCTGATAGAAGTAGCATTTTGAAGGAACATGCAACTGTTAATGCTGCATCACAACTTACTGAAACTGATGTTGTTTCTCATTCATTCAATCATTCCTCATTGCATGAGTTTGAAACAACAGCTGGTCCAAGTGTTCAAGTTCCTAAGCTAAACATGTCCAACTTGGATATATCTCTACAATTGGATGTGATCCCAAGGCTCAGAATTCATAACACTCATCTAGCTAAGAACATCACTGGAGATGTCTCTGAGGGCGTGAGAACAAAGAAACAAACTCATAATAGGAATGTCTGCTTGTACTCATGCTTCTTATCCCAAATTGAACCCAAGAAGTAGAAGATGTCTTAAAGGATAGTAGCTAAGTTGAATCAACGTAAGAGGAATTGCTTCAATCCACACGAAAAAAGGTTTGGAACCTATGTCCACTACCATCCGGTCAAGTACTGTACACTCGGTTATTTTTTTTAAGTTATGAAAGAAAGAATAAAGGTGAAGAAAAAGAGAGAAAAGCTATAAAACCAAGTGGAGGGGTTAAAAGTGTCAAAAGGACACAATGTTTCAAAAGTTGTGTAAAAGTGGGCATGGCTGCCCACTTCACGTACAACACCATATCTTTCGGATATTTCTAGAGAGAGAAAGAGCAGAGCTCGGGTTTGAAGAAGAACAAGAGTAGAAATTCAAATTCAAAGTAAGAATTCATGGTTTTATGATGTTCTTAAATGGCCTTAGCCTCGGCTGTATGCTTATGTGTGTTTGTGTGTTCGGTTGTGTGTGTTTGGTGGGTTTCTAGGTTGTAGAATTCAATTTGCAAACGGGTTTTGAAGAAGTCATAACCAAGAGCTGCTAAGGTGAGTTCTAGAACCATCTTTTTACTTGTTTTAAGCTAATTTGGGGCTGGAAATACATGTGTGAATGTTTTTATAAAAATGGGTTTTTACCCGTATGTATATGTGTGTGTGCTACGGGTGGGTTTTGATTTGGGCGATGTAGGTGTTGTGATGATGTTATGAATGTGTTTCTATGGCTTAGAATGTAACACTTAAGCTTAGAACATGTTAAAAGATGATTCGGGACTGAGTTAAGTTGTTTAAGTGTAAAAGTAATGATTAGATGATTATGTATTTGATAGCCTTTGTACATGAATCATGTATTACACCTATGCATTTGATGTTTATATTAAGATTAATGTATTTTTGTCTTGATTATTAACTAATGTTTGATGTGTTACATGTTTACAACAAGCAGATCCAAACTTTAAAAGGGACAAATTTGATGTTGCTCCCCTTCAACAAATAAAGACTCATTGACTATGATTCTTGATCTGCAAGGGATCATCAGGAGATCTGTGAGCTATACCCTGAAGAAGGGGAAATAATTCATGATCTTTCAAATGAGCAACTGGCTGAAATGTTCGAGCTGAACCTAGATGAGATCATTAAGGATGCTCCAACTTGTGAGTCTATCAGTGAAGAAGAGCTAAATGACATTGATGAGATAGAGATAGAAGACATCACAGCAGAGCACTATCCTCAGTACGCTGACAATGAGGGAAATATGGTTCCCAATCTGGGTGAATCCCTAGTCAGTGATACATTTGAGGTATTGGATCAGATGGAGTAGGAGTCTGAGAAGATTGAAGGAAAAGCCCAAGCCTCAAACGACGATGTTGATATCAGAAAGGTAGAATGGGCTTCTGGTTTCGAATAAATCTGAGCCCAACGCGCAGCTCCTAAACAAAATGTCTACACCAACTCTACAGAGTGAAAAAACATCATAAGGTGTTAGGCAGGATTATTGCGTGGGCATATTTCGAGGATCTAAATGTTTATGCAATAAAGAGGGAAAAGGGCATAGAGTACTTTAGATTTCCACATGATCTAAAGACTTTACCTGGTTTTGAGCTCAACCAGCTGGCTAAATTGAAGTTATTATACGCTAACCCAAGGAAGATATCAGGCTGGTTTGAGGCTGTCCTAAAGAAAGAGTACCACACCAGGTGGGTCAACTTAAAACCTCAACAACCTACGAGGTATATCAGACGATCTGAAGTTGACTCCATCACTGGTATGCCCAAGATAGTGCTGAAGTGGAGTCCCCCAAGAACAATGTCTAGAATCCCTCTCAGGGAAATGCCACAGGACTTCACTCCACACTTTAATTGGTGGTACTATGATTGGTGAACCGGGGAGGCGGTCATAGTTCTAAATAAAGAGGGACAAATGGATACCATCAGGGTGTTTGACCCAATATGGCTCACTAACTTGTCTGATAATGATGTCTACACATTATACAAGTGGCCACTATTCTATGACCTGCAAGATATTGTACAAGCCCTCCAATTCCAAAATGTCATTAGACTCTGCTTTGCGTTCGAGATACATGCAAGAGTCACAAGAGAGGAAAAGTACAAGAAGTATGAAGAGGTGATGCAGAAGGTAAGACATTAGATAGATCTAGGTCCAAGGGGGAGTTTGTTGATACATATATGTACCTAGATCCTGATCTAAATGTAATATGTCTTACACTTATGTAACTATTGGGTACTTAATGAAATACAAATATTTGGTTGTGCTTATAATGTTTAAATATTTCATTAATGAGTTAATTAACGCATATTGACGTAATTATATAGGTTTGTGATTGTTTGAAGTGTTATGCATAATGTTATAATGTTAAATACACTCAAACTTGGTGAAGTGAAGTTCTCATGTGTCCAAATGGCCATGTGACTAAGTGTTCATGCGCCTAAATAGTCCATATGCCTGAACAACTTCATGCGTCTAACTCAGTCGCACGACTGAAAGCTCTGTCGTGCGAATGGATCAAATGCATGGATCAATCGCACGACTGAACCATGCTAATGGTTCAGTCGCCCGAATGAGCAACGTTAACCTATAAATACCACTTAATTCGTGGAAAAATGTAACAATTAAGGAGCATTCATTCCTATTCAATTCCAGACGTACCCTAGCCGTCCAGAAGCCTCCAAGTTCGTACTCCAAGTTCACAGAATGTTGCTGATCGATTCCCAATCGATTCTTCACGTTAGATACAATACCTTTTTTGTTTCTACGTGCGTTCTCACTGATTGGATCGCCAATCAAATAGGATTCCGCACTATTTGGTTTGGTCTACACGTTAATTAGTTTGTATTTCGTTTGAATACAAGATCCTAACATGTCCCTAGTTCAAGTACTTAGCACACGTCATTCTCAAGTGTATTGCTTCATGGAAGGGTGATTGATGATCTCTCTGACCAAATCCAGAATGCTTACGTGGCACTGGTGCTGAATCACCCCTTCAGCTTCTTCAACATGATCTTCACTTACATGATCGAGAACTTGAGGCCATGGGTAAGGAGGGCTTCTGCATGTATCCAAGGTTCTTGCAGATGATCATAGGTGAGAAGCTCCCCTACTGCCCTAGGAGAAGGACGATGTAGTGATGCTAGAGGTGATGGATGACACCACTCTAGGCAGGATGAAGATGTACAGGGGGAAGTAGGTGAAACCCCCTGTTAGACGATTGTTTGGGCATCTGGCCTGAGAGGATTATGTGATGCCGCTAGGAGGAAGTGGCGTCATGAAGACAGTAACTTAGATTTTAAGCCTATTGTCTTACCAGCTGATAATGACGAAGATGATAATAGTGGTGATGGAGGAGATACAGGCCCCACTCCATCTAGGACCATTGCCACTAATATACCATCTCCACCATCCACCCAAGGTGGATCTGAGACTACTAGATTCCACCAAGACTTCCATCCTGATGAGGAGGAAGAATCAGATGAGGAGCCTCTGGTACGGACGGTGGGAAGTCAGGTTGTGGCCGCTGAGAGAGGGCTCAGGGCGGTTGGTGGACGCCAGGGTGAGTCCGGGGATGTCGTTACTGCTGATACTGATCCATCTTACATCCTGGACCATCCTATCGGCCAAGGGAGAGCATCCTCCTCTAAAGGATCAAGGAAGAAGAGGATGGCTCAGCCCTATGGGATGAAGAGAAAGAGGAGAAGGATCACCTTGATCACCACCAAATTCACCACATCCACCACAGCTACCACCACCACTACCACACCCCCTACCACTACTACCACACCTCCCACAATCACTACCACACTCCCAACCACCACTACTACAGCCACCCTTTCACCATCCACTCCTATCCCACCACCCATAGTCACCACATCCACCACTACCACGACCAGGTACCAAGCAGGTCCCTCAACCCACTCTACTTTCACCATCGGACCCACTCTACCCTTCATTGGGGTAGAGGAATAGCTAGCCACACTAAACCGGATGATGCTAAAGCTGTTAGCTGCTGGTGAGCAAAGAGCTAGACAAATAAGTCAGCTTGTAGAGCTCAATGCTGCTCAAGCATAGCAGATTACACAGCTTCAAGAGCAGAATGATCAATTCGTTAAGAGGATTGAGGAGTTAGAGGCCAAGAACAAGAAGATCATACTTAGACTTAAAGGATCAAAAGATGAGCCTCTAAAGATCAGGGAAGGTGATGGTGATGATGATGATGATGATGATGATGATGATGGTGAAGATGATGAGTCTGATGAAGAAGATGACAGTGATGATGAAGGATCGAGGAGAAAGAATAGAGGAGATGATGATGAAGAAGGTGATGCTGCTGTAGCAGCCTTTGCTCAAGGTAATGATTAAAGGAGAAATCATTCACGATCTGACTGAAAAGAAACTCATTAAGATGTTAAAATGGAATCCAGATGTGTTGATCAAAGATGCTCCCGAAGTAAATGTTCTAAGCGATGAGGAGCTACAGGAGATTGAAGATGTGACAGCTGAACTCTATCCAGAGTACACTGATCGAGAGGGAAATGTGATCCCCGACTTGGGTGACACTCTCGGTAGTGCTACATTCGACAAACTGGATGAGATGGAGAAAGAGACAGAAAAGAATGAAAGCCAAGCCCAAGCCTCGGACGCAAATGTTGATATAAAGAAGGCTGAATGGACAGCTTGTTTTGCTGAGATACGAGCCCAACGCATAGCTCAAAAGCAAAAGGCCTACACCAAGCTCTACAAGGTCAAGAAACATCTAAAGGTGTCTATTATTGCGTGGGCGTATTGTGAGGCTCTTAATGTTTATGCTGCTAAGAGGGAAAAGGGAATAAAGTACTTCAGTACCCACATGATCTGAAGACACTCTCAGGTTTTGAGCTCAACCAGCTGGCACGCTTAAATCTGCTATATGCTGATCCTAGAAATATGTTAGGCTAGTTTGAGGCCGCCCTAAAGAAGGAATACCACACCAGATGGGTGAACTTCAGACCACCACAATCGAAGAGGTACATTCGTAGGTCTGAAGTAGATCTCATTTCTCGAAAGCCTAAAGTGGTGCTGAAGTGGAGTCCCCACGCACAATGTCGAAGATCCCATTAAGGGAAATTCCACAAAACTTCACTCTACACTTCAAATGGTGGTATTATGATTAGAGAACATGCAAAGCGGTCATAGTTATAAATATAGAAGGAAAAATGGAAACTATCAGGGTATTCGACCCAATGTGGCTAACAAACTTGTCTGCAGAAGATGTCTATACATTATACAAGTGGCCACTATTCTATGACGCGCAAGATATTGTACAAGCCCTCCAGTTTTAGAATGTTATACGACTTTACTTTGCATTTGAAATACATGCAGGAGTTACTAGAGAGGAGAAGTACAAGAGATTTAAGGAGCTTATCAAGAATGTCAGACGCTAATGTAAACTAGGTCCTAGGAGGAGTTTGTTGATACATATGTACCTATTTTAGGAGCTTAATGTAAATATCTATCATGTATTACATATATGTAATGAATGAGTTGAATGAAATACAATATGTGATTGATGCTTATAATGTTTAATGTTTCATTGTTTATTGTGTGATAAAGTATATTGAACTAACTATATAGGTTTGAGGTTATTATGCATAGCTCTTAGTCAATAATGATTGATAAATGTATTCAAACTTAATCATATGAAGTCTTCATGCGAATGGACCATACGCAGGAATACTTCATGCTAAAGGACGAGTTGCACGACTGAACCAGGAGACTGGATCAGTCGTACGATTGAGACATAAGATTGACTCAGTCACACAACTGAACCTTCAGTCATGCGTATGAATCAATCGTATGATTTAGTCGCATGACTGAACAATGCTTATGGTTTAGTCGTACGATTGAAAAACCCTAACCTATAAATACTACCTAATTCTTCGAAAAACACAACCCTTGAAGACTTTTGACACATACTCGTACCCTAGCCGTCAAGAGACTCCAGAGAACCTGTTCCAAGTTCATCGTTCGCAATTGATCTTGTTCTAATCGTTCTTCACGTTTCTTTAATTGTTAGATTGATCGGGACTGCGTTCTCATTGATGTGGTTAGTACGTTATGATCCAAGTTGGGTCATACCCAATAAAAAGCTTAGCAAACACCAAATAATATTTAATTGATGATATGATCATGCAATTAAATAAATACACCAATTTAGAACATGGGTTTTTTAAATAAGTTGCATATGAGATTGAACAATTTATAGGGATATTTTGTTCATAGGTATTGTTTGTAATGTTATTTAAGTTAGTTAAATAACATCAAACAATAATAGGAGTGTGTGTATAAGTTATATAATTAAAAGCGTAGTTACATAACTTATTCTAATTACTAGTTAAAACTTTTGGTAGATTATATTGGGGGGAAAACCCCAATTTTAAAGGGTTCGGCTGCCCCCTAAGAGGAATGGATTCCCTTTGTTTTCATTTGAGGTCTTGAAACAAAACACACACACTCCATCTTGCTCTCTCTCACACATGCAAAAGGGTAACAAGAACACAAACTTTTCTTTTGGAAGAAAAGTTCACGGCTGGAACAAGGCTGCAGCAGCCTTCTTGATCTGATTTTGGTGCTCAAATCCTAGCAACAAGGTGCTTGCTTGATGCTTGTGGGTATGGATGCTTGAGGACACCTTTCCTTGGTGTTTTGGTTGTTCAGCAACATCATTTTCTTCATCAAAATCCCGTTATTCAGCAGCCTTGGAAGGTAGTTCTATGGTTGTTTTTGGGTTGTTATTTCTTGTTAATAGCTAGTTCATACACATAAATGATCCTTATGTTCTTGGTTTGTTGATGTCATGATATGAGCCTTATTTTTCAGATTACAAATGATAATATTAAGGTTTTATTCCACTTCTTTTTCATAGTTTAAAAGGTTAAACTACTTTGATATGGTCCAACAAACCCAACATTGGCATCTAGAGCCGGATATGTGGATGACTAGTTTCCTTTGTCCTTGTAAAATTGGTTTTATAGGGCTATAACAACCTTATAGGGGCTGTTTTGTGGTGATGTTATGAATCCCCAATCTTTCAAGGTTATATCTAACATGCTTGTGATCAAACCTTGAAAGAAAGATATCAACTGGTTGATTGTGTTTTTGTTTGGACAAACACCCTAAATTCTTGGTTTATGTTGGCGAAAAATTTAGGGTCATATGGTGATTTATTTGGTTCTTGAATGTTGTATATGATGATTCATATTGGTGCATAACCTAGCATTGACCTTGTGTTGATTTGGTTTTGAATGCATGTATGTTTTGGTTGATTTCTTTCATAATGGGTTGTAATATTATTCTTTTGTGTTTGTATTTGGATGTAATTTATTTATTCATTCAATGGAAATGTAATAGATAGATTAAGTGTGTTTTCTTTTATTAGAAAATTTGTATTAGGATATAAATTTTGTAAAAGAAGATGCACAAGATGGAAGCACAAAAGGATGACACAAAGAGAAGGACTTGAAGCATTTGGATGCAAGTTCAAGTGGGGGTCTTTGGAGATCTCATCTTTTGTGTTGTGTTCAACCCTTAGGAAAGACCAAATGACAACACTTGTGATGGCAAACAAGTGTTGTCAACGTAGTGGCTATGGTTACGCACATGTGGTTGTTTTATATATGCTTGTTTGATTATTCCTTTTATGTTGATTGTTTGATATGTGGATATGCTTAACAATCTAAATACATTATCATAAAAAGCTGAATTTTTTGGTTCCTAATCATTAAGTGATTAATAAAAGGTTATTAAAAGGATTAATGAGTTAAAAAAAGAGGTTTTATTAAAAAGGGAACCATCGGGTACTATGTATTTGAAAGCATGTGAATACAAGGTACATAGAGTTTTCATAACTAGAATTAATGGAAACTTAAATCCCTTTGGAAACAAGTTTAACACCATCCTTTTACACGACACTCAAATCACTTGAGAACTACTTGTGGGATAAAGGCCACCTAACCACTTTTAGGGAACTTGTGTGTTTGAGGTGAGCTTAACATACTTGTGGGATAAAGGTCACCTAACCACTTGTATGTGTAAACCCACACGTGTGTGTAAGTAGGACGACTTGAATTGGAAACCATGTGTATAGGGTCATCAAAGCATGGTGTACAATGGTGTTGATGGGATTTTACATGCCGACTAAACATAAGATGTTTAACCGATCCCATAAAGCTAGAAGTTGCAATAGGTTGCAATTGTCAAATGTTGACTACCGTGTTAATTTAAATAATGGGATAAAGGTCACCTAACCATCATTTAAATGTAACGTTGGATTCTAGATTTTAATTATTAATTGTCTATGAGACGTGTAAAGGGTATTAATAATTAAAATGCAATTTTTTAGAAATACTAAAATGAACTTTCTAATTTGTAGTAATGGCCGCAAACAATAATGCTACCACCCCGACCGTCCCTACCCTATCACTGAGAACAATCTTAGAAAGGGATCGTCTTAACCATAATAACTTTATGGACTGGTATCAAAACTTGAGAATTGTTCTCAAGCAAGAGAAAAGGGCCTATGTCCTTGATGATCCTATTCCTGACCAACCCGACCCCAAGGATGTTGAGGCCTATAACGATTGGCTTCACACACTGAGGATTCCATGCAGGTTTCCTGCCTCATGTTCGGAACTATGATTCCCAAACTCCAAAAGGATTTGGAGCATCTTCGGGCATATGACATAATTACCCAGTTGAAGGAAATGTTCCTTCAACAAGCTAGGGTAGAGCGCTTTGAAACGGTTCGAGCGCTTCATGCATGTTTCATGGAAGAAACCCAATCGGTATCATCTTATGTTCTTAAGATGAAAAGCCACGTTATCGCCTCGAGCAGCTTAATTGTCCCGTCTCAAAGGAGTTAGCCACGGATTTGATCCTTAATGGCCTAACTAAAAGGTTTGAGACGTTTATAATGAATTACAATATGAACGGATGGGACAAGAGTATTGGAGAGCTTCTCGCAATGCTCAAAACAGCCAAGGCAGGAATGGGTAGAATGGTTCTACCTGTTATCTCGATCAATGAGGGAGGCAATAAGAAAAGGCCATTCCCCGATCCCAAGGCAAATGTTGCCAAAGGAAAGGGGTACATCAAAGGAAAGGGGAAAGGAAAGGCTAAAGCAGAACCTCCAAAGCCTAAGCTTAAGAAGCCTAAGGTAACGGAGAACGATCCATGCTTTGAGTGTGGAGAGATAAAACATTGGAAAAGGAATTGTCCAACCTATCTCAAAGAGCTGAGAAACAAGAGGGATGCTGGGCAAACCTCAGGTACAACTTTCATAATTCATATTAGTTTAAATTTTATTTCTTCAAACACATGGGTATTGGATATCGGATGTGGAACTCACATATGCAATTTGTTGCAGGGTTCAAAAGAAATAAGCACTTCAAGAAGGGAGACACAAGTCTCTACATGGGCAATGGAGCAAAAGTTGATGATGAAGCCCAAAAAGACAATATTTTGAAATTTTCAAATGGTTTGGAAGTTATTCTTAAGAACACTTTGTATGCTCCTAGTTTGACTAGGAACATAATTTTGATTTCCCTTTTAAAACAATGTGGTTATGAATTAAAGTTTGTTAACAATGGTATTTATGTTTGTATGGATGATGTATTTTATTTCAAGGCTATGCCTTTTAATGGAATCTATGAATTGGTTCATAATGATTCATCCTATTATAGCTCATTATACCAAACAAGCACCAAGAAACTTAAAATGGATTTAAGTAATTCTTATCTTTGGCATTGTCATGTTGGTCACATAAACAAGAATTAGATTCAAACACCTCAAAAGAAAGGTCTTTTGAAAACAAAATGAAAATGTTTCATTTGATAAATGTGAATCTTGTTTACCGGGTTAGATGACCAAGTCGCCCTTTAGTGTTACTAACCAGAGGGCAAAAGACTTATTGGGAATCATACATTTGGATGTATGTGGTCCTTTTATGACAATGAATTGAAATGGGGAAAGATACTTCATTTCCTTTACCGACGATTATAGTCGCTATGGTTATGTGTACTTGATGACACAAAAACAAGAAGCTTTTGAAATGTTCAAAATCTTCAAGAATAAAGTAGAAAATCAACTCAATAAAACTATCAAAGTTCTTCATTCAGATAGAGCAGGTGAATACCTCAGTGATGCTTTTCAGTACCATCTAAGAAGTTGTGGGATCGTCTCACAACTTACTCCACCTGGAACACCACAACATAATGATGTGTGTAAAAGGAGAAATCGAACCCTATTGGATATGGTTTGATCTATGATGGCTATAAGCTCACTACCTCTATCATTTTGGGGTTTCGCATTGCTCTTCACGGCTCGTATTTTGAATATGGCCCGGACCAAGAAAGTGAATACGACACCTTTTGAAATATGGCATGGAAGAGTTCCATCACTATCATATTTAAAAGTATGGGGTTGTGAAGCTTACGTTAAGCTAAACACCCAAAACAAGTCGATCCACTAACTGTATATTTGTTGGATATCTCAAAGACCCTACAGGATACTACTTCTTTGATCCACCAGAGCAAAAGTAATTATTACTCGAAAGGCTGAGTTCTTAGAAGCTAAGTTCTTTATGGTAGGAATAACGTATAGAACATGGAATTTGGTAAGGATCAAGATCCACAAGCCGATACATGTTTGGTTGACACTAGAAATCAACAAGAGGTTGTTGATGATGATCAAGAGGTTGATCAATACACACAAAACGTTCGCAGATCTAGTAGAGTTAGCATTCCACTTGAAAGATATGGACTTTTCATGTATGGATGCTATGTGGTTGACTCCGATGAGCCAACTACATACCATGAAGCAATTTCCAATTCGAATTGTGACAAATGGCTGGAAGCCATGAACGTTGAGATGCAATCCATGTATGACAATCAAGTTTAGGAATTGGTTGACCCTCCACTTAACTCCAAACCGGTTGGATGCAAGTGGATTTCAAGAAGAAAATGGATATACATGGAAACTTAGATACTTACAAAGCAAGACTTATAGCAAAAGATTTCACTCAAACTCAAAGGGTTGATTATGATGAAACTTTCTCGCCAGTGGCAATGCTAAAGTCAATTAGGATATTATTTCCCATAGCTGCATATTATGACTATGAGATTTGGCAAATGGATGTCAAAACCGCCTTTCCTAATGGACATCTCGAAGAGACTGTCCATATGGTTCAGCTTGGTGGTTTTGTCACTCCACAACATCCTAATAAAGTATGCAAGTTAAAGAGATCAACTTATGGATTGAAACAAGCATTGAGAAGTTGGCATCAACGTTTTGATGAAGAGATCAAGAAATTTGGTTTCATCAAGAACGTTGACAAGGCTTGTGTATATAAGAAGGCTAGTGGGAGCATAATAACTTTCTTACTATTGTATGTTGATGACATACTACGTTTTGGAAATGATATTCCAACAATGGAAGGTGTTGAAACCTGCCTTGGAAGTTGTTTTTCCATAAAAATCTCGGTGAAGCCACCAATATTTTGGAATAAAGATCTATAGGGATAGATCGAGGCGGTTGATAGGTTTAAACCAAAGTGCATATATTGATAAAGTCTTGAAGAGGTTCAAGATGGAAAACTCTGAGAAAGGTATGGTACCTATTCAATGAGGGACAATATTGAGTACATCTCAATGTCCAAGCTCAAACGATGAGCAAGATCGAATGACGGACATCCCATATGCGTTAGCGATAGGATCCATCATGTATGTTATGATATGCACTAGACTGGACGTGTCATGCACGTTAAGCATGAGAAGCAGATATTAGTAGAATCCAGGTAATAGCCATTGGATGGCTATTAAAAGTATATTAAAATACCTTAAGAGGATTAAGGAAATGTTTCTAATATATGGATCTCATGAAGATGAACTCGTTGTAAAGGGTTACACGGATGCGAGTTTCCAAACCGTTCGAGATGATTTTCGATCACAATCGGGGTATGTCTTCATTATGAATGGAGTAGCATATCCACTACAAAATCTAAATACATAGCTGCATCATTAGCAGCTCAGGAAGTTGCATGGATAAAGAAATTTAACACCGACCTAGGGTGGTCTCTACCATTCAAGACCGCCTAGAAATCATTTTGTGATAACGAGGGTACAATTGCATAAAGCAAGGTACCCTGTGCACTTCAAAAGGCTAGGCACATTGAGCGGAAATTCAACTACCTAAGGGATGAAGTTGAAAAGGGAAAAATACGTATTCGTAAAGTTCACACCGATCTAAACATTGCGGATCCACTCACGGAGCTCCTTGAGAGGGCAAAGCATGAAAGTCATACTTGTGCCTTAGGATTTCGATATTCTAGTGACTGGAACTGATCTGTTTAGTATTAAAAGTTTGAAACAGTGTAATATTTAACTCTTTATATACTTGTGATATTTTGAGTTATATTCATTTTAGCATGTATACATCCATGAATATTTTTATTATTCTAAATGTCCGTAGTCGGTCATGTTTGTGGGAACAAATATGAACATAAGACTATTATGAACATGGATTGGTGGATATTCATAAGGAATGAATATAGAGCAATTGGTTACTGCCAAAGTTCATAGATATTTATGGGATACAAATATTGGACTGACCCACATCTCAATTTTACTATATGGAATCTTCTAGATTGATCATAAGTAAATTTGAGTAAAGAGGATATCATTTGGTATCCTCCGACCTGAGATACATATTGGGTTTTGATATTCACCAAATGTTATAACTTGAGCTAGTTCTTCACTCCTCTGAAATAATGGGCTGTACATAAGGCTATGTTCAGGTGTGACACGAGGTGATTTTGAAAAACGTATGTAGTCAAGATGGAATTTGTTCCTCTTATTCGTTAAGAGCAAGATGTCTAAGGCCTGATTAAGTTAAATCAACAAGGAATGATCATTCTATGTCCTTGGATTTAACATGACTTCTGTAACAAAAGGATAAATAATTAATTCACCTAAATAATTTCAAGTTGGATACTTGAAGGGGATGATGTTATTGAATGGCTTTAAGTCATGTGTATTAAGGGTAGTAAACTGTTGTTAGGCGGTATTTACTGCTTGCATCAATCTTCTATGAATCTTGTGCAAGTGGGAGATTGTTGGATTCTTTATGCCCAAGACATATAGAACATTGATGTGGTGAGTACGTTATGATCCAAGTCGGGTCATACCCAATAACAAGCTTAGCAAACACCAAATAATATTTAATTGATGATATGATCATGCGATTATATAATACATCAATTTAGAAAATGTGTTTACTAAATAAGTTGCATATGAGATTGAACAATTTATAGGGATATTTTGTTCATAGGTATTGTTTGTAATGTTATTTAAGTTAGTTAAATAACATCAAACAATAACAGGAGTGTGTGTATAAGTTAAATAAATAAAAGGGTAGTTACATAACTTATTCTAATTACTAGTTAAAACTTTTGGTAGATTAAATTAGGGGGAAAACCCCAATTTTAAAGGGTTCAGCCGCCCCCTAAGAGGAATGGATTCCCTTTGTTTTCATTTGAGGTCTTGAAACAAAACACACACACTCCATCTTGCTCTCTCTCTCTCTCTCTCACATGCAAAAGGGTCACAAGAACACAAACTTTTCTTTTGGAAGAAAAGTTCACGGCTGGAACAAGGCTCCAGCAGCCTTCTTGATCCGATTTTAGTGCTCAAATCCTAGCAACAAGGTGCTTGCTTGATGCTTGTGGGTATGGAGGCTTAAGGACACCTTTCCTTGGTGTTTTGGCTGTTCAACAACATCATTTTCTTCATCAAAATCTCGTTATTCAGAAGCCTTTGGAAGGTAGTTCCATGGTTTGTTTTTGGGTTGTTATTTCTTGTTAATAGCTAGTTCACACATATAAATGATCCTTATGTTCTTGGGTTTGTTGATGTCATGATATGTGCCTTATTTTTCAGATTACAAATGATAATATTAAGGTTTTATTCCGCTGCATTTTCATAGTTTAAAAGGTTAAACTACTTTGATATGGTCCAACAAACCCAACAATTCCATATTTTTCATGTTGATGTCCCCGCACATAAGGTGAAATGATTAGTTGCTACTCGAAACTTAAGCCTTTTTGGTCTTGGGCTCTACCAATGTAGATGAGATAATAGATCCAGAATGTATGTGTGGAAGTTCAATTATGGTTTAAGAAGAAGAAGTTTGGGTTGTAGCATCTTCTTTGATCTTTCATTCCATCCTTTGGTTGATTAGTGTATATGAGCATGTTGAGGCTTGAGCAGCATAACTTGCTTCCGAGGCTTCTTTTTTATCGGAATAAGTTGTCACCATCTTTTCTACCGAATCAGTCTTCTCAAAAGGTTTCTTTTTGTTTCTTTGTTTTTGCTTTGGCTTGTCTTTTAAAGCTATTTTTCTTTCACAAGAATGAGTTTCTTCTGAAGGCAACTTCCCTTTGGAAACAAAGCTTTCCTCTCCTTAACACCTCAACCATGTGGTAAGGTCCAAATGTGAAACACTCCTTGACTTCTTCTTTCTTAACATTGTTTGCATAATGTGTGCTTGCTGGATTGTAGTAACAATCTTTAGCCATGTGGTTATGCAAACTACACATATGCACTAAATGTTATTCTTGATAGGGAATGAGGAGTGCTATTTCTTATACTTCTTTTATTCTTCAACAGCCTACCATTTTAACTTCTAATCCTTTAGTAGGATAGGAGTGCTGGTACCACACTTCTTTCCTAGATCAGAACTTCCAACCACTTGGAATCCATCTGAGATGAATACACCCTTTTTCTTTAGGTCCATACTCAACTTTGCCTCATCCACCTTCTTTGAAATTCTTCTTGTTTCCTTGATTTTGTTTCATTTGACTTCAGTGGTTAGGGGTTGATCATCAGCGGTGTGGATGAGGTTTTCTACCTTATCCTTCTCTTTGGTGTTCACCATTGTTGCATCACTCTTCTTCTCATTGGGTAGTAGGTCAGTAGTTGGAACCTCTTGCTTATTAGGACCGTATCTTGGCTGTCTAAAAGACACATAAGAGTGTGGTGGAGCAATTTCACTAGTTTCCAACCTAGTTGTTTTTTAATAACAGACCTTTGATGTGGGAGGTTGATGTAATAATGGTGTTGAAGTTATGCTCTTTAATGGCATACTTTGTTGGATGTTGTATGCCCAAGACACATACAAGATTGATGTGGTTAGTACGTTATGATCCAAGCCGGGTCATACCCAATAACAAGCTAATCAAACACCAACAAATATTTATTTGTCGATGAGATCATACAAATAAATATTCAGACCAATTTAGAAAATAGGCTTTCTAAAACATTGCTTTTGTAATAGAACAAATTATATGGATTATTTCTTCATGAGAAATTAATTATTTGTATCATTATTTAAGTATTTTAAATAATAATAAATAATAGTGTGTTAATGTTATAAAAATTAAAAGGGTTTTAATTTTATAAACTTATGGTTAATTGAGTGCAAGTTTTAGAAAAAAACTAAAATAGGGGGAACCCATTTTGAATGCCATTTTCGGCCGCCCAAGGGTGGTCCCATTCTTGGGATTGCATGTCTTGTTTATACAAGACTTTAAACCTTCTTGCACTCAACCTAACTTACACACTCTCTCTCACACACTCTCTCTCACACACACAAGCAAGAGAACTCTCCCCAAAACCTGAAAAATTTTGGATCTAAGAAAAAAGGTGCTAAAAATTTCGTTTTGAAAGAGGCACAACAAGAGGGTTCTTGGTGTTGCACTCCCTAACAAGCTAGGGGTTTGGAAGAGATTGTGGGTATACAAGCTTGAGGACTTCTCTTTTGGAGGCTAGACATTCAAGAAGCATCATCATCTTCTCCTCATCCATACTACACCATCTTGTTCTTGAAAGGTAGTTTCAAGAACACCCTATGGTTGTTCTTTTCGTTTTGATAGCATGTCATTTCACATATATAAATTATCCTTATTTATTGGTTTTGTCTTTGGTTAAAATGGTTCAAATTTTCAGATTGTTAAACACATTTTAACCACTAAGATCCGCTGCGTTTTTGAACTTTAAATGGTTAAACTAGCTTTGATAAACTTGTTACAAAACCCATCAATGGCATCTAGAGCCGGTTATATGGAATACTTGCTTCAAAAGTTCTTGAAAAGTTAGTTTAAATGGACTTTTTCAACCCATTAGGGCTGTTATGTTATGGATGAGTGAATCCCTTATGTTTCAAGGTTTAATCTTACATGCTTTAGTATAAACCTTGAAAGATTAACATCATATGGTTGATTGTATTGTTTGGTCAAAACCCTAAAGGTGTGGTTCATGTTAGCTGAAACTTTAAGGTTGAAAAGGGGTTCATAGTTGTTCTTGGATATTGAATATGATACATATTTTGTTGCATAACATAGCCTTGACCTTATGTTGGTTTTGATTCATAAAAGGGTTGTAATATTTGTGTTTATATTTTGGGTTGTAATTTATTTATTCATTGGTTATGTAATAAATAGATTAGGTGCAGTTCTTTTATTAGAAAAACTATATTAGGATATGATTTTTTAAAACAAGATGCACAAGATGAAGACCCAAAGAAGGACACAAAAGACATGGACACTTGAAGTATTTGGATGTGGATTCAAGTGGGAGTTCATGGACCCAATCTGATCGATCATTGTTAACCCTTAGGAAAGACCTTATGACAACACTTGTGAAGGAAAACAAGTGTTGTCAACTTAGTGGCTATGGTTATGCACTTGTGAATGTATGTTTATGCTTGTTTGGTAATTTGTTTTATGGTTGTTGTTTGATATTTGGATATGCATAACAAACTTATTCACAAACATAACAAGCTGAAAATTGATGGTTCTTTATCATTAAGTGATTAATAAAAGGTTATTAAAATGATTAATGATTTTAATAAAAGGGGTTTTATTAAAAAGTGGACCATAAGGTACCTTGTTTTGAAAGCATGAAAATACAAGGTACATAGAGTTTTCTAAACTACAATTATGAAAGCTTAAAACTTTTCTTTTATAAACAAGTTAAACACCATCCTTTTGCACAACACTTGAGTGACTTGGAAACTCTTAATGGGATAAAGATCACCAAATCATTTGGAGGGAACTTGTGATTTGAGGTGGGGATACCATATTTGTGGGATAAACGTCACCTAATCACTTATGTTGGAAAACTCACATGTGTGTATAAGTAGGGTAACTTGATTTGCAAACCATGTTTAATGGATCACCTACAATATGGTTTACAAAAGTGTTGATGGGATAAACATGTTGACCACATATATGAAGTTTAAGTCGATCCCATACCCTAGAAGTTGCAAAGGGTTGCAATTGTCAAAATGTTGACTACCTTGTTAATTTAAATAATGGGATAAAGGTCACCTAACCACTATTTAAGTGGAACGTTGGATTCTAGAATTTTAAACTTCTGTAAGACACATAAAAGGGCTTTAATACATAAAATATGAATAATATAAAAAATACTCAAATTGAACTTTCTTAAATTTTGTAGATGGCCACTAACAACAATGAAAATAATGACATCTCGTCCGCTCACTCACTGTCATTAAGAACCATTCTCCAAAAGGAGCGTCTAAATCATAATAACTTTATAGATTGGTTTCGAAACTTGAGAATTGTTCTCAAGCAAGAGAAACGATCGTATATTTTAGACGATCCGATTTCCAATCAACCTAATGAGGAGGATGAGGAGGCCTATAATAATTGGGTGAAATACACCAAGGACTCGGTCCAAGTGTCTTGCCTCATGTTGGCAAGTATTACTCTGGATCTCCAAAAGGAGTATGAACATCATGGAGCATACGACATGATTACCCAGTTGAAGAAAACGTTCCAACAACAAGCAAGGGTAGAGCGCTTCGAAATGCTTCGACCACTCCATGCATGTCGTAAGGATGACACCAAATCTGTTTCATCTTATGTACTTAAAAAGCCACATTGACTGACTCAAAAGGCTGAATTGTCCCGTCTCGAAAGAGTTGGCTACAGATTTGATCCTCAACTCTTTGTCAAAAAGGTTTGACAACTTTGTCATAAATTATAACATGAACGGGTGGGACAAGAACATAAGTGAGCTTCACTCTATGCTTAAAACTGCCGAGGCGTCCATGGGTAAAAAGGTTTTACCCGTTCTCACCATCAGTGAAGGTGGGAACAAGAAGAGGCCTCACCCCGCACCCAAGGCAAATGTTGCCAAGGACAAAGTTTAAAATAACGGAATCGAGCCTCGAGGCGTTTTCCTTTCGCCTCACGAGGCGTAAGCCTCGAGGCGAAACAAGGCGTAAGTCTGAGGCGGAAAATAATAAATATATATATAAAAATTATAATTCTTATTAAAATAGGTATGATTTATCTAGTCACATACTAGTTTAGTAAACATCAACATATTAATAGTTATCTTGCAAACAATTGAATATGTTAATTTCAAAAAGAAATATTTTAACACATCAAGTTATATGTAGTATATAGAAATAAAAATATCAAGTGATAGAAAGAAAGAAAGGTAGAAAAAGAAGAAAAGAAAACACACACTGAAAAAAAAATAAGAAAATATTTAAATTAAATAAAATAAATCAAAAAATATAAATATAAAATTAAACATTTGAAAAAGCCTACAAAAAACTCTACAAAGAAAAAGCCTGCACTTCTGCAGTCCTCTACAGTCCTCTATGGTGATTAGCAACACTTTTGCAGCTATGCTAGAAGACTTGTCTATTTAGTAATTTTTTGTGGCATCTTAATCAACTTGTTCATCTTCCCTCCTCATCCTCCTTCACTCCTTGAAACAACTTCTGCAACCTGCAACTCCAGAGGCTCTGGCGACCTACAACTCCGGTAACATGAACATGCCAAAATTTTCGCCTCAACGCATCGAATCACGTCCCACCTCACCCCTTTGAGGCATACATACCATATGAACCCCATGAGGCGCCGCCTCATGTACGGTTTCTCACCGCCTCGCCACAAAGCGCGCCTCGAGGCGTACGCCTCGGCCGTTTTTTAAAACCATGGCCAAGGGCAAAGGGTATGTTAAGGGAAAAGGAATGGAGTCGTAAGAGCGCCACCACTAAAACAAGCGGTGAAGAAGCAAAAGGTTACTTCAAATGACCCATGCTTCAAGTGTGGGGAGATTGGACATTGAGCAAGAAATTGTCCAGTCCATCTCAAAGAGTTACAAGCTAAGAGGGATGACGAACAAACCTCAGGTACAATTTTTATGATTCATATTGAGCTAATTTAATATCCTCTAACACATGGGTATTGGATACCGGATGTGGAACTCACATTTGCACTTATTGTAGGGGTTCAAAAGAAGTAAGGACTTCGAGAAAGGGGATGTTAGCCTCTACATGGGGAATGGGGCAAAAGTTCAAGTTGAAGACCAAGGGGACTACATCTTGAAGCGTCCAAATGGTTTGGAAGCAATTTTGAACAATGTTTTGTATGCTCCTAGTTTGACTAGGAACATTATTTCAGTTTTCCAATTAAGACAATATGGTTATGTAATGACATTTAATGAAAATAAAATTCATGTTTCTTTAAATGACATCTTTTATTTTAAAGCTATTCCTATTAATGGTATTTATGAATTGGTTCGTGAAAACACATTATAGATAGCTCATTGTACAAAACAACCACCAAGAAACTAAAATTGGATTTGAGTGATACCTATCTTTGGCATTGCCATCGTGGTCATATAAACAAGAAGCGCATACAAACACTTCAAAAGAACGTTCTTTTAAAAGCAAATGAATATGATTCATTTGATGTATGTGAATCTTGTTTACAAGGTAAATTGACTAAGGCACCCTCTAGTGTCAAATTCGAAAGGGCAAAAGATTTATTAGGCATCATACATTCGGATGTATGTGTTCCTTTCAAACCAATGACTAGGTACAATGAAAGATACTTCATTACCTTTACCGACGACTATAGTCGATATGGTTATGTGTACTTGTTAAGACATAAAGATGAAGCTTTTGAAATGTTCAAAATCTTACAAAATGATGTAGAAAATCAACTCAACAAGAAAATAAAAATTCTCCTCACCGATAGAGGAGGTGAACACCTAGGTGATGCTTTTAGGGATCATCTTAGAAGTTGTGGTATTGTCTCACAACTATCTCCACACAGAACACCACAAAAAAATGGTGTATCCGAGAGGAGAAATCGAACTCTATTGGATATGGTTCGATTTATGATGGCTAGAAGTTCATTACCTTTATCATTTTGGGGTTTTGCCTTGCTCTCTGCAGCCTGTATCTTGAATATGGCCCCAACCAAGAAAGTGGAAATGACACCTTTTGAAATATGGCAAGGAAGGGTCCATCACTATCATATTTAAAGGTATGGGGTTGTGAGGCTTATGTTAAGACTCCTACTTCAAACAAGCTAGAAAGCCATTCCACTAAGTGTATCTTTATTGGATATCCTAGAGATTCTATAGGATATTATTTCTATGATCCATTGGATCAAAATGAGTTTGTTGCCAAGAAGGCTGAGTTCTTAGAAGCTAAGTTCCTTACGAAAGGAACTAGCAATAGAACAGTGGATCTTGTGGAGGATCAAGAACCACAAATCGATAAATGTTTGGTTGACACAAGCACTCAACATGAGGATGTTACGGATGATCAAATGGTTGATCAATACATACAAAACGTTCACAGATCTAGAAGAATTAGTAATACACCTGAAAGATATGGATTCTTCGTAGATGGATGCTATGTGGTAGATTTCGATGAACCAACCACTTATCATGATGCAATGTCCAATTTGGATTATGACAAATGGCTTGAAGCCATGAATGTTGAGATGCAATCCATGTATGACAACCAAGTTTGGGACTTTGTTGTACCACCTCTTAACTCCAAGGTAGTTGGAAGTAAGTGGGTTTTCAAGAAGAAAACCAATATGCATGGAAACTTGGATAGTTATAAAGCTAGACTTGTAGCAAAAGGTTTCACTCAAACTCAAGGGGTTGATTATGATAAGACCTTCTCGTTGGTTGCAATGCTAAAGTCTATTAGGATATTATTTTCCATTGCTGCTCATTATGGTTATGATATTTGGCAAATGAATGTCAAAACCGCTTTTCTAATGGATATCTTGAGGAAGATGTCTATATGGTTCAGCCGGAAGGTTTTGTCGATCCAAAACATCCTAACAAAGTATGCAAGTTGAAGAAATCAATCTATGGATTGAAGCAAGCATCAAGAAGTTGGAATCACCGTTTTGATGAAGAGATAATCAAATTTGGGTTCATCAAAAACGCTGATGAAGCATATGTATATAAGAAAGCTAGTGGGAGCATCATCACTTTCCTAGTATTGAATGTTGATGACATACTACTATTCAGAAATGACATTCCAACCTTTGAAGGTGTAAAAGCTTGGCTTGGAAGCTATTTTCCATTAAGGATCTTGGTGAAGCTGCTTATATTTTTGGAATAAAGATCTATACGGATAGATCAAAGCGGTTGATAGGTTTAAAAGGTACGGTACCTATCCAAAGGGGAAAGATATTTAGTAAGACTCAATGTCCAAGCTCAAAGGATGAGCAAGACAAAATGAAGGGAATCTCATATGCATCTGCCATAGGATCCATCAGGTATGCAATGATGTGCACTAGGCTGGATGTGTCATGCGCTTTGAACATGACAAGCTGATACGAGCAAAATCCTGGAAATAGTCATTGGATGGCTATTAAGAACATACATAAGTACATAAGGAGGACCAAAGATATGTTCCTAATCTATGAATTTGGTGAGGAAGACTCATAGTAAAGGGTTACACGGATGCGAGTTTCCAAACTGATCGGAATGATTCACGATCACAATCCGGGTACATTTTCATCTTGAATGGAGGAGCAATCTCTTGGAAGAGCTCTAAGCAAGATGTGGTGGCATTATCAACTACAGAGTCATAATACATCGCCGCTTCATTAGCAGCTCAGGAAGTTGTATGGTTAAAGAAATTCATTGCTGATCTAGGGGTAGTCTCTACCATTTAGGACCCCCTAGAAATTCTTTGTGATAACGAGGGTGTGATTGCTCAAATAAAGGAACCCCATCTACATCAAAAGGCTAGGCACATTGAATGAAGTTTCACTACGTAAGGGATGAAGTTGAAAAGGGAAAGATATGTATTCACAAAGTTCACACCGATCAAAACATTGCGGATCCACTCACGAAGCTTCTTGAAAAGGGAAAGCAAGAAAATCATACTTGTGCCATAGGACTTCAATATTCTAGTGACTAGATTTGATTTATAATTTTTATTTAGATATTGTAACCCTTTAATGATTTATTTGGTTATAATGATTCAACTAATATTCCTATTTTATAAGTTTAAAATCCATGGTAAATCACTTACTCAAAACGTTCGTAGTCGTTCATACATGTGGGAACAAGTATGAAGGTAAGACTATTATGAACTTGGATTGGTAGATATTCATATGGATGAATATAGAGCAAAGGTTTGCTGCCAAAGTTCATAGATATTTGTGGGATAAAAATATTGGACTGACCTGCATCTCAAATATTACTTACATGGAATCTTCCTGATTGATCATAAGTAATTTTGAGTAAAGGCGAATATCATTTGGTATCCTTTGACATGAGATACATATTAGGTCTTGATATTTACCAAATATTATACTTTGACTTAGTTCTTCACTGTTCTGAAACATGACAATACATAAGTTTGAGTTTAGGTATAATATAAGGTAATTGTGAGAGACATATGTAATCAAGATGGGATTTGTCCCTCTTATTCGTTGAGAGTAAGATATCTATAGCCTGATAAAGTTAAATCAATGGAGAATGATCATTCTGTGTCTCTAGGATTTTACATGACATCTGTGACAAAAGGATAGATGATTGATTCACCTAAAACATTTCATGTAAGGTACTTGAAGGAGATGATGTTATTGAATGGCACTTAGTCATACGTATTAAGGGTAGTAAACTGTTGTTAGGCGGTATTTACTACTTGCATCAATCTTCTACAAGATTGATGTGGTTAGTACGTTATGATCCAAGACACATACAAGATTGATGTGGTTAGTATGTTATGATCAAAGCCCAGTCATACCCAATAACAAGCTAATCAAACACCAATAAATATTTATTTGTTGATGAGATCATACAAATAAATATTCACACCAATTTAGAAAATGGGTTATCTAAAATATTGCTTTTGTAATAAAACAAATTATATGGATAATTTGTTCATGAAAAGTTAATTATTTTTATCATTATTTAAGTAAGTTAAATAATAATAAATAATAGAGTTTTAATGTTATAAAATTAAAAGGGGTTTTAATTTCATAAACTTATGGTTAACTGAGTGCAACTTTTATAGAAAAAAAACTAAAATGGGGGGAACCCATTTTGAATGCCATTTTGGCCCCCAAGGGTGGTCCCATTCTTTGGATTGCATGTCTAGGTTATACAAGACTTTAAACCTTCTTTCACTCAACCTAACTTACACTCTCTCTCTCACACACACAAGCAAGAGAACTCTCTCCAAAAACCTGAAGATTTTAAGATCTAAGAAAATAAAGGTGCTGGAAATTTTGTTTTGAAAGAGGCACAAGAGGTTCTTGGTGTTGCACTCCTTAACAAACTAGGTGCTTGGAAGAGCTTGTGGGTATACAAGCTTGAGGACTTCTCTCTTGGAGGCTAGACATTAAAGAGGCATCATCATCTTCTCCTCATCCATACTACATCATCTGTTATTGAAAGGTAGTTTCAAGAACACCCTATGGTTTTTCTTTTGTTTTGATAGCATGTCATTTCACATATATAAATGATTCTTGTTTATAGGTTTTGTCTTTGGTTAAAATGGTTCAAATTTTCAGATTGTTAAACACATTTTAACCACTAATATCCGCTGCGTTTTTTAACTTTAAATGGTTAAACTAGCTTTGATAAACTTGTTACAAAACCCATCATACTTCTTTTCTTTAGCCTCCCCTATTACTAGCTAGACATGAGCCTCAGTCAACTAAGTAACCAAATCCTTTATTTGAGCCATATTGTTTGAGTGTTCATGTTTTAAAGAGGAAACCGTTTTCTCTAACTCATCAATTTTGATTTTATTGTCTGATTCTACTATTTAGAAATCATATTTTAAAATGTTAAAGATTCAATATTTGATTTGATCTTCATGTTTCATTCGTGATAGAGTTTAACCTCAGCTATACATGCCATTAAAGCTCTAGTCAACTTCTTGAGCAACAACAACTGTTTGTTGTTCAGTTGGCTTTGCAGCGGCTTTTGGAGTAGCATGATGTTCGGAGGCTTGAGGGGATCTGGCGTTGGACTTTGGAGCCTTACATTCCCTTGCAGAATGACCAAGTTGGTTGTACTTATAACTCTTGGCTATTAATTTCTCTAACCCAAATTTACTATTGGTTGGGTTCTGAGGGAACTACCTTCCAGTTCTCTTAAAGAGCTTCTTAGCTTTATAGGTTAAAAGAGCGATTTATTGGACAATTTCCATATATTCAACATCATCTGGGCTAAAGCATTTTAAATCCATCAAAGCAAAACTAAAAGTCACTAGATTGCCCATTTCTTGAAACAAAGGCACAACTGTCTTGGAAGGGACTTTATTGAGCTTGTTGAGACCTAGGAGTCTCAAGAAAGGTGATGTATGGCCCAAAAGAGGATGATGACTATTAGGGGTAGCTCAGGCACTACTGGGGCTAATGACTTCTTGAGCCTTTAGCAACGAGTAAAGCATTGCTAGCACGAAGGCTAGACGTTTTACTCATGTGGTGGCCTTTTTAAGTCTCCATCTCTACACCACATCCATCAAGGATTCCATATAATTCAGTCATGATGAGAGTGTTAGGTTCTTTGTCGTCTTGATAGAGACACAATAGAAAGTCCAATCAAGAGGAAGTGCACTCATAAATTTCCTCATGATGTCTCTCTTCTCAAGAGTCATTCCTACTGACTAAAGAGATGAGATTAAGTCCATACACATGAAGTATCGCTAGCTTAGGGTCTCTTTAGCAATATGTGTGAAGTTCTCAAATTGATGCATCAAGGTATCTCTCTTGGACTTTTTTGACTCGGTGGAACTAGAATACATCAAAGTCAAAGCGATAAAGTGTTCTTTGGCAGTTTGACAGTCCTCAAAGCCCTTTATTACGGTGTTTGGTATGGCTGTAAGCCGAACTATCATGGCTTTCCTATCAATGTCCACTTTCTTAAAGTCTTCAACTAAGTAATCTTTGACAACTTTCTCTATTATAGCACTATTACCATCCGGGGATTCTGTTGATACATATGTCCCTAGTTTATGTACTTAATCTAAAAGTCTATCATGTCTTACACATATGTAATAAATGAGTTAAATGAAATATAAATATGATTGATGTTTGTAATGATTAATATTTCATAATATTATTGTGTGTTAAGGTATAATGAACTTACTATATAGGTTTGAGGTTGTTGTGCATAGTTCTTAGTCAATAATGATTGAGAAATGTGTTCAAACTTAGTCGTATGAGTCTTCATACGAATGGACCATGCTAATAGACCATACACATGAATATCTCATGCTAATGGACCTGTCACAGGATTGAACTAGGAGACTGGATCAGAAGCATAATTGAGACATAAGATTGACTCGGTCGCACAACTAAACCTTCAGTCGTGCATATGGGTCAATCGCATGATTCAGTCGCATGACTGAACCATTCTAATGGTTCAGTCGTACGATTGGAAACCCATAACCTATAAATACCACCTAATTTGTGGAAAACGGAACACTTAAAGACTTTTGACACATACTCATAACCTAGCCGTCCAGAGCGTCCAGAAAGCCTATTCCAAGTTTATAGTTCGCATCTGATCTTCTTCTACTCATTTTTAACATTTCTTTAATCGTTAGATTGATTAGGATTTCATTCTCACTTGTTGGATCGCTAATCAAATACAATTCCGCACTATTTGATCTGGTTTCACGCATTATCTGTTAGTACTCCATACGTACACGGTCCTCTAACAAGTGGTATCAGAGCCTTGGCTCTTGATTTTGCGTGTGATTCAATTAGTTTTGGTATAAAAATCATGTTTTTCATTCAAAGGAGTCACCGTTTGAGTAAAACAGTGTTTTCAACGTCTCCAAGTCTCATAGTTTACGCTTTTCAGTATACGGCAGATTAGGGTTCTTGAAAAATCGTGTTTTTGTGTCAAAGAGTCAAAAACCTTCGATTTTGCAAAAACAACAGCCTTTACTCACACGATTGGCTCAATCGCACGACTGAACTCAATCGCACACTCCATTCTCACGATTGAACTCAGTCGCTCACTCACTCGTATGACCGAACAACCCCATTCGCTTGTCTCCAATCGCACACTCCATACGTACGACTGAATCCAATCGCAAGATTTAATTCATTCGCATGTTTCATTCGCATGACTGAGTCATCCGATTGACTCATTCGCATTTGTCCATTTGCACAAGTGGTCCACTCGTTGTTCTAAAGTTCAAAGTTTATAAAGATGGAAAATTAGTTCTTTGCTTTTACTGCCGAAGGGACACTCGCATCCAGAACCTTTTGCTTCTGGAAAATGAAATTGGAATCACAATAAACCACCTAAACTTATAACGTTAGATGATTACCCATAATTGAAATAGAGGTTCGAGATCTATCTAAACGGAGTCGATCCAAATCCTTGGAAATCCATTGAAATAGGTTATAGTATGCCAGTCGGTGCTGATGGTGTTAAGCTCACTTTGGGAGGTATGACTGACAGCCAGAAAGCTAAGTACAATGCTAAACAGTAGGTGTATGCCCTGTTGACTCAGTCGATACCAATAGATATATTTCATTAGTTATCTGAGAACAAACACGTGAAAAAGTTATGGGAAGCTTTGGAAAAAATATATGATGGAAATGCAACATTAAAGGCATTAATGGCAAAGGCTCTCACGAAGGAGTTTGATAACTTCTCCTAAATAGGGAAAGAAAGCTTGGACGATATTATCGACAGATTCTACCATCTGATGAGTGAGCTGCACACTCATGGGGTAACAACGTCTATGGAAGATAAAATGTCAAGCTTTGCTGATGGTTTGTCGGAGAAATGGGACTCGTTTGTGTCTAATCTAAGAAAGAACAATATATTTGCAAAGTTAGACATAAATGACTTTATCCTGAAATTAAGAGAGGAGGAACTGAGGATTAAGTACAGGTCACAGAAAGGATCCTACGACCAGAATCTTTCGCTTTATAACTCATCTCCCACTCCAACCAGTTCAGGAGCACCACTTCAAACTGTTTTTTTGTCTAGTTCAGTAGCTCCTTCCCAAACCACTGCTTCAGGACCAGAAACGTCATGACTTCTAGCAGCTGTTGTCCATTCCAATGATGGTCTAGTTGCAGGTCAGATTGGAAATTGCCATCTTGCAGATGAAGATTACGAGCAGGTGAGTGAAAATGAACTAGAGAGAATGGATATAATGTGGGCTTTGGTTAGTTCTGTTAGAAGGGCGAAAAAGTTTGTGAAAAAGACAGGACAGAATTTCGTAGCCACAAAAGACATAACCTTTGGTTTCGACAAAACCAAAGTTACATGCGTTAATTGTGGTGAAAGGGGGCATTTCAAACGTGAATGTGTAAAGCCCAAGAAAAAAGGTAATGGAAATCCATTCTCAACCTTCAATCGTAACGACAAAGACAGGAGCGGAACTACCTCATCAAGCAAAGAGACAAAGGCCTTGACTACTCAAGGTGACGAGGGACAGGATTGGACCTTCAGTTTTGTGTCTTCGGGTGAATCAAACATTGTCTGTGTCGAGGGATTGGATGATGGCTCTGCGGGTGAAGGTGTCATCACAGTTGAACAAGTAATGTCAGATAATGAAGAAGTTGTGAATGTGGTAAATCACCCGATTGAAGAAGAACTCAGAATGACATGTTCAGAATCTCCAGCATTCGAAGAGTCTAACTCTACATTAATGGCTAATTCAACTGATTCTTCATAGGTAAGTACAAAAGACCAAATTTTTGAAAACATGCTTGTATTGAATGTAACAAATTTAAAGAAAGCATTGATTTAAAATTTTCTATGTTATTAAACCATAATGATAGCTTAGTAAATGATTACAATTGTGCACAGAAGCTAATCGTATTTCAAAAACAAAATGAGTGCAGTTATAAAGAAAAAAAATGAACTTTTAGGTAAACAACTTAGGGAAACTAAGGTTGTTGCTTTTAATCAAGCTAATGATATAAAGTTTTATTTAAATTCTTTGGAGAAAACAAAGAAGAAAAAAAAGCAGTTTTAGAAGTCAAAGTCAATTCTTTAAACAAAAACTGCACAGCTTGACCAGTTCTCTCACATAGTTCAACACTTAGTGAAAGAATGAAATAATGGGGAAGGTGGGTTACAAGGTAGTTCCACCACCATATGAGATCCTATTGAATGCAAAAGTAGACCTGTAAATAACAACCTAGTAAAAAATCATGTGGTGTCCATCCTTTGATTAGTGATCCTAATCCAGGGTAAACCAGTGAACTCTATCACTAACAAAAGGAGTTACTTGGAATCAAAAGGAAAAAGAAAAAATGCTATTGTTAATTTGGATGAAAATTTGAAAAGGTAAGTAAATTCAGGTTCACACTGTCTTCTTCTGAACCCAAAATGACTAAACAATTAACCAAAAACCCGGTTACACGTCAAAATCCAAATAAAATAAAGGTTAAGATGTCAAAAATGTTCAAACAATTAATTTTGTTAAAGAAGCAGAACATCTAAACGAGAAGTTGACTAACCTAACAAGACTCGTGTTGACTGTATCAACTCCACCCACTAAACAGTTTCCTCAACATGTAGAAGAGATCATGCTACAGTTGTGGAAGAGAGGACATATTCTTCATTGTCCAATAATCAGACTCATGAAAGAAAAATTGAACTTGATGATACTAAACCAAGTTCTTCGAAAAGGATTTCTATTACTCACCAAAAGGAATAACGAACCTAATGTTCAAACTATAAGCCAGTCGTCTGTTTACCACAAACAGGCCCTTGCACAAAATTGGTTATGGAAAGAAAAATGTTGGACCAAAAGAACCAATGAGCCAAGATCAGAAAACCTCTAAGTCCACACGGTATCACAACAACTGCTGAAAGCCTCATCAGTAGTTTGACAAGTGCTGAAGACTTCAACAGCTGAAGATCAAGTGCTGAAGACCTTAACAGCTGAAGAACCAAAGTGCTGAAGTACAACAGCTGAAGAACACAAGTGCTGAAGCTGAAAGACCAAAGTACTGAAGTACAACAGCTGAAGAAGTTCACAAGTGCTGAAGATCAACAACTGATGTACAAAGTCTGAAGACAAAGACTGAAGACATCAGCTGATGATATCTACTGAAGTCATCAGCTGATGAACGCCTGAAGGTCAAAGTCTGAAGATCAAGTACTGAAGCCTCAGTAGTTTGTCACAACTGCTGAAGAGTACTTCTTCAGTAGTTGTGATATCAGTATTTTATTTTCTTTGTTTCAGTAGTTTTGTAAAACGACTGAAGAGCTTGTTCTTCAGTCGTTGTAGTTTCAGTAGTTTTATATTTTGTACTTAACTTGCTGATATGTTCTCAGTAGTTGTGAACATTTCAGTAGTTTGTTAAGAATTAGTTATTTCTGTATTGGATCTGCCAGTTGTCACTTTCCGTGATAACAGCAGTGACTGTTGCACTCTATATAAGGAGTGACAACCTATTGTAATCATGGAATGAAATGAGAATTGAATGGAATGAATGATTGATTCGATTAGAAATATTCTCATCTATAAACATTCCTAGAAATCAGAAATACATACTCTCCCTATAACTGTATGCGATCTTAATGCTCACAATATTGTTGCTTGCTACAATTTGTCTAATTCGTGTTTGTATTCCGCTGCTTTATATTCTGTACATCAAACTTGTGATCACTGATCCTGTCAAATGGTATCAGAGCAGGTTAATCATTGATCGATCTAATAATTGATCATTGAACTGCTATTCAAGATCCAAGTTTGATTGAATTAGCTTTTGTTTTTGCAAGAACGGTTATAGAGATTGAATTTTCTGTATTTCTGCTCATTCATCCTGAGATCTTTTCTTGGTTCTCATTGAGTTTGTTGTGGTTTGTCTAAAACTTTTTTAAACTTGAACTAAACTGTTTTTGAACTGAAAATGACCACTCCCTCCAATGATCCTCACAATACTGGTTCCTCAACCAAGCCTCCTATGCTGGTTAGGAATGAGTATAACATATGGCAAAGACGTATGCTCCATCACCTGTCTGTTAACAGCGCAGGTGTTGGACATCAGTGGTACATGGTCCCACAAGCCTATGGTG
Source organism: Flaveria trinervia (assembly GCA_025506515.1). Lineage (NCBI taxonomy): Eukaryota > Viridiplantae > Streptophyta > Magnoliopsida > Asterales > Asteraceae > Flaveria > Flaveria trinervia. Next base: position 24,690,322 of record CM046453.1, on the reverse strand, counting down.
AATAACCCGGAAACCAATCAAATGGTTCCGAAGAGGAGGGAGCAATACTCAGATGAGGATAAAAGTTGCTTGAGATTGATGCAAAAGCCATGGAATTCTGGCCATGGCTTTGCCCAATGAAATCTATTCTGGGCTAATGCATCATGAAACTGCCCATGACCTCTGGATTGCTTTGAAAGAACAATTTGGAGGAACAGATGAGGTCTTGGCAAATAATAGAGAAATTCTTGCCCAACAATATGAGACATTCTCTCATAGAAAGGGTGAGACACTGACTCAACAATATGAGCGGTTTTCTTGTTTGATCTCTGAACTAAAAATGGTCAAACTTGAATACACCAATATTCAGATGAATAACAGATTTCTCAGATCACTGCCTGAGAGATGGGACACATATACTATTGTCCTACGCTCCAGTGCAAGTTTGGACAAACTATCTCTCACCCAACTCCATGGGAAATTGCTCACTTTTGAGAGAGAGATAGAACAGAAGAGAAAGCTGTCTTCATCTGGAAAGCTCACTGAAGACTTTATACAAGGCAACACTGCCTTGGTGGGTCATGAGTCAGAATATGCTGCATCTGAATGCCAGTATGATGAGCATATTAATTTCTCTTCGAGCACTTCTAATTCTGCATTTGTAAGTGTTGATGGTCAGTTTACTGGTGGTAATAATGACAATTTATGTTTCATTATGGATGATCTCAAGGGGATTGCTGATGATGACTTAGAAGAGATGGATATTTTGAGCCAAATGGCCTTGATAAATATCAGATCTCAGAAGTTCTACAAAAGAACTGGAAGAAAATTCCCAGGACTCTCTGGCAAAACCAAAGTTGGTTTTGACAAGAGCAAGTTGAGGTGTCACAAATGCCAACGGCTTGGACACTTTGCAAGAGAGTGTAGATCAACTGGATCAAACTCTACTGCACCCTTTGTGACTTTTCCTGGCAACAGTCAACAAAACAGAGGGCAACATCCTGTCACATCTAGTCATCATCCTCAACAACAATCTCCGGCATATTTTGTTCCTCAGGGTCAAATGCCTTATCAGTACCCTTGTTATTACATGCCACAGTCAAGTCAAGTTCAAGTTCCTATGACACCACAACCTCATGCATACCAGAACCTCAGCCTTCCCTATCTCATCAACAACCTTCATCTCAACAACACAGCTTCTTCACCCCAGGAGTTGTTGACTGGAGCAGTTTACCAGATGACTTGTCTGGTCATGATCAACTGTTCTCAGGTGCTGGTCAACATGGTGGTGACAGTCCCTTTGGGAATCTAGCTCTTATGGCTTTGGAGTCTGCTGATACTTCATCTTCCAATGCCTCTACACCTCAGGTATCACAGGTATCCTCTGAGGCAAAAGCCAAATTATGTTCTGAACATGCATAGCAGCATTTGCTTCCATTAGAGAAGCAAATGTAGCTTTAATTAATAAGAACATTGAGCTAGAACAAGTAATTTCCAAAAACAAAGCTGAGTTTTTTGTGCTCAAAGAAAAATGATGAGGTTTATAAACTGAATTGCAAAATAATTGATGATAAGGCTAGAGAAGATGTACTTTTAGAGAAGTACAAAGATCTCAAAGAACCCTTGCAGTTACCCAGGTCGAGTGTGATAGATGGGTACAATCATGCAAAGGTTTTGAAATGCTTCTTAGTAAGCAATCTGCTTCAAATGTGAAGTTTGGAATTGGTTACAATCACACTGCTCCACCTACAGATTTTACCCCAAGAGCAGAGGTAGAATCTGATGGTGAGAGTGATAACAATCCATCAAGTCATGTGATCTACCTTCTGATACAGCACAATCAGAAGTAGCAGTCAGTATCAAGTCCTCCTTGAACCTATCAGCTGATGTTGATGGTCCAAATGCTGACATTCACATGATCAATAAGTTGATCAACTCAGGAGTCAATCCTGAAGGTCCTGAAAGGACTGGAGAGCAGGATTCAACTCCTGAAGTTCAAACTTCAACTGCTGTCAGTACTGAAGAGAAGAAAACTGGCAGTAGAAAGAGTTTGAAGACTACTAAAGATGCTGTCAAGAAAGCAACCAATGCTTCCAAAGCATTGAAGAACAAGTCTTCACCATCTTTAGTTGATGATCAACCTAAGATGAAGAAGAAACCATGTGAAGTATGTGGTTTGTTCAATCATCTTACAGATGATTGTTGGTACAAAAGAGGTTCCAAACTCAAACAAAGAAGAAATTAATGAGAAAATGGTAAAAATGAAAACTGAGTTTGAGACCACATTTGTATCAGCAACATCAAATCCTGTAACCCTTAAGTCCTTAAAGCAATCCAAAAGGAAGGAGTTAAACAGGTGACAGCTGAGGGTGCTCAAAAGAAGAAGGTGCAACATAGGACTTTATCTAACTCCACTAGCAATGTGTCTGATGAGCTGAAAGCTTTATCACAAAATCAGACACAGCTGGTGATGATGGTACAACATCTGTTGGGTAGAGTTAACCAACTAGATTCTCCTATGTTGAAACCACAGAAAAGGAGGTCTAAGCCAAAGGACTCCTCTTCTGCACCATCTTCTTCCTCTCAGGCTGTTGTTACAAATAAACATGCTAGTTTACCATCTATTGATGAGACCAGGCCCAAAACCAAAAAGGTTTGGGTCTCTAAAACTAACTGATTGTTTATTATTGCAGGTTTCTTCAACATGCCAAAATAGCATCTGGTATGTAGACAGTGGGGATCCATGCACATGACTGGGAACATCTCTCTTCTTCATGACTACTCTCAAGGAAAGAAGGGATTTGTCTCTTTTGGCAATGATGCTAGGGGTTACATCATCGGTAAGGGCTTTGTCTCCATGGAGAAATCAAATTTGATGATGTTAATCATGTGGAAAATCTCAAGTACAACCTCTTGAGTGTCAGTCAAATGTGTGATAAAGGCCATGTTGCCCTTTTCACAAGTCAAAACTGTAGGATTCTGTCATCCAAAGTTTTGCCCTTGATTGACAAGGTGTTGGATGATCACACTCTCCTGAAAGCCAACAGGACAGGAAGAGTGTATGCCTTAGATCTCTCTAAGAAGATAGATCTCAAAGGCAATCCTTGCCTATTTTCCAAAGCCTCTTTTCAAGAATCTAAACTGTGGCACAGGAGGCTTGGTCATGTTAATCTCAAAAACATGAATCAGCTTAGCCACAATAGTTTAGTCAGAGGCTTACCAATAAAGGAGTTCCACTGTGATGAAACTGCACTGCTTGTTTAAAAGGAAAACAGCACAAGGTCTCATTTCCTCCTATTGAAGTGTCCAAGTCCACTGCCTGCTTGCAATTACTGCATATGGATCTATTTGGTCCTGTGAGAGTAATGAGCATGGCAAAGAAGAAATACTGTCTGGTAATTGTGGATGATTACTCCAGATTTGTATGGACTTTCTTTCTACATTCAAAGGATGAGGCTGCTCAGAAGATTATCCACTTTGTGTTGTACATTGAGAAGCAGTATTCCCTTCCAGTCAAGTGTATTAGGAGTGATAATGGAACTGAGTTCAGAAATCATACACTTGATGACTTCTATCTTTCAAAGGGATCAAAAGGCAGTTCAGCATTCCAAGGACTCCGGAACAAAATGGAGTAGTGGAGAGAAAGAACAGGACCCTCATTGAAGCTGCAAGGTCCATGCTGGCTGACTCAGGTTTGCCATTGACCTTTTGGGCCGAAGCTGTCAACACAGCTTGTTATGTGCAAAATAGAGTTTTAGTAAATCAGAGGTTGATGAAGACTCCATATGAAGTTCTCCATCATTTGGCTCCTCTGATTTCATTTTTCAAAGCATTTGGGTGTCCCTGTTTTATTCTCAACACAAAGGATCAACTCCACAAATTTGATCCTAAGGTGGATGCAGGATACTTTGTTGGTTATTCATCTACTTGCAAGCATACAGAGTCTTCAACTGCAGAACAAGATGGTTGAAGAAACTCTACATGTTAAGTTTAATGAATCTCCAAAGGACAAGATTCCACAAAGTCCTGTGGAGTTATTTGATTTGGACATACTGCAATATGTTCCTATCAAACTCCTGCTGTTGCTCCTGTCAACAGTTCACCACCTGGTGGTACTGCTGATGATGATGATGATTGCAGTACTCACCTCTTCAGGTTTAGTGATCAGCTGCCTGATTCAACTAGACCTGATGTTCCTGTAGCGCCAGTAGCACCATCCACAACAATGCTGATGAGATTTCTTCGAATTCAACTTCCTTTGAATTACCATCCACTGATTGGTTTCAAGAAATGATTCACCATCACCATCTGTTGCTGCTGACCGGCTACAAACACTTGCACAGATCTCATTGTGTATCAAGATCTGAAGAATCACCCCATGTCTCAAATCATTGGTGATATCACTGCTGGGTATCAACAAGAAGTCAATTGTCAAATTTCTGCTTCTATGCTCTCTTCATCAGTCAGCAAGAGCCAAAGAATTATCACATTGCTTTAAAGGACAATGGATGGGTTGATGCCATGCAGCTTGAGCTTCTTCAGTTCAAGAAACAGCAAGTGTGGGAACTGGTTCCTCTACCTCCAGGTAAGTGTGCAATAGGCACTAAATGGGTGTTTAGGAACAAAACTGATGAAAATGGGCTTATTGTTAAGAACAAGGCCAGACTGGTTGTTCAGGGGTTTGCACAAGAAGAAGGTATTGATTATGATGAAACCTTTGCCCCTGTAGCCAGACTGGAAGCAATTCGATTGTTTTTAGCTTATGCTGCTTATCAAAAACTTAAAGTCTTTCAAATGGATGTCAAAAGTGCATTTTTGTATGGAAAAGTTAAAGAAGAGGTTTATGTATGTCAACCTCCAGGCTTTGAGGACAATAAACATCCTAATTGGGTGTATAAGCTTGATAAAGCTCTTTATGGGTTAAAACAAGCTCCCAGAGCCTGGTATGAGACATTATCAAACTTTCTTCTGGAAAACAATTTCACTAGAGGCTCCATAGACAAGACTTTATTTATTAAGAAAGCTGGGCAGCATAATCTACTTGTTCAAATTATGTAGATGATATCATTTTTGCATCCTCTGATCCAAAGTTGTGTGATGCCTTTACAAAGTTGATGCAACAGAAGTTTGAAATGAGTGCCATGGGAGAATTACAGTTCTTTCTGGGGTTGCAAATCAAACAAAAGGCTGATGGAATTTTTATTCATCAATCCAAATATACAAAAGATCTTTTGCAAAAGTTTGATTTACAAAACTGTAAGCCCTGTTCTACTCCCATGAGCAGCACCACACAACTGGACTCAGATCAGAAAGGTAAAGTGGTTGATGAAACACTTTACAGATGTATGATTGGGTCCTTGATGTATTTAACAGCTTCTAGACCAGATATTATGTTTGCTACATGTGTTTGTGCTAGATTTCAGGCTGCACCTAAAGAGTCTCATCTGATTGCAGTCAAGAGGATCTTTAGATATCTGCAAGGCACTCCATCTCTAGGTTTATGGTATTCTACCAGACATTCTGGTAAATTAGTTGCTTTTTCTGACAGTGACTATGCAGGGTGTAAGTTGACCAGGAAATCAACTTCTGGTGGATGTCAATTCCTAGGCAACTGCTTGATTTCTTGGCAGAGCAAGAAACAGACCTCAGTTGCTACATCCACTGCGGAAGCAGAGTACATTGCTGCTGCAAGCTGTACATCTCAGGTACTCTGGCTTCAAAACCAACTTTTGGATTATGGCATTACAGAGACTAAGACTCCATTGTTAATGGATAGTGCTTCAGCTCTTTGCATTGTCAAAAATCCAGTCCAGCACTCTAGGACCAAACATATAGAGATCAGACATCATTTTATAAGGGATTGTTTTGAAAAAGGTCTGATTGATCCTAAGTTTGTGCCCAGTGCTGATGAGCTTGCAGACATTTTTACTAAGCCTTTGGATAGTTCAACTTTCCAAAACCTGGTGTTAAGGCTTGGTATGCTGCAGCTAGAATAGGTGACAACTACTGATGATCTCAGTAATTCATATTGATGATCATGAGTGCCTGTCACATATAAGTACTGATGAGCTCTTTTAACCTCAGTAGTTTTTATAACTACTGAAGGCTAAAAGTTCTCACAAGTACTGAAGTACTTCATCTGCTCTAAACTACTGAAGTAGTTACAACTACTGATGCAGTCATAACTACTGCAATCAGTAAAAACAGATAAGTACTGATGTCCTATGAAACAACTGAAATCAGCCATAAAGACTGATGAATGTGTTGAGGACAGTTTGAAACAGCTGAAAAGCTAAGAATTGACGAAAACAGCTGAAGAGAACTTTCTCCTCAGTCGTTTGTACCACTGCTGTTTCATTTTAAACAACTGAAGCAAAACCACGTCTTCAGCAGTTTTATAACTACTGATGACCAATACCAAGTCTTCAGTTGTTTACAACAGCTGATGACAAAACCACTGTCTTCAGTAGTTTCATAACTACTGATGACAACACCATGTCAGTTGTTTCAATCACCTGAAGTCAAAACCACGGTCTTCAGTAGTTTTCTAAACTACTGATGCCTAACACCGCGACTTCAGCTGTTTCAACGTCTGAAAGGATAATACCATGTCAACGGTCGTTTAAAACTACTGATGACTAACACCACATCCTTCAGTCGTTTCCTCACCCGTACCCTATAAATACCCTTAACCTGAGCTCTCCATGCTTATCTTCTTCAAACCTAACGTTCCTCTCCAAAAATTCCATGGCGTCTATGCAAATTAAACCGCGACACAACTGTGTTGCCTACCTCACAAAATCGCCGATCTGGACTAAGTTCGATACTGCTATCGATCTTATGGTTCAGTCCCAATACAACAAGGCATTCCTTCTGAACCCCGTTTACATGCCGAATCCTTGAACCATTTTGGATGAACGTTACTGTTACTACTGAGGAGAGCAACACACGATCCCTCCGTCAGTCGTCAACCACAAAGAAGTAGTGATTACTCCTGCAACAATCCGTAAAATTCTTCAACTGAGTGATGCTACTTCTCCTGCTGGATATCCGAAGGGCACCTAGATCTATCATTTGCTCAGCATGGATATCAAGGTGATCTCAGTGCCACCACCATCATGAAGAAACACTTTAATGACGCTGAGCGCCTGATCTTTCACATGGTCAATGTATGTTTGGCCCCTAAGACATCGTCTTGGGATCAAATGTCCACCAAATGGCAGCAGGTAATGTATTCTATCCTTGAGCAACAACCACTGAATTTTTCAGAATTAATTTTTCAGAGCTCAAAGATATGGCTCAAAAACTAACTGCCAACCTTGGATACTCTATCCACGGTTCATAATGGCCATTATTATAGACCAGCTTAATGCTGAGGGACTTGTTGGCTTGGGAGTCCCTGCTACGGCTGTTTTGCCAGAAGTATACTCCCGGCACAACTCCGACCGGACACTCAAACTGGCTGCCAAGCTGCGAAAACCCACGCAGCTGGAACCCACAGCCACCACCTCCAAATCCAATGTCCCCACCAAACCCACCAAAAAGAAACCCAAAATGGCTACTCAGGGAATTGAGTCCCCTGAGGATGCTCCTGCACACAAACGCAGGATATATCCACTAGTCCAAACCCCCTAGTGGATACAATGACTCCTCCAGCCACAGCCGCTCAGGCTTCCTCTCAACAGGAGCCTGCAGCAACCCAAGGGGCACCTACTTATCTGGGATCTTCCTCACTTGAGGAGATTGCCATTGAAGAGCACCATCCACCCCAGGTGCACACTGCTTCTACCCCCGTACCCCAAACAACCGCCCCTCACAGCCCAACTTTAATAGTTGCTCAAGTGCTGACTCAATTGCACTCCTCACCCCCTCCCCAGAAACCACTTATACTGGGAATACCTCTACAATTGAGGGGGAGGAACACAGTGCACCTGAGAACCCACAGCACAGGGGTTTCCCAATTCTATCTCCTGGTGTAGAGAAGGAGCTTAGAATATCTAGTGAGGCTGCCACCTCCTCTGACTCAGCACATGACCAGAGTGAGGCTGGTAACATTGCTAAGACCTCCTTAGAGGCAACAGCTGATGATGGACATTGTCCTGAGGCTGGAAGTCCCCAGTACCAAGCACAAGGGGCACATGCACCAACTGGTCTACACCCAGTGCATGTCCATCCTGCTCTAAGCAGGAGGTCAGGTGATTCAGTATCAACTGATGATGACCTGAGCTTCTTCTCGATGTAGTTGCTCAAAACACCATTCTAGAGGATGAGGTTAGCAGACTCAAAGAGCTGCTGGCCAAGATGTCTCAGGATGCAAGTCCATCTGCCACCCTCATACACCCACAGATGGCACCTTCCTTGAGGTTTCCCATACAGAGCCACCCCAAAATCAACCACCTGCCTCCGCTTCAGGCCCTACTTTCAGAACAGGAACTAGAACCCACTACCAAAAATGCTGCTCTCAAAACCCTCCTCTATACACCCTATGATCACATATAGAGATCAAAGCCCTTGATGAGAGGCTTTCCTCAACATTACAGCCCTTGGTTGATGCTGCTGTCCACAAGACTCTTTCTGCGGTCTCACCCCTTCCTCCAATGCAACCAAAAAGGGGGAGAGTCCTGCATGAAAGAACAGAAGAGGAAAAGATCCGAGGAAAAGAAGGAAGCGAAGCAAGCCCAAAGGATAAAGAACAGCAACCAATGCTCACCTACAAGCGAAAGAAAGGTGCTGATGAGCACATTGCTGAAGATAAAGCCTTGGAGCTACTGATAAGAGGCTGATGCCGAACACAGTAGATCAATGGACAACATCATTGATCAGCTGTTCAGGCAAGGTCTGACACCAACAAACTTGACTCTGAGATTCGACGACTAGAGATTGAAGAAATCCAGAATAGATGGGCAAGTTATGAAGTGTTAGAAAGAGAAAGGCTAGAAATCATGATAAGATTTATTGCAAAATATCTTGGAAGATCAATGATTGAGATCAAAGCTTGGTCCAGGGACAGTATCTGGCAATCACCACAAGATCTGTTCGTCTGAAGCATACACTAAGGGCTTGTATTGAAGCTTTGAATGAAGTGGGTGCTGGGAGCAGGACTGAGCTAGCAAAGCAATCAAAAGCCACACTCACCTCAAGGATGCTAGCACAGCCTGTCAACATTCCACACCAAAACCACCCAAACACAATCCACCAAACCAACTCCCTTACCCCAAACCCCATAGCCGATGATATACCCTTGAAGAAGAAGAGAAGGATATTGAGGCTAGAAGAAGATGAAGAGAAGATGATGAAGACGAGGCTGCCGCTCACTTGTGTCAGTTGCCTAAGGCCACAAGTCACTCCTCAGCAATTACTCCTGAAGTCCAGAGACAAATGGTTAAAGTGAAGCTAGAAGAAGAAGCTTCATAAACAGCATGATGAGGAATTGCTGAAGAGAGTTGACAAAGCTTATGCAGCCCATCTTCCATCATCAATATGAAGGAGCAAGCCCTCAGACTTTACACTCTCAGGCATACCTTTCATATCAAAAGAAAAGTGAGGATTTGGCCTGATCCCAGGGTTCTCACAGAATTCATAAGAACAATATACCTCGGAGATACATTGGCCAGGTGAAAAAGATCGTAGATGAAGTAACTCTCTGGTCTTTGTAGTTTCACCCTGGGAAATCCTAGAAGACTTCAAGAAGGCCTACAAGCTAATCTAACCCCTCAGAAGATGCTGGAAAACAAAATAGTGAAAAAGGGTTAGTTTACAAGAGGCTTGAGGAAGTCAGGAAAAATGAGCTCCAGTTGTTCCTAGAGGGTAATCACCCGATGAGTTTGCTTACAAGAGTAATAACAACTGTGGAGCTAAAGAATGGAAAAGGCCAAATACCTGTCTGAGTATTATGGGCCGGAATCATTGTTTGAAGGAGGTGCTGAAGAGCTAACCATGGAGGAACAAATCACCTTCCTTGAGGCCTACACAAGAGAGTCGTACAGACTCATTATGGGGAAGTGAATCTCATGAATGGGATAACAACTCTGTGTCCAGTTCCCCAAAACAGAGTTCCCATTCATACTCTGCCAAACAAATATTTGAGGTTCTTCCCAGGCCGGAGCATACATGGGTCATCTTCTCTACTGATCAAGAAGGAAAAAGACCAACATTTTTGCCATCAATAAGTGGGAGTATAAATAAGTTAGAGGTTTTGGCTGCATTGGTTCAGGGGGAGTTTGTTGGACCAAAAGAACCAATGAGCCAAGATCAGAAAACCTCTAAGTCCCACACGGTATCACAACAACTGCTGAAAGCCTCATCAGTAGTTTGACAAGTGCTGAAGACTTCAACAGCTGAAGATCAAGTGCTGTAGACCTTAACAGCTGAAGAACCAAAGTGCTGAAGTACAACAGCTGAAGAACACAAGTGCTGAAGCTGAAAGACCAAAGTACTGAAGTACAACAGCTGAAGAGTTCACAAGTGCTGAAGATCAACAACTGATGTACAAAGTCTGAAGACAAAGACTGAAGACATCAGCTGATGATATCTACTGAAGTCATCAGCTGATGAAACACCTGAAGGTCAAAGTCTGAAGATCAAGTACTGAAGCCTCAGTAGTTTGTCACAACTGCTGAAGAGTACTTTTCAGTAGTTGTGATATCAGTAGTTTTATTTTCTTTGTTTCAGTATTTTTGTAAAACGACTGAAGAGCTTTTCTTCAGTCGTGTAGTTTCAGTAGTTTTATATTTTGTACTTAACTTGCTGATATGTTCTCAGTAGTTGTGAACATTTCAGTAGTTTGTTAAGAATAGTTATTTATGTATTGGATCTGCCAGTTGTCACTTTCCGTGATAACAGCAGTAACTGTTGCACTCTATATAAGGAGTGACAACCTATTGTATGGGTGAATGAAATGAATGAATTGAATGGAATGAATAATTGATCGATTAGAAATATTCTTCATCTATAAACATTCCCAGAAATCAGAAAACATACTCTCCCTATAACGTATGCGATCTTAATGCTCAAATATGTTAGCTTGCTACAATTGTCTAATTCGTGTTGTATTCCGCTGCTTTATATTCTGATACATCAAACTGTGATCACTGATCCTGTCAAATGGTATCAGAGCAGGTTAATCATTGATCGATCTAATAATTGATCATTGAAACTGCTATTCAAGATCCAAGTTTGATTGAATTAGCTTTTGTTTTTGCAAGAAACGGTTATAGAGATTGAATTTTCTGTATTTCTGCTCATTCATCCTGAGATCTTTCTGGTTCTCATGAGTTGGTTTGTTGTGGTTTGTCTAAAACTTCTTTTAAACTTGAACTAAACTGTTTTTGAACTGAAAATGACCACTCCCTCCAATGATCCTCACAATACTGGTTCCTCAACCAAGCCTCCTATGCTGGTTAGGAATGAGTATAACATATGGCAAAGACGTATGCTCCATCACCTGTCTGTTAACAGCGCAGGGTGTTGGACATCAGTGGTACATGGTCCACACAAGCCTATGGTGAATAACCCGGAAACCAATCAAATGGTTCCGAAGAGGAGGGAGCAATACTCAGATGAGGATAAAAGTTGCTTGAGATTGATGCAAAAGCCCATGGAATTCTGGCCATGGCTTTGCCCAATGAAATCTATTCTGGGCTAATGCATCATGAAACTGCCCATGACCTCTGGATTGCTTTGAAAGAACAATTTGGAGGAACAGATGAGGTCTTGGCAAATAATAGAGAAATTCTTGCCCAACAATATGAGACATTCTCTCATAGAAAGGGTGAGACACTGACTCAACAATATGAGCGGTTTTCTTGTTTGATCTCTGAACTAAAAATGGTCAAACTTGAATACACCAATATTCAGATGAATAACAGATTTCTCAGATCACTGCCTGAGAGATGGGACACATATACTATTGTCCTACGCTCCAGTGCAAGTTTGGACAAACTATCTCTCACCCAACTCCATGGGAATTGCTCACTTTTGAGAGAGAGATAGAACAGAAGAGAAGCTGTCTTCATCTGGAAAGCTCACTGAAGACTTTATACAAGGCAACACTGCCTTGGTGGGTCATGAGTCAGAATATGCTGCATCTGAATGCCAGTATGATGAGCATATTAATTCTCTTCGAGCACTTCTAATTCTGCATTTGTAAGTGTTGATGGTCAGTTTACTGGAGGTAATAATGACAATTTATGTTTCATTATGGATGATCTCAAGGGGATTGCTGATGATGACTTAGAAGAGATGGATATTTTGAGCCAAATGGCCTTGATAAATATCAGATCTCAGAAGTTCTACAAAAGAACTGGAAGAAAATTCCCAGGACTCTCTGGCAAAACCAAAGTTGGTTTTGACAAGAGCAAGTTGAGGTGTCACAAATGCCAACGGCTTGGACACTTTGCAAGAGAGTGTAGATCAACTGGATCAAACTCTACTGCACCCTTTGTGACTTTTCCTGGCAACAGTCAACAAAACAGAGGGCAACATCCTGTCACATCTAGTCATCATCCTCAACAACAATCTCCGGCATATTTTGTTCCTCAGGGTCAAATGCCTTATCAGTACCCTTGTTATTACATGCCACAGTCAAGTCAAGTTCAAGTTCCTATGACACCACAACCTCATGCATTACCAGAACCTCAGCCTTCCCTCTCATCAACAACCTTCATCTCAACAACACAGCTTCTTCACCCCAGGAGTTGTTGACTGGAGCAGTTTACCAGATGACTTGTCTGGTCATGATCAACTGTTCTCAGGTGCTGGTCAACATGGTGGTGACAGTCCCTTGGGAATCTAGCTCTTATGGCTTTGGAGTCTGCTGATACTTCATCTCCAATGCCTCTACACCACAGGTATCACAGGTATCCTCTGAGGCAAAAGCCAAATTATGTTCTGAACAATGCATAGCAGCATTTGCTTCCATTAGAGAAGCAAATGTAGCTTTAATTAATAAGAACATTGAGCTAGAACAAGTAATTTCCAAAAACAAAGCTGAGTTTGAGTTTGTGCTCAAAGATAAAAATGATGAGGTTTATAAACTGAATTGCAAAATAATTGATGATAAGGCTAGAGAAGATGTACTTTTAGAGAAGTACAAAGATCTCAAAGAAACCCTTGCAGTTACCCAGGTCGAGAGTGTGATAGATGGGTACAATCATGCAAAGGTTTTGAAATGCTTCTTAGTAAGCAATCTGCTTCAAATGTGAAGTTTGGAATGGTTACAATCACACTGCTCCACCTACAGATTTTACCCCAAGAGCAGAGGTAGAATCTGATGGTGAGAGTGATAACCAATCCATCAAGTCATGTGATCTACCTTCTGATACAGCACAATCAGAAGTAGCAGTCAGTATCAAGTCCTCCTTGAACCTATCAGCTGATGTTGATGGTCCAAATGCTGACATTCACATGATCAATAAGTTGATCAACTCAGGAGTCAATCCTGAAGGTCCTGAAAGGACTGGAGAGCAGGATTAACTCCTGAAGTTCAAACTTCAACTGCTGTCAGTACTGAAGAGAAGAAAACTGGCAGTAGAAAGAGTTTGAAGACTACTAAAGATGCTGTCAAGAAAGCAACCAATGCTTCCAAAGCATTGAAGAACAAAGTGCTTCACCATCTTTAGTTGATGATCAACCTAAGATGAAGAAGAAACCATGTGAAGTATGTGGTTTGTTCAATCATCTTACAGATGATTGTTGGTACAAAAGAGGTTCCAAACTCAAACAAAAGAAGAAATTAATGAGAAAATGGTAAAAATGAAAACTGAGTTTGAGACCACATTTGTATCAGCAACATCAAATCCTGTAACCCTTAAGTCCTTAAAGCAATCCAAAAGGAAGGAGTTAAACAGGTGACAGCTGAGGGTGCTCAAAAGAAGAAGGTGCAACATAGGACCTTATCTAACTCCACTAGCAATGTGTCTGATGAGCTGAAAGCTTTATCACAAAATCAGACACAGCTGGTGATGATGGTACAACATCTGTTGGGTAGAGTTAACCAACTAGATTCTCCTATGTTGAAACCACAGAAAAGGAGGTCTAAGCCAAAGGACTCCTCTTCTGCACCATCTTCTTCCTCTCAGGCTGTTGTTACAAATAAACATGCTAGTTTACCATCTATTGATGAGACCAGGCCCAAAACCAAAAAGGTTTGGGTCTCTAAAACTAACTGATTGTTTATTATTGCAGGGTTCTTCAACATGCCAAAATAGCATCTGGTATGTAGACAGTGGGGGATCTATGCACATGACTGGGAACATCTCTCTTCTTCATGACTACTCTCAAGGAAAGAAGGGATTTGTCTCTTTTGGCAATGATGCTAGGGGTTACATCATCGGTAAGGGCTTTGTCTCCAATGGAGAAATCAAATTTGATGATGTTAATCATGTGGAAAATCTCAAGTACAACCTCTTGAGTGTCAGTCAAATGTGTGATAAAGGCCATGTTGCCCTTTTCACAAGTCAAAACTGTAGGATTCTGTCATCCAAAGTTTTGCCCTTGATTGACAAGGTGTTGGATGATCACACTCTCCTGAAAGCCAACAGGACAGGAAGAGTGTATGCCTTAGATCTCTCTAAGAAGATAGATCTCAAAGGCAATCCTTGCCTATTTTCCAAAGCCTCTTTTCAAGAATCTAAACTATGGCACAGGAGGCTTGGTCATGTTAATCTCAAAAACATGAATCAGCTTAGCCACAATAGTTTAGTCAGAGGCTTACCAATAAAGGAGTTCCACTGTGATGAAACTGCACTGCTTGTTTAAAAGGAAAACAGCACAAGGTCTCATTTCCTCCTATTGAAGTGTCCAAGTCCACTGCCTGCTTGCAATTACTGCATATGGATCTATTTGGTCCTGTGAGAGTAATGAGCATGGCAAAGAAGAAATACTGTCTGGTAATTGTGGATGATTACTCCAGATTTGTATGGACTTTCTTTCTACATTCAAAGGATGAGGCTGCTCAGAAGATTATCCACTTTGTGCTGTACATTGAGAAGCAGTATTCCCTTCCAGTCAAGTGTATTAGGAGTGATAATGGAACTGAGTTCAGAAATCATACACTTGATGACTTCTATCTCTCAAAGGGAATCAAAAGGCAGTTCAGCATTCCAAGGACTCCGGAACAAAATGGAGTAGTGGAGAGAAAGAACAGGACCCTCATTGAAGCTGCAAGGTCCATGCTGGCTGACTCAGGTTTGCCATTGACCTTTTGGGCCGAAGCTGTCAACACAGCTTGTTATGTGCAAAATAGAGTTTTAGTAAATCAGAGGTTGATGAAGACTCCATATGAAGTTCTCCATCATTTGGCTCCTCTGATTTCATTTTTCAAAGCATTTGGGTGTCCCTGTTTTATTCTCAACACAAAGGATCAACTCCACAAATTTGATCCTAAGGTGGATGCAGGATACTTTGTTGGTTATTCATCTACTTGCAAAGCATACAGAGTCTTCAACTGCAGAACAAAGATGGTTGAAGAAACTCTACATGTTAAGTTTAATGAATCTCCAAAGGACAAGATTCCACAAAGTCCTGTGGAGTTATTTGATTTGGACATACTGCAATATGTTCCCTATCAAACTCCTGCTGTTGCTCCTGTCAACAGTTCACCACCTGGTGGTACTGCTGATGATGATGATGATTGCAGTACTCACCTCTTCAGGTTTAGTGATCAGCTGCCTGATTCAACTAGACCTGATGTTCCTGTAGCGCCAGTAGCACCATCCACAACAAATGCTGATGAGATTTCTTCGAATTCAACTTCCTTTGAATTACCATCCACTGATTGGTTTCAAGGAAATGATTCACCATCACCATCTGTTGCTGCTGAACCGGCTACAAACACTTGCACAGATCTCATTGTGTATCAAGATCTGAAGAATCACCCCATGTCTCAAATCATTGGTGATATCACTGCTGGAGTATCAACAAGAAGTCAATTGTCAAATTTCTGCTTCTATGCTCTCTTCATCAGTCAGCAAGAGCCAAAGAATTATCACATTGCTTTAAAGGACAATGGATGGGTTGATGCCAT
This sequence comes from Flaveria trinervia, assembly GCA_025506515.1. Taxonomy (NCBI): domain Eukaryota; kingdom Viridiplantae; phylum Streptophyta; class Magnoliopsida; order Asterales; family Asteraceae; genus Flaveria; species Flaveria trinervia. The sequence goes on along the minus strand of CM046453.1, from coordinate 24,674,319 downwards.
GCAGCTTGAGCTTCTTCAGTTCAAGAAACAGCAAGTGTGGGAACTGGTTCCTCTACCTCCAGGTAAGTGTGCAATAGGCACTAAATGGGTGTTTAGGAACAAAACTGATGAAAATGGGCTTATTGTTAAGAACAAGGCCAGACTGGTTGTTCAGGGGTTTGCACAAGAAGAAGGTATTGATTATGATGAAACCTTTGCCCCTGTAGCCAGACTGGAAGCAATTCGATTGTTTTTAGCTTATGCTGCTTATCAAAAACTTAAAGTCTTTCAAATGGATGTCAAAAGTGCATTTTTGTATGGAAAATTAAAGAAGAGGTTTATGTATGTCAACCTCCAGGCTTTGAGGACAATAAACATCCTAATTGGGTGTATAAGCTTGATAAAGCTCTTTATGGGTTAAAACAAGCTCCCAGAGCCTGGTATGAGACATTATCAAACTTTCTTCTGGAAAACAATTTCACTAGAGGCTCCATAGACAAGACTTTATTTATTAAGAAAGCTGGGCAGCATAATCTACTTGTTCAAATTTATGTAGATGATATCATTTTTGCATCCTCTGATCCAAAGTTGTGTGATGCCTTTACAAAGTTGATGCAACAGAAGTTTGAAATGAGTGCCATGGGAGAATTACAGTTCTTTCTGGGGTTGCAAATCAAACAAAAGGCTGATGGAATTTTTATTCATCAATCCAAATATACAAAAGATCTTTTGCAAAAGTTTGATTTACAAAACTGTAAGCCCTGTTCTACTCCCATGAGCAGCACCACACAACTGGACTCAGATCAGAAAGGTAAAGTGGTTGATGAAACACTTTACAGATGTATGATTGGGTCCTTGATGTATTTAACAGCTTCTAGACCAGATATTATGTTTGCTACATGTGTTTGTGCTAGATTTCAGGCTGCACCTAAAGAGTCTCATCTGATTGCAGTCAAGAGGATCTTTAGATATCTGCAAGGCACTCCATCTCTAGGTTTATGGTATTCTACCAGACATTCTGGTAAATTAGTTGCTTTTTCTGACAGTGACTATGCAGGGTGTAAGTTGACCAGGAAATCAACTTCTGGTGGATGTCAATTCCTAGGCAACTGCTTGATTTCTTGGCAGAGCAAGAAACAGACCTCAGTTGCTACATCCACTGCGGAAGCAGAGTACATTGCTGCTGCAAGCTGTACATCTCAGGTACTCTGGCTTCAAAACCAACTTTTGGATTATGGCATTACAGAGACTAAGACTCCATTGTTAATGGATAGTGCTTCAGCTCTTTGCATTGTCAAAAATCCAGTCCAGCACTCTAGGACCAAACATATAGAGATCAGACATCATTTTATAAGGGATTGTTTTGAAAAAGGTCTGATTGATCCTAAGTTTGTGCCCAGTGCTGATGAGCTTGCAGACATTTTTACTAAGCCTTTGGATAGTTCAACTTTCCAAAACCTGGTGTTAAGGCTTGGTATGCTGCAGCTAGAATAGGTGACAACTACTGATGATCTCAGTAATTCATATTGATGATCATGAGTGCCTGTCACATATAAGTACTGATGAGCTCTTTTAACCTCAGTAGTTTTTATAACTACTGAAGGCTAAAATTCTCACAAGTACTGAAGTACTTCATCTGCTCTAAACTACTGAAGTAGTTACAACTACTGATGCAGTCATAACTACTGAAATCAGTAAAAACAGATAAGTACTGATGTCCTATGAAACAACTGAAATCAGCCATAAAGAGATGATGAATGTGTTGAGGACAGTTTGAAACAGCTGAAAAGCTAAGAATTGACGAAAACAGCTGAAGAGAACTTTCTCCTCAGTCGTTTGTACCACTGCTGTTTCATTTTAAACAACTGAAGCAAAACCACGTCTTCAGCAGTTTTATAACTACTGATGACCAATACCAAGTCTTCAGTTGTTTACAACAGCTGATGACAAAACCACTGTCTTCAGTAGTTTCATAACTACTGATGACAAACACCATGTCAGTTGTTTCAATCACCTGAAGTCAAAACCACGGTCTTCAGTAGTTTTCTAAACTACTGATGCCTAACACCGCGACTTCAGCTGTTTCAACGTCTGAAAGGATAATACCATGTCAACGGTCGTTTAAAACTACTGATGACTAACACCACATCCTTCAGTCGTTTCCTCACCCGTACCCTATAAATACCCTTAACCTGAGCTCTCCATGCTTTATCTTCTTCAAACCTAACGTTCCTCTCCAAAAAATTTCCATGGCGTCTATGCAAATTAAACCGCGACACAACTGTGTTGCCTACCTCACAAAATCGCCGATCTGGACTAAGTTCGATACTGCTATCGATCTTATGGTTCAGTCCCAATACACAAGGCATTCCTTCTGAACCCCGTTTTACATACCGAATCCTTGAACCAATTTTGGATGAACGTTAATGTCACTACTGAGGAGAGCAACACACGATCCTCCGGTCAGTCGTCAACACAAAGAAGTAGTGATTACTCCTGCAACAATCCGTAAAATTCTTCAACTGAGTGATGCTACTTCTCCTGCTGGATATCCGAAGGGCACCATAGATCTATCATTTGCTCAGCATGGATATCAAGGTGATCTCAGTGCCACCACCATCATGAAGAAACACTTTAATGACGCTGAGCGCCTGATCTTTCACATGGTCAATGTATGTTTGGCCCCTAAGACATCGTCTTGGGATCAAATGTCCACCAAATGGCAGCAGGTAATGTATTCTATCCTTGAGCAACAACCACTGAATTTTTCAGAATTAATATTTTCAGAGCTCAAAGATATGGCTCAAAAACTAACTGCCAACCGTTGGATACTCTATCCACGGTTCATAATGGCCATTATTATAGACCAGCTTAATGCTGAGGGACTTGTTGGCTTGGGAGTCCCTGCTACGGCTGTTTTGCCAGAAGTATACTCCCGGCACAACTCCGACCGGACACAAACTGGCTGCCAAGCTGCGAAAACCCACGCAGCTGGAACCCACAGCCACCACCTCCAAATCCAATGTCCCCACCAAACCCACCAAAAAGAAACCCAAAATGGCTACTCAGGGAATTGAGTCCCCTGAGGATGCTCCTGCACAACAACGCAGGATATATCCACTAGTCCAAACCCCCTAGTGGATAATGACTCCTCCAGCCACAGCCGCTCAGGCTTCCTCTCAACAGGAGCCTGCAGCAACCCAAGGGGCACCTACTTATCTGGGATCTTCCTCACTTGAGGAGATTGCCATTGAAGAGCACCATCCACCCCAGGTGCACACTGCTTCTACCCCCGTACCCCAAACAACCGCCCCTCACAGCCCAACTTTAATAGTTGCTCAAGTGCTGACTCAATTGCACTCCTCACCCCCTCCCCAGAAACCACTTATTACTGGGAATACCTCTACAATTGAGGGGGAGGAACACAGTGCACTGAGAACCCACAGCAGGGGTTTCCCAATTCTATCTCCTGGTGTAGAGAAGGAGCTTAGAATATCTAGTGAGGCTGCCCACTCTGACTCAGCACATGACCAGAGTGAGGCTGGTAACATTGCTAAGACCTCCCTAGAGGCAACAGCTGATGATGGACATTGTCCTGAGGCTGGAAGTCCCCAGTACCAAGCACAAGGGGCACATGCACCAACTGGTCTACACCCAGTGCATGTAAATCCTGCTCTAAGCAGGAGGTCAGGTGATTCAGTATCAACTGATGATGACCTGAGCTTCTTCTTCGATGTAGTTGCTCACAAACACCATTCTAGAGGATGAGGTTAGCAGACTCAAAGAGCTGCTGGCCAAGATGTCTCAGGATGCAAGTCCATCTGCCACCTCATACACCCACAGATGGCACCTTCCCTTGAAGGTTTCCCAAAACAGAGCCACCCCAAAATCAACCACCTGCCTCGCTTCAGGCCCTACTTCTCAGGAACAGAACCCTCCTGAGCAAATAGGTGCTGCTCTCAAAATTCCCCCCTCTCATCACCCCCCTAATCACTGATATAGTGATCAAAGCCCTTGATGAGAGGCTTTCCTCAACATTACAGCCTTGGTTGATGCTGCTGTCCACAAGACTCTTTCTGCGGTCTCAACCCCTTCCTCCAATGCAACCAAAAAGGGGGAGAGTCCTGCAGTGAAAGAACAGAAGAGGAAAAGATCCGAGGAAAAGAAGGAAGCGAAGCAAGCCCAAAGGAGAAAGAACAGCAACCAATGCTCACCTACAAGCGAAAGAAAGGTGCTGATGAGCACATTGCTGAAGATAAAGCCTTGGAGCTACTGATAAAAGAGGCTGATGCCGAACACAGTAGATCAATGGACAACATCATTGATCAGCTGTTCAGGCAAGGTCATGACACCAACAAACTTGACTCTGAGATTCGACGACTAGAGATTGAAGAAATCCAGAATAGATGGGCAAGTTATGAAGTGTTAGAAAGAGAAAGGCTAGAAATCATGATAAGATTTATTGCAAAATATCTTGGAAGATCAATGATTGAGATCAAAGCTTGGTCCAGGGACAGTATCTTGGCAATCACCACCAAGATCTGTTCGTCTGAAGCATACACTAAGGGGCTTGTTATTGAAGCTTTGAATGATGAAGTGGGTGCGGAGCAGGACTGAGCTAGCAAAGCAATCAAAAGCCACACTCACCTCAAGGATGCTAGCACAGCCTGTCAACATTCCCACACCAAAACCACCCAAAACACAACCCACCAAACCAACTCCCTTACCCTCAAAACCCATAGCCGATGATATACCCTTGAAGAAGAAGAGAAGGATATTGAGGCTAGAAGAAGATGAAGAAGATGATGAAGACAGGCTGCCGCTCTCAGCTGTGATTCAGTTGCCTAAGGCCACAAGTCACTCCTCAGCAATTACTCCTGAAGTCCAGAGACAAATGGTTAAAGTGAAGCTAGAAGAAGAAGAGCTTCATAAACAGCATGATGAGGAATTGCTGAAGAGAGTTGACAAAGCTTATGCAGCCACATCTTCCATCATCAATATGAAGGAGCAAGCCCTCAGACTTTACACTCTCAGGCATACCTTTCAATATCAAAAGGAAAGAGTGAGGATTTGGCCTGATCCCAGGGTCTCTCACAGAATTCATAAGAACAATATACCTCGGAGATACATTGGCCAGGTGAAAAAGATCGTAGATGAAGTGATCTCTCTGGTCTTTGTAGTTTCACCCTGGGAAATCCTAGAAGACTTCAAGAAGGCCTACAAAGCTAATCTAACCCCTCAGAAGATGCTGGAAAACAAAATAGTGAAAAGGGGTTAGTTTACAAGAGGCTTGAGGAAGTCAGGAAAAATGAGCTCCAGTTGTTCCTAGAGGGTAATCACCGGATGAGTTTGCTTACAGAGTAATAACAACTGTGGAGCTAAAGAATGGGAAACAGGCCAAATACCTGTCTGAGTATTATGGGCCGGAATCATTGTTTGAAGGAGGTGCTGAAGAGCTAACCATGGAGGAACAAATCACCTTCCTTGAGGCCTACACAAGAGAGTCGTACAGACTCATTATGGGGAAGTGAATCTCATGAATGGGATAACACTCTGTGTCCAGTTCCCCAAAACAGAGTTCCCATTCATACTCTGCCAAACAAATATTTGAGGTTCTTCCCAGGCCGGAGCTTACATGGGTCATCTTCTCTACTGATCAAGAAGGAAAAAGACCAACATTTTTGCCATCAATAAGTGGGAGAGTATAAATAAGTTAGAGGTTTTGGCTGCATTGGTTCAGGGGGAGTTTGTTGGACCAAAAGAACCAATGAGCCAAGATCAGAAAACCTCTAAGTCCCACACGGTATCACAACAACTGCTGAAAGCCTCATCAGTAGTTTGACAAGTGCTGAAGACTTCAACAGCTGAAGATCAAGTGCTGTAGACCTTAACAGCTGAAGAACCAAAGTGCTGAAGTACAACAGCTGAAGAACACAAGTGCTGAAGCTGAAAGACCAAAGTACTGAAGTACAACAGCTGAAGAGTTCACAAGTGCTGAAGATCAACAACTGATGTACAAAGTCTGAAGACAAAGACTGAAGACATCAGCTGATGATATCTACTGAAGTCATCAGCTGATGAAACACCTGAAGGTCAAAGTCTGAAGATCAAGTACTGAAGCCTCAGTAGTTTGTCACAACTGCTGAAGAGTACTTTTCAGTAGTTGTGATATCAGTAGTTTTATTTTCTTTGTTTCAGTATTTTTGTAAAACGACTGAAGAGCTTTTCTTCAGTCGTGTAGTTTCAGTAGTTTTATATTTTGTACTTAACTTGCTGATATGTTCTCAGTAGTTGTGAACATTTCAGTAGTTTGTTAAGAATAGTTATTTATGTATTGGATCTGCCAGTTGTCACTTTCCGTGATAACAGCAGTAACTGTTGCACTCTATATAAGGAGTGACAACCTATTGTATGGGTGAATGAAATGAATGAATTGAATGGAATGAATAATTGATCGATTAGAAATATTCTTCACTATAAACATTCCCAGAAATGAGAAAAACCTACTCTCCCTATAACTTTATGCGATCTTAATGCTCACATAATTGTTAGCTTGCTACAATTTGTCTAATTCGTGTTGTATTCCGCTGCGTTATATTCTGTTACATCAACCTTGTGATCTGATCCTGTCAAAAAATCAAGTCCAATTGTGTAATGATAACAGTAAGAAGAATGATATGACCTCACCTACAATGGACAATGGGTTGAGTTTATGTGGTGATTCCTCTGGGTCCCCAAGCATGTAACGCTTTGGTCCTAACCTAAACTGTCAATCCTTTGCATGGAAGGGGTCCGTTACAGTGCTATCCACAAATACCTGGATTGTGATAGTGGGGCTCTAACACATGACTGGGAACGGTCTCTCCTTTTAAATGTCAAAAAAAAATTAAAGGGGGAGATGTTATCAGTGCCAGAAATAAAGAGGGATACATTCACCGCTCAAGGCGAACTGGGAAACCAGAAAGTAAAGTTGATAAGGTCAACTATGTCAACAGTACAGTTAACTTGCTTTTTCAGTATTCCAGATATGTGACAAGGATTCAAAGTTGTTTTTGACAACAAGAATTGCTCGTATGAAGAAGGATTAAGTATTAGAGGACCAAATCTTAATGGCAACTTGAAGATATAATGAACTTAAGTCTTGGATTCTATCAAAACCTGCCACAACGATAATCAGTCAATGCTTCTTGTCAAAGGAAATAGAGAGGGACTCGATCTCCTGGCATAGGAGAATGGAACATATCAATCTACAGAAGATAAATCACTGATCCAGAATGATTTAGTGAATGGAGTAAATGTCAAGAATTTTCAACTCTGGATTTCTGTGTAGCATGCAAGAAAGGTAAACAGACCAAGATCTCACAAGGCAAAGAAAGTAAATACCATTGCCTGCCTCTCGACTTCTACACATGGATCTGTTTGGTCGTGTCACACCAAGACCATCGCTGCTGATTTGTACTGTTATGTAGTCATTGATGACTACTCAAGATTCTCTTGGGTAATGTTTCTGAAATCTAAATCAAGACCTTTGAATCGTTCAAAAAACTGGTGACCACATTGAAATCTCTCTATAAGCTAAAAGTGAGATAGATTCGCTCAGACAACGGCACAGAGTTCAAGAACTAGTGGATGGAGGCGTTCTACAAAGAGAAAGGAATTGTACACCAGTTTACATTTCCCTACACTGCAAAAATTAACGGAGTTGCTGAATGGAAGACAGAGCTTGATAGAGACAGCAAGAACGATGCTAGCCGACTCGAAACTGCCCATCCCATTTTGGAACTCGGCAGTTGCCAATGCCTGTTACACCCCCAATCGAGTCTCGTTGGTCAAACGTCATGGTTAAAATAATACGAATTTTCAACTCACGGACCTCTAACCAAAAACATTGATAAACCGAGGTTTTTATATCTATTAGAGGTAATGTCTTAAAAAGAAGTGATGTTATTTCAGAGGAGAAATGGCTAGTCCGACATTCTTTTATTATGATTATTTATTTTCTTATTTTATTATTTTTCTGTTTGATTAAAATCCAAAAACACAAAAATACTTTCGGTTTTAGAGGGAATAGTTGATTTATTAAATTAGCTGCTTTATTAATTACTTAAAAAAGCCAAGGAAGAAGGACATTTAGCTAAAAGGAAGTAAATCAAATATATGCTACTGATTCACATTTATGGAAAATGATAGTCACAGGGAACACATTGTTTTGTGACTTCAAAGCGTTTTAACCTAATTACGAGCAAATTCAAAGTATAAGTCAAAACGTCTAAGCACAATCAAAAGGAAAATGAATAGTAAAACTAGTATGCTACCAAGGTAACATAAGAAGTAGACCTAGAGGATGCTAGTATCATTATATTGATGTTCTGGGTAGATTTCACACAATAGATTGACTAACCTCATGGGGGTTTGTTGGACCAAAAGAACCAATGAGCCGGATCAAAAAACCTTTAAGTCCCACAGACGTCACAACAACTACTGAAGATCACAACGTGAAGACAACAGCTGATTACAAAGTCTGAAGACAAGTGCTGAAGACAAAGTCTGAAGACAAGTACTGAAGACAAAGTCTGAAGACAAGTGCTGAAGACAAAGTCTGAAGACAAGTGCTGAAGACAAAGTCTGAAGACAAGTGCTGAAGACAAAGTCTGAAGACAAGTGCTGAAGACAAGTCTGAAGACATGCTGAAGACAAAGTCTGAAGACAGTGCTGAAGACAAGTCTGAAGACACAGTGCTGAAGACCAAAGTATCAGACGTTGTCACAATAGCTGAAGAGGTCTTCTTCAGTAGTTGTGACGGTTTACCTTTCAGTAGTTTTATGTTTTATCTGTTCAGTAGTTTGACACAACAGCTGAAGAATACTTCTTCAGTTGTTGTGCTCATCAGTAGTTTTATGTTTTTCAGTAGTTTTGTAAAACGACTGAAGAGCTTGTTCTTCAGTCGTTGTAGTTTCAGTAGTTTCTTATCAGTAGTTTTATATTTTGTACTTAACACTCTGATATGTTCTCAGTAGTTGTGAACATTTCAGTAGTTTGTTAAGAGTTAGTTATTTTTGTAATAGATCTGCCAGTTGTCACTTTCCCGTGATAACAGCAGCGATTGCACTCTATATAAGAGTGTCAACCTATTGTAAAATAGGATGATTTGATCAGAAATATTCGATATTATAGAAACATTCCTTGTTACAGAAATATATTCTCTCGTTATAACCGTATTTGTTCTTAATGCATACGAGTATCAAATTCTTGCTACAATTTGTCTAATTCTTGTTCTTATTCCGCTGCGTTACGCTCTAATACATCAAACTTGTGATCACTGATCCTGACAAATGGTATCAGAGCAGGTTATCATTGATCGATCTAATAATTGATCATTGAAACTGCTATTCAAGATCCAAGTTTGATTGAATTAGCATTTTTTTGTTTTGCAAGAAACGGTTATAGAGATTGAATTTTCTGTGTTTCTGGTCATTCATCCTGAGATTTTCTCTTGGTTTTCATTGAGTCTGTTGTGGTCTATGTAAAAACTTTTAAAAGCTTGAATTAATTGTATTGGACTGAAAATGACTACTCCTTCCAATGATCCTCACAATACTGGTTCCTCAACCAAGCCTCCAATGCTGGTTAGGAATGAGTATAACATATGGCAACGACGAATGCTCCATCACCTGTCTGTTAACAGCGCAGGTTGTTGGACATCAGTGGTACATGGTCCACACAAGCCTATGGTGAATAACCCGGAAACCAATCAAATGGTTCCGAAGAGGAGGGAGCAATACTCAGATGAGGATAAGAATTGTTTGAGATTGATGCAAAAGCCCATGGAATTCTGGCCATGGCACTGCCCAATGAAATCTATTCTGGGCTAATGCATCATGAAACTGCCCATGACCTCTGGAATGCCTTGAAAGAACAATTTGGAGGAACAGATGAGGTCTTGGCAAATAATAGAGAAATCCTTGCCCAACAATATGAACATTCTCTCATAGAAAGGGTGAGACACTGACTCAACAGTTTGAGCGGTTCTCTTGTTTGATCTCTGAATTAAAAATGGTCAAACATGAGTACACCAATATCCAGATGAATAACAGATTTCTCAGATCACTGCCTGAGAGATGGGACACATATACTATTGTCCTACGCCCTAGTGCAAATTTGGACAAACTATCTCTCACCCCTCCATGGGAAATTGCTCACATTTGAGAGAGAGATAGAACAGAAACGAAACTGTCTTCATCTGGAAAGCTCACTGAAGACTTTGTACCAGGCAACACTGCCTTGGTTGGTCATGAGTTAGAATATGCTTCATCTGAATGCCAGTATGATGAGCATATTGATTTCTCCTCAAACACTTCTGATTCTGCGTTTGTGAGTGTTGATAGTCAGTTTACTGGGTGTAATAATGACAATCTATGCTTCATCATGGATGATCTCAAGGGATTGCTGATGATGACTTAGAAGAGATGGATATTTTGAGCCAAATGGCCTTGATAAATATCAGATCTCAGAAGTTCTACAAAAGAACTGGAAGAAAGTTCCCAGGACTCTCTGGCAAAACCAAAGTTGGTTTTGACAAGAGTAAGTTGAAGTGTCACAAATGCCCAGGCTTGGACACTTTGCTAGAGAATGCAGATCATCTGGATCTAATTCCTCTGCACCTTTTGTGACTTTCCCTGGCAATAGTCAACAACACAGAGGGCAACATCCTGTCAATTCTAGTCATCATTCTCAACCACAATCTCCTGCATATTTTGTTCCTCAGGGTCAAATGCCATATCCTTACCCTTGTTATTACATGCCACAGTCAAATCAAGTTCAAGTTCCTATAGTACCACAACCTCATGCACTACCAGAACCTCAACCATCTCAATCTCATCAACCTCCTCAACCTCAACAACACAGCTTCTTCACCCCTGGAGTTGTTGACTGGAGCAGTTTACCGGATGACATGTCTGGTCATGAACAACTGTTCACAGGTGTTGGTCAACATGGTGGTGACAGTCCTTTTGGGAATCTGGCTCTCATGGCCCTGGAGTCTACTGAGGTTTCCTGCTCAAATGCATCATCTTCACAGGTAACTCAGGTATCTTCAGAGGCTAAAGCCAAGTTATGTTCTGAATCATGCATTGCTGCCTTTGTCTCCATTAGAGAGGCAAATGTAGCATTAATAATCAAAAACTTGAGTTTGAGAAAACCATTTCCAAAAGAAAAGCTGAGTTTGAGTCTGCTCTTAATAGTAAAAATGATGAGATTTATAAGCTTAAATGCCAATTAATGATGAAAAGGCTAAGCTAGAGGTTATTCTGGAAGACCAGAGAAGTCTCAAAGAAACCCTTGCAGTCACCCAGGTAGAGTGTGATCGATGGGTACAATCATGCAAAGGTTTTGAAATGCTTCTTAGTAAGCAATCTGCTTCCAATGTGAAGTTTGGTATTGGTTATAATCACACTGCTCCTCCTACAGATTTTGCTTCAAGAGCAGAAGTGAAATCTGATGGAGAAAGCAATAACCAATCCACCTCATCATGTGATTCACTTTTTGATAGAGCATCATCAAAAGTTGAAGTCAGCACTAAGCCCTCTCAGAACCCATCAGCTGATGTTGATGGTTCCACTGCTGACACTCACATGATCAAAGAGATGATCAACTCAGGAGCTATTTCTGGAAGTCCTGAAAGGACTGGAGAGCAAGATTTAACACCTGAAGTTCAAACTCCAACTACTGTCAGCACTGAAGAGAAGAAAACTGTCAGTAGAAAGAGTTTGAAGACTACTAAAGAGGAAGTCAAGAAAGCAAATAATGCTTCCAAAGTACTGAAGAGCAAGTCTTCAGTAGTTTCATTCTCTTTAGTTGATGATCACATAAGATGAAGAAGAAACCATGTGAAGTATGTGGTTTGTTCAATCATCTTACAGATGATTGTTGGTACAAAAGGGGATCCAAACTCAAACATAAAGAGAAAGTAAGAGAAAATGGTTAAAATGAAAACTGAGTTTGAAGCCACATTTGTACCAGCAACATCAAATCCTGTAACCCTTAGTCCAAAGAAATCCAAAAAGGAGGGTTTAACAGGTAACAGCTGAGATTGCTCAAAAGAAGAAGGTGCAACATAGGAACTTATCAAACTCCAATGCCAATGTGTCTGAAGAGCTGAAAGCCTTATCACAAAATCAGACACAGCTGGTTATGATGGTTCAACATCTATTGGGAAGAGTTAACCAATTAGATGTTCCTATGTTGAAACCACAGAAAAGGAGGTCCAAGCCAAAGGATTCCTTTTCTTCACCAGTTCTTCTTCCTCTCAGGCTGTTGTTTCCAACAAACATGTTAGTTTACCATCTGTTGATGAGAACAGGCCCAAGACCAAAAAGGTTTGGGTCTCAAAATCTAACTAATTTGTTGTATTTTGCAGGGTTCTTCAACATACCTCAGAGGCATCTGGTATGTAGACAGTGGAGGATCCATGCATATGACAGGAAACAGATCACTTCTTAATGACTACTCTCAAGGAAGAAGGGGTTTGTGTCATTTGGCAATGATGCAAAGGTTACATCATCGGCAAAGGCTTTGTTTCCAATGGGGAAATAAAGTTTGATGATGTTAACCATGTGGAAAATCTCAAGTACAACCTCTTGAGTGTCAGTCAAATGTGTGACAAAGGCCATGTTGCTCTTTTCACCACCAGAACTGTCGGATTCTGTCATCCAAAGTTCTAAGTTTGATTGATAAGGTGTTGGATGAACACACTCTCCTAAAGGCCAACAGGACAGGAAGAGTGTATGCCTTAGATCTTTCCAAGAAAATAGATCTCAAAGGCCATCCTTGCCTATTTTCCAAGGCTTCCCCTCAAGAATCTATTCTATGGCATAGAAGGCTGGGTCATGTTAATCTCAAAAACATAAATCAGCTGATAAACCATGGTTTAGTAAGGGGACTGCCTATGAAGGAGTTCAAGTGTGAAGATAACTGCACTGCTTGTTTAAAAGGAAAACAGCACAAAGCTTCATTTCCCTCCATAGAAGAACCTAAGTCCACTGCCTGCTTACAGCTTCTTCACATGGATCTCTTTGGTCCTGTGAGTGATGAGTATGGCTAAGAAGAAATACTGTCTGGTAATTGTGGATGATTACTCCAGATTTGTATGGACTTTCTTCTTGCATTCAAAGGATGAGGCTGCGCAGTCCATTATGAACTTTGTGTTACACGTTGAGAAGCAGTATTCCCTACCAGTTAAGTGTGTGAGGAGTGACAATGGTACTGAATTCAGAAACCCACACTTGATGAGTTTTACTTATCAAAGGGAATCAAGAGGCAGTATAGCATCCCAAGAACTCCTGAGCAAAATGGAGTAGTGGAGAGAAAGAACAGGACCCTTATTGAAGCTGCAAGGTCTGATTCTGGACTGCCAATGACTTTTTGGGCTGAAGCTGTCAATACAGCTTGCTATGTACAGAATAGAGTTCTAGTAAATCAGAGGTTGATGAAGACTCCATATGAAGTTCTTCATCATTTGGCCCCTCTAATTTCATTCTTCAGAGCATTTGGGTGTCCTTGTTTCATTCTCAACACACGGGATCAACTCCAAAAATTTGATCCTAAGGTGGATGCAGGGTACTTTGTTGGTTATTCATCAACTTGCAAAGCATACAGAGTCTTCAACTGTAGAACAAGATGGTTGAAGAGACTCTACATGTTAAGTTTAATGAATCTCCAAGGACAAGATTCCACAAAGCCCTGTGGAGATATTTGATTTGGACATACTGCAATATGTTCCTTATCAAACTCCTGCTGTTGCTCCTGTCAACAGTTCACCACCTGGTGGTTCTGCTGGTGCTGATGATGATGATGATAGCAGTACTCACCTCTTCAGGTTTAGTGATCAACTGCCTGATTCAGCTAGACCTGATGTTCCTGTAGCTCCAGTAGCACCATCCACAACAAATGCTGATGAGATTTCTTCAAATTCAACTTCCTTTGAATTACCATCCACTGATTGGTTTCAAGGAAATGATTCACCATCACCATCTGTTGCTGCTGAGCCTGCTACAAACACTTGCAGATCTCATTGTGTATCAAGATCTGAAGAATCACCCTATGTCTCAAATCATTGGTGATATCACTGCTGGCGTATCAACAAGAAGTCAATTGTCAAATTTCTGCTTCTATGCTCTCTTCATCAGTCAGCAAGAGCCAAAGAATTATCACATTGCTTTAAAGGACAATGGATGGGTTGATGCCATGCAGCTTGAGCTTCTTCATTTCAAGAAACAGCAAGTGTGGGAACTGGTTCCTCTACCTCCAGGTAAGTGTGCAATAGGCACTAAATGGGTGTTTAGGAACAAAACTGATGAAATGGGCTTATGTTAAGAACAAGGCCAGACTGGTTGTTCAGGGGTTTGCACAAGAGAAGGTATTGATTATGATGAAACCTTTGCCCCTGTAGCCAGACTGGAAGCAATTCGATTGTTTTTAGCTTATGCTGCTTATCAAAACTTAAAGTTTTTCAAATGGATGTCAAAAGTGCATTTTTGTATGGGAAAATTAAAGAAGAGGTTTATGTATGTCAACCACCAGGCTTTGAGGACAATAAACATCCTAATTGGGTGTATAAGCTTGATAAGGCTCTTTATGGGTTGAAACAAGCTCCTAGAGCCTGGTATGAGACATTATCAAACTTTCTTCTGGAAATAATTTCACTAGAGGCTCCATAGATAAGACTTTATTCATTAAGAAAGCTGGGCAGCATAATCTACTTGTTCAAATTTATGTAGATGATATTATTTTTGCATCCTCTGATCCACAGTTGTGTGATGCCTTTACAAAGTTGATGCAACAGAAGTTTGAAATGAGTGCCATGGGAGAATTACAGTTCTTTCTGGGTTTGCAAATCAAACAAAAGGCTGATGGAATTTTCATTCATCAGTCCAAATACACAAAAGATCTTTTGGAAAAGTTTGATTTACAAAACTGTAAGCCCTGTTCTACCCCCATGTGCAGCACCACACAACTGGATACAGATCAGAAAGGTAAAGTGGTTGATGAAACCTTTACAGATGTATGATTGGGTCCTTGATGTATTTAACAGCTTCTAGACCAGATATTATGTTTGCTACATGTGTTTGTGCTAGATTTCAGGCTGCACCTAAGGAGTCTCATTTGATTGCAGTCAAGAGGATCTTTAGATATCTGCAAGGCACTCCATCTCTAGGTTTATGGTATTCTACTAGACATTCTGGTAAATTAGTTGCTTTTTCTGACAGTGACTATGCAGGGTGTAAGTTGACCAGGAAATCAACTTCTGGTGGATGTCAATTCCTAGGCAACTGCTTGATTTCTTGGCAGAGCAAGAAACAGACCTCAGTTGCTACATCAACTGCTGAAGCAGAGTACATTGCCGCTGCAAGCTGTACATCTCAGTACTCTGGCTTCAAAACCAACTATTGGATATGGCATAACAGAGACTAAGACCCCATTGTTAATGGACAGCTCTTCAGCTCTTTGTATTGTCAAGAATCCTGTCCAGCACTCTAGGACTAAACATAGAAATCAGACACCATTTTATTAGAGATTGTTTTGAAAAAGGTCTGATTGATCCAAAATTTGTTCCTAGTGCTGATGAGCTTGCAGACATTTTTACTAAGCCTTTGGATAGTTCAACTTTCCACAACCTGGTGTTAAGGCTTGGTATGCTGCAGCTAGAATAAGTGACAACTACTGATGATCTCAGTCACAAGTACTGAGTGATCATTATTCATTATTGTCACATATAAGTACTGATGAGTTTTTTTTCCTCAGTAGTTTTATAACTACTGAAGGCTACATACCTCACCAGTACTGAAGTACTTTATCTGTTAAAACACTGATGTAGCTACAACAGCTGATGTAGTTACAACACTGTTGTAGCACAACTACTGATGTCAGAAGCAGATAAGTACTGATGTCCTATGAAACACCTGAAAAGCAGATGAAAAGTCTGATGAGTAAGTGTTGAGGACAGTGTGAAACAGCTGAAAAGCTATGAATTGACGAAAACAGCTGATGAGTAATTTCTCTTCAGTTGTTTCTACAACTGCTGTTTCATTAAAACAACTGAAGCCAAAACATGTCTTCAGTAGTTTACAACTACTGAAACTAACACCAAGTCTTCAGCTGTTTACAACAACTGATGACAACCACTGTCTTCAGTAGTTTCACAACTACTGATGACTATACCAAGTCTTCAGTTGTTTCATCACCTGAAGTCAAAACTGTCTTCAGTAGTTTTATAACTACTGATGACTAAATCAGAGACTTCAGCTGTTTCACGTCTAACAACTGAAAGTTAATACCACGTCATCAGTAGTTTCAACAACTGATGACTCACACCAAAACCTTCAGTCGTTTTCTAACCCGACCCTTTAAATACCTTCCCACCTTCAGAGTTTTTATCTTCTCTTCTCAAACCTAACGTTCAAAAACTCTCTACCCTCTCTCATCAATGGCGACCATGCAACTAAAACCACGACACAACTGTGTCGCACATCTCACCAAATCGCCATACTGGACCAAGTTTCACACGCCATTGATTTAATGGTTCAGTCACCCTACAAAACGGCTTTTCTGGTAAATCCCACCATATGCCGAATCCCTTAACCAATTCTGGACAAACGTCACTCTGGTCTCTGAGGAGAATGACACAGAGTCTCTTCAATCGTTTGTCCATGGCCAAAAAGTGGTCATTACTCCAGACACTCTTCGCCAAACCCTTAATCTGGATGATGCCACTTTCCCAACTGGTTATCCAAAGGGCACAACAGATCAATCATTTGCCCACCATGGATACCAGGGTAACCTGAGTGCATCTACCATACTGAAGAAACATTTCCCGATGCCGAACGTCTCATATTTCATATGGTAAATGTATGCCTTGCCTCCAAGACTTCATCATGGGATCAAATGTCCACAAGGTGGCAACAGGTAATGTACTCCATCCTTGAGCAACAACCTTTAATTTTTCTGAAATACTATTTTTAGAGCTCAAGGATATGGCCCAAAAACAACTGCTAACCGTTGGATATTATATCCTCGGTTCATAATGGCCATAATTGAAAACCAGCTTCAAGCTGAGGGACTTGTTGGCCTGGGAGTCCCTGCTATGGCTGTACTGCCTGAAGTATACTCCCGGCACAACTCTGACCAATCACTGAAAATGGCTGCCAAGCTGCGCAAACCCACGCAGCTGGAACCCACAGCCACCACCTCCAAATCCAAAGTCCCCACCAAACCCACTAAAAAGAAACCAAAAGGCTACTCAGGGAAATGAGTCCCCTGAGGATGCCCCTGCAACACAAACGCAGGCTATATCCACTGGTTATAACCCCCTAGTGGATATAAGGACTCTCACCAGCCACAGCCGCTCAGGATTCCTCTCAAAAGGAGCCTGCAGCAACCACAGAAGGGGTACCCACAAATCTGGGATCTTCCTCATTTGAGGAGATTGCCATTGAAGAGCACCATTCTCCCCAGGTGCACACTGCTTTTACCCCATCTCCCCATGCAACCGCCCCCCAAAGTCCAACCATTATCATTGCAAACGTGCTGTCAGCTGCATGCCTCTCCTCCTCCCCAACAACCACCAACAAAGGGGAGAACCACAGCTATTGAGGACGAGGATCACCATGCTTCTGACAACCCACAGCACCGGGGTTTACAGTTCTATCTCCTGGTGTGGATATGGAGATTAGAACATCTAGTGAGGCTGCCACCTCTTCTGAATCAGCACATGATCAGAATGAGGCTGGTAACATAGCTAAGACCTCACTAGAGGCAACAGCTGATGAAGGACATAGTCCTGAGGCTGGAAGTCCCCAGTTCCAAGAAAAAGGGGCACATGCTAAAACTGGTCTACACCCAGTGCATGTACATCCTGCTACAAGCAGGAGGTCAGGTGATTCAGCATCTGCTGATGATGACCTGGGCTTCTTTTATGATGTTCTGGCCCAGAACACAATTCTTGAGGAAGAAGTCAGTAGACTACAAAGACTACTTGACCAATTCTCTCAAGAA
Organism: Flaveria trinervia; assembly: GCA_025506515.1. Classification (NCBI taxonomy): domain Eukaryota; kingdom Viridiplantae; phylum Streptophyta; class Magnoliopsida; order Asterales; family Asteraceae; genus Flaveria; species Flaveria trinervia. Next base: position 24,656,292 of record CM046453.1, on the reverse strand, counting down.
GCAAGTCCATCTGCCACCAACATAAACCCACAGATGGCACCTTCACCTGAAGGTCTCCCACACACTCAGCCACTCAAAACTTCCAAGCCACCAGCTTCTGTTTCTGGCACTGCTTCTCAGGGACAGAACCCCTCTGAGCAAACAGTTGCTATCTTTCAGCAATCCCTACCTCTCATCACCCCAATGATCACAGACATTGTGATCAAAACCATGGATGAGAGGCTTCCCTCAATCATACAACCCTGGTGGAGGAGATTGTGAGCACAAGGCTTTCTGCTACTCAAACCCTTGCAACCAATGCAACCAAAAAGGGGGAGAGTCAGTCAGTGAAAGCAAGAGGAAGAGCAAACTGAAAGAAAAGGAAACTGAGAAGGAAGAGGAGTCTGTGAAGGGAACCAAAAATGATCAAGTGGGTGAAAGTCACAAAGACTTTCATGTCACATATAAGAAGAGGAAGGGTGAAGGAAAAGAGAAAGAACTCCAACTCGATGAGATGATCAAATGGCAGATGCTACACATAGTAAATCAATGGATGCCATTATTGATCAACTGTATAGACAAGGGTTCGATACTGCACAACTCAGACTCAGAAGAAATTAACTCAAGATGGGCAAGTTATGATGCTTTAGAAAGAGAGAGACTAGAGATCATGATCAGATTCATTGCAAAATATCTTGGGAGATCATTGATCGAGATTAAATCATGGACCAGGGACAGTATCTTGGCCATAACCTCCAAGATCTGTTCGTCTGAAGCATACACTAAGGGTTTAGTAGTCGAAGCTTTGAATGAAGCAGGAGCAGGGAGCAGGACTGAGCTAGCCAAACACTCAAAAGCCACACTCACCTCTAAAATGCTAACTCAGCCTGTCAACATTCCCTCTCCAAAACAACCACAACCACAACCCACAAAACCAACTCCCTTACCCTCTAAACCAACAGCCGATGATGCACCCAAGAAGAAGAAAGAAGGGTGTTGAGGCTAGAAGAAGAAGAAGAGAGGATGATGTGGAAGAAGATAGGCTGCCTCTGTCTGCAGTCCTAACATTGCCTAAAGCCAAACCCATGCCCATCACTCCCACCTCACAGATGGAAACTGTGAGAGTAAAGATTGAAGAAGAGCAGCAGCAAAGGCTTCATGACGATGAGATGTTGAAAAGCATCGACAAAACTTATGCTGCTTCTTCATCTAATTAGTATGAAGAAAGAAGCTCTGAGGTTGTACACCCTTGCCAACACATTTCAATATCAGAAGGAAAAGGTGAGAGTATGGCCTGATCCTAGGGTGGCTCACAGGATTGTAAAGAAAGACATTCCTTCGAGATACAAGGCCAAGTAAAAAGGATCGTAGATGAAGAGATCACAGTGGTCCTTGTAGTATCACCCTGGGAGATTGTAGAAGATTTCAAGAAGGCCTATGAGACTAAACAGCCACCCCAAAAGATGTTAGAGAACAGAGTTATTAAAAAGGGGTTAGTCTACAAGAGGCTTGAGAACTTCAAACAAATAGCTCAGTCTGTTACTTGAAGGGACTCATCCTGATGAGTTTGCATACAGACAGATTACAACAGTTGAGCTCAAAAATGGCAAACAGGCCAAGTACATCTCAGAGCTGTATGGGCGTGAAGGATTGTTTGATGGTGAAGCTGAGAACCTGACCATGGAAGAACAAATTATGTTTCTCAGAGCATACACCAGAGAATCCTACAGGCTTATACATGGGAAGTGAGTCTCATGGATGGGGAACAGCTCAGTGTCCAATTCCCCAATACAGAGCTCCCATCCATACATTGCCAACCAAATCATCAGAGACTCATTCCCAGGCCAGTGCTTATATGGGTCATCTTCTCAACTGATCAAGAAGGAAAAAGACCAACCATTCTGCCAACAATAAGTGGGACCTCAATAAAGTTAAAGGTTTTGGCTGCATTGGTTCAGGGGGAGTTTGTTGGACCAAAAGAACCAATGAGCCGGATCAGAAAAACCTTTAAGTCCCACAGACGTCACAACAACTACTGAAGACCACAACAGCTGAAGACAACAGCTGATTACAAAGTCTGAAGACAAGTGCTGAAGACAAAGTCTGAAGACAAGTGCTGAAGACAAAGTCTGAAGACAAGTGCTGAAGACAAAGTCTGAAGACAAGTGCTGAAGACAAAGTCTGAAACAAGTGCTGAAGACAAAGTCTGAAGACAAGTGCTGAAGACAAGACAAAGTCTGAAGACACAAGTGCTGAAGACCAAAGTATCAGACGTTGTCACAACAGCTGAAGAGGTCTTCTTCAGTAGTTGTGACGGTTTACCTTTCAGTAGTTTTATGTTTTATCTATTCAGTAGTTTGACACAACAGCTGAAGAATACTTCTTCAGTTGTTGTGCTCATCAGTAGTTTTATGTTTTTCAGTAGTTTTGTAAAACGACTGAAGAGCTTGTTCTTCAGTCGTTGTAGTTTCAGTAGTTTCTTATCAGTAGTTTTATATTTTGTACTTAACACTCTGATATGTTCTCAGTAGTTGTGAACATTTCAGTAGTTTGTTAAGAGTTAGTTATTTTTGTAATAGATCTGCCAGTTGTCACTTTCCCGTGATAACAGCAGCGATTGCACTCTATATAGGAGTGTCAACCTATTGTAAAATAGGATGATTTGATCAGAAATATTCGATATTATAGAAACATTCCTTGTTACAGAAATATATTCTCTCGTTATAACCGTATTTGTTCTTAATGCATACGAGTATCAAATTCTTGCTACAATTTGTCTATTCTTGTTCTTATTCCGCTGCGTTACGCTCTAATACATCAAACTTGTGATCACTGATCCTGAAATGGTTTAAAATTCAAACTAAGTTGTTCAACTGCTATGGGTTCCCACTAGTCCCTGGGTTAACACACTCAAGCAGTTCCAATAAGGGGTGAAGAGAACAAATAAACGCCACAAATGTGTGCGGATGACCATAAAAAAGGAGACAAAGCACATGAAAGTGCAAAGCAATAAGCAATAAGTTATGTTGTTGGTGAGTTTGTGCAAAAAGAAAATAATTTCTTAACAAGAAGATAGGTTGTGTGCTCTATTTTATGCGTTGGCATGAACCTGAGGAAAGCATAACCAATATTATTCTAGAATTCATGTGTGTTGCGCCTCTTGCTGTGCGATGGCACTGACTGAGGCTTGGCATCTCTTCGAAGCTCTTAGAATAGTTTCTTCTTGAAATATACTCGTAGACCTCTTAAAAATCTTCCGAGGAACGTTAATTACCATATAAAGGGGGATCCACAAGCTTGTTGAATAATTAAACCTAACTCATTACCAATGTGTGTCAAAAATCTATGTATGGATTTAAGAGGACAAGTATACTAACAATCATCATGAGCTACAGTTCTTGAAATTCAAAATCATTGTGTGCATCTTGAAACTCTAGTATGGTTTCCTAAAATTGCTATTGACACTCGGTTAAAACACGAATCTAGCATCAAAATAGTTTATTAAAGTGTCCCAAATGATTCTGATGTACTTGTATGATTCCATAATGAATTGTACCAGAAATGATAAAATAGAATTGAAGTTCTGATGTCCTAGAAGTAAAATCGATTAGAAAGTACTCCATAGGTTTAAATCCATCTCCAATCAAAAATACAAAACAAAACTATCTTGTTTTGTTTTTTAAATTTCGAGTTGTTTTATTTAATTGTTAGTTATTTGGTAGGTAAAAGTCAGACTATACATCTGGATTTAATCTGTGAATCACTCACTAAAAGGGGTCACATCTGAGGTGACCAATCGGGTTTTAAGTTAAAAGGATCACGTCTGAGGTGATCAACAGTTTTTTAAATTAAAAAGGTCATGTCTGAGACGATCAATGCTCATAATGTCTTATCAATAATTAATAGGTTAAGTGTTTGAAAGTGAATGAGGTCAAACTCATAAGTCTTAGCCATTTGCACGACTGGACCATAAGTATGGACCAGTCGCACGATTGGATCATGAGTATGAGCCAATTGCACGATTGAACCATATGTATGGACAAGACGTACGATTGGACCATAAGCATGGATCAATCGATGCGATTGGATCACAAGAATGAACCAATCGCACGAATGGATGTGACCGACTGAGCCAGTCGCACGACTGAGCCCCAGTCGCACGGACGAAGCGTGTGAATAGATCCAGTCGCAAGATTGAAGATAAAATCAGTATAAATAGGTGAAGTCGATCGCACATTCTCATCACCTTCAATCACTCTCAAATCGCACGAAAGCACCGATACTCTGCCAAAATTTGATTTCATTGATTTCGAACTGTGATTGTGATTCTAATATGTACTCTCTTCATCTACAGGTACTTAGTGACTGATATCACACAAAATGTTCGGTTTCATGAAGCCCTAATGACCTAAATTGGTCAAAACAAGAACCAAGACAATAATTTCAAAATAAACCCCTAAATTTGACTAAATCATTAATATAAAGAATATTTTGTGTTATTTTGAGTGTTTGCGAGTCTAATGAGCCTAACCACAACGTTTAACATCAAGTATAGACCAAGAATGACTAGTTCAACCGCATAGGACATTGTACGACTAACCCAGTCGTCGTACGGCTGAGCTCAATCACCCGACTAAGACTCAGTCACATTGTCCATTCACATGATTGGAAAAACTGATACAAGCTCATTAAAATTCAAATGCCATCCATATACACAAATTCTAATGTATAGTATCTTGTGTTACAGAACCATGACTAATAGATGGTCTATGAGCACGAAGCACAACTCTATGTCATCTTGACGTCACATCCCCGAACGCTTGTAAGTTCGCGGGGATTATTGCCTTTTTACGGAGATCGAGGATCTTCAAGGCCATCTCTACTCCGTGCACACCATATAGATCGACTCAGCAAGGCTTTCTGGGAAAGCGATGTAGTAGACAGGTTCGCTGAACCTCATCGCATTCGGAGTTCTATTTTTGGTCAGGAGATTGAGATCAGCGAGGATGATCTGAGGAGGGTTTTAGAGTTGGGTGATGATGGTGACTTCCCAACCAGGCTGCATCCACTAACGGTTCAAGGATGTTTTCTTCGGATCAAGTACGATGGGGAAATTAATCCAGGCATGCTCAACAAGAGCAACATGTGCCCCCAGTTCAAGTACTTGGCCCATGTGCTCCTCAGGTGCATAGCCTCAAGGAAAGGAGGCTTTGATGAGATGTCTGATCACATCCAAAATGCTTATGTGGCTCTGGTACTGAATCATCCATTCAGTTTCTCTCGAATGATATTCACGTACATGGTAGAGAATATAGAGGCCAAGGGCAAGGAAGGATTTTGCATGTACCTCGTTCTATGCAGATGATTATTGACAAGAAGCTTCCTTTGCTGCCAAAGGAGAGAGTGATGTTGTTACACTTAAGGTTATGGATGACACCACCCTTGAAGGATGAAGGTCTACCAGGGAAAGCAGGTGAAGCCCCGGTGAGGAGATTATTTGGGCATCTAGCCCAGGAGGACAACGTGGCGCCCGCTCATAAGAAGTGGCGTCACGATGACAGTGATCATATAATGAGCCTGTTGTTTTACCCACCGACGATGATGATGACAATGAAAATGGTTGAGATACTGGCCCCACTCCATCTAGGGCCACTCCCTCTGATATACATCTCCACCATACACTAGGGTGGAACTGAGAGAGCTGCATTCCGTCAAGACTTCGTGCCAGATGAGGAGGAAGAGTCAGGTGAGGAGCCGCTGGTAAGGACAGTGGGCAGTAAGGTTGTTTCCACTGAGAGAGGAATTGCGGCGGTTGGTGGATGCAAGGTTGAGTCAGGGATGCTGGTACTGCTACTACTGATCCTATACATCCCTGACCATCCCATCAGCCCAGGGGGCATCTTCTCTAAGGACTCAGGAAAGAAGCGGATGGCTCAACCTCATGGCATGAAGAGCAAGAGAAGGAGGATTACCCTGATTACCACCTCATCTACCACCTCTACCATAGCTACCACCACCACTACCACACCCCCTACAACCACTACCACACCTCCCACCATCACTACCACACTTCCTACTACCACTACCACAACCATTCCTTCCCCATCCACTCTTACTCCACCCCCCATATTCATCACATCCACCACCACTACCACCACCCAATGAGTCGGGACATCCGCTTAGGTCCTAATGAGCCATGAATCCACTCTGCCCTCTATCGAGGTAGAGGAACAGCTAGCTAACCTTAATCAGATGGTGCTGAAGCTACTGGCAACCGATGAGCAAAGAGCTGCACAGTTCACCCAGCTTATGAAGCTTAATGCTTCTCAAGTTGAGCATATACACAGCTGCTGGAACAGATTGCACATTCTGTTTAGAGGATAGAGGAGCTAGAGAGAAGGAACAAGAAGATCATGCTAGGCTTAAAGGATCAAAAGATGAGACTTTAAAGATCAGGGAAGGAGATGATGATGATCAAGATGTAGATTCGAGTGAAGAGATGAGGGTGATGATAAAGGACAAAATGCAAAGAAGAAAGGGGACGATGATGAGAGGCATTCTAAGAGAGCTCAAGATCAAGGACCAGCCCCTGCAGTTGAAGAATTGACCGATCAAGATAAAGTAAAGATTAGATGTTTTGTATTTAGAAAACTTTTGGTACTTGATTCAAATTTACATTAATGTAATTTATGATTATCTCATTAAATGTCTTGATTAACTACTAATGATTATGTGTTACATGTTTAATCAAGCAGATTAAACTTCACATCAAGATGAATATGATATTGCTCCCCTTCAGCAAATCAAGTTTTAATTCACCATGACTCTGATTGCAAGGGATATGAGAAGGTCAGTGAGCTACACTCCGAAAAAGGAGAAATTATTCATGATCTGACCGACAAGCTCGTCAAAGACGCTCCAAAGGTTGATGTATGAGCGATGATAAGATAAACGATGTTGATGAAATAGAGATAGAGGATGTCACATCTGATCACTATCCAAAGACATTGACCAAGAGGGAAATGTGATCCCCAACTTGGGTGACACTCTCAGTAGTGCTACATTTTAAAAAACTGGATGAGATGTAGAAAGAAACAGATAAGGATGAAAGCCAAGCCCAAGCCTCGGATGCAGATGTTAATATAAAGAAGGCTGAATGGCAGCTTGTTTTGCTGACAAAAGAGCCCAGTGCAAAGCTCCAAAGCAAAATGCCTACACCAAACTCTACAAAGTCAAGAAACATCAAAAGGTGTTTGGCAAGATCATAGCATGGGCGTATTTTAAAGACTTAACCGTTTATGCTGTAAAAAGGGAGAAAGGAATAGATTACTTCAGGTATCCTCATGATCTGAAGAGTCTCTCAGGCTTTAAGCTCAACCAACTGACATGCTAAATCCGTTGTATGCTGATCCTAGAAAGATGTCAGGTTGGTTGAGCGTGCACTAAAGAATGAATACCACACCAGATGGGTAAAATTTAGAACTCAACACCGAAGAGGTACATCCATAGGGCTGAAGTGGATCCCATATCTGGAAAGCCTAAAGTAGGGTTGAAGTGGAGTCCCCCGCGCACAATGTCAAAGATTCCCTTACGAGCAATGCCTCAGGAATTCACTCCACATTTCAAATGGTGGTATTATGACTGGAGGACGGGTGAAGTGGTCATAGTTCTAAATAAAGAGGGCAAAATAGAAACTAACATGGTATTCGACCCAATGTGGCTTACCAACTTGTCTGCAGAAGATGTCTACACTTTATACAAGTGGCCACTGTTCTATGACGCACAGGATATTATACAAGCTCACTAATTCCAGAATGTAATACAGCTCTTCTTTGCATTTGAAATACACATAGGAGTCACTAGAGAGGAGAAGTATAAGAAATTTGAAGAGCTCATGAAGAATGTCAGACAATAGAGTAAACTAGGTCTAAGGGGGAGTTTGTTGATACATATGTCCTTAGTTTATGTACTTAATGTAAAAGTCTGTCCTGTCTTACGCATATGTAATGAATGACTTAAATGAATATAATATGTGATTGATGTTTGTAATGTTTAATATTTCATATTATTATTGTGTGTTAAAGTATAATGAACTTACTATATAGGTTTGAGGTTGTTATGCATAGTTCTTAGTCAATAATGATTGAGAAATGTGTTCAAACTTAATCATATGAGTCTTCATGCAAATGGACCATGCTAATGGACCATACGCATGAATATCTCATGCTAATGGATAGTCGCATGACTGAACCAGAAGACTGGGTCAGTCAGATGATTGAGACATAAGATTGACTCTGTCGCAGACTGACCTTCAGTCGTGCATATGGATCAATGCATGATTCAGGCGCACGATGAACCAGGCTAATGTTCAGTCGTACGATTGGAAACCCAAACCTATAAATACCACCTATTCGTGGAATAATGGATCACTTAAAGACTTTTGACACATACTCATAACCTAGCCGTCCAGAGCGTCCAGAAAGCCTATTCCAAGTTCATAGTCGTATTTGATCTTTTCTACTTTTTAACGTTTCTTTAATCGTTAGATTGATCAGGATTTGGTTCTCACTAATTGGCTCACCAATCAAATAGGATTCTGCACTATTTGATCTGGTTTCACGCATTATCAGTAGTACTTCGTACGACACGGTCCACTAATACATTCTACATTTTGATGTTGGCCTGATGATAGAGCTCAATCTGCCTCTTGATACTGATGAACCTTCAAATGGTCACGCTAAAGGATAGGAAGTTCTCAGGGTGATCATAGGAGCCTAGTATAATTCCTATTCAATTCAAAAGTATTATGGATGAGGGCCATTATAAGTCTAATGAGTGAAGAAACAGGTGATTTTGGCATGGTTTAGATCTCCACAATCAAGACCCAAGATGCTTTGATACAATTACAGGAGCAGTCAAGTCATCAATGCAGGATCGTTCAAGGCTTGAACACAATTACAACACAACACACAATGAGGAGATTAACTAAACGTTAATCAAACAGTGAACTAGGTAACCAAAGGTGATGCAGAGAGACACAAGTAAAGCAAGAGACAGAACAAGAGAGTATAGTTTTCAAGGAGCAGTATATTGCTTTCTCAAGTTCTTTTACAAGTGTTACAAAGCATTATAGAAAGATACAAGAACTTGGAATACTTATACTACAACCTACAGCCGGCTATACTATGAAAGCCAGCTGGATACAATTGACTAGACACTAACAAAATCAATTGTAGGATCAAAAGGCATATCTGCCTTTTGACCTTGTGACTATGACATGCCATAGCTCACATCCTTATACATTATAAAAAGGATAAAGTACATAAAGTGGAAAGTTTCAGACTCAAGACCTCAATGTACAGTTACCAAAAGCATGGACCTTTTCACCAACTCTTGTAAGTTGGTGACTTATCAGAGACGCAGCGGAAAAGGTGCTTTATGGAACAGTACATCAGATAAAGCATGTGTACTAAAAGTCTTCGGAAGAAATCTGTCTTCATAGGTTGAAGCTTCGGAAGACTTTGTCTCTTCAAGCTTCGGAAGACTTCATGTTAGGCTTCGGAAGATATTGGTCTTGGCTTCGGAAGATATTACACTTAGAGTATTTTCTAATGCTTTGTGTAATTCTTCCGAAGCATTCTTCACTTCAGTACTTAGTGCATGTTGCTGAAACACTTAGGCAGTTTTGGGTTGCATCAGACTTCAGGAATCCTTACAAACTCCCCCTAGGCTGATGCTACCAAAACACTTAGAAGATCTTTAAATGTTTGTAGTCTTCAGAATAATCAAGACCATCCCTTCTTCATTTGATGGTCAGGATCATCAAGACTCTCATAGTATCTTCTCATTTCAAAGAGATCATGCAGAGGTAAGTTGATTATGTCTTGCCATGAGTAGACATTTTCAACACCTTGATCTCTGATAACATTCCATCTTTCTGGATTGGTAGAGTAAGTCCAGGATAAGATGGGTGTCTCGGTTGCTAGAGGAGCCACTTGCATAGGAGTTGATTGGGCTGCCTCATCATGCACTTCCTCAGGTTGATCTGATTCAGCCTGGGGTGTAGAGGTAGATGACTTGGCTTCTTCTTTTTAGTCTTTGGTTTAGAGCCATTTTCTCTTCCTCTTTAATGTCTTTAACTGAGAAGACTGGTCTGCAGCACCATGTTGATCATCAGTGTCTTTCTCAGTTGGGTGTTCCTCCCTCACAGGTTCAGAAGGAGAGGGAGTTTGACCCTGTCTTGGATCAGAAGATGAAGTTTGCTGAGGCTCAGCTGGAGGTTCTGGTTCAGGTGTCTCTGGTTGTTCAAACTTGACCTCCACTTCAGGTGGGACTTGACTTGGAAGAGAGTGCAAATCAATGAGTTCACCACTTTTAATCTTCTGCTTGATTACCCTTATATGCTCATCCATTGTAGATAGAGACATGGGACCAAGTCTCCTTCCGGAGAATCCATATGACTTCAAGAAGCTCATCATTCTTTGTCTGTCAGCAGACTTCTTTGCATTCTTTTGAATGATGGCTCTTGACTTTGCAGCTTCTTCCCTTAGCTTCCTTTTGGTTGTTTTTCTTTCTTTGACTAACTCAAGCTCAAGTTGCTTTAAGTACTCGAACTCAATGAAGTCATAGGGAAGGGAAGAAGTGTATTTGCCTGATAGAAGCCTGTGGCACTCAGGTAGTTTATCATTTTGATTCTATCTCTTCTTATCTACCTGAGGTTCTTGTGGAGCCACATCTTCCTGTGCAGGACTTTCTTGAACTGGAGAGAGTGGGGTATGCTTGTGAAGTCTTTTCTGTCTCCTCTCCTCTTTGAATGGAGAAGTAACCTTGCATCCTCTTTCTCCTTTATCTCTCTTGACACTTCCATGTCAGCCAGTTCATTCAACTCTTCTAAGGGGAGGGAGATGATTTCATCAACATCATAGTTCCTGGTCTGTAAATAATTAATCCTGACTGCCTTTGTTCATCATTTTGAGTATTTGGTCTGGGGGCAGCCTGATTGCAGCTTGCATGAATTTTGATGACCCAGAAGAACTTTCTCCCCTTAGCCTCCTTTTCCTCTCTCTCTTCCTCCTCAATTTCCTCAGGAGTCATTATCCTTTCCCTTTGTCACCAACAGACCTTTGTGACTCAGGGTGGATTGAGGCTTGGCCTTCATTGCTTGGTGTAGCTTCCATGCTCTGGCCAGAGAGAGGCTGAGAGACACCTTCACCAGCAGGTGTCTCAGATGGAGTTTGGACCTCTGCAGCAGTTGTTGATGGTGAGACAAGGGTCTCAGGTTCTGCCACTGGGCCTTCAGCCAAGGTTTCCCCTATGAAACTAATCTTAGGGTCCACCTCAGCATCCAGTTGACCGATGACATTGCCTGATTGCCTAAGTCTCCTTCTTAGAGAGAACTCTGCAAGGATCCTGTCTTGGATTCTTTGAGCCAGCCTGTCAGCTTGTCTAGATTTGCTTGGATTGACAAGTGGCATGTTGACTAAATCCAGTCCTTCATAGAAGCTCAGGCTTTGGAACTGAAAGACTTCTTGTTGACCTTGAACTCTGTGAAGTATGAGGGCTCTTCTGTCATCATCATACCTCCATCTGATGATGTAGTTGCCAGTTCCATGTGGTGGAGATGAGACAGCCCTTGGTATACCTTCCTCAAAGAGACTCCTGATGAGAGAGTCTATAGAGTCCACATTAATGTGAACTTGAGGAAGTTGCTGAGAATGCACAACAGCAAGTGAGGATGGTGAGTCCTCTATGTCCATTCTTCTTGAAGAACTCCCAGGTTCTGTGGTTGTAACTTTCTCCCCCTTTTTGGTAGCATCACCCACTTGCATAGGTGAGCTGGAGGATAAATCAGTCACTTCCACAGGTTCTTGTGTCCTGGTTGAGCTCTCCTTAAAGGTCTCTCAGCTAGTTTTTCCTGCAGATATGAAATCTGGAGTTGCTGATCATTGACCCTGTTTTGCAGGGTAGTCACCTGAGATTCCAAGTGACTAACCTTAGAGACTAGATAGGTGCATGTTTGTGACAATTGTTGTACCTTTAGTCTCAAATTCCCCTCATCTTCATCAGAAGAATCACTGGGGGATGAGAGGATTGGACCAAATCCCTCTCTCACCACCAGCTTGGGTCTTGGCTGCTGGTTTTCCTCTGCTCACTGGCAACCTCAGTTAAGATGCCAATGGGCTGAGTTGCCATGGTTGAGGTCTTAATGATGTAATCACTTTCAAAAGTGAGAGCCTCTTCCATATGGACATCCTGAACAGGTTCAGATGTGTCCACCTCAGTAATAGGTGACTGATGAGGGATAGACTGAGGAGAGTCAGAGGTACTCATCTCTCTTTGAGTAGGGGAGGAGAAGAGAGACTCATGGTACTCACTGAATCCTAAGTCTTCATCAGTGTAAAAGGATAGGTGGGATTGGTTGGTTTAGATCCAAAGGCTGGGGATGGTAGCTGTCCCCTGAAGGTTGTTCACTTGAGTGTTGAGACTCAGAGTGAAGCTTACAGTTGTTGGGCTAATGAGCTCATCAGGTTGAGCTTGAGGAACCTCAGCCCTGATAGGTAAAGTAATGGGAGTGGTTTGCTCCTCAGGAGAAGTGGAGCTCTGGAGTCCACTTCTTCCTGTAAGGTGAGTATTTGGGGGCCTGCACAGACTCAATAGCCTGAGCAGGGGTCGTTGGGATTTTCTTTTGTAGGTGATGATTGGAGGTTGTGAAGAGGGTAGGAGAGCAGTAGGTGTGGGTTCAACACTAGCTTGGACTGCTATGTTGTCACCTTGAGCAATGAGCTCTAACATTTTTGGGACTAGGGCTGTTTCTACCCCTGAGAAGCCTACAGTTGGCTTCTTCATAATTTTAAAGATGCCGGGCTTCATCTGTCCCAGTTTAAGAATATTGCCTGTTTCCCTCAATGAGCCCAGTTCACAGTTAAGAATGTGTTGAACATATCTAGGAAACATGTAATATTCTAAGGAGTCTAAGTTTGCAAGTAAATTAGTATAAACAAATTGTGAATACCTGAACTTGACCCCTGAACCATCCCATGAACTATAAAGGAGAGATCCTCAGGAATCTGGTCCCATCCACCATGCTTGTTTGATAAGCTGTGGATAACCACATGGAGCAGGTATTTCCACTGGGATGAGACCTTCCTTTCCTGAAGGTCTTTACAGAGAAATCTCCTTCATAGCCCATCTGCTCGAAGGAATGATTAACCGCTTCTTTTGGAAAGAACACTTCACCTGCTTCATCATCCAGCTGAAGATGTCGGTGATGATGGCCGGAGTGATGAAAATTGTTCTCCCCTGCACTGTGGCAGACAGTGCCTTCTCCCCATCCATAATGACCTCTTGGCAGGTCTTCCAGAATTCAAGCAAATGATCCTCATATAGAGGAGGATCAATGGTTAGGGAGGTGAAGTAGTGAGACAAAGACAAGAAACGGCAAACCTCTGAGAAATGAGGATCTTTGTCAGAGCATAACAGAGCAACCTGATTGTGTTGTCTGTGTAGCTGCATGGCAAAGTGAGGATCATTTCTGTGTGTAAGGTCAGCCATTGTGAGGTAGCTCAGAGATGAAGAGAAAAGAATGGGAAGTAAATTTCAGAGAGAAAGCTTTGGGTTTATATGAGAGAGAAGGATTAGATAAAGTTTAAATGAAAGAGGATAAACTTTGAAATCCGTATGTCGGTCCCACCTCTGAAAAAGTAGTTTACCTTTTTGCTCAAAAAGTAGTTTTCTTGGAATTCGAAAAGCTTCCGAAAGTAATTTGTCTTCGGAAGTTTGATTGAAAAAGCTTCCGAAGCTAAAGTGACTTCGGAAGAATTTTCCTGAGAGTCTTAAAGATTTATGCTTCGGAAGAGAAATAAACTTTTGGATGCTTTGTATAAGAATGAACAAAGCTTCCGAAAGTAATTTTTGCTTCGGAAGGAAAAAGTCCTTAAAAATGAATAAGTGTCTAAGTTGAGAATTTTAAGCTTCGGAAGATAAAGTTTGACTTCTTCCGAAGGTAAAATTTCTTAGACAGTCATTTATTTTGAAGACATTTTTTTCTTCGAAGGTAAAATGTTATCTTCCGAAGTGTCAGAAAATTTTCAAGAATCCAAGGAAAGTCTTCAAAAAGAGTTTTTCATTCAAAGAAAACATGAGCTTATGAAAGTGATGAACTAGACAACTTAGGACACACATATTTTAAGAAGAAATAATTAGAATTAGTTTTTAAAAAATCTACTCAAAGTTAATCATCCCAATAGCTGATATCAGATATTAAATCTCTGTTCATCAAAGCTTTTGTGACAGATCAGCATATTGTTCATCTGTGTGAACTTTGACTAGTTTAATTAACCCCTTTTCATAGTTATCTCTTATTAAATGATACCTGATGTTGATGTGTTTGGTCCTTGAGTGCTGCACAGGGTTCTCAGTGATAGAGATAGCACTGTTGTTGTCTATGTGGATAGGAGTCTCTTTGAAGTTAAATCCGTAGTCTAGCATCTGATTTTGAATCCAAAGCACTTGAGCACAGCAGCTTGCAGCAGCAATGTATTCAGCCTCAGCAGTTGATGCAGACACACAGGTTGTTTCTTGCATTGCCATGAGACAACCCTTCCACCAAGGAATTGACATCCCCCAGATGTAGACTTTGCAGTCATGTTGCAACCACCATAATCACTGTCTGTAGGCATACAGATTGAAGTTAGAATTCTTTGGATACCATAAACCAAGTGTTGAAGCACCTTTGAGGTATCTTAAAATCCTTTTCACAGTGATTAAGTGAGACATCTTAGGATTAGCTTGATATCTTGCACAAATACATGTAGCAAACATGATATCAGGCCTGCTAGCTGTAAGATACATAAGAGACCCAATCATAGCCCTGTATAAGTGCTCATCTACACACTCCCCCTCAAGATCTGGACCAAGAGAGTGGTTTCTGGCTATGGGGTCTTAGCAGTCTTACAATCAGTCATGTTGAACCTCTTGAGTATATCTTGAATATACTTGACTGACTTATGAAAATGCCATCTTCAACCTGCTTCACTTGAATTCCCAGAAAGAAATTAAGTTCTCCCATTGAACTCATTTCAAATCTATCTTTCATCAGCTTTTCAAAGTCTTTGCAGAGCCTTGAATTGGTTGAGCCAAAGATGATGTCATCCACATATACTTGAACTAGCAGAATGTCGTTTCCTTGTCCTTTGATGAAGAGAGTTCCATCTATAGTACCTCTCCTGTAACCATGTTTACAGAGATACTCAGACAGTGTCTCATACCACTTCCTGGGTGCCTGATGCAGCCCATAGAGAGCTTTGTCAAGCTTGCAGACATAATCAGGATGATCAGGATCTACAAAACCAGGTGGTTGTTTGACATAAACCTCCTCATCAATCACTCCATATAAGAAAGCACACTTTACATCAAGTTGGTAGACCTTGAAGTTCTTGGATGCAGCAAATGCCAGGAATATCCTAACAGCTTCTAGTCTAGCTACAGGAGCAAAGACATCAGTGTAGTCAATCCCTTCTTCTTGTGTGTATCCTTGAACAACTAGTCTAGCCTTGTTCTTGATGATGATTCCTCTATCATCCTTTTTATTCCTAAAAACCCATTTGGTTCCAATGGTAGTCTTCCCATGAGGAAGAGGACAAAGGTTCCAAACTTTCTGTCTTTTGAATTGAAGCAGCTCTTGTTGCATAGCTTCAACCCAACTTCCATCCTTTAGAGCCTCCTCAACTTTCTTTGGCTCTAACTGGGATAGAAAACAAGAGTGAAGACAAACATTTGCTTCATGGGTTTGCCCTCTTGTCTTTACCCCGGAGATAACATCTCCAATGATGTTGTAGTAGGATGAGACTTGTGGATCCTTAGCTGAGGGATCACAGCAAGTTGCTGAGATAGATCCAAATTTGAGAAATTTAGATCTGGTCTTGAAGATTGATCCTCCACATTATCACACTTATCAAGATTAACTTGATCCAATGAGTGTGTGACATCATTGATGTTATCATCTATGGTATGGTTATTAGCATCAAGAGATTCTTGATCACTTTCACCATCACCATTGTTATCTTCTGCAATTGAGATGTCTTTATCTGGTTGAGAGGCCTCTGAACTGGAATTTGAAGGCATGCCAGATGTATCAGCTGGATTTGTCATTGTTGTGCTGATAGAAATCATTTGCTGAAGTGTTCCAACTGGAGCTGAAGGTCTTCCAAGCTCAAATCTTGGATCAGGATCACCTGTATTTAAATTTTCTGCAGATCCTGAAACATGCTCACAAGATTATTAAAACAGTTGGTAACTAAATCAAGATCAAATAGCCAATCCGGACCAGAACCAGCCACACTGGGAGTGTGCTCATTGAAAGTCACATGGCTGACTCCTCAATGATTCTAGTTCTGAGATTGTATACTCTATAAGCTTTAGCTTGAGAAGAGTATCCAATGAAGTGTCCATCGTCTGATTTCTCAGCAAACTTGGCAACTTGATCTTTGGTATTCAAGATGGTGCAGGGACATCCAAATGACCTGAGAAACCAATGAAAGGTTTCCTCTTGTGCCAAAGTTCATAAGGAGTCTTACCATGTGTCTTAACTACTAAGACTCTGTTTTGCACATAGCAGGCAGTATTAACGCCTCTGCCCAGAAGGTGATAGGCAGTTTAGAGTCAGACAACATAGTTCTTGCAGCTTCAATAAGTGTCCTGTTTCTCCTCTCAGCAACTCCGTTTTGCTGAGGAGTCCTGGGAGCACTGTATTGTCTTGTAATACCCTTTTCATCACAAAATGTATCAAGGATTTGGTTTTTGAATTCAGTTCCTTGATCACATCTTATGGTTTTGACCTTGTGATCACATTGATTCTCAATCTTTAAGATGAAATTCTTTAGAATCTCAGGAGTCTCATCTTTAGTTCTAAGAAAGAAAACCCAAGTGAATCTTGTAAAATCATCTGTGATCACTAGACAGTATAAGGTCCTTCCTAAACTCATTACACTGGTGGGGCCAAAGAGATCCATATGTAATAAGTGTAGGGGAGTAGTGATGGAGTCCTTTTCCTTAGGCTTGTGAGATACCTTGTGTTGCTTCCCTTTCAGGCATGCAACACAATGATCATCACTTGTAAACTCTTTCTTTGGCATTCCAGTTACCAGATCATGTTTGATTAATTTATTCATATTCTTAAAGTTTACATGGCACATTCTTTTATGCCATAGGAAAGACTCATCACTATTTGCTTTAGATAGAAAGCATGAAACTTCTCCAGAGGGAGATGTTCTTGCAAATCCATCTTGTACATGTTCCCTTTCCTGGGGGCTCTGAGCAGAATATGCTCATGAGGAATGACCACTCCAGGTTTGAGAACAATGCACTCATGCTCAGTGAAGAGCATGTTATGACTCTGATCACAAAATTGAGATACACTCAGAAGATTGTACCCAAGCTCCTTAACAAAGTTTACCTTCTCAATGCTGAGCTTACCATTTGTGACCTTGCCCCTTCCATAAATGTAACCACCTTCATTTCCTCCAAAAGCAACTGGTCCTCCATCAATTTCTCAAAATTATGAAGTAAAGACCTATCGCCTGTCATGTGCCTGGAACAGCCACTGTCAATTATCCAGACATTCTTGTTTGTCTTGAGCTGTCCTGCACAAAGAAAATGATTAGTTACATTTGGAAACCCAAGCCTTACTTGTCTTGGGTTCAGTAAGTGTAATAGAAGGTAATGCAACAGTAATAGATCCTATGGTTGTACAGAGGGGATCTTCGGCTGTTGTTGATGGAGAAACCTCAGTCATTTGGTCTTTCTTAGACTTCCACACCACTTTGGAGTCTTGGACTTGACCTTCAAACCTTAGAAGCTTTTGGAGCTTCACAAGTTTTAATGACTGATACTTCGGAAGAATCTACAGTCACTGCAGTAGACTTTAGTACTTCGGAAGAATCCTTTCTTCCGAGACCAACTTTGCTTCCGAAGGTAATTTTCCATTTACCTTCTTCTTTGATTTGGAGCTTCCGAAGGAAACAGACTTTCCTTCCGAAGCTTGAGACTTCTTGAGATTCTTGAAGTCTTTGTATGGTCATGTGGATAGTACTTTTAGGATTGTATGGACAATCCTTGGCAATATGAGAAGTACTTTCACACATAACACACAGCATTTTCTTCTTCAAAGAAATCTCCTTTTGAGAGCAAGACTGGCCTTGGTCACATCCCTTTTTCACCTTCATCTTGGTAGATTCAGATACAGTTCCCTTGGGCTGTGAACTGTTCTTGGAATTGATGGTCCAGGCTGTGCAGCAGTGGTACACAGCAGCTCAGTCTTCTTCTTTGTACTGAGATGATTTGAACATGAACCAGAACTCTTGGATAAGAGGCTTTGGTGGATGTCTTCAGTCCTTATTGCTTTGAAACCTGCAGAGATGAACACTTGTTTCTGCTTAGCATCAAAGGTAGCCTTGATTTCTTGAGCCTTCTTTGCTTTCCTTTTGCTCTTCCTGATCAAGTTCTTTCTCTTGGACTTGGTCATCACAGTTAATTTCTTCTCCTCAGAAGGATAGTGGCCCTTGGAGGAATCCTCTTCTTCACTCTTCTCAGAGGGATTCCTCACTATCACTTCTTCATCATCCTCACTTACTGGATCTATGAGAGGAAGCTCATCTTCACAAGTTCCACACCTAGGAGATCTTACAGACAAGATTGTGTGTGGAGGAGCTATCTCATTTGATCCCAGTCCCTGTCTATTTGATAACAAACCTTATTGTGTAGGGATGAGGATATCATGTTCTTGAAGGTCTCTTCTTCAAGAACACTTTTCTCTGCCAGGGCTTTGCTGATCACAAGCTCAGCCTGGCACTTAGTCAACTTAGTGATGAGATCTTGGATCTGAGTTTTAAAATCTGTATGTTCATGTTTTAGTACTGAAATAGTTTTCTCCAAGTCTTCTATCTTTAACTTGTAATCATTTTCAGACTTTCTAAAGTCAGATTTTAATATGTTTAATGACTCAAGATCAGATCTCATCTCTAGGTTGTAGGACCTGTATCTATTTACTTTAGCAATGCATTCAGGGGAGCAAAGATGTTCTAATACCTTGGCTTCATCATGATCAGCCATCAATGCTTGGTTTGGAGAAGCATCCTCCACCTGAAAACTCCAGTCAAATCCTCCCTCTTCAACAGCAACCGCAGCATGTTGCTTTGTCTTCTCAGCCTGAGGGGTATTGTTGGTGTAGTTTGGTCTGAGTTGTTTGACCCCCATTTGCTCTGGGTGCCTTACACTCCCTGGCGAAGTGACCCATAAGGTTACAATTGTAACACTTAACTTTGCTTTTATCCAGCCCAAACTTACCACTGGTAGCATTGCTTGGAAATTTTCTTCCTGTCCTCTTGTAGAACTTCTTGGCTCTGTGAGTGAGAAGAGCCATCTGCTGAACTATCTCCATGTATTCCAGGTCATCTGGATGGATACAGTCTAGATCTTCAAGAGTGAAGAGATAATTTCCACAGCTTTCATCTGCAGACACAAAGGCTTGAGAAGAACTTGTCTTGGAATGGGCTTCCTTGAGTAAAGTTCTCCCTTGGTGTCTCGGGAAGGTGATGAAAGGACCCTTTTGTGAGTTGTCAGGGTAGCATAGGAGATGATGTGGGGTTCTATGCTGTCCCTTTCAACCACATGAAGGGCTGAACCCATTTGATTGTTAGAGTTGCCAGATGAACCTTGTAAGTTCATTCCATCTGGTATCCACTGAGAATCCCATATAACTCTGTCAGAGTAAGAGTTTTAAGGTTCTCAGTCCTCTTGATTACCACACAATAGTGTGTCCATTGCCTAGGAAGTGAGGACATGAACTTCCTTACAATGTCTCTGTTCTCAAGAGGAACTCCTCCATCCACAAGGGTATCCACAATCTCAACATACCTGAAGTATTGTTGGGTCATGGTTTCACCTGTTTTAAAGGTGAAATTTTCAAACTGCTGCTTCAGAAGATCTTTCTTGTTCTCCTTGGCTTCAGAGGAGCCTTCATACATCAGCTTCAGTGCATCCCACAGCTGTTTAGCTGTTTTGCACTTCTTAAAACCTCTGTACACAGAGTTGGGATAGCAGTCTGAAGAGCAGTCATGGCCTTCCTGTCAATCTCTACTCTTTTCCTATCTTCATCTGAGTAGTTGGCCACATCTTTAGGAATCATACCAGCACCGGTAGCAGAGGGGGTGCTAGGTATGAAAGGTCCATATTCAACAGATTCCCACATTCTTGAGTCAAGAGACCTGATGAAGCCTTCCATCCTCATGCACCAGGTGTCGAAGTCATCAAGAGTGATCAATGGGGATTTGTTCATGGTTCCAGTCTCCATATCAGTCTTTGAGATGGAAGCCATTTGAAAAGTTTAGTTTTTGTGTGTGTGAGGGATCTTAAGATGGTTAGATCTATATCACGAGCCTGAATGCTCTGATACCAATTGCAGGATCGTTCAAGGGCTTGAACACATTACAACACAACAACACAATGAGGAGATTAACTAAACGTTAATCAAACAGTGAACTAGGTAACCAAAGGTGATGCAGAGAACACAATAAAGCAAGAGACAGAACAAGAGAGTATAGTTTTAAGGTAGCAGTATATTGCTTTCTCAAGTTCTTTTACAAGTGTTACAAAGCATTACTGAAAGATACAAGAACTTGGAATACTTATACTACAACCTACAGCGGCTATACTATGAAAGCCAGCTGGATACAATTGACTAGACACTAACAAAATCAATTGTAGGATCAAAAGGCATATCTGCCTTTTGACCTTGTGACTATGACATGCCATAGCTCACATCCTTATACATTATAAAAAGGATAAGTACATAAAGTGGAAAGTTTCAGACTCAAGACCTCAATGTACAGTTACCAAAAGCATGGACCTTTTCACCAACTCTTGTAAGTTGGTGACTTATCAGAGACGCAGCGGAAAAGGTGCTTTATGGAATAGTACATCAGATAAAGCATGTGTACTAAAAGTCTTCGGAAGAAATCTGTCTTCATAGGTTGAAGCTTCGGAAGACTTTGTCTCTTCAAGCTTCGGAAGACTTCATGTTAGGCTTCGGAAGATATTGGTCTTGGCTTCGGAAGATATTACACTTAGAGTATTTTCTAATGCTTGTGTAATTCTTCCGAAGCATTCTTCACTTCAGTACTTAGTGCATGTTGCTGAAACACTTAGGCAGTTTTGGGTTGCATCAGACTTCAGGAATCCTTACAATCAACACAAGGATTATCTCTCAAACTCACTAAGGGACACTCTAATGATGATGTAGAATACTTGAAAGAGTTGACAATAATATATTAAGTAAACAAGCACAACAAATGGTTTTTCAAGATACTTGTATATATTACTTCTCAACTCGTAGTTTACAAGACTCTTACAAGCATATGAAATGAGAACTATATATACTAATATCTATAGCCAGTTATACTTAGATTACCAGCTGGGACATACTACTAAACAAATACTACATTGCTAGAATTATGTATCTAAGATAAAATATTATACTAGATAAGGTAGTCATTACATGTCCATTTCTTACCTTTTGTCACCAACTAATGATGATAATTGTATTAATAATAAAGGTGAATAGTGGAATGTCAGACGTTGTCATGTGTCTGGGAAAGCACCATGCAATATATCAAACATTTTAACGGCTTGTCAGACGGTACTGGTCAACTACATGGGCATGGAAAAGCGCCATGCAATATATTAGACATTGTAGTGGCTTGTTAGACGGAACATACTTATGTCCACTGGTTCATAGTTGGTTCTTTTGAAGGTAAACTGGCTTCGGAGGAATATGTTCTTCTGAAGCCAATTATACTTCAGAAGAAGCAACTCCTTCCAAGACTATGCTTGTTTCTAGACTTTGTTCTTGGAAGTCTTTGTCTTGAACCTTCTAAGTTTTTGGCTTCGGAAGAGAAGTGACTTAGTCTTTAGAAGACTTAGATTCTCTTCCGAAGTTCTTCTTACTTAGGCTTTGGAAAATTTTCAACTTAACTTTGGAAGTGAAGATAAGGTTCAAAAGACTTTCTTCAGTTGTACCAAAATTCTTCTAAGCGTTGTTTTGCTTGCACTAGCCTTATCTGACCAACAACATTTACTATGCAATATAAATAATTAACTTGTGCTCATTATTGCGTATTTCGATAATAACTATGTGATATTACTTTATGTATGTGTTACGGTAGTTATCTACTACCCTTTAGGATCTCAAACTTTTAGCATTCTAGTACCCAAGCATGTTCCTACCTGTAAGGGTGACTACATGCACTACAATGCGACATCAATGGCGTGGCACCAATCATGACAGTGAGTTAAGATCATAGTGTCTCCATTTATTACTTGTGAGGTATATTGTCCATATGATATCTAGGAGGTATGTGGATCAATCCTAGGATATATATATATATATATATATGATTTATGGTGGATGGTTGTCCTGTATGCCCATATCCCATCGCAAGTTCGGCACATAGGTCTACAGCCCTATGTGCATGTTTGTATGATTTTGGATATTCGGCTCTAGGTACTCTATATCATATGATTCACTTGTTTCATGTCTTTGCTATGTTCATAGTCCCGTCTCGATATCTTATTCGCCATCATGTTATATAATTTTCCTCACTAATAGTTGGTTACGCTAGCATGTTATGTTATACCGTTACTATGTCACCATTCCTTATCATCCGCTAAATTGTATTTATATTCCAAACATCAAATTACTATAATTTTATTTGATCAAGTTATAGTACACTTAATATTCAATTACTTAGGATGGAAATTTCTAAACTTGTAAACTTAGGATGTTAGTTAACTTTTTCTAAAATCTTTAAAATGTGTTTTCTAAAATTGATCTGGTCCTTTAGTGTTATATACATGAATTGTTTCTACACTATAATAAAAGTTTCACTTACTAAATTTTGTTTTTCAAACAATAACTGTGATCACGTTCAAGCAACTTTTGCCCCTCATTAAGTTCATTTGTTAGAGTTGTGTATTACCATCCTTTGGTATATCGTTCATTGAATAATTTGCTCAGCCGTATTCTTTCTCCACGACAAGTTTTCAAGGTTCCAAGGTTACGAGTGAAGAGTGTACAGGTTAGAAGAAATGAGAAGATATATTAAATTTAGAGTTTGAATAAATATTTAATGTACCTTTAATAGTTTGTAATTTATGAAATATGTTTGATTAGTAATTATTAGCCTTTGATTATGTAAATGTGACGCGTCAGCTTATTTTGGGGTGAGGTGTTACAATAGAATATTTATACATATAAGAAAATCGTGGAATACACTTACCTATACTTCAATATTTTAAACTGCAAGGTCAAGTATGGACTCAAAAACTTAAGAAGGAAAAACCATATAATTGACCATTGAAGTTCTTAAGAGTGGTATTGTAGTACAAAAACACTTTCAAGAGGTTATCAACATATCTAAAAGTAGTATTATGACTTGGTGTTAGTTTTTGGATAATCAATGTTCCTTTCTCAATTAAAAACCTCTAGAAAGTTGTAAACCATTTGTGTAAGACATTTGCTTGGATCTTATTAGGATTACATACACCCAAATTAATATACAATTTGTAAAGTGCTAATCTCTAGAATTTTGTATCATGATTAATACCACCAGCACTCATGTAGTTTATGCATAACCTAAACTATGTGATGTTTGAGAATACATGATATAAAAAGACAAGAGAAATACTTTGAATATACTTGTATTTATCAACACTTGTTGACATAAATGATCACGCTATGTTTCATTAGCACTACGATTACAAAACGACTAACCAAAAGACTATGCTAGTATTTATATGATTATAATAGAAACCAAAACTTAATACAAAAGCCCACCGAGTTATATAGCCCAGTGGAGTAGTTCTAACACTTGGTTCAAAAGTGGTAGTAATAAACCAAACATCACGCACATATGAACAATCTTTCTACCCTGAGATCGTGATCAACAACACATATGTCAGAAAGCTAAATTGGTGGGAAACTCGTGATGGTACACTATTAGACAATAATTTCATTTTTGTTTTTTTTCCAATTTCCCAATTTGAATGTTATTTACGAGACTATACTAAAAGACGTTGGGTTCCTAGTGAATTGCTCGACGTGACCACATCCCCAACCACCCAGGTTCGATCCTTTTGACTCGCCTAAGGGGGGGAGTGGTTGACGGAGTTTTGTTTTGATTTTTCACGCTTTTTTCTCACTTAATTCTCCAATCACAACTTTTACTTAGAAAAAAATTCTACCCCTTATAAGTGTGTTTTGATTTCGTCTTATTTTTTTGTTCTAGATATAAACACTCTTGTTCTATCAACGCTCGAAAGGCAATTGTGCAATACAATTCTAACTATGAAAAAAATACAGACTTCAAGGCTTAGTGCGGATGATAATTTTGAGGGTAGAATGTGTAAACTTGTAAAGTTGGTTGTTAGAGTGTGCTAAAGATGATTTAGGGCTTGAAAAGGACCTGAATTATTGGTGAGGAGGTTTTGTAATTCTCAAGTATGAACATTGTGATTCTCTTGAATAAGAATGATGATCATGTTCTTTAGTCTCTAATTTCTTCTTTTGTATTTCAATTCCGCTAAAAAAGTGAACAAATCAACAAGAAAATCCAGATCCATGCAAAATTTACTGTCGATGCCAAAACTAACACCTAGTTG
This sequence comes from Flaveria trinervia, assembly GCA_025506515.1. Taxonomy (NCBI): domain Eukaryota; kingdom Viridiplantae; phylum Streptophyta; class Magnoliopsida; order Asterales; family Asteraceae; genus Flaveria; species Flaveria trinervia. Next base: position 24,631,602 of record CM046453.1, on the reverse strand, counting down.
AATAATAATAGATACTTTGCCGGAACGATATGTGGCACTCCGCTGGAGAATAGACATAATCAACAAAATAAAGCATGTTTAGTCAAAAGGCAAAAAAACAAACCAAACATATTACACAGGCACAATTATATATAGTATACCAAATTAAATCAAGGTAGACAATATCTTGTATCTGATTTAATTTCCTATCCTAATTATGTTAATGTAAAGGTGGTGGATAAGTTCACAGTAATTTTTTTCATACAATCGAATAATAAAAATAGCGTTTAACAATGAATGGATGATAAACACCATTAATATTAATAGAAAATTAACCTTCATATAATAACTCTATCCAATTCATTCAAATGATCACACATATATATATATGGTGTGTTGAGAAGACAAACCAAGATATGAATTTCTTACTACGGCACTGTACTTTTAATTTCAAGTCAGGAAGAAGATAATTCGACTGAATATAACGCCTTGTGAAATACTACACTCAAAGATAAAGACCTACACGTTATAACAAAAATGTCTCTATTAAATACAATGAATTCTCTTTTATTTTTCATCCTTAATATGTATGGATTACCAACAACTTATGTATAGTATACCCGTTTATACACACTTGGGGTGTTATTATTATTATTTCCAAACTGATTGCTATTATCTTTGTATCATCTTCATGTTTAAAGATGGTTTTTTTGTGCAAGTGAATTGCTAGCCACTCATAAAAAGTGTTCATAATCTACGCGGTTGGTGATTGACAAAAGAAATTATGTAGACATATTTTTAACCTTCAACATACATCAAGATACAAGCTAGCTTATGTAGAACATATATGTATAAACAAAGCATAGACACTCAATATACAGTAACTAATTTCTTCAAGAGTAACTCAAGAGACAAGCTCTAATCAAAGGCTTCACCCTCTCTGTTGTCTTTATAATACAGAAGAGTATTACCCTATATACGATAACCATACCAAATAAAATTCCAAGATCGATCCACTTAGAGTATCCCATCTCAACTTGCAATACATCCTTCAATATCGAGTCACCATCAACAGTGGGTGGACCTCCTAAGTACGCAGGGAACTTAAGACCTTGCAATTCTTTTTGTACAATCCTTGTAACGCATACCTATGAAATGAAACATAATACATAGGGTATCTCCAGAATACTTGAGCTAGATCATCTGGCAACCGAAAAAATCCAGCACTTAGTATCATCAAGCCTTGTATTCCAGCACTTGATATTATGCCCATGAGCAAATTTGGGACGATGGTAGCAACGATCATCATAAGGCATTCAACGAGTAACATTGCTGCAAAGAGCACTGATGCAAAATAGATAAATTGCTCACGTTCCCTCTGAAGGCCAGCAAGCAAGTAACCTATTATTCTGGGATAAAAGATATGACAAGTAGGTAGGGCGTTGAGGAGATTGCATGACTGATAACAAATGATCCGACCCCATAATGCCCATTTAATCTTTCCCAATGAAAGACCTACGCAAACATAGTTGCAACATGAATGTGAGAACAAGAGATTAGTAAGTGCATATGAAATACATCAGCAAACCTTCATTTCTTCCATGAATGAGGGGAAACCGCCAATTGCCAAGATTGTAAGGAATGAAGACACAAACATAAGCATAGAAATCCTAGCCTGCTTTTGTTAAAAAATCTACATGAGAAACAGTTCTGATATATTAATAGCCGAAACATGACCACAATAACTTTTTGTAAACTCAGGAAAATTGGTATTGAACAAAACGGTTATTACTAGCTGGGGACAAAGTATTTTGGGAATTTAATTCCCAACTTTTCACAAAAGTGGGTTTATAATATGAGCTTAAGAGATCTACTCTTTTCAACCTATTATACATTCCAAAATTTAACTTACGTTTAAGGAGCCAAACCAGAACCAAGATTGTAGAAAACTGTTCCTAGGGCAAAACCCAAAGCGATATATATAGCAAGCCGTAACCAATAGTATCCTATATCACGATACATGTTTTTGAATGATCTTTCGACAAGCACCCGACACTGTGTAATGGGACTAGCCTTCATGCTTCCCTTTTTCCCGGTCAGGTCTCCTTCCTTCAGAATTCAAATTTTCATTATTTAATAATCTATTCAATCCATATGTTTGTTACAATAAGAAAACATAGTTAGATCGCAAACCTGTCTACATATAATAGCTATTTCACTTTTTATATCCATATAAATCTCAGATGACTTGTATGATTCCGAAAGTACATCGACTACTTTCTCAACAGCTTCATGTCCACTAACATGGTCCTAAAGTGGGAAAAGGAAAACAGTTGGTTGAAAATTTAAAATAAAAGTCCAAATAAGGTACGTAATATGTTGGAACTTATGACAATAATGACCGACCTCATCAAAGTCTGTGTTGATAGTTATGAGAAAGTGGTCTGCTGGACTTTGTAGATCTGGACACGGATAACCGTTTACTGCAAAAAACTAATAATAACAACACAAGTAGTTACCTCCATTAGTTTGTTATTATTGTAATCCCGTGACAATTGTTATTCTCTTAAGTTTAATAATATACCTGATTTGCTGCAAAAGTAGGACCAAAATATATTGTCTTCCCCAAAGAGAGAAGATACAGATTATTAAAAAGCCCAAAAACATGGCTACTTGGTTGATGGATAGCTGCTAAAACTGTCATCCCGTATTCTCGAGTGAGCTTAACAATCCGACTCATGACATAATAAGACGCTGCGCTGTCAAGGCCACTTGTAGGCTCATCAAGCAAGAGTAGGTTAGGGTGTGTTAAGAGTTCTAAACAGATGCTTAGACGTCGTTTTTGGCCACCACTAAGCCCTTTGACTCCCCAGCCTCCTATTCTTGTGTTCAGTGCATCTTGCAGCCCCATCTCCCTTATAGTTCTATCAGCTCTTTCCCTCTTTTGCAATCTTGGGATGGACTTTGGCAGTTGCAGTTCAGCTGAGTAGTATACGGTCTCTTTAACCGTTAAAGTCCATGTTAAAACTTGTTCTTGAGTCATATAAGCCTATACAAACATTAAAGAAAAAACTCGTGTCATTCTTGAAAAAAGTTTGCAACCTTGTATGCATTTTTTTCTTTTCTTCTACTAAATATTCTAAACAAAGAACTGCATGTTCATGTACCATAGTGCCATATGTGGGTCTGAGCTTCCTTCCGTTTATTAGAACGCGTCCAGTGTTCCTAACGTTTGACGCCAACCGCCCTACGAAAAAAGAGTGAAAAAAAGATCTAAAGTATGGTTTAGAAATTATAATCAACCTGCTTACCGTTGTATGTTCTTAAGACTTGTTTGAATATTATAATCAACCTGCTTCTTCATATTGAATATTAAATATATTTACTTGTAAGTAGGCCCGTTTCACATCTTGATTTAAATTCTTACAATCAGTGCTCTTGTTTTATGCGTTGTATTTCACACATCAGTTGTACTTAGTGCTCGTGTGTGATTATAATACTTTAGAATAACGATCACGAAACCCGCAAAGGTGAACTGGAGAGTTACATACCAGCCAAAGAATCAAGGAGAGTAGATTTGCCACAACCAGAAGGACCCATAATGGCCACGATCTCTCCTGGTCTTGCATAACCAGTGGCTCCACAAAGTATGGTTTTACTTGCACTTGAGCTTGAAACAGAAACTCCAAGATCCTCCCATGTCAAATAGGCTCCACTCCTTCTCTTCGTTGTTAGCGACTCTGAATCGACCATTTCGACTCCCCATTTTCCTTCTTCATCTGGTTCTGGACATATTTCATTGTTATGCACTAGACTACCCATTGAAGATATCAATCTAGTGTCAGATTACAGAAGTAGAAAATGTAGAGAGGTGGGTGGGTGGGTGGGTGTGTGTGTGTGGGGGGGGGGGGGGGGGGTGGTTAAGGTGTTTGTAGGACGTAGTTTTGGGAATTGTTAGAATAGTATAATATGTTATGTTTAGTGTCCCGTGACACATTGAGGAGAGCCCATGTGTTGTATTTATAAACCTCAATAAACACCAAACAAGAATCCGACGATAAAATATAAAATGTTGACCATATTGAACTTGCTTTTTGACTTTTCTTGTAATTGTATATATCTCAAATGTAAATACTTTTCACATCATAATATTAATATAAAAAACAAGAATCTCCAAATATGAAATGTATTAAGCAAATGTAACTTCAAATGAAAAATGTGTCAAACTTTTCACGTATTATGAGACTAAAAAACAGCTCGACTTTGATTAGTTACTTTCACAGCTTATTGTACCACTTATTTATCCTCTTTTATTTGTTGATGATTGATCTTGAAATGTCAGATTTTAGCATGTTTTTTATGATGCTCGTGGCGTACTTGTCAAGAAAATAAATTGACAAAACAAGCTAATTATTTGACGGACAATGACTTGTAACCTCTTTAATTAAATCATCAAGTGGTTTATTGTATTGCTTTTTGATAACCAAAACAATATTCTTTTCTAGACGAGTTTTTCGCTAACCAGATGTAGGTTCTATGTTTCAATCTTATCTTATACATGGACATTATTGGAAAACATTTTGCTCACTGATCTCCCATATTGGTGCAAAGGAGTGATGATCGTCTATCTTATATAATGAAACATATAAAAAGAATTAGTAAAGAAAACAATGCTTAATGAAAAAACTATGTATAACAAAAGATTCAATTTAGTGATCGAAGATAAAAACATATAAATATTCGTATTGTGTAGAACCAAAAGCTAAGGCATAAAGCTATGCTACTGTGAAAGATTAAATGGATAACAAAAGTAATAAATATTCCTACAGTGAGGAACTAGAAACAAAGTATAATATAATCAATAGATACTATATGAAAGTGAACACCAATCAAAAACGAATATTCTTATTGTGGCATAATATTTATGTTATTGAATAAACTGAACCTACACCACTTGTATAATCCGAATAAATTATATATAGGTTTTTTACAGGGATATATATAATTCTTTCTATTTTTTTACCTGCCCACACACACTATACTTCATATTTAAATAAACACGAGCTATAGTTAGGTGTATATCACTTTATCCACAAATTTTTTTTAAAAACAGTAACTTTCAAAAGTATGTCAATACACTAGCTTATATATTAATGTAATACACGAGTAGTAAATGAAAAACTATCACTAAAAGTTTTTTCCTTCAGAAGTGACTTTTCAAGTTGTAATGAAAACAAGAGGTCAATATTACTATTAAAAGTGAATAAGAAAATAATTGTCACAAAATGCATACAAAAACAAAAAACCTATAAAAAACTACAAGTTGAGTATGAGCTAAGCTCGAGTTTGAAAATTATTTGTCGAGCAGAGCTCGAGCTTTAAAAATAAAGCTCGAAACAAGCCGAGCTCAAGCTCGAGCTCGAGCTCTTCAAAGTCATCACGACCGAGCTCGAGCCCATATGAGCTCGGGCTCGACTAGGCTTGTGTGCACCCCTAATTAATATCATGGACATGTTCATTTGTAGGTGCTAGTATTGTTGTCTCCTAAAGAAATTGTTGTCCTTCGAATACAAAATCGACAAAAGAAGAAATTGGATCATTTGTATCAGTTATTAGAAGATCTTTAGGTATGTATGTAACTGATTCAGATTCATTAAACTCACCGATCTTTCCTTCATCTATGTCTAAAAGCGAATTAGAAATTTTTTTGTCTGTTCAATCTTGCATGCATCGCCTCGTGTAGTTAAGCTCATGTTTTTGTTAGTTTGAATACCTTACATTTTGACCAAATATACCACGAACTTAAAGATGCATTAACGACATCATGTCGTGTTCCATTTGGTATAACAGGTAGAGTCTGCATAAAATCGCCTCCAAATACAACAACTTTTCCACCAAATAGCACCTCATTTTTTTATCGAATTATAAGCATGTTGTTCGTAGTTTTGTTTAACGCTTCAAATGCATATTTATATATCACCTGTGATTCATCAAAACTTATCAAATTTGATTGTTGTAAGAGTTGCTCCACATCACTACCCAGCTTAATATAACAGAGATAATCTTCAGTCAAATCTAAAGATATCAAAAATCTTGAATGGGCAGTGCATCCACGGTCAAAAGTTGAAATGCAATTCCACTTGAAGCCATATTTAAAATAATTTTACCCTTACATGTTATTGATGAAGAATGCCTTCCATAGAAAAGTATTTCAGTTCCACCATATCCATATACAAAAAATGGACCACCTTTATGATGCTCAACTCCATATACCAATATGAACCAACAACTCATTCCATCCATTTGTAACGTGCTACCTATCGTATTGTCTTAAATACGCACATTCCACATGGTGTCATCTTCACACACTACTTTTTGAGAAGGTAAAACCTCATTTGTTAAGAAAAATTTGACATGCTCAACAGGTATTGGCTTAATTGAAATAAAAAAATATAAATTGTTGGAGCTTGTACAAGATAGTCTATATTATCAACACAATCAAAGTCGAAAAAAGTCAACATCACGTCAAAGTCAACAAAAGTCAAACACGACATGTTGGAGACGAAGAACCAAGATGAGAAGTTGAAGTTTAATATGACTAGGAGTTATATTGTAATACATATATTTTCTGTGAACAAAATATATTTTACTTTGTTTGAGTTATTTTTATGCTTTATATGTAATTTTATTAATTAGCCTAATAGGGGGTTAAGTGCAATTAGTGAATATTATATTCACTATAAATAGGTAATTTTCATTAGTGTTGGTTCATGGTTGTATGAGCAATAGATTGAGGGATTACTTGTAAACATATTTTGTAATCTAATTGAATATCAAAGGGGTTATAATCGTGATTATCGTATTTTAATCTACAATCTTCATGATTTGATTCAAGTGTGATTATCTTGGAGTTATAATTGGTATCAGAGCCATTTTGAATCAAATTCACTCAAGATTTGAATTTTTTTAGAGAGAGAAGTTGAGGTTTTGGTTGTTTTTCTTCAATATCAAGTTTTCATTAGTTTTAGATCAAATTCGGGTGTATTTGATATGGAATTTGCTTGAATTTTGTTGGTTGTTGGTTGGGGAAGCTCGTTAATCATCAGATCTCAAATCCATTGAGTTTTCGATGATTTCACATTGATTTCGTGTTGAAAAAGCTTTTTAGCTTCGTTCAACAAAGTTATCAGTTCACCCAGCGAAACTATGAATTCTTCCAACGAAACTACATGGGTTATCCTCATTGAAGTTTTTTTCTGCTGTCCTGCGAAAGTAGTTTCATTGAACGAAAGTTCAACAGTGCTTGTGGGTGATTTACAAGCGAAATTGCTGCGGAAAGTATCATTGAACGAAAGTTCAAGCTTGTTTCGTGCGAACTTGTCAGCGAAACTAAGCTATTTTAGGCATTTGGCTTGTGAACTGCTCCCGAATTTCGAGCGAAACTACTGTCGGCTCACCAAAACTAGAGTTCACAGCGAAACTAGCTCTGCAAAACTATAATTTCGGCGAAATTATCATTTTTTAGCGAAATACGAATATTAAGATGACTTTTCCCCTCTAGTTGGGATTAATTGAGTTCATCCCGATAAAGAAATTTTCATCGATTTTAAAAGATTTATAAAAAAAGTTGGTTTTCCCCCCTAGTTGGGTTTAGTTGACCCCAGTTGCTAAGATTGTCAAGCGTGACATTTAAAATTATATCCCAAGGAGAATTATTTTATAATTTTTGGGAAAAATATTTTTGGGGGTTAATTGCAATAAACTAAACAAAAAATGGCTTTTGCAGAACAGTTTAAATCCTTCGAATATGATAATCTCACAATAGCATAATGTCGGTTTGATAATTTTACAGATTTAAAGAATAAAAAGATGTCTGATTTTGTTGATCGTTTCTATTAGTGGCAAGTAATCTGAATAAGTTTGATACCCAATTGGGAAATCGTGAACAAGTTTTGAGATTGCTTGATTCTCTCCCATCAGAATGGAGCTCACACGACAAGTCGATTAAACGAGATAGAGGCTTTCGGATTACAAACTGATGGAGGTGATCAACAAACTGAAAGAGATTGAGTTGGATATCAAACATCGTGAGTACTATTAAGCGACATATCTAACTCCAAAGATCACTTCAAACTCCACAAAGAAACCAGAAGAGAGATTACATTCTAGCACCAATTCCGACGGTTTACCTAAACCTGGAACTGAAGAGGTACAAGAGGAGCTTAAGCAGACATCAATGGGTAAAGGTGGAGCTGAGTTGAATGATGTTGTTTGTAATGCTGATAAGGAAGATGAATGGAAGCGAAATAACAGAGATTATAACTGCGAGAAGGCTCTTGCTGCTGAAAGAGTCATCTTGGATCTTCCATACGAGACAGTTTAGGATATGTGTTCTTCTGCTTGCAAAATTCATTTATTTGGTGTGTATAAAGCTAATAGATTACTTTTAGAAAACCAAAAGGAGTTAACCACCATAAACGCAGAACATAAAAAGAATGACACCAAGTATTTTATAAAATTAAATGAATCTTTAAAAGAAAATGATCATTTAAAAAGAACTCTTCTTGAAAGAAATGTTGAAATTAATCTTTTAAACAAAAAAGTCACATAGGCTAAATTTAAAACAAGCAAGCTTAAAACAAAGCTTGACAGATGGACCATATCCGGAATGAATCAGGAAGAGTTACTATGTAAACGTAGGGGAGCTAGGATTAAAACGGGAGTGGGTTGTGGTGAAAATCCATACAGGTTTAAGCAGCATTAATCTTAAGAGGTTAGAGATGTGCAGAATTCTCTTGTCGGTTTGGGATTCCTTGGTTGGGGATCTGATAAGATTAATGATGATTCCACCTCTGGTGTTTCAAAACCAATATCAATTACTTCTCCAACCTTCTTCAACAAATTCAAAACAGGTAACTTCCTTCGTTTGTTCCTGTCAGGTTTGTCAAAGAAGGAACGGTTGTTGAATCGTCAGGCAATCAGAACCCTATAACCGAAGGTGACACAGTATGAGGTGTCAATCAAGATCCAGTGGAAGCAGATCTGTGTATACGGACTAGTCAAGCTCAGATGATGAATCAAACACAGAGGACCGTGTCAGTTCATCAAAGATTAAGATATCACGTGAAACTGTCAAGACTCAAACGCTTCCAAAAACTCAATCAAGACCAATACGGATCTCTTCTCTAATTGCAAAACAACCCAGTCAATCAGTGAAGATTTTATTCCCTATTTAGCATGGGAAAATTCATAACAAGCAAGAATTTGCTACAAGCTAAAAGCAATTCTCATCCCCATCTGCACCACACAGTTTAGTCAAGCATCAAAAGCCTTTCAAGGCATATTTTGAGTGGTGAAAAGTAGGTCATGTGGTAAAGAAGTGCCCTCAAAGACTTTCTTCAAATAGGAAAGGAAAAACGAATTGCTTCTCCAAATGTAAGTCTACAAAAAATGTTCCAGATGGTAAAGGTAACATGGGTTGCTTCTCTAGTTCAAGAGATAAAAAACACACATCTTTGAATGGTTGGATGAAAAACTCTCTATCCAAACCTTTTCATATGAAGTCGGTTTCATATGATTCAAAGATGAAAATGACCAAAGGTTCAAAACCAAATTCTTTTCCTTCTGCTCTTAAACAGAAAATGTTTTCGTAATTGAATTCATTCAAATCCAAATTAATTGAATCGAAACAAATTTGGCAAATTAAAAAGAAGGATATAGATATTCCAGATTGTTTAAACGGTTATGTGAAGAAGCAGGTTTCTTATATTGATTAAAAAGGAACTTCCAGGACTACGATGGCCTAGGTTCCCCTTTTAAAATAATTTGTTAATAAGTATAGGAACAATTCAGGAGGATTGTTAGTAATACGGTTTATTGATAGAGATTGTTTCTAATTCAAATTCAGGTGTAACAACAGGTAAAGGTTACGGTATTTTATTCACAATCTGGATTTTTATCTACACAATCACCGTTCTCACTTCACAATCACTGCATATTTCTTGATAATTCATCTCTTATCTTCATATCAATGCAGCTTGGAAGACCTTCTTTCATAAATTTTTATTTTTGTACAGTTTTATAAAAAATAAAAAAATAAAAAAAGGTTTGTAAAAATAAAAATTTAGGAGGAGAGTATAAGTAAATAAAAATGAATAGAGAACTGGGAACTTGATTCGAGATGATTGAAAAATGATTGTATATCTTCTTGAAATGCTTATTTTTGCATGACTTGCATTTTTAAAATGAGAAATGATAGTAATTGATGATGTTATCTGATTTACATCTTATATTTAAGTGCAAAATAATAGAAAAATAAACAGATTCTTTAATGATATGCTTGGTAGACTCAGTTTGAGGAATAAAGTAGACAACAACATCATGATTTAAATGAAAATATATGCTTAAGGAAGTCTAGATTTACGCAATCATTTTTGGCATGCACAAAAACTGAGTCTCGACAAAAATTGGATTGAGAATTGATGTTTCACCCACTATGATACAAATCATATATGACATATGTTTGAGCTATGTCTGGTGTATTTATGTGTCTTGTGTTTGTGCTAATCTCCTCTGCTATACGGAAGTACTGACCTGGAGTGATGATCTCCTCTAATTTACGATAGTACTGACCTGGAGCTCTTATCGGCATATGATTAAATGGTCATCTTCTTTGTTATACATGAGTATAGACTTGGAGCTCTCACCATCTTGGTTCTAAGTTGTATCAAATCATCTAAACGATAAATTCATCACAGAATGAAATATTTTGTTGATAATCACTTGCACACTACTACACAAACCTTGCTCTATAAAGATCATAACAGAATTCAAGAAATCCGAAGGTTGGGTGAGGGTTTTTGCCAAATGATTGTGGGGTCCTAGCATTTTAAAGTATTTAATTGAACCTTAATGAAACATCTCTTGCTTGTTGAAAAAGTTAGGGCATGGGTTTAAATGGACAAACATATCAACAATCGTTATTAATCTGTTTGAGAATTTTTTAAAAAATCATTCAAAGACACTGATTAGATTCAGTTATCAGTGTGATATCATTCCGTGTATCTTGAGAATGTGATCTCACGATCGATACCGTTCTCGGTTATAAAATAATAATAATTATAATAAAAAATATATAACAAAATTTCATTTCAATTTCTTTTAGGTCTTCCATATTATATTGTTACAATTTTTATCATTTTTCATGCATTTCACAGAAATTGCGTACAAACGAACACAGGTTCGCTTGTTTTTCACAGACAGATAAACACGAGATTATTTCTTAAAATGAAATGATCTAATTAGAAATGTCGACATTGTGTTTGAGAATGTGTTTTAGATTTTTGCTTTAAGTCATGGCCGATCATCAATTGAGCAATGTACCTGATCAGAGAACCTGTTCCTTAAGTTTGTAGAAGATACCGAGCTAGGAATCTTCCTCCTACATCTTTTGAAGCACTAAGGATTAGAGATTGGGAAAGTCGTTCCAACATCTTTACAACAGATGCAATGAAAAGGGGGAGCATATAAATAGGGGGAGCTTATAAGATGAATAATCTTTCTCATTAGATTTAGAAAGTTTCAATTTGAAGATCTTTCTACTATTGACTTCTCGGTGCATATTTTGCGTAAAGATGCTCATAATGATAGATTAAGGGAGAGTATTGTTGGAGCTGTACAAGATAGTCTATATTATCAACACAATCAAAGTCAACAAAAGTCAACGTCACGATCAAAGTCAACAAAAGTCAAACACGACACGTTGGAGACGAAGAACCGAGACGAGACGTTGAAGTTTAATATGACTGGGTGTTATATTGTAATACATATATTTTGTGTAAACAATATATATTTTAGTTTGTTTGAGTCATTTTTATGCTTTATATGTAATTTCATTAATTAGACTAAGTCTAGGGGGTTAAGTGTAATTAGTGAATATTATATTCACTATAAATAGGTTAATTGTCATTAGTGTTGGTTCATGGTTGTACGACCAATAGATTGAGGGATTACTTGTAAACATATTTCGTAATCTAATTGAAGATCAAAGGGGTTTTAATCGTGATTGTCATAATTTGATCTACAATCTTCATGATTTGATTGAAGTGTGATTATCCTGGAGTTACATAAATGATAAATCAATTAGTTGGATTTAAAACACAAATAGTAAATTTGTACTCATAAAACTTACCAAGTAGGCTAGAAATGTGTATAGAACAGGTGCATAAAACCCGATAGAATTTCAATCGAGCGGAAAGAGCGATGTTGCTTGCCCTAAATAGATAAACATAATATTAAACAGTTATTCGGAATATAATTAAAGACATTCAAAATGAAAATCAAAAAGTCAACTAAAAGATCCATACTTGAGTAAATAGAAAAACAATAAAATCCACATATAGATCCTCGAGTCTATGTTGGACGTGGCTTGAAACCCTAAGAAATATTGGAAACTTTTGGAAAATATTCAATACTAAATACACAAAATATTTCACTAGATACATAATGGTGATTTGGAACCCTACAAAATCTAAAAACTAATAGTAACATACAAATCTTCAAAAATAAAAATAAAACTGAACATATAGTTCAAATAACCCTAAAACAAAGCCGAAAAGTTTAGTTAGTTAGGTACCGGGAAAATAAATAAAACAATACAAACTGACAAATGTAAAATCTATCTACGGATCTACTATAAACAATAAATGTAAGTAAGAAATCAAAGAAAGTTTGAAAAATCATTCAATTTGAAAATACTTTACTAAATCTAGTCTAGGTTATTTCAAACCTGAGTGGGTGTGAGATTGATATTCTCACAAGTACCGAATATGATGATTGAGCCAATGATTGTATCACGGAATCAAACAATCAAGGAACATTGAATGCAAGGAATACTCATAAATGCTGTTTGAATTAATGAAGATGATCAGTTACAATGAATGCTAGAGTTTGAGCATTAAACAATAACATACACCTTGAGAACATAAGACTAAACAAAATATTCGGATTGTCTATATTGTCTATCAACAGTCACCTCATGCAGAACCGGTGAAGGGTATGCACTTACAACACAACAACACAGTGAGGAGTGTTGCTAAGAATACTTAACTGATCAAACGTGGTTAACCTTTTGTAATGATATTAAGAACACAATTAAATATGAGACAGAACAAGATAGCAAATCACACAAGGATTTGGTTTTCAAGATTGCAGTATATTGCTTTCTCAAGTTCTATTACAAATGTTACAAAGCATATCAGAAAGTTACAAGTACCTGAGATACATATACTACATCCTACAGTTGGCCATACTTTGAAGGCCAGCTGGATACAGTTGACTAGACAACTACAAAATCAAATGTAGAGTCAAAAGGCAGATTGCCTTTTGACTAGTGAGTATGACATGCCATAGCTCACATTCTAATATATTACAAAAAGGGTAAAGTACATAAAATAGAAAGTTACAGACTCACGACCTCAAGGTACAGTTACCAAAAGCATGGACTTTTCACCAATTTATGTATGTTGGTGACTTACAGAGTTGCAGCGGAAAGAGTTCCAGCTTTATGTAAAAGGTACATCAGATAAAGCATGTGTTCAAAAGTCTTCGGAAGAAATCTGTCTTCAAGTGTTGGCTTCAGAAGACTTTGTCTTTGAAGCTTCAGAAGACTTCATCTTTGGCTTCAGAAGATATGGGTCTTGGCTTTGGAAGATTTCACACTTAGAATGTTTTCTATTGCTGGTGTGAAACTTCCAAAGCATTCTACTTTAGTACACTTAAGCATGATACATGAGAGTCTTTGGGTGTTTGGGTTGCATAAACCTTTACATTTAATCCTTACAAACTCCTCCTAGGTTGATGCTACCAAAACACTATGAAGACTTCAATATCAATAGTCCTCATCATGATAATACCATCCTTTTCTTCATCATGATTCTGTTGACCAAAAGAACCAATGAGCCAAGATCAGAAAACCTCTAAGTCCCACATGGTATCACAACAACTGCTGAAAGCCTCATCAGCAGTTTGACAAGTGCTGAAGACTTCAACAGTTGAAGATCAAGTGCTGAAGATTCCAACAGCTGAAGAACTAAAGTGCTGAAGTACAATAGCTGAAGAACACAAGTGCTGAAGCTGAAAGACCAAAGTACTGAAGTACAACAGCTGAAGAGTTTACAAGTGCTGAAGATCAACAACTGATGTACAAAGTCTGAAGACAAAGACTGAAGACATCAGCTGATAATATCTACTGAAGTCATCAGTGATGAAACATCTGAAGGTCAAAGTCTGAAGATCAAGTACTGAAGCGTCAGTAGTTGTCACAACTGCTGAAGAGTACTTCTTTAGTTGTGATATCAGTAGTTTTTATTTCTAGTTTCAGTAGTTTGTAAAACGACTGAAGAGCTTGTTCTTCAGTCGTTGTAGTTTCAGTAGTTTCCAATCAGTAGTTTTATATTTTGTACTTAACACTCTGATATGTTCTCAGTAGTTGTGAACATTTCAGTAGTTTGTTAAGAGTTAGTTAATTGTATTAGATCTGCCAGTTGTCACTTTCCGTGATAACAGCAGTGTTTGTTGCACTCTATAAGGAGTGACAACCTATTGTAATAGAAGGATGACGTGAATGAATGAATGATTTGATTAGAAACATTCCATATCTATAAAATTCCTTGAATCAGAAATATATTCTCTCGCTATAACCGTATGTGCTCTTAATGCATACAAGCATCGACTTCTTACTACAATTTGTCTAATTCCTATTCTTATTCCGCTGCCTTGAACTCTAATACATCAAACTTGTGATCGCTGATCCTGTCAAATGGTATCAGAGCAGGTTAATCATTGATCGATCTAATAATTGATCATTGAAACTGCTATTCCAGATCTAAGTTGATTGAATTAGCTTTTGTTTTGCAAGAAACGGTTATAGAGATTGAATTTTCTGTATTTCTGGTCATTCATCCTGAGATCTTCTCTGGTTTTTATTGAGTTTGTTGTGGTCTGTTTAAAACTTTTAAAAGCTTGAATTAAATTGTTTGAACTGAAATGACCACTCCCTCCAATGATCATCACAATACTGGTTCCTCAACCAAGCCACCATGCTGGTTAGGAATGAGTATAACATATGGCAAAGACGTATGCTCCATCACCTGTCTGTTAACAGCGCAGGTTGTTGGACACAGTGGTACATGGTCCACACAAGCCTATGGTGAATAACCCGGAAACAATCAAATGGTTCCGAAGAGGAGGGAGCAATACTCAGATGAGGATAAGAAGTTGCTTGAAATTGATGCTAAAGCCCATGGAATTCTGGCCATGGCTAGCAAATGAAATCTATTCTGGGCTAATGCATCATGAAACTGCCCATGACCTCTGGAATGCCTTGAAAGAACAATTTGGAGGAACAGATGAGGTCTTGGCAAATAATAGAGAAATTCTTGCCCAACAATATGAGACATTCTCTCATAGAAAGGGTGAGACACTGACTCAACAATATGAGCGGTTCTCTTGTTTGATCTCTGAACTAAAAATGGTCAAACTTGAGTACACAAATATTCAGATGAATAACAGATTTCTCAGATCACTGCCTGAGAGATGGGACACATATACTATTGTCCTACGCTCCAGTGCAAGTTTGGACAAACTATCTCTCACCCAACTCCATGGGAAACTGCTCACGTTTGAGAGAGAGATAGAACAGAAGAGAAAGCTGTCTTCATCTGGAAAGCTCACTGAAGACTTTGTAACAGGCAACACTGCCTTGGTGGGTCATGAGTCAGGAATGCTTCATCTGAATGCCAGTATGATGAGCATATTAATTCTCTTCAAGCACTTCTGATTCTGCATTTGGGTGAGTGTTGATGGTCAGTATACTGGGTGTAATAATGACAATCTATGCTTCATTATGGATGATCTCAAGGGGATTGCTGATGATGACTTAGAGGAGATGGATATTTTGAGCCAAATGGCCCTGATAAATATCAGATCTCAGAAGTTCTATAAAAGAACTGGAGAAAATTCCCAGACTCTCTGGCAAAACCAAAGTTGGTTTTGACAAGAGCAAGTTGAGGTGTCACAAATGCCAAAGGCTGGACACTTTGCAAGAGAGTGTAGATCAACTGGATCTAACTCCACTGCAACCTGTTGACTTTCCTGACAATAGTCAACAACACAGAGGGCAACATCCTGTCACTTCTAGTCATCATCCTCAACAACAATCTCCGGCATATTTTGTTCCTCAGGGTCAAATGCCATATCCGTACCCTTGTTATTACATGCCACAGTCAAATCAGTTCAAGTTCCTATGGCACCACAACCTCATGCACTACCAGAACCTCAGCCATCCCAATCTGATCAACAAACTCAACCTCAACAACACAGCTTTTTCACCCCAGGAGTGGTTGACTGGAGCAGTTTACCAGATGACATGTCTGGTCATGACCAACTGTTCTCAGGTGCTGGTCAACATGGTGGTGACAGTCCTTTTGGGAATCTAGCTCTTATGGCTTTGGAGTCTGCTGATACTTCATTTTCCAATGCCTCTACACCTCAGGTATCACAGGTATCCTCTGAGGCAAAAGCCAAATTATGTTCTGAACCATGCATAGCAGCATTTGCTTCCATTAGAGAAGCAATGTAGCTCTAATTAATAAGAACATTGAGCTAGAAAAAATAATTCCAAAAACAAAGCTGAGTTTGAGTCTGTGCTTAAAGATAAAAATGATGAGATTTATAAACTGAATTGCCAATAATTGATGATAAGGCTAGAGAAGAGGTACTTCTAGAGAAGTACAAAGATCTCAAAGAAACCCTTGCGGTTACCCAGGTAGAGTGTGATAGATGGGTACAATCATGCAAAGGTTTTGAAATGCTTCTTAGTAAGCAATCTGCTTCCAATATGAAGTTTGGAATTGGTTACAATCACACTGCTCCACCTACAGATTTTACCCCAAGAGCAGAGGTAGAATTGATGGTGAGAGTGATAACCAATCCATCACATCATGTGATCTACCTTCTGATACAGCACAATCAGAAGTAGCAGTCAGCATCAAGCCCTCTTTGAACTTATCAGCTGATGTTGATGGTTCAAATGCTGAAACTCACATGATCAATGAGTTGATCAACTCAGGAGTTAATTCTGAAGGTCCTGAAAGGACTAGAGAGCAGGATTTAACACCTGAAGTTCAAACTTCAACTGCTGTCAGTACTGAAGAGAAGAAAACTACCAGTAGAAAGAGTTTGAAGTCTACTAAAGAGGCAGTCAAGAAAGCAAACAATGCTTCCAAAGCATTGAAGAACAAGTCTTCAGTTGCTTCACCCTCTTTAGTTGATGATCACTAAGATGAAGAAGAAACCATGTGATGTATGTGGTTTGTTCAATCATCTTACAGATGATTGTTGGTACAAAAGAGGTTCCAAACTCAAACAAAAAGAAGAAATCAATGAGAAAATGGTAAAAATGAAAACTGAGTTTGAGACCACAGTTGTATCAGCAACATCAAATCCTATAACCCTTAAGTCCTCAAAGAAATCCAAAAAGGAAGGGGTTAAACAGGTGACAGCTGAGAATGCTCAGAAGAAGAAGGGGCAACATAGGAACTTATCAAACTCCACTGGCAATATGTCTAATGAGCTGAAAGCTTTGTCACAAAATCAGACACAGCTGGTTATGATGGTTCAACATCTGTTGGGTAGAGTTACCCAACTAGATGCTCCTATGTTGAAACCATAGAAAAGGAGGTCCAAGCCAAAGGACTCCTCTTCTACACCATCTTCTTCCTCTCAGGCTGTTGTTTCAGATAAACCTGTTAGTTTAAATCTATTGATGAGACCAGGCCCAAAACCAAAAAGGTTGGGTCTCTAAAACTAACTGATTGTTTATTATTGCAGGGTTCTTCAACATGCCAAAGTAGCATCTGGTATGTAGACAGTGGAGGATCTATGCACATGACTGGGAATAGCTCTCTTCTTCATGACTACTCTTAAGGAAAGAAGGGATTTGTTTCTTTTGGCAATGATGCTAGGGTTACATCATAGGTAAGGGCTTTGTCTCCAATGGAGAAATCAAATTTGATGATGTAATCATGTGGAAAATCCCAAGTACAATCTCTTGAGTGTCAGTCAAATGTGTGATAAAGGCCATGTTGCTCTTTTCACCAGTCAAAACTGTAGGATTCTGTCATCCAGAGTTTTGCACTTGATTGACAAGGTGTTGGATGATCACACTCTCCTGAGAGCCAACAGGACAGGAAGAGTATATGCCTTAGATCTTTCCAGAAATAGATCTCAAAGGCAATCCTTGCCTATTTTCCAAAGCCTCTTCTCAAGAATCTAAACTGTGGCACAGAAGGCTTGGTCATGTTAATCTAAAAAACATGAATCAGCTTACCACAATAGTTTAGTCAGAGGCTTACCAATAAAGGAGTTCCACTGTGATGAAACCTGCACTGCTTGTTTAAAAGGAAAACAACACAAAGTCTCATTTCCTCCTATTGAAGTGCCTAAGTCCACTGCCTGCTTGCAATTACTGCATAGGATCTATTTGGTCCTGTGAGAGTAATGAGCATGGCAAAGAAGAAATACTGTCTGGTAATTGTGGATGATTACTCCAGATTTGTATGGACTTTCTTTCTACATTCAAAGGATGAGGCTGCTCAGAAGATCATTCACTTTGTGTTGTATATTGAGAAGCAGTATTCCCTTCCAGTCAAGTGTATTAGGAGTGACAATGGAACTGAGTTCAGAAATCATACACTTGATGACTTCTATCTTTCCAAGGGGATCAAAAGGCAGTTTAGCATCCCAAGGACTCCAGAACAAAATGGAGTAGTAGTGGAGAGAAAGAACAGGACTCTCATTGAAGCTGCAAGGTCCATGCTGGCCGACAGGTTTGCCACTGACCTTTTGGGCTAAAGCTGTCAACACAGCTTGCTATGTGCAAAATAGAGTTTAGTAAATCAGAGGTTGATGAAGACTCCATATGAAGTTCTCCATCATTTGGCTCCTCTGATTTCATTTTTCAAAGCATTTGGGTGTCCCTGTTTTATTCTCAACACAAAGGATCAACTCCATAAGTTTGATCCTAAGGTGGATGCAGGGTATTTTGTTGGTTATTCATCTACTTGTAAGGCATACAGAGTCTTTAACTGCAGAACAAAGATGGTTGAAGAAACTCTACATGTTAGGTCAATGAATCTCCAAAGGACAAGATTCCACAAAGCCCTGTGGAGTTATTTGATTTGGACATACTGCAATATGTTCCTCATCAAACTCCTGCCATTGCTCCTGTCAACAGTTCACCACCCGGTGGTACTGCTGATGATGATGATGATTGCAGTACTCACCTCTTCAGGTTTAGTGATCAGCTGCCTGATTCAGCTAGACCTGATGTTCCTGTAGCTCCAGTAGCACCATCCACAACAAATGCTGATGAGATCTCTTCGAATTCAACTTCTTTTGAATTACCATCCACTGATTGGTTTCAAGGAAATGATTCACCATCACCATCTGTTACTGCTGAGCCTGCTACAAACACTTGCACAGATCTCATTGTGTATGAAGATCTGAAGAATCACCCTATGTCTCAAATCATTGGTGATATCACTGCTGGTGTATCAACAAGAAGTCAATTGTCAAATTTCTGCTTCTATGCTCTTCATCAGTCAGCAAGAGCCAAAGAATTATCACATTGCTTTAAAGGACAATGGATGGGTTGATGCCATGCAGCTTGAGCTTCTTCAGTTCAAGAAACAGCAAGTGTGGGAACTGGTTCCTCTACCTCCTGGTAAGTGTGCAATAGGCACTAAATGGGTGTTTAGGAACAAAACTGATGAAAATGGGCTTATTGTTAAGAACAAGGCCAGACTGGTTGTTCAGGGGTTTGCACAAGAAGAAGGTATTGATTATGATGAAACCTTTGCCCCTGTAGCCAGACTGGAAGCAATTCGATTGTTTTTAGCCTATGCTGCTTATCAAAACCTTAAAGTTTTTCAAATGGATGTCAAAAGTGCATTTTTGTATGGAAAAATAAAGAAGAGGTTTATGTATGTCAACCTCCAGGCTTTGAGGACAATAAACATCCTAATTGGGTGTATAAGCTTGATAAGGCTCTTTATGGGTTAAAACAAGCTCCTAGAGCCTGGTATGAGACATTATCAAACTTTCTTCTGGAAAACAATTTCACTAGAGGCTCCATAGATAAGACTTTATTCATTAAGAAAGCTGGACAGCATAATCTACTTGTTCAAATTTATGTAGATGATATCATTTTTGCATCCTCTGATCCAAAGTTGTGTGATGCCTTTACAAAGTTGATGCAACAGAAGTTTGAAATGAGTGCCATGGAGAATTACAGTTCTTTCTGGGGTTGCAAATCAAACAAAAGGCTGATGGAATTTTCATTCATCAGTCCAAATACACAAAAGATCTTTTGCAAAAGTTTTATTTACAAAACTGTAAGCCCTGTTCTACCCCATGTGCAGCACCACACAACTGGATACAGATCAGAAAGGTAAAGTGGTTGATGAAACACTTTACAGATGTATGATTGGGTCCTTGATGTATTAACAGCTTCTAGACCAGATATTATGTTTGCTACATGTGTTTGTGCTAGATTTCAGGCTGCACCTAAAGAGTCTCATCTGATTGCAGTCAAGAGGATCTTTAGATATCTGCAAGGCACTCCATCTCTAGGTTTATGGTATTCTACTGGACATTCTGGTAAATTAGTTGCTTTTTCTGACAATGACTATGCAGGGTGTAAGTTGACCAGGAAATCAACTTCTGGTGGATGTCAATTCCTAGGCAACTGCTTGATTTCTTGGCAGAGCAAGAAACAGACCTCAGTTGCTACATCTACTGCTGAAGCAGAGTACATTGCTGCTGCAAGTTGTACATCTCAGGTACTCTGGCTTCAAAACCAACTTTTGGACTATGGCATTACAGAGACTAAGACTCCATTGTTAATGGATAGTGCTTCAGCTCTTTGCATTGTCAAAAATCCAGTCCGGCACTCTAGGACCAAACATATAGAGATCAGACATCATTTTATAAGGGATGTTTTGAAAAAGGTCTGATTGATCCTAAGTTTGTGCCTAGTGCTGATGAGCTTGCAGACATTTTTACTAAGCCTTTGGATAGTTCAACTTTCAAAACCTGGTGTTAAGGCTTGTATGCTGCAGCAGCTAGAATAAGTGACAACTACTGATGATCTTAGTAATAAGTACTGATGATCATTAGTAACTATGTCACATATAAGTACTGATGAGCTCTTTTACCCTCAGCAGTTTCTATAACTACTGAAGGCTAAATGTCTCAAAGGTACTGCAGTACTTCATCTGCTCTAAACTACTGACGTAGTTACAACTACTGATGCAGTTACAACTACTGCAATCAGTAAAAACAGATAAGTACTGATGTCCTATGAAACAACTGAACTCAGCCAAAAGGCTGATGAATGTGTTGAGGACAGTATGAAACAGCTGAAAAGCTAAGAATTGATGAAAACAGCTGAAGAGAACTTTCTCTTCAGTCGTTTGTACGACTGTTGTTTCATTCTAAACAACTGAAGCAAAACCACTGTCTTCAGTAGTTTTATAACTACTGATGACTAATACCAAGTCTTCAGTTGTTTACAACAGCTGATGACAAAACACTGTCCTCAGTAGTTTCATAACTACTGATGACAAACACCAAGTCCTCAGTTGTTTCAATAATCTTAAGTCAAAACCACGGTCTTCAGTAGTTTTCTAACTTCTGATGCCTAACACCACGACTTCAGCTGTTTCAACGTCTGAAAGGATAATACCATGTCAACGGTCGTTTAAAACTACTGATGACTAATACCACATCCTTCAGTCGTTTTCTTACCGTACCCTGTAAATATCCCTGACCTAAGCTCTCAATGCTTCATCTTCTTCAAACCTAACGTTCCTCTCCAAAAGCTTCCCTTTTCTCAATGGCGTCCATGCAAATTAAACCGCGACACAACTGTGTTGCCTACCTCACTAAATCGCCCATCTGGACTAAGTTCGATACTGCTATCGATCTTATGGTTCAGTCCCAATACAATATGGCATTTCTTCTGAATCCCATACTACATGCCGAATCCCTTCAACAATTTTGGATGAACGTTACTATTACCACTGGGAGAGAAAAAGACACCATCTCTCCAGTCGGTCGTCAACAACAAAGAAGTAGTCATCACTCCTGCAGTAATCCGCCAAATTCTTCATCTGAATGATGCTAGTTCTCCTGCTGGATATCCGAAGGGCACCACAGATATCCTTTGCCCAACATGGATATCAAGGCGATCTCAGTGCCTCCACTATCATGAAGAAACACTTTAATGACGTTGAGCGCCTAATTTTTCACATGGTGAATGTATGTTTGGCCCCTAAGACGTCGTTGGGATCAAATGTCAACGAAATGGCAGCAGGTAATGTATTCTACTCTTGAGCAACACCGCTAAACTTTTCAGAAATAATATTTTCAGAGCTCAAGGATATGGCTCAAAAACTAACTGCCAACCGTTGGATACTATATCCACGTTCATAAGGCCATCATTACAAACCAGCTTAATGCTGACGACTTGTTGGCTTGGGAGTCCCTGCTACGGCTGTTCTGCCGGAAGTATACTCCCGGCACAACTCTGACCAGACACTTAAAATGGCTGCCAAGCTGCGAAAACCCACGCAGCTGGAACCCACAGCCACCACCTCCAAATCAAAAGTCCCCACCAAACCCCCAAAAAGAAACCCAAAACGGCTACTCAGGGAATTGAGTCCCCTGAGGAAGCCCCTGCAACACAAACGCAGGATATATCCACTAGTCCAAACCCCCTAGTGGATACAATGACTCTTCCAGCCATAGCCGCTCAGGCTTCCTCTCAACAGGAGCCTGCAGCAACCACAAAAGGGGTACCTACATATCTGGGATCTTCCTCACTTGAGGGGATTGCCATTGAAGAGCACCCACCTCCCCAGGTGCACACTGCTTCTATCCCTTCACCCCAAACAACCGCCCCTCACAGCCCAACTTTAATAGTTGCACAAGTGCTGACTCAACTGCACTCCTCACCCCCTCCCCAGAAACCACTTACTACTGGGAATACCTCTACAATTGAGGGGGAGGAACACAGTGCACTTGAGAACCCACAGCACAGGGGTTTACCACTTCTATCTCCTGGTGTAGATAAGGAGCTTAGAATATCTAGTGAGGCTGCCACCTCCTCTAACTCAGCGAATGATCCAAATGAGGCTGGTAACATTGCTAAGACCTCACTAGAGGCAACAGCTGATGATGGACACTGTCCTGAGGCTGGAAGTCCCCAGTACCAAGCACAAGGGGCACATGCACCAACTGGTCTACACCCAGTGCATGTAAATCCTGCTCTAAGCAGGAGGTCAGATGATTTAGTTTCGGCTGATGATGACCTGGGCTTTTTCTACGATGTTCTTGCCCAGATGACAATCCTTGAAGAGAAAGTCAGTAGGCTGCAAAACCTACTTGATCAACTCTGCCAAGGAGAAAGACCATCTGCCTCTACCCACCCACAGATGGCACCTTCACTTGAAGGTTCCCCAAACACTGAGCCACTCCAAACTCAACCACCTGCTCTGCTTCAGGCCCTACTTCTCAGGAACAGAACCCTCCTGAGCAAATAGGTGTTGTACTTCAAAATTCTCTCCCTCTCATCACACCCATAATCACCGATATTGTGACTAAAGCCATTGATAAGAGGCTTTCCTCCACTTTACAGCCCCTGATTGATGATGCTGTCCAAAAGACTTTCTGCGGTACAAACCCCTCCCTCCAATGCATCCAAAAAGGGGGAGAGTACTGCAGTGAAAGAAAAGAAGAGGAAAGATCGAGGAAAAGAAGGAAGCGAAGCAAGCCCAAAATGAGGAGAAAGAACAGCAACCACTGCTCACCTACAAGCGAAAGAAAGGTGCAGATGATCACATTGCTGAAGATAAAGCCTTGGAGCTACTGATAAAGAGGCTGATGCCGAACACAGCAGATCAATGGACAACATCATTGATCAGCTGTTTAGGCAAGGCCATGACACCAATAAACTGACTCTGAGATTCGATGATAGAGATTGAAGAAATCCAGAATAGATGGGCAAGTATGAAGTGTTAGAAAGAGAAAGGCTTGAGATCATGATTAGATTTATTGCAAAATATCTTGGAAGATCAATGATCGAAATCAAAGCTTGGTCCAGGGACAGTATTGGCAATCACCACCAAGATCTATTCGTCTGAAGCATATACTAAGGGCTTGTTATTGAAGCTTTAAATGAAGCGGGTGCTGGGAGCAGGACTGAGCTAGCCAAGCAATCAAAAGCCACACTCACCTCAAGAATGCTAGAACAGCCTGTAAACATTCCCACACCAAAACCACCCAAAAACACAACCCACCAAACAACTCCCTTACCCTCAAACCCATAGCCGATGATATACCCTTGAAGAAGAAGAGAAGGATATGAGGCTAGAAGATGATGAAGAAGATGATGAAGATAGGCTGCCACTCTCAGCTGTGATTCAGTTGCCTAAGGCCACAAGTCACTCCTCAGCAATACTCCTGAAGTCCAGAGACAATGGTTAAAGTGAAGCTAGAAGAAGAAGAGCTTCATAAACAGCATGATGAGGAATTGCTGAAGAGAGTTGACAAAGCTTATGCAGCCACATCTTCTATCATCAATATGAAGAAGCAAGCCCTCAGACTTTACACTCTCAAGCATACCTTTCAATATCAAAAGGAAAGAGTGAGGATTTGGCCTGATCCCAGGGTCTCTCATAGAATTCATAAGAAAAATATACCTCAGAGATACATGGCCAGGTGAAGATCGTAGATGAAGTGATCTCTTTGGTCTTTGTAGTTTCACCTGGGAAATCCTAGAAGACTTCAAGAAAGCCTACAAAGCTAATCTAACCCCTCAGAAGATGCTGGAAAACAAATAGTGAAAAAGGGGTTAGTTTACAAGAGACTTGAGGAAGTCAGAAAAATGAGCTCCAGTTGTTCCTAGAGGGTAATCACCCGGATGAGTTTGCTTACAGAATAACAACAACTGTGGAGCTAAAGAATGGGAAAAAACCAAATACCTGTCTGAGTATTATGGCCTGAATCATTGTTTGAAGGAGGTGCTAAAGAGAAACCATGGAGGAACAAATCCCTTCCTTGAGGCCTACACAAGAGAGTCGTACAGACTCATTATGGGGAAGTAAATCTCATGAATGGATAACAACTCTGTGTCCAGTCCCCAAAACAGAGTTCCCATTCATACCTGCCAAACAAATATTTGAGGTTTCTTCCCAGGCCGGAGCTTACATGGGTCATCTTCTCTACTGATCAAGAAGGAAAAAGACCAACACTTTGCCAACAATAAGTGGGACAACGAATAATTTAGAGGTTTTGGCTGCATTGGTTCAGGGGGTTTGTTGGACCAAAAGAACCAATGAGCCAGATCAGAAAACCTCTAAGTCCCACATGGTATCACAACAACTGCTGAAAGCCTCATCAGCAGTTTGACAAGTGCTGAAGACTTCAACAGTTGAAGATCAAGTGCTGAAGATTCCAACAGCTGAAGAACTAAAGTGCTGAAGTACAATAGCTGAAGAACACAAGTGCTGAAGCTGAAAGACCAAAGTACTGAAGTACAACAGCTGAAGAGTTTACAAGTGCTGAAGATCAACAACTGATGTACAAAGTCTGAAGACAAAGACTGAAGACATCAGCTGATAATATCTACTGAAGTCATCAGCTGATGAAACATCTGAAGGTCAAAGTCTGAAGATCAAGTACTGAAGCGTCAGTAGTTTGTCACAACTGCTGAAGAGTACTTCTTTAGTAGTTGTGATATCAGTAGTTTTATATTTCTAGTTTCAGTAGTTTTGTAAAACGACTGAAGAGCTTGTTCTTCAGTCGTTGTAGTTTCAGTAGTTTCCAATCAGTAGTTTTATATTTGTACTTAACACTCTGATATGTTCTCAGTAGTTGTGAACATTTCAGTAGTTTGTTAAGAGTTAGTTAATTTTGTATTAGATCTGCCAGTTGTCACTTTCCGTGATAACAGCAGTGTTTGTTGCACTCTATATAAGGAGTGACAACCTATTGTAATAGAAGGAATGACGTGAATGAATGAATGATTTGATTAGAAACATTCCATATCTATAAACATTCCTTGAATCAGAAATATATTCTCTCGCTATAACGTATGTGCTCTAATGCATACAAGCATCGACTTCTTACTACAATTTGTCTAATTCCTATTCTTATTCCGCTGCCTTGAACTCTAATACATCAAACTTGTGATCGCTGATCCTGTCAAATGGTATCAGAGCAGGTTAATCATTGATCGATCTAATAATTGATCATTGAAACTGCTATTCCAGATCTAAGTTGATTGAATTAGCTTTTGTTTTTGCAAGAAACGGTTATAGAGATTGAATTTTCTGTATTTCTGGTCATTCATCTGAGATCTTCTCTTGGTTTTTATTGAGTTGTTGTGGTCTGTTTAAAACTTTTAAAGCTTGAATTAAATTGTTTTTGAACTGAAAATGACCATCCCTCCAATGATCATCACAATACTGGTTCCTCAACCAAGCCACCAATGCTGGTTAGGAATGAGTATAACATATGGCAAAGACGTAGCTCCATCACCTGTCTGTTAACAGCGCAGGTTGTTGGACATCAGTGGTACATGGTCCACACAAGCCTATGGTGAATAACCGGAAACCAATCAATGGTTCCGAAGAGGAGGGAGCAATACTAGATGAGGATAAGAAGTTGCTTGAAATTGATGCTAAAGCCCATGGAATTCTGGCCATGGCACTAGCAAATGAAATCTATTCTGGGCTAATGCATCATGAAACTGCCCATGACCTCTGGAATGCCTTGAAAGAACAATTTGGAGGAACAGATGAGGTCTTGGCAAATAATAGAGAAATTCTTGCCCAACAATATGAGACATTCTCTCATAGAAAGGGTGAGACACTGACTCAACAATATGAGCGGTTCTCTTGTTTGATCTCTGAACTAAAAATGGTCAAACTTGAGTACACAAATATTCAGATGAATAACAGATTTCTCAGATCACTGCCTGAGAGTGGGACACATATACTATTGTCCTACGCTCCAGTGCAAGTTGGACAAACTATCTCTCACCCAACTCCATGGGAAACTGCTCACGTTTGAGAGAGAGATAGAACAGAAGAGAAAGCTGTCTTCATCTGGAAAGCTCACTGAAGACTTTGTAACAGGCACACTGCCTTGGTGGGTCATGAGTCAGAATATGCTTCATCTGAATGCCAGTATGATGAGCATATTAATTTCTCTTCAAGCACTTCTGATTCTGCATTTGTGTGTTGATGGTCAGTATACTGGGTGTAATAATGACAATCTATGCTTCATTATGGATGATCTCAAGGGGATTGCTGATGATGACTTAGAGGAGATGGATATTTTGAGCCAAATGGCCCTGATAAATATCAGATCTCAGAAGTTCTATAAAAGAACTGGAAGAAAATTCCCAGGACTCTCTGGCAAAACCAAAGTTGGTTTTGACAAGAGCAAGTTGAGGTGTCACAAATGCCAAAGGCTTGGACACTTTGCAAGAGAGTGTAGATCAACTGGATCTAACTCCACTGCACCCTTTGTGACTTTTCCTGACAATAGTCAACAACACAGAGGGCAACATCCTGTCACTTCTAGTCATCATCCTCAACAACAATCTCCGGCATATTTTGTTCCTCAGGGTCAAATGCCATATCCGTACCCTTGTTATTACATGCCACAGTCAAATCAAGTTCAAGTTCCTATGGCACCACAACCTCATGCACTACCAGAACCTCAGCCATCCCAATCTGATCAACAAACTCAACCTCAACAACACAGCTTTTTCACCCCAGGAGTGGTTGACTGGAGCAGTTTACCAGATGACATGTCTGGTCATGACCAACTGTTCTCAGGTGCTGGTCAACATGGTGGTGACAGTCCTTTTGGGAATCTAGCTCTTATGGCTTTGGAGTCTGCTGATACTTCATTTTCCAATGCCTCTACACCTCAGGTATCACAGGTATCCTCTGAGGCAAAAGCCAAATTATGTTCTGAACCATGCATAGCAGCATTTGCTCCATTAGAGAAGCAAATGTAGCTCTAATTAATAAGAACATTGAGCTAGAACAAATAATTTCCAAAAACAAAGCTGAGTTTGAGTCTGTGCTTAAAGATAAAAATGATGAGATTTATAAACTGAATTGCCAAATAATTGATGATAAGGCTTGAGAAGAGGTACTTCTAGAGAAGTACAAAGATCTCAAAGAAACCCTTGCGGTTACCCAGGTAGAGTGTGATAGATGGGTACAATCATGCAAAGGTTTTGAAATGCTTCTTAGTAAGCAATCTGCTTCCAATGTGAAGTTTGGAATTGGTTACAATCACACTGCTCCACCTACAGATTTTACCCCAAGAGCAGAGGTAGAATCTGATGGTGAGAGTGATAACCAATCCATCACATCATGTGATCTACCTTCTGATACAGCGCACAATCAGAAGTAGCAGTCAGCATCAAGCCCTCTTTGAACTTATCAGCTGATGTTGATGGTTCAAATGCTGACACTCACATGATCAATGAGTTGATCAACTCAGGAGTTAATTCTGAAGGTCCTGAAAGGACTAGAGAGCAGGATTTAACACCTGAAGTTCAAACTTCAACTGCTGTCAGTACTGAAGAGAAGAAAACTGCCAGTAGAAAGAGTTTGAAGTCTACTAAAGAGGCAGTCAAGAAAGCAAACAATGCTTCCAAAGCATTGAAGAACAAGTCTTCAGTTGCTTCACCCTCTTTAGTTGATGATCAACCTAAGATGAAGAAGAAACCATGTGAAGTATGTGGTTTGTTCAATCATCTTACAGATGATTGTTGGTACAAAAGAGGTTCCAAACTCAAACAAAAAGAAGAAATCAATGAGAAAATGGTAAAAATGAAACTGAGTTTGAGACCACATTTGTATCAGCAACATCAAATCCTGTAACTTAAGTCCTCAAAGAAATCCAAAAGGAAGGGTTTAAACAAGTGACAGCTGAGAATGCTCAGAAGAAGGGGGGCAACATAGGAACTTATCAAACCACTGGCAATGTGTCTGATTAGCTGAAAGCTTGTCACAAAATCAGACACAGCTGGTTATGATGGTTCAACATCTGTTGGGTAGAGTTAACCAACTAGATGCTCCTATGTTGAAACCACAGAAAAGGAGGTCCAAGCCAAGGACTCCTTCTACACCATCTTCTTCCTCTCAGGCTGTTGTTTCAGATAAACCTGTTAGTTTAGCATCTATTGATGAGACCAGGCCTAAAACCAAAAAGGTTTGGGTCTCTAAAACTAACTGATTGTTTATTATTGCAGGGTTCTTCAACATGCCAAAGTAGCATCTGGTATGTAGACAGTGGGGGATCTATGCACATGACTGGGAATAGCTCTCTTCTTCATGACTACTCTCAAGGTAAGAAGGGATTTGTTTCTTTTGGCAATGATGCTAGGGGTTACATCATAGGTAAGGGCTTTGTCTCCAATGGAGAAATCAAATTTGATGATGTTAATCATGTGGAAAATCTCAAGTACAATCTCTTGAGTGTCAGTCAAATATGTGATAAAGGCCATGTTGCTCTTTTCACCAGTCAAAACTGTAGGATTCTGTCATCCAAAGTTTTGCACTTGATTGACAAGGTGTTGGATGATCACACTCTCCTGAGAGCCAACAGGACAGGAAGAGTATATGCCTTAGATCTTTCCAAGAAAATAGATCTCAAAGGCAATCCTTGCCTATTTTCCAAAGCCTTTTCTCAAGAATCTAAACTGTGGCACAGAAGGCTTGGTCATGTTAATCTCAAAAACATGAATCAACTTACCCACAATAGTTTAGTCAGAGGCTTACCAATAAAGGAGTTCCACTGTGATGAAACCTGCACTGCTTGTTTTAAAAGGAAAACAGCACAAAGTCTCATTCCCTCCTATTGAAGTGCCTAAGTCCACTGCCTGCTTGCAATTACTGCATATGGATCTATTTGGTCCTGTGAGAGTAATGAGCATGGCAAAGAAGAAATACTGTCTGGTAATTGTGGATGATTACTCCAGATTTGTATGGACTTTCTTTCTACATTCAAGGATGAGGCTGCTCAGAAGATCATTCACTTTGTGTTGTATATTGAGAAGCAGTATTCCCTTCCAGTCAAGTGTATTAGGAGTGACAATGGAACTGAGTTCAGAAATCATACACTTGATGACTTCTATCTTTCAAGGGGATCAAAAGGCATTTTAGCATCCCAAGGACTCCAGAACAAAATGGAGTAGTGGAGAGAAAGAACAGGACTCTCATTGAAGCTGCAAGGTCCATGCTGGCCGACTCAGGTTTGCCACTGACCTTTTGGACTGAAGCTGTCAACACAGCTTGCTATGTGCAAAATAGAGTTTTAGTAAATCAGAGGTTGATGAAGACTCCATATGAAGTTCTCCATCATTTGGCTCCTCTGATTTCATTTTCAAAGCATTTGGGTGTCCTGTTTATTCTCAACACAAAGGATCAACTCCATAAGTTTGATCCTAAGGTGGATGCAGGGTATTTTGTGGTTATTCATCTACTTGTAAGGCATACAGAGTCTTCAACTGCAGAACAAAGATGGTTGAAGAAAACTCTACATGTTAAGTTCAATGAATCTCCAAAGGACAAGATTCCACAAAGCCCTGTGGAGTTATTTGATTTGGACATACTGCAATATGTTCCACATCAAACTCCTGCTGTTGCTCCTGTCAACAGTTCACCACCCGGTGGTACTGCTGATGATGATGATGATTGCAGTACTCACCTCTTCAGTTTAGTGATCAGCTGCCTGATTCAGCTAGACCTGATGTTCCTGTAGCTCCAGTAGCACCATCCACAACAAATGCTGATGAGATCTCTTCGAATTCAACTTCTTTTGACTTACCATCCACTGATTGGTTTCAAGGAAATGATTCACCATCACCATCTGTTACTGCTGAGCCTGCTACAAACACTTGCACAGATCTCATTGTGTATCAAGATCTGAAGAATCACCCTATGTCTCAAATCATTGGTGATATCACTGCTGGTGTATCAACAAGAAGTCAATTGTCAAATTTCTGCTTCTATGCTCTTCATCAGTCAGCAAGAGCCAAAGAATTATCACATTGCTTTAAAGGACAATGGATGGGTTGATGCCATGCAGCTTGAGCTTCTTCAGTTCAAGAAACAGCAAGTGTGGGAACTGGTTCCTCTACCTCCAGGTAAGTGTGCAATAGGCACTAAATGGGTGTTTAGGAACAAAACTGATGAAAATGGGCTTATTGTTAAGAACAAGGCCAGACTGGTTGTTCAGGGGTTTGCACAAGAAGAAGGTATTGATTATGATGAAACCTTTGCCCCTGTAGCCAGACTGGAAGCAATTCGATTGTTTTTAGCCTATGCTGCTTATCAAAACCTTAAAGTTTTTCAAATGGATGTCAAAAGTGCATTTTGTATGGAAAAATTAAAGAAGAGGTTTATGTATGTCAACCTCCAGGCTTTGAGGACAATAAACATCCTAATTGGGTGTATAAGCTTGATAAGGCTCTTTATGGGTTAAAACAAGCTCCTAGAGCCTGGTATGAGACATTATCAAACTTTCTTCTGGAAAACAATTTCACTAGAGGCTCCATAGATAAGACTTTATTCATTAAGAAAGCTGGACAGCATAATCTACTTGTTCAAATTTATGTAGATGATATCATTTTTGCATCCTCTGATCCAAAGTTGTGTGATGCCTTTACAAAGTTGATGCAACAGAAGTTTGAAATGAGTGCCATGGGAGAATTACAGTTCTTTCTGGGGTTGCAAATCAAACAAAAGGCTGATGGAATTTTCATTCATCAGTCCAAATACACAAAAGATCTTTTGCAAAAGTTTGATTTACAAAACTGTAAGCCCTGTTCTACCCCCATGTGCAGCACCACACAACTGGATACAGATCAGAAAGGTAAAGTGGTTGATGAAACACTTTACAGATGTATGATTGGGTCCTTGATGTATTTAACAGCTTCTAGACTAGATATTATGTTGCTACATGTGTTTGTGCTAGATTTCAGGCTGCACCTAAAGAGTCTCATCTGATTGCAGTCAAGAGGATCTTTAGATATCTGCAAGGCACTCCATCTCTAGGTTTATGGTATTCTACTGGACATTCTGGTAAATTAGTTGCTTTTTCTGACAGTGACTATGCAGGGTGTAAGTTGACAAGGAAATCACTTCTGGTGGATGTCAATTCCTAGGCAACTGCTTGATTTCTTGGCAGAGCAAGAAACAGACCTCAGTTGCTACATCTACTGCTGAAGCAGAGTACATTGCTGCTGCAAGTTGTACATCTCAGGTACTCTGGCTTCAAAACCAACTTTTGGACTATGGCATTACAGAGACTAAGACTCCATTGTTAATGGATAGTGCTTCAGCTCTTTGCATTGTCAAAAATCCAGTCCAGCACTCTAGGACCAAACATATAGAGATCAGACATCATTATAAGGGGTTTTGAAAAGGTCTGATTGATCCTAAGTTTGTGCCTAGTGCTGATGAGCTTGCAGACATTTTACTAAGCCTTTGGATAGTTCAACTTTCCAAAACCTGGTGTTAAGGTTGGTATGCTGCAGCTATAATAAGTGACAACTACTGATGATCTTAGTAATAAGTACTGATGATCATTAGTAACTATGTCACATATAAGTACTGATGAGCTCTTTACCCTCAGCAGTTTCTATAACTACTGAAGGCTAAATGTCTCACAAGTACTGCAGTACTTCATCTGCTCTAAACTACTGACGTAGTTACAACTACTGATGCAGTTACAACTACTGCAATCAGTAAACACAGATAAGTACTGATGTCCTATGAAACAACTGAACTCAGCCAAAAAGGCTGATGAATGTGTTGAGGACAGTATGAAACAGTTGAAAAGCTAAGAATTGACAAAAACAGCTGAAGAGAACTTTCTCTTCAGTCATTTGTACGACTGCTATTTCATTCTAAACAACTGAAGCAAAACCACTGTCTTCAGTAGTTTTATAACTACTGATGACTAATACGAAGTCTTCAGTGTTTACAACAGCTGATGACAAAACCACTGTCCTCAGTAGTTCATAACTATACTGATGACAAACACCAGTCCTCAGTTGTTTCAATCATCTTAAGTCAAAACCACGGTCTTCAGTAGTTTTCTAACTTCTGATGCCTAACACCATGACTTCAGCTGTTTTAACGTCTGAAAGGATAATACCATGTCAACGGTCGTTTAAAACTACTTATGACTAATACCACATCCTTCAGTCGTTTCTTACCCGTACCTCTAAATATCCCTGACCTAAGCTCTCAATGCTTCATCTTCTTCAAACTAACGTTCCTCCCAAAAGCTTCCCTTTTCTCAATGGCGTCCATGCAAATTAAACCGCGACACAACTGTGTTGCCTACTCACTAAATCGCCCATCTGGACTAAGTTCGATCTGCTATCGATCTTATGCTTCAGTCCCAATACAATACGACATTTCTTCTGAATCCCATACTACATGCCGAATCCCTTCAACAATTTTGGATGAACGTTACTATTACCACTGGGGAGAACAAGACACCATCTCTCCAGTCGGTCGTAAACAACAAAGAAGTAGTCATCACTCCTGCAGTAATCCGCCAAATTCTTATCTCAATGATGCTAGTTCTCCTGCTGGATATCCGAAGGGCACCACAGATCTATCCTTTGCCCAACATGGATATCAAGGCGATCTCAGTGCCTCCACTATCATGAAGAAACACTTTAATGACGCTGAGGGCCTAATTTTCACATGGTGAATGTATGTTGGCCCCTAAGACGTCGTCTTGGAGATCAAATGTCGACAAAATGGCAGCAGGTAATGTATTCTATTCTTGAGCAACAACCACTAAACTTCTCAGAAATAATATTTTCGGAGCTCAAGGACATGGCTCAAAAACTCACTGCAAACCGTTGGATACTATATCCACGGTTCATAATGGCCATCATTACAAACCAGCTAATGCTGAGGGACTTGTTGGCTTGGGAGTCCCTGCTACGACTGTTCTGCCGGAAGTATACTCCCGGCACAACTCTGACCAGACACTTAAAATGGCTGTCAAGCTGCGAAAACCCACGCAGCTGGAACCCACAGCCACCACCTCCAAATCAAAAGTCCCCACCAAAACCACCAAAAAGAAACCAAACGGCTACTCAGGGAATTGAGTCCCCTGAGGATGTGCCTGCAACACAAACACAGGATATATCCACTAGTCAAAACCCCTAGTGGATACAATGACTCTTCCAGCATAGCCGCTCAGGCCCCTCTCAACAGGAGCCTGCAGCAACCACACAAGGGGTACCTACATATCTGGGATCTTCCTCACTAGGGGATTGCCATTGAAGAGCACCCACCTCCCCAGGTGCACACTGCTTCTATCCCTTCACCCCAAACAAGCCCCTCACAGCCCAACTTTAATAGTTGCACAAGTGCTGACTCAACTGCACTCCTCACCCTCCCCAGAAACCACTTACTACTGGGAATACCTCTACAATTGAGGGGGAGGAACATAGTGAACTTGAGAACCCACAGCACAGGGGTTTACCATTTCCATCTCCTGGTGTAGACAAGGAGCTTAGAATATCTAGTGAGGCTGCCACCTCCTCTGACTCAGCGCAATGATCCGAATGAGGCTGGTAACATTGCTAAGACCTCACTAGAGGCAACAGCTAATGATGGACATTGTCCTGAGGCTGGAAGTCCCCATACCAAGCACAAGGGGCACATGCACCAACTGGTCTACACCCAGTGCATGTAAATCCTACTCTAAGCAGGAGGTCAGATGATTTAGTTTCGGCTGATGATGACCTGGGCTTTTTCTACGAGTTCTTGCCCAGAACACAATCCTTGAAGAGAAAGTCAGTAGGCTGTAAAACCTACTTGATCAACTCTCACCAGGAGAAGACCATATGCCTCTACCCACCCACAGATGGCACCTTCACTTAAAGGTTCCCCAAACACTGAGCCACTCCAAACTCAACCACCTGCCTCTGCTTCAGGCCCTACTTCTCAGGAACAGAACCTCCTGAGCAAATAGGTGCTGTACTTCAAAATTCTCTCCTCTCATCGCACCCATAATCACCGATATTGTGACTAAAGCCATTGATGAGAGGCTTTCCTCCACTTTACAGCCCCTGATTGATGCTGCTGTCCAAAAGACTCTTTCTACGGTACAAACCCCTCCTCCAATGCATCAAAAAAGGGGGGAGAGTACTGCAGTGAAAGAAAAGAAGAGGAAAGATCGAGGAAAAGAGGAAGCGAAGCAAGCCAAAAGGAGGAGAAAGAACAGCAACCACTGCTCACCTACAAGCGAAAGAAAGGTGCTGATGATCACATTGCTGAAGATAAAGCCTTGGAGCTACTGATAAAAGAGGCTGATGCCGAACACAGCAGATCAATGGACAACATCATTGATAAGCTGTTTAGGCAAGGCCATGACACCAATAAACTTGACTCTGAGATCGACGATTAGAGATTGAAGAAATCCATAATAGATGGGCAAGTTATGAAGTGTTAGAAAGAGAAAGGCTTGAGATCATGATTAGATTTATTGCAAAATATCTTGGAAGATCAATGATCGAAATCAAAGCTTGGTCCAGGGACAGTATCTTGGCAATCACCACCAAGATCTGTTCGTCTGAAGCATATACTAAGGGGCTTGTTATTGAAGCTTTAAATGAAGCGGGTGCTGGGAGCAGGACTGAGCTAGCCAAGCAATCAAAAGCCACACTCACCTCAAGAATGCTAGAACAGCCTGTAAACATTCCCACACCAAAACCACCCAAAACACAACCCACCAAACCAACTCCCTTACCCTCAAAACCCATAGCCGATGATATACCCTTGAAGAAGAAGAGAAGGATATTGAGGCTAGAAGATGATGAAGAAGATGATGAAGAAGGCTGCCACTCTCAGCTGTGATTCAGTTGCCTAAGGCCACAAGTCACTCTCAGCAATTACTCCTGAAGTCCAGACAAATGGTAAAGTGAAGCTAGAAGAAGAAGAGCTTCATAAACAGCATGATGAGGAATTGCTGAGAGAGTTGACAAAGCTTATGCGGCCACATCTTCTATCATCAATATGAAGAAGCAAGCCCTCAGACTTTACACTCTCAGGCATACCTTTCAATATCAAAAGGAAAGAGTGAGGATTTGGCCTGATCCCAGGGTCTCTCATAGATTCATAAGAAAAATATACCTCAGAGATACATGGCCAGGTGAAAAAGATCGTAGATGAAGTGATCTCTCTGGTCTTTGTAGTTTCACCCTGGGAAATCTAGAAGACTCAAGAAAGCCTACAAAGCTAATCTAACCCCTCAGAAGATGCTGGAAAACAAAATAGTGAAAAAGGGGTTAGTTAACAGAAGACTTGAGGAAGTCAGGAAAAATGAGACTCCAGTGTTCCTAGAGGGTAATCACCCGGATGAGTTTGCTTACAGAATAATAAAAACTGTGGAGCTAAAGAACGGGAAACAGGCCAATACCTGTCTGAGTATTATGGGCCTGAATCATTGTTTGAAGGAGGTGCTGAAGAGCTAACCATGGATGAACAAATCACCTTCCTTGAGGCCTACACAAGAGAGTCGTACAGACTCATTATGGGGAAGTAAATCTCATGAATGGGATAACAACTCTGTGTCCAGTTCCCCAAAACAGAGTTCCCATTCATACCCTGCCAAACAAATATTTGAGGTTTCTTCCAGGCCGGAGCTTACATGGGTCATCTTCTCTATGATCAAGAAGGAAAAAGACCAACACTTGCCAACAATAAGTGGGACAACGAATAATTTAGAGGTTTTGGCTGCATTGGTTCAGGGGGAGTTTGTTGGACCAAAAGAACCAATGAGCCAAGATCAGAAAACCTCTAAGTCCCACATGGTATCACAAAATGCTGAACCTCATCAGCAGTTTGACAAGTGCTGAAGACTTCAACAGTTGAAGATCAAGTGCTGAAGATTCAACAGCTGAGAACTAAAGTGCTGAAGTACAACAGCTGAAGAACACAAGTGCTGAAGCTGAAAGACCAAAGTACTGAAGTACAACAGCTGAAGAGTTTACAAGTGCTGAAGATCAACAACTGATGTACAAAGTCTGAAGACAAAGACTGAAGTCATCAGCTGATGAAAAACTGAAGGTCAAAGTCTGAAGATCAAGTACTGAAGCGTCAGTAGTTTGTCACAACTGCTGAAGAGTACTTCTTCAGTAGTGTGATATCAGTAGTTTTATCTTTCTAGTTTCAGTAGTTTTGTAAAACGACTGAAGAGCGTGTTTTCAGTCGTTGTAGTTTCAGTAGTTTCCAATCAGTAGTTTTATATTTGTACTAACACTCTGATATGTTCTCAGTAGTTGTGAACATTTCAGTAGTTTGTTAAGAGTTAGTTAATTTTGTATTAGATCTGCCAGTTGTCACTTTCCGTGATAACAGCAGTGTTTGTTGCACTCTATATAAGGAGTGACAACCTATTGTAATAGAATGAATGACGTGATGAATGAATGATTTGATTAGAAACATTCCATATCTAAACATTCCTTGAATCATAAATATATTCTCTCGCTATAAACCGTATGTGCTCTTAATGCATACAAGCATCGACTTCTTGCTACAATTTGTCTAATTCCTATTCTTATTCCGCTGCCTTGAACTCTAATACATCAAATTGTGATCGCTGATCCTGTCAAGTGGTTCATTCTTATGATGAACTGGTTGTTGGAAATATTGGAAACTGCCATTTGGCAGATGAGGACTACGAGCAGGTGGACGAAATGGAGCTTGAGAGAATGGATATAATGTGGGCTTTAGCCAGTGCTGTCCGGAGGGCAAAGAAGTTTGTAAAACAAACTGGACAGAACTTAGTAGCGACTAAGGACACACATTCGGCTTTGACAAGAGCAAAGTGACCTGATTCAACTGTGGAGAGAAGGGGCACTTCAAAAGAGAATGTGTCAAGCCTAAGAAGACGGGTAACGGGAACCCATTCTCGTCCTTCACTCGTCAAGACAAGCAGGCTACCAGTTCTACTTCATCAAACAAGGATCCAAAAGCCTTGACTGCTCATGATGATGAAGGACAGGATTGGAGCTTTAGGTTTGTCTCACCTGGGGAATCAACATTGCAAGTGTAGAAGATATTGACAGTGATTCCGCTAGTGAAGGAGATCTAGCAGTTGAGATAGCGATGTCACATAGTGAAGAAGCAACTGCAACCGAGGTCAGTTACCAGCCTAAAGAGGATACTACCACGTCAGAGACAGAAAAGATAGAATCACCAGAACCAGAGACATCTGATGCTGCGTTGATGGCTAACTCTTCTGAATCAACTCAGGTAAGTACTACTGACCAAATGTTTAATAATCATGCTTTTTCTGATTGCGATACTTTTAGAAACAACATAGATGAAAATTTTACTAGGTTATTAGATCAAAATGATAACTTAGTAAAAGATTTGCAACTGTGCACTGAGGCTAATAGGGTACTAAAACAAAATGAGCATAGTTATAAAAAAAAGATAGACCTTTTGACTAAACAGCTTAGGGAAACAGAAGTAGTTGTATTTAACCAAGCTAATGACATCAGGTACTATCTAAACTCCTTAGAAGACACTAAGAAGCAAAAGGCAGTTCTAGAAATAGAAGTAAATTCATTAAAACAGAAACTGCATAGTTGGACTAGTTCTTCACACATAGTCCAACACTTAGTGAGAGACAGGAACAACGGGAAGGGATTGGGTTACAAAGTGGTTCCACCACCATCTGAGACTTTAATGAACACTAAGACTAGACCAGTAAATAGTAATCCCATCAAGGATCATGTAGAGTCTACTCCTCTGTTAGTGATCCAGATTCCTTATGTTCATCTATTGACTCTGGAACAAACAAAAGGAGGCCACTTCAAAGGCAAAGGGTAAATTTCCTTGTGTTAATCTGGAAAAGGAATTTGAAAAGGTTAACTTAAAGTCAGGGTCAAACAGAGTCAAATCAGAACTTAAAAGGGCTTTTAAGGATAATCTTTCACATACTTCAAGTCAAAGACCAATTAACCAAAAAGAAAAGGATGTCAAACAGGTTAAATCAGTTAATTTTGTTAAATAGAAAACACATCAAAAGAAACAGAGTCAAAACCTAAAGTGAGTGATGTTACTAGAGTGTCACACACGTCTCCACAAAGAAAGTTTAATCATAAAGTGATAGCAGGGCGCTGCTACAACTGTGGAGAATGTGGACACATTGCTTCCTATTGTTCTTATTATCAGACACCTAGGAAGAATATTGAACTTCAGGACTCAAAACCTAAGTCTTCTAAAAGGAGCTCTTTAACTCCACTAGAAGAACTAGTGAACAGAAGGTTCAACCGTTAGCCAGTCGACTGTTTATCACAAACAGGCATTGCACAAATCTGGCTTATGGAAAGAGAAGTCAATCTCTATGTCTGATAATGATGACAAGAAGGAACCTGAGCTACCCTCACCTTCTAAGGGTCAATGGGTTGAATTCTGATGTGTGATGCCTCTGGGAAACCCAAGCCAGTAAAGGCTTGGGTTCCTAACCTAAACTAATCCTTTACCTTCTATATGCAGGTTGTTCAATACAGTGCTGAAACTAACACGTGGATAGTAGACAGCGGAGCATCCAGGCACATGACAGGAAACAGAGCTCTTTTATCAAATTTCAAACAAATAAAGGTGGGCATGTTTCATTGCTGGAACAAAGGAGGCTATATCACAGCTCAGGGAGAAGTTGGAAATCAGAAAGTTAAGTTGATAGGGTGAACTACGTCCAGCAACTTCAAAACAACTTACTCTCGTTTCTCAAATATGTGATAAGGAATTTAAAGTCATCTTCGACAACAAGAAGTGTTACGTACTGAAGAAAGACTACGTGATCCCAGAGGCAAGTTTTGATGACTGCTTCAAGATATAAAGATCTTTATGTCTTGGATCTGTCAACAGCTTCTACAATGGATCATGAGGTTCAGTGTTTTCTATCTAAAGCTACTGAAAAGGATTCCATCTCTGGCATAGGAGAATGGGACACATTAGTCAAAGGAAGATGAATCACTTGATTCAGAAGGATCTGGTGAGAGGAGTTAATGTTAAGAACTTTTAGCTTCCTGATTTTTGTGTAGCTTGCAAGAAAGGCAAGCAGACAAAGAAGTCTCATATGGAAAAGAAAGTTAATTCAATAGAACTTCCTCTTGAACTTCTTCACATGGATCTGTTTGGTCCAATCAGTACAAAGAGCATGCAGGCGACTTGTACTGTTTTGTGGTCACCGATGACTACTCAAGGTTCACTTGGGTAATGTTTCTGAAATCCAAATCAGAAACATTTGAATCATTCAAGGAGTTGGTAACCACACTGGAATCTCTTACAAGCTGAAAGTTAGACAAGTACGCTCAGACAACGGAACGGAATTCAAGAACCAGTGGATGGAGGCATACTGCAAGGAAAAGGGAATTGTGCATCAATTCACTTCTGCTACACACTCAGATGAATGGCGTTGCTGAGAGAAAGAACAGAAGCTTGATAGAGACAGCACGGACTATGCTGGCAGACTCGAAACTGCCTATCCAATTCTGGAATGAGGCAGTGGCGAATGCTTGTTATACACTGAATCGAGTCCTGGTAGTCAAGCGCCACGGATAAAACATGTTACGAGCTACTACAAAGACGCAAACCAAACTTGGAGTATCTCGAACCATTTGGGCACCGTGCACACTTCTGAAGAAGACACAAGAGGGTAAATTCAGCGAGAAGGCAGATGAAGGCATCTTTCTAGGATACAACATACCGAACAAGCGAGTTTACAACAACTCAACGGGTCTAGTAGAAGTGTGGTGTAATGTTGACGTTCAGCGATTTACCACACCACCTACTGGCAAAGGACCCGCCTACTTCGACTATGATGGATTCTTCAAGTCGTCAACATTCCTCTCTCTCCCTCGGATGACGAATTAGCTACACGAATGATGTATGATAGCTTGAATCCACCAACATCTAGCTCACAGGGAGAATCATCTACTCAGTCAGGGGGAGTAGTCGACGACAGTGACTCCTCCTCTGAAGATGAAGCTGAAGAAGATAACTAGATAATCAGGAGGAGCAGGTTCCAGTTCCTGAAAGTCCACAAGCATCTACCAATGATGCACCTTCGACTTCAGAGCCTCAAACTCCAACTACCTCAGATGCAGAACCAAATGTTCATCATCTTGGCTCTGAGGTAGCTGTTCCTACTACTCCAGGATCACGACTAAATGTCTATCATCCAATAGACAATGTCATTGGAGATGTCAGATCAGGAGTACCCGAATCAGTTATACTCAGCTGATTACCCTCAGTTATGGAGAAGGGATATATTCATGATGGTGCCTATCGTGTTTTGTCTCATAGGTTGAGCCAAAATATGTCAGTGAAGCACTAAATGATGAGGCGTGGGTGAGTGCAATGCAAGAAGAACTTCTTCAGTTCAAGAAGTTAGGTGTATGGTCTCTGGTTGATAGACCTAAAGGTGCTAAGGTCATTGGCACCAAATGGGTTTTTGAAATGCAAGAAAGATGACCAAGGGGTCATTATCAGGAACAAGGCTCGACTGGTTGTTCAGGATTTCGCCAAGTCGAGGGAATTGATACAATGAGGTGTTTGCACCCGTGGCAAGGATGGAAGCCATTCGTATCTTCCTTGCCTATGCATCGTACATGAAGATTAAAGTCTATCAATTAGATGTGAAGAGTGCATTTCTTCATGGGGAAATCAGAGAAACAGTCTATGTCAGTCAACCCGAGGGATTTGAAGATCCTTATCATCGGGATAGAGTCTACAAGCTCGACAAGGCTTTATACGGGCTTCATCAAGCTCCAAGAGCTTGGTATGAGAAACTCTCGACTCATCTTGTGAAACACGGCTTTCGCAGGGGAGTCATTGACTGCACGCTGTTCATTAAAGAAAAAGATGGCGACCTACTACTCGTACAAATCTATGTTGATGACATAATTTTGGTTCAAAGAACGAAGAGTTATGCAAAGAGTTTGAAGCAGTTATGAAGAAAGAGTTTGAGATGAGTGCTATGGGGGAGATGAAGTTCTTTCTCGGGCTACAGGTGGATCAAACACCAAATGGGATCTTTCTACATCAGACCAAGTACGTAAGAGACATTCTCAATCGCTTTGACATGGAGAATGCATCTGCTGCCGGTACTCCACTGGCTACGAATCATGACATAGCACCTGATGAAAATGGAGATCTTGTGGATGCCACGATGTACCGAGGAATGATTGGATCCCTTATGTATCTCACTGCCTCTAGACCTGATATCATGTATGCGACGTGTTTATGTTCTAGATATCAGGCTAAACCTAAGGTCAATCATCTGATCGGGGTCAAAAGGATTTTTCGCTATCTAAAGGGTACACCCACACTTGGGTTGTGGTATCCTCATGATGATGATTTGAGCTCACGGCGTTAGTGACTCGGATTACGGAGGCTGCAAGATGAACTACAAGTCTACATCAGTAGGGTGTCAATTCTTTGGGAGAAGATTAATTACCTGGCAGTGTAAGAAGCAGACATCGGTTGCATTGTCAACTTGTGAAGCCGAATATGTTGCTGCTGCAAGTTGCTGTTCACAAATCATCTGGATTCAACAGCAAATGCGGGATTACGGTTTAACGTTCTATTCTACTCCTATTTTTGTAGACAACTCTGCTGCAAGTGCAGTAACTAAAAATCCGGTCCAACATCCTAAGACCAAACATATCGGTATTAAATATCACTTCATACGAGATTGTTTTGAAAAGAACTTAATGATGTGGTAAAATAATACTGATTTTCAACGCGCTGACCTCTATACTAAAGCCTTGATAAACCACGTTTTCAATATTGCTAGAGGTCAACGGCGTTAACAGAGAAATGAGGTTATTCCTGATGATGATCATTGTAGTCCGATGTAGCTTAGTTAATTCTTCATTCTATTTGAGCTCATTGGTTAAATTAGTCTGTTTAAATTAAATTATGTTATTGTGCTGTTTATTAAAATTCTAAAATAATAAACCAGTTATGATTTTAGTATTTTAGGGGGAGAATAAGTCAGCAAGCAACATTAAAAAAATAATATAATAAAATAAAAAAAACCGAGGGAGAGGAGTGGAAAGCTGATGCAAGGTAGATCGTATCTGTGATACCGATTCAACCCTTGGAATATGATAGTACACAGAACAAATCAAGAGGGACTTTGAAATTTTAATTTAGAAAAGGTGCAAAAACATTCAAAGTATAAGTCTGTGTAGTCTAAGCAATATAAAAGGGAAGATGATAGAAAAACTGGTAACTCTAAGGTAACACAAGGAGAGTAGACCTAGAGGTTGCTAGATCACAATAGATATGTCGTAGATTCAACACAATAGATATTAGACCTGACTGGTGATCTCTAGATCAAACTAAGTGGTTCAACTGACTGTGGGCTCCCATCTTATCGCTGGTTAACACAATCAACAATATTCCAATAAGGGGCAATGAGCATGTAAACGCCACAAATGTGTGCGGATGACCATAAATAGAGCAAAGCACCAGAAAAAATGAAGAAAAATGCTATCAAGCTAATGACTTATGTTGTTGGTGCATTGGTGCAAATAAAATTAAGCTGCTCTAACAAGGAGATAGGTTGTGCGCCTCTCTGCTGTGCGATGGCACTGACCTGAGGATAAGCATAACCTAGATATTCTAGAATTCATTGTTGTTTGCCACCTCTCTGCTGTGCGATGGCACTGACCTGAGGATTGGCTTCTCCTTGAAAGCTCTAAGAATAGTCTCTTCTTGTAAAAATAACGTAGACCGCTCAAAAGCTCCTGAGGAATGTTGATTACCATATAAGTGTGGGATCCACAAATGTTCGTTGAAATAATTAAACCAAAAACAATCACCAGTTTGTGTCAAGAGTCTGTGTATGATTTAAGTGGACAAACATATTGACAATCA
Organism: Flaveria trinervia; assembly: GCA_025506515.1. Taxonomy (NCBI): domain Eukaryota; kingdom Viridiplantae; phylum Streptophyta; class Magnoliopsida; order Asterales; family Asteraceae; genus Flaveria; species Flaveria trinervia. The sequence goes on along the minus strand of CM046453.1, from coordinate 24,587,539 downwards.
TTGTGGCTGCAATTCTTGAAAGTTCAAATCAATGTGGTAATCTAAGAGTTCCAGTATGATTTCCTAAAGTTGCTAATGACTCTGGATGAACACCAAGAATTGAGCATCAAAAGATTTTGATAACAAGTCCCAAATGATTGATGTGCCTGTATGATTCCAAAATTGAATTGGTCCAGGTGTGGTCAATCTAAGTTGAAGCTTTCTATTCGGAACCAAATCCAGTAGATTTCCACCTTAGGTTCTATCTCTCACAAAAAGCCAAAACAAAGTCTAATTTTAGTCTTTAGTTTAAGTTCTAATTTAGCGAGTCGTTTTAGTTAATTTGTTTGCCGGACTACATCATGAAAATCGATAAGGGATCAACTCACTGAATGGGTCATGTCTGAGATGATCACATGAATTTTCAAGTTTAAAGCAGTCACGTCTGAGGTGACTAAATTGTTAAAAAATGATCATGTCTGAGATGATCAAAACTCATAATGTCTATTTGAAAAGGTTAAAATGTTCAAAATGGCAGAAAATCTACTAAGTGTGACCTATTCGCACGATTGGACCATGAATATGGACCAACCATGCGAATGGATCCCATTCGCACGACTGGACATGAAATTTAGTCATTCACCCGAATGGCGTTTAAGAATGATCCTTTCGACCGAATGACAGGGTGCGAATGAGTCAGTCAACCGACTGAGACTCAGTCGGTTAATTGGATAAAGCAATGAAAGGGCACGAATGAGTAGTCACCGACTGAGACTCAGTCGGCCACTGAAAGAGACCTTAGTCGGCCAACTGAAAGCGACCGACTGGGCCAATCGCACGACTGAACCTCAGTCGCCCGAATGAACTGAGCGAATGAGGCCAGTCGACCGATTGAAATTAGGGTCAGTATTTAAAGGGCCTCAGTCGATCTCATTTGACTCATCACTCCCAATCGCACCCAAATCGCTTTCTTTCCCGTTACTCTGCCAAATTTTCTAGAGATAGTGTTTTCACATTGCTATTGATCTTCTGACATTCGTTTGACAAGTATACAGGTACATTGCAGTTAAATCTTATAGAAATCAGAAGATCTTGAGTCAAATTTGTGTTATTCGAATGAAACATTAACGGATTGAAAAATGCCCTAATAACCTACATAAACTAAGCAAAATGTTAAAATTAAGTTTAATAGATCATAGTGACAAGATGGCGAGTCTAATGGACCATTAAACCATGTTAAATTACTTGAATTAGGTCAAGATTCGAACCTCAGTCGATTGAACAGTGGGTCATGCGATTGGTCGTTCGGATGAACTCCAATCGCACGATTGAATCTTGCGATTGGATCAATCGCCCGAATGAACCATGCGAATGAGTTCAGTCGGCCGACTGAACAATCAGACTCAGTCAGCAATTGAACTCAGTCGCATGTCTCATTCACCCGAACGAGCTCAGTCGCACGAAAGAACAAACGACTGACTCCAGTCGCATGATTCATTCGCACGAATGTATCGGATTGAATTTAAACTATACACCTTGAACTGAATTTTGAATGTATGACTTACAAATGGTTCTGTGTCTTGTGTTTCAGGTCAATGGCTGATAGATGGTCCATAAATCCAAAGCACAATATATGTGCTCATTTGGACCATACGACTCAGAATGGAGCCGAGTTTACAGAGATTATTGTATTCCTTCGACGCTCTCGGATACATAAAGCCATACACACAGGTACTCCTACAGGTCGTTACATCAGGCTTTCTGGGAAAATGCCCCCGTAGATCGTTCACATGAGCCTTACAGAATACGGAGCTCCATTCATGGTCATGACATTGAAATTACAGCAGCTGACATCCAGAGAGTACTTGATTTTGGGGATGATACTGATCAACCCACCAGACTACATCCACTTACAGTCAGAGGTTGCTTCCTCAGGATTAAATATGCTGGGGACATCAACTCAGGTGTGCTCAACAAGAGCAACCTGTGTCCCCAGTATAAATACTTGGCGCATGTGATCCTGAAGTGTATTGCTTCTCGAAGGGGTGGGTTGATGACCTGTCAGACCAGATTCGAATGCCTATGTGGCACTGGTGCTGAACCACCCCTTCAGCTTCTCGAGCATGATCTTCTCTTTCTGGTGGAGAATCTGGAGGCCAAGGGGAAGGAGGGTTTTTGTATGTATCCTAGATTTCTGCAGCTGATCTTTAACGAGAAGCTGCCATTACTTCCCAAGGAGAAACATGATGCGGTTGCCCTAGAGGTTATGGATGACACGACTTTGGGTCGTATGAGAGTGTATCGGGGCAAGCAGGTAAAGCCCCAGGTAAAAAGGTTGATCGGCCATCTGGCAAATGAACGATATGTGGCACCAGGTAGACGCAAATGGCGTCATGATGACAGCAATTCAGATGATGAGAGGTTTTGCTCCCAGAGCATGATTCAGACGTGATGATAGTAGGGATGTTGGGGATGATATGCCTGCTCCAACGAGGGGCACAGCTTCAGATGTTATAACCCCAGTGTCTGCCCAACAGGCGACATAGCTGAGTCTGCAGGCTTCCACCAGGACTTCATACCTGGTGAGGAGGAAGAAGAGTCAGATGAGGAGCCCTTGACGAGAAGACGTGGGAAGCAAGGTTGTTCCCACCGAGTATGGACTCCGGGGGTTGGTGAACGCCCCAGGGATTCGGGAGAGACGACTGTAGATCCCAGCTATGCTCCTGAGTCTACTAGCCGTGTTCTAGGGGGAGCATCACCTCAACTGGATCGAGGAAGAAACGGATGGCTCAGCCCCACGGCCAGAAGAGAAGAGAAGAAGACTCACCTTCGTACCCACCACAGCCACTACATCTACACCATCCCTACCACTTCTACAGCCACACCATCCACCACCACAGCCACCACAGCACCACAGCCACCACAGCTACCACTACCACTACCACACCTCCACCACTGTAAATATGCAAACCACCATATCTTTCACTCCTACATCACCTCCAATATCCACAGACCCTACCCTATCTTTACCACAACCACCACCGCCACTAGCCACCAATCAGGACCCTCATCTGATCCCGCACGTATATGGATCTCATCTACCTCAATTGGGGGTAGAGGACCAGCTTGCAGATCTCACTGCTGTGCAGTCACATCAAATCTCGGAGCAGGATCGGCTAATCAAGGAGCAGGCCCAGCAAATGGCTGCTCAGAGCCTCGAGATCGCCCAACTCCAAGAGCATAGAGTCACTTCTGCTAAGAAAATGAAGAGTTGGAGAATGCTAAGAAGACCATCATGCTCAAACTTAAAGGATCTAAAGATGAGCCTCTGAAGATTAAAGAGGGAGATGGTGATGATAGTGATGATGATGATATGGATGAAGATGAAGAGAGTGACGATGATGAAGAAGCAGAAGGAGGGGATGCACCTGCATCGGCCACTGCTACAGGTCAAGAGAACAGGACTAAGAACAGACAAGATCAATCAGCCTCTACCTCTTCCCCTACAAGTGATGAAACCTTGATGCAAGAAAAAAGTAAAGATTAGATGATTATGTATTTATCTTTTTTTGTATTTGAATCATGTAATTGAACACAATGTACTTAATGTTTATATTATTTTAATGCCTTTCTGTTGATGAATTACTAATGATTTATGTGTGAATGTTTAAATCAAACAGATCAAAATTACCAAAGAGATGAGTTTGACATTGCTCCCCTTCAGCAGGTCAAGTCTCAGCTAACAATGATTCTTGATCTGCAAGGGATAGTCAGGAGTTCAGTGAATTATACCCCTGAAGAAGGGGAAATAATTCATGACTTATCAAATGAGCAACTCGCAGAGCTTCTCGAGCTAAATCCAGATGAAATAGTAAAAGATGCTCCGACATGCTATTCGACTAGTGACGAAGAGTTCAACGATGTTGATGATGTAGAGATCGAAGATGTCACTGCTGAGGAGTATCCGCAGTACTCAGTACTGACAATGAGGGTAATGTGGTCCCCAATCTAGGTGAATCCCTTGTCAGCGATACTATTGAGGTGTTAAACAATATGGAGCAAGAAACAGAGAAGCAGAAGACGACACAGCCCAAGCCTCACAATGATGATGTTGACATTCGAAAGGTGAGTGGGCTGCATGTTTTGAAGAAGTTAGAGCCCAACGTACTACACCAAAGAAGGATTCCTACACCAAACTCTACAGAGTCAAGAAACATCATAAGGTGTCAGGTAGGATTATAGCATGGGCATATTTTGATGACCTTAACGTCTATGCAGTTAAGAGGGAGAAGGGCATAGAGTATTTTAGGTTTCCACATGATCTAAAGACTCTACCAGGTTTTGAGCTCAACCAGCTGGCCAAACTAAAGCTTTTGTATGCTGACTCGAGGAAGATGTCAGGCTGGTTTGAGGCTGCCCTAAAGAAGGAGTACCACACTAGATGGTTAACTTCAGACCTGAACAACCTACTAGGTATATCAGAAGGTCTGAGGTTGATGCCATTACTGGCAAGCCGAAGATAGTGTTGAAGTGGAATCCTCCGCACACAATGTCAAGAATCCCACTCGGGAAATGCCACAGGATTTTACTCCACACTTTAAGTGGTGGTACTATGATTGGAGAACAGCTGAAGCGGTCATAGTCTTAAGCAAAGAGGACAAATGGATACTATCAGGGTATTCGACCCGATGTGGCTTACAAACTTGTCAGAAAGTGATGTATATACGCTATACAAGTGGCCACTGTTCTATGATACGCAAAATATTGTACAAGCTCTTCAGTTCCAGAACGTTATACGACTCTGCTTCACGTTTCAGATTCACACGGGAGTTACAAAAGAGGAGAAGTACAAGAAATACAAAGAGGTTATGCAGAAAATAGAAGATTAGAGAGATCTAGGTCCAAGGGGGAGTTTGTTGATACATGTATGTCCCTAGATCATGATATGAAATGTAATAGATCTTGTTTATCTGATTCTGGTGTAATTTGATATGATTAATGAAATGATATTGAGTGTCTGTGTTTGTAATGATTAATATTTCATTAATAAGTTCATATTAAATTACTTAATTAGGTTAGTGATGGTTGAATGTTTACATATATGTTTACTAATTAATACATTCAAACTTAAAATAATAAAGTTATCATGCGAATGGCCCATGCGAATGGACCATAAGTATGAACACCTTCATACGAATGACTCAGTCGCACGACTGAACTAGGAGACTGGATCAGTCGTATGATTGTAACATAAGATTGGCTCAGTCGCACGACTGAACACTCAGTCGTGCGAATGAATCAACCGCATGGCTCAATCGCACGACTGAACCATACTAATGGTTCAGTCGCACGATTGAATAATACCAACCTATAAATACAACTCAATTCGTGAAAAATAAAAACTCTCCATCAATTACGATTCCAGACATACCCTAGCCGTCCAGAAACCTCCCAATTCGTTCTCCAAGTTCAGAAACATTAGATCGATTTCCAATCGATTTCTAACTTTAGTTTCAATTCTTTATTGATTCTTCGTGTGTTCTCACTGATTGATCGCCAATCAAATAGGATTCCGCACTATTTGATCTGGTTTACACGCTAATCTCCAGGTATTTCGTTCAAATACTAGGTCCTAACAATAAATCAAGTGTTACTCATTGACACTCACTAACGTTTATTTCATTGTGTAACAATAACGAGTCGTTGACCCATGAGCACTAAGCACAAAATTTGTGCACATCTGGTATCTGACCTCATGAATGCGGCTGATTTCTCGTGAATTATTACACTCCTACGAAGATCGAGGATTTCCGTGCTATATCGACTTCATGCACGCCGTACCGGTCAGTTCAGCAGGCTTTCTGGGAAAGTGTGGTTGTCAACAAATCTTCAGAGCCCCACTGTATCAGGAGCTCCACTTTTGGTCAGCCGATAGAGATCACTGAGGCGATCTCAGGACCATCTTAGAGTTTAGGGACAATGCTAACTGTCCAACAAGACTACACCACTGACGGTACGAGGCTGTTTTCTGCGGGCCAAATACTCGGGGGATATCACCACAGGTGTGTTCAACAAGAGCAACCTATGCCCCTAATTTAAGTACTTGGCACATGTTCTGCTTAAGTGCATTGCCTCCAAGAAGGGAGGCTTCGATGAGCTATCAGATCAGATTTAGAACGCCTACGTGGCATTGGTGCTGAACCATCCATTTAGGTTCTCCAGGATGATCTTCACCTACTTGGTGGAGAACATCAAGGCGAAGGGCAAGGAGGGATTTTGCATGTACCCTCGCTTTATGCAGATGATTATAGACCAAAAGCTCCCCTCATTGGAAAAGGAGAAAGAGGATGTTGTAGTGCTCTAGGTGATGGACGATACCACCTTGGGCAGGATGAAGGTGTACAGGGGAAGCAGGTGAACCCCCTGTCAGGCGGCTGTTCAGGCATCTGGTCCATGGTGCCACGATGACAGCAACTCAGATACTAAGCAGATTGTGCTCCCCACTAATGAGTCAGATGATGATGAGTGGTGGAGACTCTGGCCCCACTTCATCTAGGGCCACCACTACAGATGTTACACCTCCACCACCCACTTATGGAGATGCTGCTACGCCGGTTTCCATGAGGATTTCTACCCTCTAGAGGAAGAGGAGAAGGATGAGGAGCCACTGACTCGTACGGTGGCAGGAAGGTCGTTGCCACCGAAAGAGGGATTTAGGCGGTTAGTGGACGCCTAGGCGAGTCTGGGGAGACTATGACTGATCTTACCTACACCCCAGCTCAGTCTAGTATCCCAGGGAGAGCATCCTCCTCGAGGGATTTGAGAAAAAGAGGATGGCTCAGCCCCACGGGATGAAGCCCAAGAGACGGAAGTACATGATGATCACAGCCTCTTTGCCCACTGCCACCACAGCTACCACCACCACCACTACCTCACCCACTACCATTACAACTACACCACCCATCTTTACAACCACACCTCCACCTACCACTACCTCACCCACCACCACTACTACCACTCCACCCACTCACATACCACCACCTATATTCACCACTTCCACCACTACCTCCACTAGCCACCAAGCAAGACCATCATTCCACCCATCATTCCCCACAGGATCATCTCTACCTCCCAGTAGGGTAGAGGAACAACTGTCAGCATTGAATTGTATGGTGCTGAAGTTGTTGGTTGCCATTGACGAGAAGAGTGCTCAGCTACGACAGCTAGTGGAGCTAACTACTGCCCAAGCACAGCAGATCTCTCAGCAGGCTCAGGAAATTGCCCAACTCAAGGAGAATAAAGTCCAATCAGCAAAGAAGATTAAGGAGTTGGAGACATCTAACATGTTTATCATGCTCAAGCTAAAGGGATCAAAAGATAAGCCTCTAAAGATCAGAGAAGATGATGATGATGATGATGATATCATGCTCATGCTAAAGGGATCAAAAGATAAGCCCTTAAAGATCAGAGAAGATGATGATGATGATAATGATGATGATGATGATGATGATGATGATGAAGATGAGGATGATGAGGATGATGATGATGATGAGGATGAGACAGACGAAGGAGGTGGTGAAGGAAAGGATGAGGATAAAGGAGGAACGACGTGATGCGGCTGCATCAGAAGCCACACATGCTAGAGAAAGACGCTCCAAGAGTCACAAGATCAGGGAGCCTCGTCCTCGGCCCCGACTGAAGAAGAGCACATGATTCAAGATAAAAGTAATGTTTAGATGTTTATATGTAATTTAAATCTTGTGTAATTGAATCATGTATTAACTTATGTACTTAATGTTTATATATATTTGCTATTTAACTATCTTGATTATTGACAAATGATTGATGTGTTAAATGTTTAAATCAAGTAGATCAACCATCTCAGCAAGACCAGTACGATGTTGCTCCCTTACAGCAAATCAAGTCTCAATTCACTATGATACTTGATTTGTAAGGGATTTTCAGGAGGTCTGTGAGTTATACTCCTAAAGAAGGAGAAATCATTCACGACCTTACTGATGTGCAACTTGCGAAGATGTTTCGGCTGAATCCGAATGAAAGAGGCCCTTACTGTTGACATGGCTAGTGACAACGAGCTTAATGATGTGGAAAAGATAGAGATTGAAGACATCATAGCCTAGCACTATCCAGAGTATGCTGATAAAAAGGAAATTTGGTCCCCAATTTGGGTGACACTCTTGTTAGTGATACGTTTGAGAAACTGGATCAGATGGAGCAAGAGTCAGACAAGAATCAGGATCAAGCCCAAGCCTCAGACACTGATGTCGACATCAAAAAGCATGAATGGGTGGCATGTTTTGCAGAGATCCGAGCCCAGCGTGTTGCTCCAAAGCCGAGTGCCTACAGCTTGGCATATTTTGAGGATCTACAAAGTGATGTCAAGAAGCATCTGAAGGTTTCAAAGCCGAGCCCAGCGCACTGCTCCAAAGCAAGCTCTACAAAGTGAAGAAGCATCTGAAGGTTTCAGGAAAGATTATAGCGTGGCATTTTGAGGATCTAAATGTATATGATGTCAAGAGGGAGAGGGAATCGAGTACTTCAGATTCCCACATGATCTAAAGACTCTCCCTGGTTTTAAGCTCAACCAACTGGCCAAACTGAAGTTGCTATATGCTAATCCAAGGCAAATGTTAGGCTGGTTTGAGGCTGCATTACAAAAAGAGTACCACACCAGGTGGTTCAACATTAAACCTCAACAACCGACGAGGTATATCAGAAGGTTTGAAGTTAATGCCATTACTGGAAAGCCAAAGATAGTGCTGAAGTGGAGTCCTCCGCACACGATGTCAGGAATCCCTCTAAGGGAAATGCCACAGGACTTCAATCCACACTTTAAGTGGTGGTACTATCATTGGAGAACAGGTGAAGCTATTATAGACTTTCAAAAAGAGGGCAAAATGGATACTATTCGGGTATTTGACCCAATGTAGCTAACTAACTTGTCGGCTGATGATGTATACACATTGTACAAGTGGCCACTGTTTTATGATTCGCAAGAAATTGTACAAGCCCTCCAATTCCAAAACATTATAAGGCTCTATTTCGTATTTAAGATACATGTTGGAGCTACAAGAGAGGATAAGTACAAGAAAATTGAAGAGCTAATGAAGAATGTTAGACAAAAGAGTAAACTAGGTCCAAATGGGAGTTTGTAGATACATGTGTGCATAGTTTAGGAGCTCAAATGTAAAATGTCTTTCATGTCTTACGTATATGTAACAGAATGGGTATGAATGAAAAATAATGTGTTGATGATGCTTATAATATTTAATATTTCATTGATTAGTGTGTGATAACGCATATTGAACTAACTATATAGGTTTGTGGTTGTTTACATAGTTCTTAGTCAATAATGATTGAGAAATGTGCTTAAACTTAATCATGTGAAATTCTCATTCATATGGACCATGCTAATGGACCATACGCATGAATACCTCATGCTAATGAACTAGTCCCAGGATTGGAACAGGAGAATGGATCAGTCGCACGAGTGTAACATGAGATTGACTCAATCGCACGACTGACCTTCAGTCGTGCGGATGGATCAACTGCATGCTTCAGTCACATGAATAGAAAACCCTAACCTATAAATACCACTTAATTCATGGAAAACGTAACAATTCGAATCCCTACGCACTAAATCGTACCCTAGCCGTCCGGAGACCTAAGATAACATGTTTCAAGTTCATAGATCGCAGTTAATCATCCTACAATCGTTGTTAACATTTAGATACATTCTTAGATTGATTATACTTGCGTTCTCACTGATTGGATAGCCAATCAAATAGGATTCCGCACTATTTGGTTTGGTATACACGTAAATCATTAGTACTTCGTACCGAAACAGTCCAAACAGGTTGTGGAGATGGTTGTGGTAAAGCACAAATGGAGATGCATAGTCATGAATTTGAGGTTCAGTATGAGAATCACCCCCTACACCATCATTGGGTGATACTGACCTTTGCCTATTAGCACCATCAGTTTGCTCATCAGCAACTTGTTCATCATTGTGATCTTGAGCATCTTGTTCTTCTCCTTGTTCTTCTAGATTGATTTGTTGAAGCATCCAGGAAGAAGAGGTGAGTGAGCTCCACTGTAAAAGTTTCTGGGATCCCTCTTCTTAATGTACTTGTATGATTTTGCATCATAATGAGGAATATCTAGCACTGGTCCCTCAGTAGCAAGATTTGGGAATGCTTCATTTATCAGGCATTAAATGAATCTTGGATACATCAAGAACTTGTATCTTCTTCCCTCTTATATGTTTGAAACCAGACCATTAAATACATAAGCAGACATGTTGAATGGTCTGTTTGTGCAAAGAGCACAAATTGCTGATGAAGTGGTGATTGGAATATCATTCCACCCTGTTTTTCTTTTCGATAAGCAGTGCTGAAAGAGGTGGATTAGAAATCTCCAATGCAAATCAACTAATCCTTTTACAATCTGCTTAGCTTCAAATCCCCCTTCATACCCAATCTCTGCAAAGAAGGTGGTTATGTCATCCTCATACAGCTCTAGTGGTGCATCAGCATCATCACCAAAATGCAAGCATCTTCTTACAGAATCTTCAGTTATGCTCAGAGTATGATCATTATCAATTCTTCAAGATAATGTTCTAAAACCATCTGCTTCAATCACTTCAGCTGAATTCCAGAAAGACCTTTTGAGGTTCTCATAGATGGTGGGTCTAATAGTGATAGCATAAGCTACCCTTGTTGTAGAGATGAATATGATAATATCTTTGAGTCCCTCAGCTTCTGGTACATCAGGGTCTACATAACCATTGACATTATGGAGCTTGCTCCATGAAATATTTGCCATTTAATTTACATAAGAGACATATGTGTTATTTTGATGAGAAAGCATGTGCATTATTGATCAGTTTGACTTTTATTGGTCAAAGATCAACGCTTGAAGTCACTGTTTCATTATTGTCACATAAAATGGTGAATTTGTTGTAGAACAATCACATTTTCTCTGTTTTCAAGTTTAGATAAACTATTTATTAGATGTTACTTCATTAATTGTTACACATTTTCGTTTTTTCATCAGACTCTGTTCTTGTGATGAACATAACTATGGAAGTTTTTTTATGCTAGTTAAAATTCCTCTTAGGTTGCATGTTCATTGATGTCGAAAATGTATAAAATATCTTTGAATAAGTTGGATTTTGTGTGTTCTTCATTATCATTTGGTTCTTTGTTCACTTTTGGTTCAACAGTCTGAAAGTTAGGTCATGAAAAATTTATGGAAATTTCACCTTTCTATCAATGCTACTGTTGTTTGTAATCGATTACAATAACAGGTTGATTTGAACACACTGAGTTCTTTGGTTGTTGGTGATCATGATGATCAAACAGGGTTTACTGTGTTTTTGCGCTCGTCTCACTATGTAGTCTCTTAGATTTGAAAAGTATTAAATGACCCTTTGAAATTCCTTTAAACAGTCAAATAATGTCTTTTACAATATTTTACAAGTTTCAGAACAAATGCGGTCAGATTTTTAAAACACTGTAGCAAATGCGGAAGGGTAAATTTTAAGTCTTTAGGTCATCCGCATTTGTTTACTGTTGTAAATACGGAAGTGAAAATTCAATAACTTTGTAGTCCGCATTTGCTTACTGTTTCAATGCAGAAGAGTTAACTTCTGATTTTGGGCATCCGCATTTACATACTGTGGCAAATGCGGAAGTTTTGTTACTTCCGTCTTCTTCTATCCGCATTTGTGCACTGTTGTAAATGCGGAAGGACTAAGTTGATCAGCATTTGTAACTGTAACAAATGCGGTTGACACAACTTGTTCATTATAGCTCACTATAGCAAACGCGGTTGAATAAAATTTGTCAGCATTTGCTCACTGTAGCAAATGCGGAAGATCTGACTTTGTCAGTATTTGCTCACTGTAGCAAATGCGCTAGAATAAAATCCACATTTACTTGATCATCATTCATTGACAAGAGATTAATCACTTAATTATTTCTGCTTGAAAATCCATGAACATTGAAGATACGTATCCACAAATGCGGATGAGTAAAACAAATGTGGAAGTGTAAATTTCATCCATATTTGTCAAACGCGGATGGACACTTAAAAGTTTATCCGCATTGACAAATGCGGTTGAACACTTGAAAATTATTTTATCCGCATTGACAAATGCAGTAGAACAATTTTTGTTCCGCATAGGTTTTAACACTTCAAAATTTCATGTATACTTGTAACACACTAATGCGGTAGAGTACAATCATTGTCCGCATTAGTTTCACTTGGGAAAAAAAGCTACCCGCATTGGTTATAAGCATGGGTTACCTTCACCCGCATTAACCAATTTACATACCTGCATTAACTTTTGAACTTAATCATAAGTTAATGTGACAGTTTCGATTTTTCATGTTATAAAGAGATGTCATTGATTGATTTTTCTTATGAAGTTGTTGGCTGTTGAAGTTGTCAATTCTTGTTTGGATTGACTTATACATGAGAAGTGATACAAGTTTCCTATTGTTTGACTGATCTTGGACGTTTCATGGTTCCAAGAATCTGTATAGGCTGAGATACTATGTATAACTTCTGCAACAACACATGCATTTTCTTTTTCTTTTGTTTTTAAATTTTTAAGAAAGTAATTTAATATAGTAACAATCTATAAATATTTAATCAAAAATTTTAAATTACTCCGCCTAAAGTTATATCCATATCTGGATAGAAACTTTAAAGATTTAAAACTTTTTGTCAATTATATACATTGATTATTGATAATGAAGAGATGTATATCTTTTGTTGGGATCATATCAATCTTACATTGCACATGTGCATGCTTTATAATGGAGCACCCCACGGAGAGATACTCAGTTGAATGAATCCCTTATCCATTAACTCCTGCAATTGGCTCATGAGTTCCTTCATCTCAGTCGGGGCTAATCGATATGGTGCTTTAGCAACGGGTTGAGCACCAGGTATCAAATGAATTTGGAACTCAATCTTGCAATCCGGTGGCACGCCGGGTAAGTCTTCTGGGAATACGTCCGGAAAGTCGCACACCACTGGTACCTCAGATAACTGTGGTACCGACGCATCCACATCTTTTATGTATGCCAAGTAGGCACTATACCCATGTTTCATGCACTTCCCTGCCACCGCCATCGAAATCACCTTCGAGATCGTAGTAACGCGATCTCCATAAATCCTAACCAAACTCCCATCAGGCGCAACTAATCGAATCATCTTCTTGCGACATACAATGTTTGCTTCATAGGTGCTAACCAGTCCATCCCTAGTACTACATCAAATCCACCTAGGGGCATCACGTGCAACCTAGCAGCAAACCTATGACCTTCTAGTTCTATAGCATAGTCCTCTATCACATCAGTAATTTTAGTGGACTTACCAATAGCGGTTTCTACATCGAATGGTTCACTGACATTTCTACTACTAATAGGCAACTTAGCACAGAAAGTAGTGGATATAAAACTCCTACAAGCACCGGAATCAACAATACAGAGGCACAAGTTTGCTTTACTAGAAACATACCTGACATGACATCGGGATCAGCTGGCTTCCTCCCGGGTCATGGTGTAAGGTTTAGCACTTGCCCTCTACCCTCCTTCCTCTGCCTTCTTTTTTGCTCCAGAGCTCTCCGCCCTCAGCTTCTTACAGTCTTTGGTCACGTGGCCCTCCCCGCCACAATTATAGCACTTCAGCGCCCTACAGTCCCTAGCGATGTGGCCAGGCTGGCCACACCTGAAGCATACATTCATTCCCATCCTGCACTCGCGGGTATGCTCCCTTCCACACCGACCACAGCTTTTCAGCGCTGATCTTGACGGCACCCCACTGTCGTCCGCCTTCGTCTTTTTACTATTTGGAGTGAAACCAGCACGTCCAAACCTCTTCCCATTCTAGTTCTTACCATCGCCACTCATCTTCTTCACCTCCACCATATTTTCCTCCCACTTATCACACAACCTCCCAGCCAAATCCATTGCCGACCTAAAAGTGCTCGGTCGGGCAGTGATCAAGTGGCCGCGAATATCAGTAGGCAACCCTTGGATTTATCGCTTGATCTTTCGAGACACCGGTGTCACCTGATCCGGCACCAGCCTCGCCATCTCGTTGAACTTAGTGGTATACTGTTGGCGGGTCATGGTTCCCTCCTCAAGCTGCAAGAACTCCCTTTCAATTTTGTCGAGTTCCCAGTGAGGACAAAATTCCTCGATCACCAGCTCCTTCAACTCTTTCCATCGCATCCTCCCGATGGCCCTGACACCCTTAGCTTGGGTAATATTGTCCCACCACATAGCGCTGAATCAATGAAAGAGTGAGTTGCGAACTTCATCTTCTTGTCCTCGCGGCACTCACTGATCTCCAAGACTGCCTCCATCTCCTTCACCGAGCGGTGAGCGGCAGCAGCATTGCCATTGCCATCGAAAGTCGGGGGCTTACACCTTTGGAACGCCCCATAACTACACCCTATGGTCGCTACCCCCACTACATCATCCTCTTCCTCATTGGACAACACAGTCTCAGGCTCCGGTTGTTCCTCCTCCCCATTGCTTCCCTTGCCCATTGATCCCTTTCTAGTCTCCTTCTCCTTCATGCCCTGATGACTTCAGTCAACACTGACGGTAAGACTGTCTGCATGACTTGGTGTACTTCATCAGCAATTGCCTCCCTAGCTGAGGCATTCAAGCTAGCATTCTCATTCTCTTCGCTCCAGCCATGAACCTCAGGGTTCTCATGGGTCGTCTCAGGAGCCTTAGCATTATCCTAGTCACACGTGGATGGCCTCTGCCTCTAGGAGTCTTGGAAGATTTATGTCCAGCCATCCTCTAACACACTATAAGATTCAAACACCAACACGGCCATTCAAGGTAATAACTCAGTTTATGTCAAGTATAGTAAGTCCCTAATTACAGTGGCCAGTTGTGATTAGCCACTTACTTTACTCTTCATACCCCAAGCATTTCCTATCCTGACTTAATCAGTATCTAAATCTACTAAGAGCACATAAATCAAATAGCATGCGCACATAACAACGGTTAATCATCAAAAAAGACATACCTGATGGCACGTAGCTACTCGGGCTGACATCCCTCCAGTTGTCCCATTTTCAGTTTAGGTTTTAAAAAATATTATTTAACCCAATTCTCTTAAACTTTGGCTCTGATATCAAGTTGTAAGGCCCCGTTCCCGGGGACCTCACAGTTGGTCATTCATAGCATTAAATACATTAACCATTATAAATTAAAAGCTTAAGCAGCGGAATTATTTTAACAAAAGCCATTCATTTCATTAAAAACACTGTTGTTGAGCAATACACTATTGTTTAACCGAATACAAAGAATTGTTTAATAGCATTACAAAACAACAGTAATAACACGTATGAATGGATGTCAGTCTTTCCTTGCCGAGTAGCTTCACCCTCGTGCCATCCTCAGCAATGTTTACCTGCCAACTGAAAATGTATAAAAGTCAGCATTCTTGAGTGAGTTCTAGTTTTAAAAGTAATAAAATGCTTTCTATAAGGTATACATATGAAAATACTCTTTCTGTGAAATTTCATCTCTTTATACGTGAGCACGCATTGACTATACAACCAGATAATGCTTCTTCTCTTTACTGTATGCCTTGTTTATTCTGTACTCTTTTATCTTTATCTTTCATTGTCTATATGGACCAATGAGCAATACCCTAAACTATATGCACGGGGGAAACTGGTGTTGGGCCCTCTGGTACCTCAATGGGCTCTGATTATTGTATACAAGGCCGGCCCAGTCACCTAGGGTACGCTGCAAAGGTCCGCCAATCTCAATTGATTGGCCCCGTGTGCATCATAGGGTAGCTAACCCGCATCACAGTTGAGCTAACGACAACATGGTCGTGCACCTCCTATAAGCTTGCAAGACTTGTTACATTTTATTTAAGTTCCACTTCTCTTCTTCATTGCTCTTTCGTTTTATTATTATTAGTAATACTTTATGTTACGATAATAAACACACCACGTAGTATTAATAATAATACTGAACAATGATAAAACAATCATGATCATGCATAAAACTAAGCATTAATAAGCCCTAGTCAAACCTTGGTCAAAACCCTAATATCACAAACTCCCAAAAATTTCATAATAAATTCTAAGTGTTTAGGCGCACCAATACTATTTGGGCGCATCAGCCCTGTTTGGGCGCTTCATCACTATGTAGGCGCATCAGCCAACACTTAAAAATTTTAACACTTAGACGCCTGAGCCATTCAGGCGCACGGGCTATTCAGACGTATGGACAAGTCAGTCGCATGAACACTATTGGGGCGCATGGCCCTACACCTAGTCCTCTGGCTAATATTCTAGGAGCATGAGGGTACTATTTGGGCGCATGGTCCCACTTAGAATATTTCTAAGATAACTTTGGGCGCATGAGCCTTGTTTAGACGCATGAACCTGCTGCTTAACATGCTTCTAAGGTACTTTCAATCCCAAACATCATACTAATCATTTCCAAGCTTGCAGGATCCTTGAAGGGTTAGTTACAACATAACAACACATGAGATACTTATACTACATCCTACAGCTGGCTATACTTTGAAAGCCAGCTGGATACAATTGACTAGACACAAACAAAATCAATTGTAGAGTCAAAAGGCAGATTGCCTTTTGACTTGTGACTATGACATGCCATAGCTCACATCCTTATCTATTACAAAAAAGATAAAGTACATAAAGTAGAAAGTTATAGACTCAAGACCTCAATGTACAGTTACCAAAAGCATGGACCTTTTCACCAAACCATGTAAGTTGGTGACTTGCAGAGGCACAGCGGAAAGGTGTCTAGCTTTATGGAACAGTACATCAGATAAAGCATGTTACTAAAATGCTTCAGAAGAAATCTATCTTCATGAACTTGAAGCTTCGGAAGACTTTGTCTCTGAGGCTCCGTAAGACTTCATGTTTGGCTTTGAAAGATTTTGGTCTTGGCTTCGGAAGATTTCACACTTAGAGTATTTTCTGTTTCATGTGTGAAACTTCCTAAGCTTATTCTTTAATGCACTTGTGCAGCATGCAGGAAAGACTAAAGATGTTTAGGTTGCATCAGCCTTTTCATTAATCTCTACAAAGCTTACTAAGGCAATTCTAAACATGAGCAACCTATAAGCATCTAAGAATCATTATCAAACATGCATAATACATATGGGTATACATACATAATCATAATAAAATCTGTTTTAATACATTTTCATCCCCAAGAGAGTTTAAAACATATATATACATATATATATACACACATATATATATATATACACATATATATTATACATATATATATATATATATATATATGTGTGTGTGTGTGTGTGTGTATACATATATATATATATATACATATATATATATATTGTATATATATGTATATGTATATATATATGTATATATATACATATATACATATATATATATATATATACACATATACACACACACATATATATATATATAAATACATATATATATATATGTATATATATATATATATTTCTTGTTATTAATATATTTATAGTCATGTTTTTATTATTTTATTTTTCTTAATCGAACATATAACACTTAACTTATTCTTGACAACGGGGGTTTTGTAACAAAAATGTACTATAATTTCTATTAGTGATGAAAGTATTTATGTGTCGTAGTGTATACCAATCTCCAATATGGATCATAATAAGGGAGTACAAACCATAATAGTATTGAAGAATTGTAGTCAACAAAAGTATGATGTAACAAACAATGTTAGCGTATTGGATACATATATGTAATTGCAATATATGTAGATTGGTTTTATCAATACACATATCTAACTATGATATTTGTACATAGTTATGTATATGTGACTGTTATATATAATAGTCTGTTGAATCAAGAGGAAGGTTGGCGCAACCAACACTAAATCACTTAGACAAATTTTGGTGCAACTTACAAAGGGCTTTCGAAACTAAGTATGGGACTTCCGAAGGAAATAGAGTTCTTCTAAAGGCAATGTAAAAGTTTTACTTCCGAAGACAAACTCCACTTCTGAATACAAAGTGCTCACTTCCAAAGATCAAGTCTTAGAAGAAAAGATCATAAGTGAACTTCCAAAGTATGAAGAACAGAAGAAGTCCATCAAGCCTCAGAAGAAGTAGCCTCTTCCGAAGTATAAGTGGCTTCGGAAGTACTTATTCTTCCGAAGCCATTTAACCTTCGGAAGGCACTGCTATGAACCAGTGGACATAAGGTGACATCCGGTAAATTTCCGTTATCAAACTCCGTTAGTTCCGTTAAGTCTTGCATACACGTGTCGTAAACACGCACTAGTTGTCGTTTAACGTTGGTGACCTAATAATAATGAATAATGTTAAATTAATGAGAATCTAATTGGTTATGTGATCATTGTATTATGCTTATGTGTTTACATGTTTTTATAATGCTAATTAGAAAATTAATCGTGTAACGCGGAAACGTGCATATTTATTCGTATGTCTTGTGTTTTTATAAAGATAAGATATATAATGATTTTCATTAGTTTATATCTTTATATTATTAAGTTAAAAACACTTTACAAAGAGTTTAAAGCCTAGTTTTTATAGAATATAAATTACAAGGGTTAAAAGGGTAAATATGTAAATTAAAATTAAACAAAACACATAACCCTAATCCCCACCCCCATCGGCCACGAACCATCCACACACACCCTCCCCACTTCGAATTCGACCAAGATCAAGTTCCTAAACCTCGATTTTGTTCGATTACAAGGTGCACAACTTGTTGGAATCATCAATTGCAAGCTATAACACGTTTAAAGGTTAGATTTTTCATGTTTTTATGGGTTTTTGTTGAGGTCCGAACCCTAGTTGTGAAATTGGTGTTCATGGAGTCGAATTTGATGTCGTTTGTTGGTGTTAGTATGTTAGTTGGATTGATTACATGTTGTTTAACGTTGATTATGCATGAATTGTATGTTTTTAGTGGATTGATCATGAACTTTGATTATAAGCAAACCTAATTCGAAAATTGGTAGGATTATGGATGAATGATGATTGTTTGATGAATGTTTGATGATTAATAGGTTTTATGAATGCTAGGTTACATTGATTTTGCAAGAAATTGATGAATTGATGTTGATGTTCATAGCTTACTAATAATAGTAACTTTATTTTGCATGTAATGTGAATTATTGATGAATTGATGTTATGGATGTGTTCATGATGATGATTAGATGCTAGATTGTTGTTATGAATGCTAGAAATCTTTGAATGGATGTTGTTGTTCATAGCTTGCCAAAAGTAGAAACTTTTGTTCATGAAGATTGATCAGTTATGATGTTTGGATGTTGTTGATCATGCTTAGATGAAGATATGAGCTTGAATTGGTATATTATTAATGAATTCATGAATGCATATGATGTTTGATGGATTTTGGGATGTGCTTTCCCAAAAGGGAAACTTTTTATATGCAAAATGTGAAAGATGATAGTTTGAACATGTTTGGGATGTTAGAAGCATGTTAGTAAGTTCGTGGATGAATTCTAAGGTGATGAAACATGTTAAATTAGTTGTATGGGATGTTTTGGATAATCATGGGTGATGTTTGGACTTTGATGATCATGTGTGATGTTGATGTTGATGAGTGGTTAGGTCATCATGTTGGGACTGGAAATTGATTGTTGTTATGTTGTTGGATGCAATGTACATGGCTAATGAATATGATTATGATCATCATACACGCATGCGAATCTGAGGCCCCTACTAGTAGGATTGGCAGGGTTTAGGATGTGAAGTCGTGAGTGGCTTCACATGGCATGTGGTGAGTGGTTTGATCCTTGTGTGACATGTTAGTTGTGTTATAACTGGTGGACATGTTAATGTTCTAGATTCGCATGACTTGTATGATACTTGGTTGTATGATGATCTAAGTGATACACCTGGATGATATAGCATACATATGATCTATTTTAAATGTTAACTATGTATGATATGTGTGTATGATTACTTGAATGGCATACAACACATAAAGTCACCAACAAGTCAGACGGGTCAACTAGGTCAAACCTGTCTGTTTTGTTTGAAATCTTAAGTCCTTGGTTGTAGTGTACTTAGGGTTTCACATGTTCTTTGATTACACGTACTCATGCACTTATATGATCTAGGTAACCTCTGAAGGTTGTCTGTCTATTCTGTTTGTCAAGTCAAACTCTAAGTATCTATACACATATCAGGTGAGTTCAAGCCCCACTCTTTATTTAATCTATTTTGAGGGAGATAGCATACTGGTAAATCACAAACGCTTTATATATTCAAGTTGTGTATAATATTATATAGTGTTGATATCATGGAAAAGTCCTCACACTTTCGAATTGTTAATATTGAATAGCGGGGAAATTTGGGTAGTACTACTGGGTCTGACGAGCCCCACCTGTGTGACTCGAGGTCAACCGGGTGCAATATGTCCTAATAAACATTGTCACGACCTGTTAAGTCGTGACATGAGGCAACAACGCAACATAGTCAGCTTCAATTGCGAAATCACTATGAAATAATATTTATTGTTAATCGACTAGCTATCTGTTACAATGCACTACTTTTATATCTCTATTATTAAACTATTTATGTTTGAATATCTCTTGAACTCACCAACCATTGTGTTGACATTTTAGTATGTTATTCTCAGGTCATTAGCTTGCTTGCCATAGGAGCACTGCATGGTTCACTTGCATTCTAAGACTTGGTCTTCAAGACATTTTTAGCATTTTAATGATTATTGTTTACTCTTTTGGGTTGGCACATGTTTTGCCATAGTTATACTTTTATTTCTTTGGGTTGTTTTCAAAACGCTTCCGCACAGTTTAAAGTTTGTACTTTGGTTGATTTTATTTAAATTATGGCATATAGAGTCGTTCTGAGTAACTATTGACTGTGATCCTGGTTTGTTCACACGCCTCGCGGTAAAACTCCGCAAGTGGATTTTGAGGGTGTGACAGATTGGTATCAGAGCCATTGGTTATAGGGAACTAGGTTGCATACACACTAGACTATAACCGCACACAGTTAATTAGTTACATGTGCCTTATTCTCATCTACTGTATACTCATTGGCATACACGTCACACTCTCTGCAGCATGGCATCATCATCGAGAGCTCCGGGAAAACGACCTGAATCACCTTCACAATCTGAATCCCCACCTCCCGCACCTGTACCTGATGATGTATTCAATTGGCCCCGAGTGGCTTATCCTCGAGAGGAGATTGACTAGGATCAACCCTTTGCAAGGATGAAGTGTGACCCTCCGCGAGACTGGCGTTTCTATCCTAGATTTCTTGATCATATCATGTTTAGGGAGCGCGTACCTGTCCCGAGGCCCAGGACTAGGAACAATGCCGACCAACCAATGCCTTCACTCCCACGGACGGTGCAGTCCAACGAGCAACTGATTGCTGCACTAGTGGTTGCACTGGACACTGAGCAGCATCGAGTAAGGCGGCTCACGGGTGATGTCTGTACACTGCAACAAGAGGTGTACAACCTAAGACATCAATTGGATGAACTCGAGGAACAACACGGGAAGACCCTAAACGGGTGTCACCATATGCAAGATGGTCTCATGGCACTCCAAGGGCGCGTGACTGCTCGTGAACAGCGGGACGTCGTAGCTGATAATAGGATTGCCATTTTAGAAGCTCAACTAGCGGCACTTTAGATTTCTATAGCTCCTGCTCCTGCAGCAGACCCTGAGGATGAGGAGGATCCCGAGGAGGGACCCGAAGAGGAGGAACCGGAGGAGATGGAGGATGACAGTGATGGGTCAGATGTTGTCGATTGACTTCTTTATATGACTCAGACTACGTAGTGTTTTTCTTTTTGAAACCTATGTGGGAAGGGTTGTTTCCCCACACGAACGACAAACTTAAATTTTGACATTGATAAATACATTGTGACTTATTTACAATTTATTTACTGGGTTATTATTTTTGTTATGAATGTTGTGGTTGTGATGATTCATTATTACTGTTATTTACTGTTTACTGTGCTTCAATTAGATAATGTGTTTGATGTTACTCATTATTGTATTTGTGAATGTAAAGTGAAAAGAATGGATGCCCGTCGACGTGGATGTGGACGTGGTCGTGGACGCGGACGTGCACGTGGCACCGGAGAACAGGGCGGTGGTGCTATTAACATGACCCCCGCAGAATTAGCTGCTCTAACTAATGAGCATGTTCAGGCGGCAGTGGCTGCTGCCCACGTGGGTCAGCCAACAGGTAAACAATGATAGAAAGATAAAACTGATATCCTTCATAACTGTATGGGATGTCTGATTAATGTGTGTTGTGTTAAAACAGGACCACCAGTGTGTACCTACAAGTCCTTTATGGACTGTAATCCACACACCTACAGCGGTACAGAGGGTGTTATAGGGCTTGTGCGATGGTTCGAGAAGACTGAGTCTGTCTTCTCTAAATGCAATTGTCGACCTGCGGATCAAGTAAAGTATGCCACCGGGACTTTAGAGGGTGCTGCTCTGTCTTGGTGGAACACGCAAGTCCAGATGCTTGGACAAGCGATGGCGAATGGACTTCCATGGGCTGAGTTCAAAGCAATGATGACTAAGGAGTACTGTCCTTGCAACAAAGTGCAGAAGTTAGAAATGGAGTTCTGGCAATTGAAGATGCAGGGCTCGGAAATCGAGGCTTACACCACCAGAACCCATGAATTAGCAACTCTATGCCCGGGAATGGTGAATGAGGTGCATAAAAGGGTAGAGCATTACATACGGGGATTGGTACCCGAAATCCAAAGTATGGTAACCGCTTCCAATCCAGCCACAATTCAGCAAGCCATCCAACTAGCTCACAGCCGTGGAGCAGGGACGTCTACCCAAACGGGGTGTTGTGGCAAGCGTGCCCGACAAAAAAAGAAAGTGGGATAATGCCAACAACACCAAAGCATCATCATCTTCTAGCGGTCAACCTTAACCTCAACAGCAACAACAGCTGGTTGAGCAGCAACGGAGGTTCGACAATAACTGTAACTTCAACCAACGCCTGCAAATAATCAAGGACCCAGTGGTTATGGTGGTAGGCATCCGAAGTGAACTCGGTGTAATTACCATCATGTGGGAAGGTGTGATAGCTTCAAGTGTCAACGTTGTGGAAAAATTGGACACGCTGCAAAGGATTGTCGTGGTGAACTCGTAAGGAGGCCACAACAACCTCAAGAAACTCCCAAGGGTTGTTTCGAATATGGGAAAGAAGGACATACAGGCGGAACTGCCCACAACTAAGGAGGAACGGTAATGGCAACAACAACAATACAACAACAACACCAACAATCATGGTAACAACAACAACAACGGTAATAACAACAACGGTGAAAATGGTACTGGTAATGGCGGCAATAAAGATGGAGCCAAGGGGAGAGCCTTCGTCATTGGCTCAGGTGAGGCTCTAAATGATCCAACAACTATTACTGGTAGATTCTCTGTTAATGGTTGTTTTGCTACGGTACTATTTGAAACTGGAGCCGATAGGAGTTTTGTATCCTTAAAGTTCTGTAGTCTTTTAAGTGATATACCCTCTGCTTTAGAATCTAAATACACTGTGGAATTAGCCGACGGTAAACAATTTCATGTAACGCATATCCTTAAAGACTGTAAGATAGAACTTGCTGGCCATACTTTCGCTATAGATTTCATGCCTGTTACGCTGGGGAGTTTTGATGTTGTGATAGGCATGGATTGGCTCTCTAGCAAGCAAGCGGAAGTCATATGTCATGAGAAGATCATACGAATCCCTGTTGGTGATAAAATCCTTACCGTCAGAGGTGATAGGAGTGGTGCTGTGATAGGCATCATCTCATTCATGAAAGCTCAAAAGTTGTTACGAAAGGGTCGTGTGGCTATCCTAGCACTTGTAACCGATAAGCAGACAGAAGAAAGGGGAATGGAGGATATTCCCATAGTACGCGATTTTCCAGAGGTGTTTCCAGAGGATCTTCCTGGATTACCACCTCACCACCAAGTGGAATTCCAAATTGAGTTGACTCCCGGCGCAGCTCCGATTGCTAGGGCACCTTATCGATTAGCACCGAACGAACTACAGGAGTTGTCGTCACAACTCCAGGAGCTTTTAGATAAGGGCTTTATTCGACCTAGCACATCACCTTGGGGAGCTCCTGTTCTCTTGTTAAGAAGAAGGATGGCACATTCCAGATGTACATCGATTATAGAGAGTTAAACAAAGTAACAGTCAAGAACCGATACCCTTTACCTCGTATCGACGACTTGTTCGATCAGCTCCAAGGATCAAGCTATTATTCGAAGGTTGACTTGAGATCTGGTTATCATCAACTTAGAGTTCGAGAAGAAGACATTCCCAAGACTGCGTTTCGTACTCGATATGGTCATTATGAGTTCTTGGTCATGCCTTTTGGGTTGACTAATGCACATGCTGTGTTCATGGACCTCATGAACCGCGTGTGCAAACCCTATTTTGACCAGTTTTTCATTGTGTTCATCGATGATGTACTGATATATTCTAGGACCAAGGAGGAGCATGAAGAGCACTTACGAATGATCTTGGAACTGTTGAAAAATGAGCAGCTGTATGTTAAATTCTCAAAGTGTGACTTTTGGATAAGAGAAGTACAATCCTAGGTCATATTGTTAATGAGAAGGGGATACATGTTGATCCTGCCAAAATTGAGGCGATAAAGAATTGGACTACACCCAAAACGCCGAGCGAAATAAGACAATTTCTGGGATTAGCAGGATATTACCAACGATTCATAGAAGGATTTTCTAAGATCGCACAACCTCTCACAGCCTTGAATCACAAAGGAACGACATACAAATGGAGTGAGAGTCAAGAATCAGCTTTCCAATTATTAAAACAAAAACTTTGTACTGCCCTGATATTAGCATTACCAGAGGGAATGGATGACTTTGTGGTGTATTGCGATGCATTCATTCAAGGATTGGGTTGTGTCTTGATGCAACGAGATAAGGTGATAGCCTACGCCTCGAGACAACTAAAGGTTCATGAGAAGAACTATACCACCCATGACTTAGAATTGGGTGTAGTGGTTTTTGCCTTAAATATCTTGAGACATTACTTGTACGGTACCAAGTGCACTATCTACACCGATCACAAGAGTCTTCAACATATCTTCGAGCAAAAAGAGTTGAATATGAGGCAGCGACGTTGGGTGGAAGTACCAAAAGATTATGATTGCGCTATTAAGTACCATCCGGGAAAGGCGAACATAGTTGCCGATGCCCTAGCAGGAAGGAAACAGCTAAACCCTAACGGGTGCGAGCTTTACAGCTTACTATCAGTACCCAACTGCCCGAACAAGTTAAGGAGGCACAGATAGAAGCTTTAAAAGCAGAAAATATTGGTTTTGAGTCATTAAGGGGAATGGACAAAAAAGCTAGTGGTGAAAGAGGATGGAATTCGGTATTTCATGAATAGACTTTGAGTGCCTGTTTATGGAAATCTGAGAGATTTAGTTATGAGCGAGGCACACAAATCTAAGTATTCTATACATCCTGGATCCAACAAGATGTATCATGACCTAAAGGCGCACTATTGGTGGCCTAACATGAAAGTGGATGTAGCTACGTATGTGAGCAAGTGTTTGACCTGCTCGAAAGTAAAAGTGGAATATCAAAATCTATCCGGACTGTTACAACAACCTGAGATACCAATGTGGAAATGGGAATAGATCTCCATGGATTTTATTACTAAGCTACCCCGGACTAGTACTGGTTGTGACACGATATGGGTTATTGTGGATCGATTGACAAAGTCTGCTCACTTCCTTGCAATTAAGGAAACTGACAAGATGGAGAAATTAACTCGACTGTACCTTAAAGAGATCGTTTCGAGACATGGTGTACCGATCTCAATTATTTCCGATCGTGGCGCTCGTTTCACATCACATTTCTGGCAATCATTGCAGAAATCTTTGGGTACACGGTTGGATATGAGTACTGCATATCATCCACAGACGGATGGCCAGAGTGAGCGTACCATACAGACATTGGAAGATATGCTACGTGCTTGTGTATTGACTTCGGGAATAACTGGGAAATTCACCTGCCATTGGTGGAGTTTTCTTATAACAACAGTTATCATACTAGTATACAAGCAGCACCTTTCGAGGCGCTGTATGGTAAAAAATGTCAATCACCAGTTTGCTAGGCATAAATTGGTGATAGTCAGCTAACAGGTCCCGAGTTAATTCATGAGACAACTGAGAAGATTGTACAGATACGGAACCGTATGGCTGCAGCGCGAGACAGGCAAAACAGTTATGCTGACAAGAGACGAAAACCTTTAGAGTTTCAGGTTGGTGATAAGGTTTTGTTGAAAGTCTCACCATGGAAAGGCGTAGTTCGGTTTGGCAAACGAGGGAAACTAAATCCGAGGTATGTTGGACCATTTGAAATAGTGGAAAGAATAGGTCCAGTAGCCTATCGACTAGCCCTACCTGATTCGCTAAGTGGAATCCATGATGTATTTCATGTGTCAAACCTGAAGAAGTGCATAACTGATGAAACAATGGCCGTACCACTAGAAGAAATTCAAGTGGATGAACAATTGCGTTTTATTGAAGAACCAGTTGAGGTGATGGACCGTGAGGTGAAAACACTTAAGCAAAGCAAGATACCTATTGTTAAAATCCGTTGGAATTCGCGACGTGGACCGGAATTCACATGGGAACGAGAAGATCAAATGAAGCTTAAGTACCCTCAACTATTCGAAAGGACGATGCCAGCAGACGAAGGTATTGATTTAAATTTCGGGACAAAATTTCTTTCAACATGGGGATGATGTGACAACTCATCCAAAACTCACTCGATTTCGATTTCTGTGTGCCAATGCAGTGGACCAGTAATGGAACACTCTCACCATGTAACACAATTTTCGGGACGAAAATTCTTTCAACATGGAGATAATGTGACATCCAGTAAATTTCCGTTACCAAACTTCGTTAGTTCCGTTAAGTCTTGCATACACGTGTCGTAAACACACACTAATTGTCATTTAATGTTGGTGACCTAATAATAATGAATAATGTTAAATTAATGAGAATCTAATTGGTTATGTGATCATTGTATTATGCTTATGTGTTTACATGTTTTTATAATGCTAATTAGAAAATTAATTGCGTAACGCGGAAGCGTGCCTATTTATTCGTATGTCTTGTGTTTTTTATAAAGATAAGATATATAATGATTTTCATTAGTTTATATCTTTATATTATTAAGTTAAAAACACTTTACAAAGAGTTTAAAGCCTAGTTTTTATAGAATATAAATTACAAGGGTTAAAAGGGTAAATATGTAAATTAAAATTAAACAAAACACATAACCCTAATCCCCACCCCCATCGGCCGCGAACCACCCACACACACCCTCCCCACTTCAAATTCGACCAAGATCAAGTTCCTAAACCTCGATTTTGTTCGATTACAAGGCGCACAACTTGTTGGGATCATCAATTGTAAGCTATAACACGTTTAAAGGTTAGATTTTTCATGTTTTTGTGGGTTTTTGTTGAGGGCCGAACCTGTTAGGATCAGTGATCTACGTTTGATTGATTTGAGAGTATAGCAGCAGAATTCTAACAATGAATTAGCCAATTCACAAGAACGAAAAGATATTCAATGAAGAACAAAAACGGTTATAGATAGAGAGAATTCTGCAAACATATTTCATTCAATATTGCTTTCGTGGTAACGGAATGTCACACTTACAATTAGGTCGACACCTCTTATATAAGAGATGTGACGTCTGCTGATGTCACTTGATAGTGACATCTAACAGAATTATTCCAACTGAAACACAACTACTGAAGATGTCAAAACAGCTAACATCTTCTTACAAAAATACTAAGTGTTATCAGTCACTACAACTACTGAAAAACATAAAAGTACTGACACTACAACGACTGAAGAACAAGCTCTTCAGTCGTTTTACAAAACTACTGAAAGTAAAAACATAAAACTACTGATATCACAACTACTGAAGAAGTACTCTTCAGCTGTTGTGACAAACTACTAAAACTTCAGTACTTGGTCTTCAGACTTGAACTTCAGATGTTTCATCAGCTGATGACTTCAGTAAATATCATCAGCTGATGTCTTCAGTCTTTGTCTTCAGACTTTGTACACCAGTTGTTGATCTTCAGCACTTGTAGACTCTTCTGCTGTTGTACTTCAGTACTTTGGTCTTCAGCTTCAGCACTTGTGTTCTTCAGCTGTTCAGCTTCAGCACTTGTGTTCTTCAGCTGTTGAGCTTCAGCACTTTAGTCTTCAGCTGTTGAAGTCTTCAGCACTTGATCTTCAGCTGTTGGAGTTTTCAGCACTTGTCGAACTGCTGATGAAGCCTTCAGCAGTTGTTGTGATATCATGTGGGACTTAGAGGTTTTCTGATCTTGGCTCATTGGTTCTTTTGGTCCAACAAACTCCCCCTGAACCAATGCAGCCAAAACCTCTAATTGATTTATTTTCCCACTTATTGTTGGCAGAATGGTTGGTCTTTTTCCTTCTTGATCAGTAGAAAAGATGACCCATATATACACTGGCCTGGGAAGAAATCTCAGAGATCTGTTTGGCAAGGTATGAATGGGAACTCTGTTTTGGGGAACTGGACATAGAGTTGTTATCCCATTCATGAGATTTACTTCCCCATTATGAGTCTGTACGACTCTCGAACATAGGCCTCAAGGAGAACAACTTGTTCCTCCTTGGAGAGTTCTTCTACTCCTCCTTCAAAGAAGAACTCTGGACCATAGTACTCAGATAAGTACTTCACAGTCCTGCCATTTTTCAACTCCACAGTAGTTACCTCCCTATAGACAAATTCATCAGGATGAGTGCCTTCAAGGAGTAACTGGAGCTCATTCTTCTTAATGTCTTCAAGCTTCTTATATAATAACCCCTTTTTGATCATCTTGTTTTCCAGTAAGGCTTGAGGGGTCATTTTTGATTGATGAGCCTTCTTGAATTCATCGATTATTTCCCATGGTGAGACTACAATGGCCAGCATGATTGTAGAGTCTATTGTTTTTCTAACCTGGCCATTGTATCTATGTGGAATGGATCTTTTGTGGATTCTAGAACTCACCTTGGGGTCTGGTCATACTCTCACTCTCTCCTTCTGATACTGAAATGTGTGTCTGAGAGTGTACAGCCTCTAAGCATGCCTTTCATGGCTTGTATAGATGATGACTAAGGAAATTCCTTGTCAACCATCTTCAGTAGTTGCTCATCGTGCTGCTTCTGCTATTCTTCATCTTCTATTTTGACTCTAACCGTTTCCCTTTGAGAGTCAGGTGTGATCATGGGTTGACTCTGGGTTCTGGTAGCCTTAGAACAGTAGAGAGTGGCAGACTATCATCTTCATCCTCTTCTTCTTCATCTTCTTCTATCGTCAGCACCCTTCTCCTCCTTCTAGGTGCATCACTGGATGATGGTTGGGTTGGTTTTTGTGGTAAAGGAATTGGTTTTGAAGGTTGAGGATGTTTGGATTTGGGTTTTGAGATTGGTTTGGAGATTTGAGGGGTAGGCTATTTTTCAGTGGGTGATTGAGAAGGTTGTTCAAGCATTTTGGTTATGAGTTTGGCTTTTGTAAGTCTTGCCATTTCAAACCTTTTTCCAGCCCCAGCCTCATCAAGTGCTTCAACGATTATCCCCTTATGAAATTGCTCAGACAAACAGATTCTGGTGGCTATAGCCAGAATGCTGTCTCTGGTCCATGAACGAATCTCCATCAGTGATCTTCCTAAATATTTGGCAATGAATCGAATCATGATCTCCAATCTCTCTTTCTCCAACACATCGTACCCAGCCCATCTGTTTTGAATTTCCTCTACTTCCAACCTCCTGATCTCACTGTCTAGTGTGGTTGTGTCAAAGCCTTGCTTGAAGAGTTGCTCAATGATTTTGTCCATGGATCGGCTGTGTGTGTCATCTGCATCTTTTACCAGCTCTTCCAAGGATTTTCTTCAGCATTCGTTTGATCACCAGCACTTTTCTTTCTTTTGTAAGTGATCAGTTGTTGTTCCTTTTCCTTTTCCAACTCCTGGGTTTTCCCTTGTGCCTTCTCATCCTCAGTTGTTTTTCTTTACTTTTCTTTCACTGCAGTACTCTCCCCCTTTTTGGATGCATTGGTGGCAGGGGTTTGTACCGCAGAAAGTTTCTTTGCACAGCATCATCAATGGGTGGTTGTAGACTTGAGGAGATCCTCTCATCAATGGCTTTATAAACAATGTCATTATGATGGGAGTGATGAGAGGTAGGGATTGTTGGAATACAGCAACCATCTGCTCTGGGGGTTCTGTCCCGGAGAGATAGTGCCAAAAGCAGAAGCTGGAGGCTCAGTGAAGGGAGAGGGTAAAGTGTTTGGGGAACCTTCAAAGGAAGGTGCCATCTGTGGGTTGGTGGGGGCAGATGGACTTACATCCTGAGACTTCTTGGCAAGCAGGTCTTGTAGTCTGCTTACCTCAGCCTCCAGGATGGTGTTGTGGGCTAGAACGTCATAGAAAAAGCCCAGGTCATCATCAGCAGAAGCTGAATCACCTGACCTCCTGCTTGAGCAGGATTTACATGCACTGGGTGTAGACCAGTTTTAGCATGTGCCCCTTTTCTTGGAACTGGGGACTTCCAGCCTCAGGACTATGTCCTTCATCAGCTGTTGCCTCTAGTGAGGTCTTAGCAATGTTACCAGCCTCATTCTGATCATGTGCTGATGCAGAAGAGGTGGCGGCCTCACTAGATATTCTAATCTCCCTATCTACACCAGGAGATAGAATTTGTAAACCCCGGTGCTGTGGGTTGTCAGAAACATGGGATCCTCTTCCTCAATGTTTGTGGTTCTCCCCTTTTTTTGGTGGTTGTTGGGGAGGAGGAGAGGCATGCAACTGAGTCAGCACGTTTGCAATAATTATGGTTGGACTTGGGGGGCGGTTGCATAGGGAGATGGGGTAGAAGCAGTGTGCACCTGGGGAGGATGGTGCTCTTCAATGGCAATCTCCTCAAGTGAGGAAGATCCCAGATGTGTGGGTACCCCTTGTGTGGTGGCTGCAGGCTCCTTTTGAGAGGAATCCTGAGCGGCTATGGCTGGTAGAGTCTCTGATACTGGGGGGGTTTAAGCCAGCAAGTATATCCTGCGTGGTGGTACAGGAGCATCTTCAGGGGACTCATCTCCCTGAATAGTTGTTTTGGGGTGTTTTGGTTTTGGTTTAGTGGGGACTTTGGTTCTGATGGAGGAAGTTGTGGGTTCCCGTGCTTGGGCTTTAGCATTCGGGCAGCTTCTTTGAGTGTAAGGTCTGAGTTGTGCCTGAGTATACCTCAGCCAAAACAGTGGTGCAGGGACTCCAAGGCCAACAAGGCCATCAGATTTTAATTCATCTAAAATAATGGCCATCAGAAACCTGGGATATAATGGCCATCGGTTTGCCGCAGGTTTCTGAGCCAAGTTCTTTATTTCTAGAAACACGATTTCAGAAAAATTTAGCGGTTGTGTTCTAGAATAGAATACAATACCTGTTGCCATTGGGATGACATTGATCCCAAGAAGATGTCTTGGAGGCTAAGCAGACATTTACCATGTGAAAAATAACTTTCTCAGCGTCATGGAAATATTTCTTTAGAACGGCTGTAGCCCGAAGATCACCTTCATACCATGATTGATAAATGACATATCTGTTATGCCCTTTGGGTATGCAGTCACAGCGGTGGAATCGTGTAGGTGTAATGCTTGACGAATGATGTCGGCTGTAACGACCACTGGTTTCTGGTTGACAGGGACCGAACAGAGATCTGGCCGGTAGACTCATCAGTATGAACAAAAGCATTTGACCAGAATTGATGAGGGATTCAGGGTAGATGGTTGGATTCAAGAGAAAGGCTGTGCGATATGGGGAATCCACCATTAGGTCAATGGCATTATCATATTTGTTCCAAAAAGCCGACTTTGTAAGGTAAGCAACGCAGTTATGTCATGGTTTCAGACTCATGGTCGCCATGTTTGAGAGAGAGAAGTTCAGAAAAATAACGGCTAATGAAACATTAGAGAAGAGGACAGGTATTTATAGGGTAGGGGTGAGAAAAGGACTGAAGGGTTTGGTGTTAGTCATCAGTAGTTTTAAAACGACTGTTGACATGGTATTACCCTATCAGACGTTGAAACAGCTGAAGTCGTGGTTTTAGGCATCAGCAGTTAGAAAGCTACTGAAGACCATGGTTTTGACTTCAGATGATGAAACAACTGAGGACTTGGTGTTTGTCATCAGTAGTTGTGAAACTACTGAAGACAGTGGTTTTGTCATCAGTTGTTGTGTAAACAGTTGAAGACTTGGTGTTAGTCATCTGTAGTTATAAAACTACTGAAGACATGGTTTTGCTTCAGTTGTTTAGAATGAAATAGCAGTTGTAGAAACAACTGAAGAGAAAGTTCTCTTCAGTAGTTTTCGTCAATTCATAGCCTTTCAGCTGTTTCATACTGTCCTCAACACTTACTCATCAGACTTTGCATCTGCTTTTCAGGTGTTTCATAGGACGTCAGTACTTATCTGTTTGTACTGATTTCAGTAGTTGTAACTACATCAGTAGTTGTAACTACATCAGTAGTTGTAACTACATCAGTAGTTGTAACTACATCAGTAGTTGTAACTACATTAGTAGTTTAGAACAGATAAAGTACTTCAGTACTTGTGAGGCATTTAGCCGTCAGTAGTTATAAAAACTACTGAAGGTGAAAGGACTCATCAGTACTTATATGTGACATGATTACCAATGATCACCAGTACTTTTTACTGAAATCATCAGTAGTTGTCACTTATTCTATCTGCAGCATACCAAGCCTTAACACAAGGTTTTGGAAAGTAGAACTATCCAAAGGCTTAGTAAAAATATCTGCAAGCTCATCAACACTAGGCACAAACTTAGGATCAATCAGAACTTTTTCAAAACAATCCCGAATAAAGTGATGTCTGATCTCTATATGTTTGGTCCTAGAGTGCTGGACTAGATTTTTGACAATACACAGAGCTGAAGCACTATCCATTAATAATGGAGTCTTAGTCTCTGTAATGCCATAATCCAGAAGTTGGTTTTGAAGCCACAGTACCTGAGAAGTGCAACTTGCAGCAGCAATGTACTCGGCCTCAGCAGTTGATGTAGCAACAGATGTTTGTTTCTTACTCTGCCAAGAAATCAAACAGTTTCCTAGGAATTGACAACCACCAGAAGTTGACTTTCTAGTTAACTTGCACCCTGCATAGTCAATATCTGAAAAAGCAACTAATTGCAAGAGTGTCCAGTGGAATACCATAAACCCAGAGATTGTGTACCTTGCAAATATCTAAAGATTCTCTTGACTGCAATCAAATGAGACTCTTTAGGAGGAGCCTGAAATCTAGCACAACCATGTAGCAAACATAATATCTGGTCCTAGAAGTTAAATACATCAAGGACCCAATCATACATCTGTAAAGTGTTTCATCAACAGCTTTACCTTTCTGATCTGCATCCAGTTGTGTGGTGTTGCACATAGGAGTAGAAAAGGGCTTACAGTTTTGTAAATCAAACTTATTCAAAAGATCTTTTGTATATTTTGACTGATGAATAAAGGTTCCATCAGCCTTTTGTTTAATTTGCAAGCCTAGAAAGAACTGTAATTCTCCCATTGCACTCATTTCAAACCTCTTTTTCATTAATGTTGTAAAATCATCACACAACTGGGGATCAGAGGATGCAAAAATGATATCATCAACATAAATCTGAACAAGTAGCTTATGCTGATCCACCTTCTTAATAAACAAAGTTTTATCATGGATCCTCTAGTGAAATTATTCTTAAGAAGAAAAGTGGAAAGTGTCTCATACCAGGCTCTAGGAGCTTGTTTCAACCCATAAAGAGCCTTATCAAGTTTATACACCCATTCAGGATGTTTATTATCCTCAAAACTGGTGGTTGACACACATAGACTTCTTCCTTTATTTTACCATATAAAAAGGCACTTTTGACATCCATTTGAAAAACTTTAAGATTGTGGAATGCAGCATAGGCTAAAAACAATCTGATTGCCTCTAGTCTGGCTACAGGGGCAAAGGTTTCATCATAGTCAATACCTTCTTCTTGTGAAAACCCCTGTACAACCAGTCTAGCCTTGTTCTAACAATAAGCCCATTTTCATCATTTTATTCCTAAACACCCATTTAGTGCCTATTGCACACTTACCTGGGGGAAGAGGAACCAGTTCCCACACTTGCTGTTTCTTGAACTGAAGTAGCTCAAGCTGCATGGCTTCAACCCATCCATTGTCTCTCAAAGCAACATGGTAGTTCTTTGGCTCTAGCTGACTGATGAAGAGAGCATAGAAGCAGAAGTTAGACAATTGACTTCTTGTTGACACACCAGCATTGATATCACCAATAATCTGAGACATTGGGTGATTCTTCAGTTCTTGATAAACAATGAGATCTGTGCAAGTGTTTGTAGGACCTTCAGCAGTAGCAATGTTGATGCAGACTCTTGAAACCAAGAATTAGATGGTAACTCAAAAGATGTAGAGGAATCAGAGATCTCATCAGCATTTGTTGTGGATGGAACTGCTGAAGCTATAGAAACATCAAATTTAGTAGACACAGGCAGTTGGTCACTAAACTTGAATAGGTGAGTATTGATATTATCATCATCATCATCAATACCACCAAGTGGAAGACATGCTGCGGAAGATGATTTATCCACATGATCTGCAACAGCTGGAGGTTGATAAGGAACATATTGCAGTATGTCCAAATCAAACAACTCCACAGGTTTTGTGGAATCTTGTCCATAGGAGATTCATTAAACTTCACATGCAAAGTCTCTTCAACTATCTTTGTTCTGCAGTTGAAGACTCTGTATGCCTTGCAAGTAGATGAATAACCAACAAAATACCCTGCATCCACCTTAGGATCAAATTTTTGGAGTTGATCCTTTGTGTTGAGAATAAAACAGGGACACCCAACTGCTTTGAAAAATGAAATTAGAGGAGCCAAGTGATGGAGAACTTCATATGGAGTCTTCATCAACCTCTGATTTACTAAGACTCTATTCTGCACATAGCAAGTTGTGTTAACAGCTTCTGCCAAAAGGTCAGTGGCAAACTAGAGTGAGCCAGCATGGACCTTGCAGCTTCAATTAGGGTCCTGTTCTTTCTCTCCACTACTCCATTTTGTTCTGGAGTCCTTGGTATGCTAAACTACCTTTTATTCCCTTTGAAGATAGAAGCATCAAGTGTATGGTTTCTGAATTCAGTTCCATTGTCACTCCTAATACACTTGACTGGAAGGGAATACTGCTTCTCAACATACAACACAAAGTGAATAATCTTCTGAGCAACCTCATCCTTTGAATGTAGAAAGAAAGTCCATACAAATCTGGAATAATCATCCACAATTACCAGATAGTATTTCTTCTTTGCCATGCTCATTACTCTCACAGGACCAAATAGATCCATATGCAGTAATTGCAAGCAGGCAGTGGACTTAGGCTCTTCAATATGAGGGAATGAGACTTTGTGTTGTTTTCCTTTTAAACAAGCAGTGCAGGTTTCATCACATGGAACTCCTTTATTGGTAAGCCTCTAACTAAACTATTGTGGATTAGCTGATTCATGTTTTTGAAATTAACATGACCCAGCCTTCTGTGCCACAGATTAGATTCTTGAGAAGAGGCTTTGGAAAATAGGCAAGGATTGCCTCTGAGATCTATTTTCTTGGAAAGATCTAAGGCATACACTCTTCATGTCCTGTTGGCTCTCAGGAGAGTGTGATCATCCAACACCTTATCAATCAAATGCAGAAATTTGGATGACAGAATCCTACAGTTCTGACTGGTGAAAAGAGCAACATGGCCTTTATCACACATTTGACTGACACTCAAGAGATTGTACTTGAGATTTTCCACATGATTAACATCATCAAACTTTATTTCTCCATTGGAGACAAAGCCATTTCCAATGATTTACCCCTAGCATCATTGCCAAAAGAAACAAACCCCTTCTTTCCTTGAGAGTAGTCATGAAGAAGAGAGCTATTCCCAGTCATGTGCATAGATCCCCCACTGTCTACATACCAGATGCTACTTTGGCATGTTAAGAACCCTGCAATGATAAACAATCCGTTAGTTTTGGAGACCCAAACCTTTTTGGTTTTGGGCCTGGTCTCATCAACAGATGGTAAACTAACAGGTTTATTGGAAACAACACAGCCTGAGAGGAGAAGATGGTGAAGAAGAGGAATCCTTTGGCTTGGACCTCCTTTTCTGTGGTTTCAACATAGGAGCATCTAATTGGTTAACTCTTCCCAATAGATGTTGAACCATCATAACCAGTTGTGTCTGATTTTGTGATAAAGCTTTCAGCTCATCAGACACATTGCCAGTAGAGTTTGATAATTCCTATGTTGCACCTTCTTCTTTTGAGCAATCTCAGCTGTTACCTGTTTAACCCCTTCCTTTTTGGATTTCTTTGTGGACTTAAGGGTTACAAGATTTGATGTTGCTGATACAAATGTGGTCTCAAACTCAGTTTTCATTTTAACCATTTTCTTTTAATTTCCTCTTTATGTTTGAGTTTGGATCCTCTTTTGTACCAGCAATCATCTGTAAGATGATTGAACAAACCACATACTTCACATGGTTTCTTCATCATCTTACGTTGATCATCAACTAAAGAGGATGAAACAACTGAAGACTTGCTCTTCAGTGCTTTGGAAGCATTGTTTGCTTTCTTGACTTCCTCTTTAGTAGTCTTCAAACTCTTTCTACTGACAGTTTTTTCTTCTTTTCAGTACTGGCAGTAGTTGGAGTTTGAACTTCAGGTGTTAAATCCTGCTCTCTAGTCCTTGCAGGACTTTCAGAATTAACTCCTGAGTTGATCAACTCATTGATCATGTGAGTGTCAGCAGTGGAACCATCAACATCAGCTGATAGGTTCTGAGAGGGCTTGGTGCTGACTTCTACTTCTGATAGTGCTGAATCAGAAAGTAGATCACATGATGAGATGGATTGGTTATTACTCTCACCATCAGATTCTACCTCTGCTCTAGGAGTAAAATCTGTAGGTGGAGCAGTGTGATTGTAACCAATGCCAAACTTCACATTGGAAGCAGATTGCTTACTAAGAAGCATTTCAAAACCTTTGCATGATTGTACCCATCGATCACACTCTACCTGGGTGACTGCAAGGTTTCCTTGAGATCTTTATACTTCTCTAGAAGTATCTCTTCCCTAGCCTTATCATCAGTTATTTGGCATTAAGTAAGTTTGTAAATCTCATCATTCTTAGCATTAAGCACAGACTCAAATTCAGCTTTGCTTTTGGAAATTATTTGTTCTAGCTCAATGTTCTTGTTGATTAAAGCTACATTTGCTTCTCTAATAGATGCAAATGCTGCTATACATGTTTCAGAACACAATTAGGCTTTTGCCTCAGAGGATACCTGTGATACCTTTGGTGTAGAGGCATTAGTGAATGAAGTATCAGCAGAATCCAAAGCCATATGAGCAATATTTCCAAAGGACTTTCACCACCATGTTGACCAGCACCTGAGAACAGTTGTTCATGACCAGACAAGTCATCTGGTAAACTGCTCCAGTCAACAACTCCTGGGGTGAAGAAGCTGTGTTGTTGAGGTTGAGTTTGTTGATGAGATTGGAAGGTTGTGGTTCAGGCAATGCTTGTGGTTGTTGTGCAATTGGAGCTTGAACATGATTTGGTTGAGGCATATAATAGCAGGGATAAGGATATGACATTTGACCCTGTGGAACAAAGTATGCAGGAGATCTAGGATGTGAATGATGACCAGAACCAGCAGTATGTTGCCCTCTGTTTTGTGGACTAGTACTAGGAAAAGTCACAAAGGGTGCAGAAGAATTAGATCCAGTTGATCTACACTCTCTTGCAAAGTGTCCCAGCCTTTGGCATTTGTGACACCTCAACTTACTCTTGTCAAAACCAACTTTGGTTTTGCCAAAGAGTCCAGGAAATTTCCTGCCAGTTCTCTTAGAACTTCTGAGATCTGATATTAATCAATGCCATTTGGCTCAGAATATCCATCTCTTCTAGATCATCATCCGAAATTCCTTTCAAATCATCCATGATGAAGCATAGATTGTCACTATTACTGCCAGAATGACTCTCAATACCAACAAATGCATGATCAGAACTATTTGAAGAGAAATCAATATGCTCATCATAATTGCTTTTAGATGCAGCATATTCTGACTCATGACCAACCAAGGCAGTATTCCCTAGTACAAAGTCATCAGTGAGCTTTCCTGATGAGGACAGTTTCCTCTTCTGCTCTATCTCTCTTTCGAATGTGAGCAGTTTCCCATGAAGTTGGGTGAGAGATAGGCTATCCAGATTTGCACTGGAGCGTAGGACAATAGTGTATGTGTCCCATCTCTCAGGCAGTGATCTGAGGAATCTGTTGTTCATCTAGCTATTGGTGTATTCCTGTTTCACCATTTTCAGCTCAGATATTAAGCAGGAAAAGCGCTCAAACTGTTGAGTCAGTGTCTCCCCTTTCTATGAGAGAATGTCTCATATTGTTGGGCAAGGATTTCTCTATTGTTTGCTAAGACCTCATCAGTGCCACCGAATTGTTCCTTCAGGGCATTCCAGAGATCATGAGCAGTTTCATGATGCATAAGCCCTGAATAGATTTCATTAGGCAGTGCCATGGCCAGAATTCCATGGGCTTTAGCATCAATCTCAAATAGTTTCCGATCTTCATCAGAGTATTGTTCCTTCTTCTTCGGAACCATTTGATTGGTTTCCAGATTGTTCACCATAGGCTTATGTGGTCCATGTACCACAGATGTCCAACAACCTGAGCGTTAACAGACAGGTGATGAAGCATTCTTCGTTGCCATATGTTATACTCGGTCCTAACCAGCATCGGAGGCTTGGTTGAGGAACCGGTATTGTGAGGGTCATTAGAAGGAGTCGTCATCTCGGATTCAATCAAATTTGGTTAAGCTAAAACAGATTTAGAACAAAAACGTAAAAACCAATTGAACCAAGAGAGATCTCAGAATAAATGAACGAAAGTGTCAGAAATTCAATAATCTATAACCAGTTCTTGCGAATATGCTAATTCAATCAAACATAGATATCAATTAGCAGTTTCAATGATCAATTGTTAGATCGATCAATGATTAACCTGCTCTGATACCACTTGTTAGGATCAGTGATCTACGTTTGATTGATTTGAGAGTATAGCAGCAGAATTCTAACAATGAATTAGCCAATTCACAAGAACGAAAAGATATTCAATGAAGAACAAAAACGGTTATAGATAGAGAGAATTCTGCAAATATATTTCATTCAATATTTGCTTTCGTGGTAACGGAATGTCACACTTAAATTAGGTTGACACCTCTTATATAAGAGATGTGATGTCTGCTGATGTCACTTGATAGTGACATCTAACAGAATTATTCCAACTGAAACACAACTACTGAAGATGCCAAAACAGCTGACATCTTCTTACAAAAATACTAAGTGTTATCAGATACTACAACTACTGAAAAACATAAAACTACTGACACTACAGTGACTGAAGAACAAGCTCTTCAGTCGTTTTACAAAACTACCGAAAGTAAAAACATAAAACTACTGATATCACAACTACTGAAGAAGTACTCTTCAGCTGTTGTGACAAACTACTGAAACTTCAGTACTTGGTCTTCAGACTTGAACTTTAGACGTTTCATCAGCTGATGACTTCAGTAAATATCATCAGCTGATGTCTTCAGTCTTGTCTTCAGACTTTGTACACCAGTTGTTGATCTTCAGCACTTGTAGACTCTTCTGCTGTTGTACTTCAGTACTTGGTCTTCAGCTTCAGCACTTGTGTTCTTCAGCTGTTCAGCTTCAGCACTGTGTTCTTCAGCTATTGAGCTTCAGCACTTTAGTCTTCAGCTGTTGAAAGTCTTCAGCACTTGATCTTCAGCTGTTGGAGTTTTCAGGACTTGTCGAACTACTGATGAAGCCTTCAGCAGTTGTTGTGATATCATGTGGGACTTAGAGGTTTTCTAATCTTGGCTCATTGGTTCTTTTGGTCCAACAGAACCCTAGTTGCAAAATTGGGTTCATGGAGTGAATTGATGTTGTTTGTTGGTGTTAGTATGTTAGTTGGATTGATTACATGTTGTTTAACGTTGATATGCATGAATTGTATGTTTTAGTGGATTGATCATCAACTTTGATTATAAACAAACCCTAATTCGAAAATTGGTAGGATTATGGATGAATGATGATTGTTTGATGAATGTTTGATGATTAATAGGTTGTATGAATGCTAGGTTACATTGATTTTGCAAGAAATTGATGTTGATGTTCATAGCTTACTAATAATAGTAACTTTATTTTGCATGT
The DNA here is from genome assembly GCA_025506515.1 of Flaveria trinervia. Taxonomy (NCBI): domain Eukaryota; kingdom Viridiplantae; phylum Streptophyta; class Magnoliopsida; order Asterales; family Asteraceae; genus Flaveria; species Flaveria trinervia. The sequence goes on along the minus strand of CM046453.1, from coordinate 24,547,076 downwards.
AATGTTGAATTATTGATGAATTGATGTTATGGATGTGTTCATGATGATGATTAGATGCTAGATTGTGTTATGAATGCTAGAAATCTTTGAATGGATGTTGTTGTTCATAGCTTGCCAAAAGTAGAAACTTTTGTTCATGAAGATTGATGAGTTATGATGTTTGGATGTTGTTGATCATGCTTAGATGATGATATGAGCTTGAATGGTATATTATTAATGAATTCATGAATGCATAGGATGTTTGATGGATTTTGGGATGTGCTTTCCCAAAAGGGAAACTTTTTGTATGCAAAATGTGAAAGATGATAGTTTCAATGTTTTGGGATGTTAGAAGCATGTTAGTAAGTTCATGGATGAATTCTAAGGTGATGAAAATGTTAAATTAGTTGTATGGGATGTTTTGGATAATCATGGTTGATGTTTGGACTTTGATGATCATGTGTGATGTTGATGTGATGTTGATGAGTGGTTAGCTCATCATGTTTGGACTGGAAATTGATTGTTGTGATGTGTTGGATGCAATGTACATGGCTAATGAATATGATTATGATCATCATACACGCATGCGAATCTGAGCCCCTACTTAGTAGGATTGGCAGGGTTTAGGATGTGAAGTCGTGAGTAGCTTCACATGGCATGTGGTGAGTGGTTTGATCCTTGTGTGACATGTTAGTTGTGTTATAACTGGTGGACATGTTAATGTTCTAGATTCGCATGACTTGTATGATACTTGGTTGTATTATGATCTAAGTGATACACCTGGATGATATAGCATACATATGATCTATTTTAAATGTTAACTATGTATGATATGTGTGTATGATTACTTGAATGGCTTACAACACATAAAGTCACCAACAGGTCAAACGGGTCAACTAGGTCAAACTTGTCTGTTTTGTTTGAAATCTTCAGTCCTTGGTTGTAGTGTACTTAGGGTTTCACATGTTCTTTGATTACACATACTCATGCACTTATATGATATAGGTAACCTCTGAAGGTTGTCTGTCTATTCTGTTTGTCAAGTCAAACTCTAAGTATCTATATGCAATCAGGTGAGTTTATGCCCCACTCTTTATTTAATCTATTTTGGGGGAGATAGTATACTGGTAAATCACAAACGCTTTATATATCAAGTTGTGTATAATATTATATAGTGTTGATATCATGGAAAAGTCCTCACACTTTCGAATTGTTAATATTGAATAGCGGGGAAATTTGTGTAGTACTACTTGGTCTGACGAGCCCCACCTGTGTGACTCGAGGTCAACCGGGTGCAATTTGTCCTAATAAACATTGTCACGACCTGTTAAGTCGTGACAGGAGGCAACAACGCAACACAGTCAGCTTCAATTGCGAAATCACTATGAAATAATATTTATTGTTAATGGACTAGCTATCTGTTACAATACACTACTTTTATATCTCTATTATTAAACTGTTTATGTTTGAATATCTCTTGAACTCACCAACCATTGTGTTGACATTTTAGTATGCTATTCTCAGGTCATTAGCTTGCTTGCCATAGGAGCACTGCATGGTTCACTTGCATTCTAAGACTCGGTCTTCAAGAAATTTTTAGCATTTTAATGATTATTGTTTACTCTTTTGGGTTGGCACATGTTTTGCCATAGTTATACTTTTATTTCTTTGGGTTGTTTTCAAAACGCTTCCGCACAGTTTAAAGTTTGTAGTTTGGTTGATTTTATTTAAATTATGGCATATAGAGTCGTTCTGAGTAACTATTGACTGTGATCCTGGTTTGTTCACACGCCTCGCGGTAAAACTCCGCAAGTGGATTTTGAGGGTGTGACACATAAGTATGGTCTCTGACACTCCGTTGTAGACCTCTGATACTGCATGGCATTTTCCTAAAAGGCCATGTAGTTGGCCATACTTTATTCCACTGTTCACCTTTTTATGTTAGTACAAGTTACTAACTTTAGTTGGTGACAAAAGGTAAGTCATGGACATGTCATGACTACCATATTTTAGATAAGACTTTATATAAGATACCTTAAACTATAGCTTTGTGTTATTTTCTTTAGTAGAAGATTCCAGCTGGTATCAAAGTATATCCGGCTATAGGTAGTCTTATATATAGTTTGTCATTGTAACTCATAACATGATGCTTGTAATAGTCTTGTAACACTTTGAGTTGAGAAGCAATATATACAAGTACCTTGAAATTTATCTTTGTGTTCTTTGTTACTTATTATATTACTATCAACTCTTAGAATAGACTCTGCTTCATCTAATTTGAGTGTAACTTAAGTAAGATTGTGAGAAAAACCAAGTGTTAAGTGACAAAACCGATCCTGCAATTTGTATCAAAGCATTTTAGGCTCTTGATTGTGAGATCTTACCATCCTAATCATCTTTTTTTCACTCCTCCTTACACCTCACTCAAAATGGCCCTCAATAAGTCTGAAGTAGAGATGGGAACTGTGACCAAAGCTCCCATCATCACCCTTGAAAACTTCAGCTCATGGAGTAGACGTATGGAAGGCTTCATCAGGTATCAAGATAGCAAAATGTGGTATTCTATTGTCAATGGGCCGTATAAACCCAAGGTGGGAGCACCTGGTGGAAACGGTGCTATGATAGAGAAGGGTGTTGAAGATTACTCTAATGAGGACCGGAAGAAGATGGACGTTGACAGCAATGCAATGACTATTCTTATGACTGCAATACCCAACTCCATCATATGGGGTTTGAGCATTGCAAGTTAGCTAAAGAACTATTTGTTGCACTTGCTTAAATGTACTCTAGCTCAAATGACTCCAAGAAGGACTCACTGAAGCAGCAGTTTGAGAACTTCACCTATATTGCTGGAGAGACTCTCAGTCAGCAATATTTCAGGTACATGGATCTTATTTCCTCCCTTTAGTTTGTGAAGATTACTTCTAAACTTAGAGACCTCACAAGATAGTTCATGAGTGCTCTTCCTAATGAGTGGACGTTCTATTGTGTCTTTATCAAGAGAACAGAAAATCTGAACACCCTCACCATGACTGAACTCTACAGCATCCTTGATGGATACCGTTTGAAGATGGAGAGCAAGAAAGGCCATCAAACAAGCAGACCCCTGAGTATTCCTGCTAGCAATGCCTTGATGGTTGTTAAAGGCTCAAGACCCACACAACCTCAACAGTACCTGACTCATACCCAGCAGCCATCCTGCTCATCTGGACCATACATCACATTTCCTGAGACTCCAAGATCTCAACAAACTCAGCATAGTTCCTTTCAAGACAATTGTGCCTTTGTCTCAGGAAGTGGACACTCTAGTGATTTTCAGTTTGCTTTGATGATCTAGAGTGCTTTAGTCCAGATGATGTGGAGTACGTGGACATTGTCCAACAAATGGCTCTTTTACCTATAGAGCAAAGAAGTTCTTCAAGAGAACTGGAGGGCAATTTTCCCAGAACCCATCCAACAGCAAATTTGGGCTTCACAAAACCAAGGCCAAATGTTACAACTATAAACAGCTTGGTCATTTTCCAAGGGATTGCAAGGATCCCAAGTCAAATCCAGGAACTCCACAGGCCTCCACACATCCCTCTACATCAAAGCCCACTGGAAAGTTGACTGAGACAGCTACAATGGCTCAGAAGTTGACTCGAGCTTTATGATGCAGGATGTGACTCCTGCTCAAGCACATGGTAAGAACATACGACAACAAGGTATATGAACATCTCTATACTCCTGCATGTGTTGCTAAGGTGAAACTATATCAGGACTACAATATGGAAATTAAATATGATATTGAGTCTTTAAATGTTTTGAAATATGATTTTAAAAGGGCTGAATCTGACTACCAAAGAAAAACTGAAGAGTTAGAGAAAATTGTTTCCCTATTAAAACATAAACACACAAATTACAAGACTCAAATAAAGGATTTAAAATCCAGATTGTCTGAGGCTCAAGCCCAGCTTGTCACTGCTGAGGCTCAAGCCAGGAAGTATGCTATTTCTGAGTAGAACTTCCAACCTATTATTGCATCATCCTCCCACTCAAAAATTTGTTATCAAAACAAAGGAGGTTTGGGGACCAATGAAATTGATCCATCACATTCTTATGAGTCCATATGACAACCTATATGTGGTACTGAAGAGCAAGAGGTCCCATCTGCTGACCCATCTTCACATAAGTTAAAGAATGATGCAATAATAGAGGCCATCATAGGGAAGGAATAGGTAAATCAACCCATCTCTCTCAGTGAAGATCAAATCTTAACCATCAAAGCCAAAAGAAGCAGAGCTAAAGCTGCAAGAAGAACTGCCAAGCAAGTGGTTGAGTCTAAGCTGATGATTGACCCAAAACAAAAGGGTGTATCATCTCAGCTGGATTCCAAGTGGTAGGTAACTCTGATCTAGGAAAGGAGTGTAGTACCAACACTCCTGTCCTACCAAAGGATCAGAAGTTAAAGGGAAGGTTGCTAATAAAGAGAAAAGAACAAGAAACAACAATCCTCAACTTCCCAAAGACTAACATTGCATGCATAATGTGTGGTCTGCAAAACCACATGGCTAAAGATTGTCACTACAATCCTGCTAGCACACATTATGCAAATTATGTTAAGAGTGAAAGAGTTAGGGAAGGTTCTCATTTGGACCATATCAAATGGTCCAAGTGATGAAAAAGGGAAAGCTGGTTTCCAAAGCAAGGTTGCTTCTGGAAAAAAAATTCTTCTTCTGAAAGGAAAATGGCTTCAGAAGCTAAAGCTGTTAAAAATGAAAAGAACAAAAGTGCTCCATTGAAACCACCCCAGAAGAAGACTGCTTCGAAAGAAAAGGTGGTGAAGGGTTCTTCCGAAAAGAAAGAAGCTTTCGAAGAATGCCATGTTGTGCAAGCCTCAAAAGGCTCATCCTCAATTATCAACCAAAGGATGGATTGGAAGATCAAAAAGGATGTTGCAGCCCAAACCTCTTCTTCAAATACATCCAATGAACCCCCATGCTTAACCTTTGGTTCAGTTATGTCACTATCATTGGAAGAACCCAAGACCAACAAGGCTTGGGTCTCCAATCAAAACTAATCATCTCATCTTGTGTGTAGGGAAATCCATATGACAAGAATAACAATGTTTGGATTATGGATAGTGGATGCTCCAGGCTTATGACAGGGAACAGATCTCTCCTTCAATAATTTCAACATTATGATGGAGGTCCTGTTCAGTTTGGAGGTGAGGCCGAAGGATATATTTGTGGCAGAGAAACTATATCCAATGGAAAGTTAAAAGTTGACAATGTTAATTTTGTCAAATAGTTTGAACACAATCTGTTAAGTGTTTCTTAGTTTTGTGATCAGAAGCATCAAATGCTCTTCATATAACATGAGTGCATAATCCTCAAACCTGGGATGACAATTCCTCCGGAATTGGTACTTCTTAGATCTCCCAGAAAAGGGGATATGTACAAGCTAGATATGAACAATGCTTCCCCAATAGGTGAAGTATCATGCTTTCTTTTCAAAGCTGATAGTGATGAGTCAACACTTTGGGATAAATGTATGTGTCATGTAAATTTTAAGACAATGAATAAATTGGCTAAAAATAACTTGGTACATGGTTTGCCTAAAAAAGAATTTTTCTACAAAGATAATTGTGTTGCATGTCTGAAAGGGAAGAAACATAGGGCATCTCACAAATCCAAAAGTGTTAACTCCATTACCACTCCATTACACTTATTGCACATAGATCTATTTGGTCCCATAAGTATAATGAGCATTGGAAGGAAGTCATACTACCTTGTGATTGTTGATGATTTTATAAGATTTACGTGGGTATTCTTTCTAAAATCTAAAGATGAAACTGTTGAAACATTAAAATCTTTTATTCTTAAAATAGAATATCAAATTGATCACAAGTTAAGAATATCAAAAGTGATCAAGGGACTAAGTTTAAGAACTTCGTTCTTGACTCATTCTGTAACTCAAAAGGGATTGCCAGACAACACAGTGCTCCAAGAACTCCTCAACAAAATGGTGTTGCTAAGAGGATGAACGGGACACTTATTGAGGCTGCTCAAACTATGTTAGTTGATTCCAAACTACCTCTAACATTTTAGGTAGAGGTAGCCAGCACTGCATGCTATGTGTAGAACAGGTTCTTGTAGTTAAGCCACATGGAAAAACCCCTTATGAGTTATGGAACAAGAGGCCACCGTTCATTGGCTTTCTAAGGTCCTTTGGTAGCAGGTATACCATACTTAACACAAAGGACAATTTGGCAAAATTTGCAGAAAAGTCAAATGATGCTATCTTTGTTGGATACTCTTCTAGCTCTAAAGATTATAGAGTTTACAACATCAAGAATCAACAATTTGAGGAATCATCTAATATTGTTGTTAATGTGCACACTCCTTGTGTTAGGGGGAATGGCCCTAATCATATTTTTGATTTAGAATTGTTTCCAAACCATTCTAAACCATCTTGTTAAAATGTTTCAATTGGAACAGGTGCTCAAAGTAATTTCGATGTTGATCAACTGTTTGAGCTACACAGGCCTCTTCCAAGTTGTTGGAGCATATATTCTCATATATAGTGTGTCTGTCGCTTGACGAATAATCTAGGCTTAATGTAATACACCTGACAAATAGTCCCTCTCTAGAATGATCTTGTTAGGACCGTTTACATACGGAGTAATAACTGATTCTGCGCGTATACCAACTCAAATAGTGCGGAATCCTATTTGATTGGCGATCCAATTAGGGAGAACACACTACAGATCAATCTAACGATTAATGAAACATTACACATGATTAGAACACGATCAACTGTGATCTTTGAACTTGGAACAGGTTTTCTTCAGTCTCTGGACAGCTAGGGTACGATTATGTGCATAGGTATTCGAATTGTTACATTTTTCCATGAATTAGGTGGTATTTATAGGTTAGGTTTTTCATTAGTATGATTGAACCATTAGCATGGTTCAATCGTGCGACTAAAGCATGCGATTGATCCATCCGCACAACTGAAGGTCCAGTCGTGCGACTGAGTCAAATGTCTCAATCGTGCGACTGATCCAGTCTCCTGGTTTAGTTATGCAACTGGTCCATTAGCATGAAGTATTCATGCATACGGTCCATTAGCATGGTCCATCATATGAGAATTTCACACGATTAAGTTTGAACATGTTTCTCAATCATTATTGACTAAGAACTATGTATAATAACCTCAAACATATATAGTTAGTTCAATATACTTTATTACATAATAAACAATGAAATATTAAACATTATATGCATTAACCACACATTGCATTTCATTCATACCCATTCAATTACATATATGTAAGACATGATAGACATTTTACATTAAGTTCCTCAACTAGGTACATATGTATCAACAAACTCCCCTTTGGACCTAGTTTATATCATTGTCTTACATTCTTCATTAGCTCTTCGAATTTCTTGTACTTTTCCTCTCCTTTAGTTCCAGCATGTATCTCAAATGCAAAATAGAGTCTTATCACATTCTGAAACTAGAGGGCTTGTACAATATCCTGCGAGTCATAGAATAGTGGCCACTTGTATAAAGTATAAACATCGTCAACAGACAAGTTAGTCAACCACATAGGGTCAAATACTCGGATAATATCCATTTGGCTCTCTTTTTGTAAGACTATGACCGCTTCACCTGTTCTCCAATCGTAGTACCACCACTTGAAGTGTGGAGTGAAGTGTTGTGGCATTTCCCTTAGAGGGATTTTGGACATTGTACGCAGAGGACTCCACTTCAGCACTACCTTAGGCTTTCCAGTAGTGGGATCGACTTCAAACCGTCTAATGTACCTCTTCGGTTGTTGAGGTCTTAAGTTAACCCACCTGGTGTGGTATTCTTTCCTCAGAGCAGCCTCAAACTAGCCTGACATTTTTCTCTTATCAGCATACAACAACTTTAGACGTGCTAGCTAGTTGAGCTCAAAACCAGGGAGAGTCTTTAGATCGTGTGGGAATCTAAAGTACTCTATGCCCTTTTCTTTTTTCACTACATACACATTCAGATCCTCAAAATAAGCCCATGCAATGATCTTGCCTGACACCTTTAAGTGTTTCTTGACTTTGTATAGCTTGGTATAGACATTGGGCTTCTGTGTAGTACGCATGGCTCGGATCTCAATAAAACAGGCCGCCCATTCAGCCTTTTTGATGTTAACATTACCGTCTGAGGCTTGTGCTTGACCCTCATTCTTCTCAGACTCTTTCTCCATCTAATCAGCTTGTCAAATGTATCACTGATGAGAGTATCACCCAAGTTGGGGACTTTATTTCCCTCTCGGTCAGCATACTTTGGATAATGGTCAGCAGTGACATCCTCTATCTCGACTTCATCTATGTTATTGAGCTCATCATCACTAGTAAACTCAAAACTAGGAGCATCCTTGACAATCTCGTTAGGGTTCAGCCTGAACATCTCAGCAAGTTGCTTATCAGTCAGGTCATGAATGATTTCTCCTTCTTCGGGAGTATAGCTCACAGACCGTCTGACAATCCTGTGCAAATCAAGAATCATTGTCAGTTGAGACTTGATTTGCTGAAGGGGAACAACATCGTATTCATCATGCTGAGATGTTTGATCTGCTTGATTTAAACATGTAACACATCAATTGTTAGTAATTAATCAAGACATTCAAACATTAGATAAAGATATATAAACATTAATTACATAATATAATACAAGATTCAAGTACAAAGCTTTCACAAATACATAAACTTCTAAGCATTACTTTTGTCTTGTATTGTCTTGTATGGCTTGCTTCTCAGCAGATGGGGCAGAAGATGAAGCTACTTGGTCTTGATTTCTCTTTGTACGTCTCTCTTGACCCTAAGCTGAGGCAGATGCAGTTGCATCTCCTTCATCATCATCATCATTCTGCCTTCCCCTTGTCCCTTCATCTTCACTGGCCTCATCATCATCACTATCATCATCATTATCATCATCATCATCATCATCATCATCCCCTTCTCTTATCTTAAGTGGCTCATCTTTTGATCCCTTTAATTTGAGCATGATAGTCTTGTTAGAGGCCTCCAACTCCTCTATTCTCTTTGCTGATTGGACATTATGCTCCTGGAGTTGGCTAATTTGCTGAGCTTGTTGTGAGATCTACTATGCTTGGGTAGCGTTTAGCTCCACAAGCTGACGTAGTTGGGCGGCCTTCTCTTCATCAGCAGCTAATAGCTTCAGCACCATACGGTTAAGTGTTGCCAGCTATTCCTCTACCCCAATGGGGGGTAGAGATGGTCCTGTGGTGAATGTCTGGTGGGATGATGGTCTAGCTTGGTGGCTGGTGGTGCTGGTGGTGGTAGTGGTGAATTTGGGTGGTGGCATATGAGTGGGTGGTGTGGTAGTAATGGTGGAGGGTGTGGTAGTGGTGGTGGTAGCTGTGGTGGTGGTGGTGGTAGAGGTGGTGATCAAAGTGTATCTCCGTCTCTTACTCTTCATCCCGTGCAGCTGAGCCATCCTCTTTTTCCTCGATCCCTTCAAGGAGGATGCTCCCCCTTGGCTGTTGGGCTGGTCTGGGGTGAAAGATGGATCATTATTAGCCTCCCCAGACTCACCCTGGCATCCACCTACCACCCTAATCCCTCGCTCGGTAGCAACCACTTTGCTGCCCACCGACCGAACTAATGGCTCCTCATCAGACTCCACCTCTTCATCAGGATGGAAGTCCTGATGGAATCCTACCATATTAGCTCCTCCGTGGGTGGATGATGGAGATGTAGCATCTGTGGTAGTGGCCCTAGATTGGGTGGGGCCAGTATCTCCACCATCACCACTATCATCATCATCAGAATCATCGGATGGGAGTCACTATGATCATGATGCCACTTCCTCCGAGCTGGCGCCATGTAGTCCTCTCGGGCCAAATGCCCAAACAACCTCTTTACAGGGGGCTTCACCTATTTTCCCCTGTATACCTTCATCCGCCCTAGGGTGGTATCATCCATCATCTCTAGTGTAACTGCATCCTCTCTCTCCTTGGGCAGCAAAGGAAGCTTCTGGTCGATGATCATCTTAATGAAACGTGGGTACATGCAGAACCCTTCCTTGCCTTTGGCTTCTATGTTGTCTACCAAGTACGTGGAGATCATCCTCGAAAAGTTGAACGGGTGGTTCAGCACGAGAGCTACATACGCATTCTGGATCTGATCAGACAGCTCATGAAATCCTCCTTTTCTTGAGGCAATACACTTCAGCGGCACATGGGCTAAGTATTTGAACTGGGGTCACAGGTTGCTCTTATTGAGCACACCTGCGTTTATGTCCCTCGAGTACTTAGCCCGAAGAAAACATCCTCAAACTATCAACGGATGCAGTCTGGTCGGGCAATCGCCATCATCTCCCAACTCTAAGACTGTCCTTAGATCCTCCTCACTGATCTCAATGTCCTGACCAAAGATAGAACTCCTAATACGGTGAGGCTCTGAGGACCTATCTACAATAGTGCTTTCCCAGAAAGCCTTCTGTATCGATCTGTATGGTGTGCACAGAGTGGACATAGCTCCAAATATCCTCGATCTCCGTAGAAATATAATAATGCCCGTGAACTCTGATGCGTTCCGGGACGTAATGTCTAGATGACCACATATGTTGTGCTTTGTGCTCATCGTCCACCGACTCGCCATGTTGCTGTAACACAAGATAGATAAATGTTAGAGTGTGTGTAAATGAATGTCATTTGAATTTATTGGACTTGAATCCTTATGTTCTGTCGTGCGAATGAACAGTGCGACTGAGTCTGAGTCGTGCAATTTAGCTCATTCGTGCGATTGAACATGCGACTTGGCTTAGTCGTATGCTATCCCATGCGGTTGAGCCAGTCGTGCAACTGAACTCATACATATTGTTCAGTCATGTGATTGTGCCATTCACCCAGCTCAGTCGTACGACTGAGGCATTCGCCCAGCTCAGTCGTGCGATTAAGTTCATCAGTAAGTCCATTCGCATGACAATCTGTTTTTCCATTCAAATTAAATATTGAGCAAAACTTGATGTTAGACGTTGTGGTTTGGCTCATTAGACTCGCAATCGTTCCAACTAATATCTAACACATTTAAAGTTAGCAATTTACTTACTTTTATAGGTTTATTTAGTGAACTAAGTGTCGGTTCTTGTTAGGGCTCAAATTAAGTCAATTTAGGGCACGATTTGATGAACATTTGAGTGGATAACGTCGCACATTACCTCTATAATTAAGAGAAATCGTTAGAAGCGATAGTAATCAGTCTAGAACACTCAATCGAAATTTTGGCAGCGTAATGGTACAAACGTGCAAAAGAGAGAGTGATTGGGGGTGATGAGTGTCTGCGACCGACTCCCCCTTATTTATACTAGGGTTTCTTTCAGTCGCACGACTGAATCTAATCGCACTGTTGATTCGTGTGACCGAGGCTCAGTCGTGCGACTGGCTCAGTCGGTTACCTTCAGTCATGTGACTAGGTTTCAGTCGTGCGACGGTCTTATTCAGTCACCTCTATTCGTGCGATTGGTTCATTCTGATGATCCAATCGTATTGATTGACCCATGCTTATGGTCCAATTGCACATGTAGTCCATAAGTGTGGTTTAGTCGTGCGATTGGGCGCATACGTATGGCCCAATCGTACGACTGGTTCATACTCATGGTCCAGTAGTGCGAATGGTTCATACTTATGAGTTTGACCTTATGACCATTCAGACACTTAGCCCTTTTACTTATTGATAAGACATTTTAACCATTGATCATCTCAGACATTACCATTTTAACTTAGAAAACTGTTGATCACCTTAGATGTGATCCTTTTAACAACAAAACAATTTGTCACCTCAGACGTCACCTTTCTAGTGAGTGAATCCCAGATTGACATCCGATGCGTAGTTGAACATTTAACTACTAATTAACTGAAATTAACTAAATTAAATAACTAGACATAAAACAAAGCTAAAACATATTTTTGTATTTTTGTGTGAGGTTGAAGTCCTAAGATAAGCATCAACCGGATTTTTCTTCCTGGACAGTATAGCATCAAGTTACTTTGATCATAACTGGAACGATTCATTATGGAATCATACAGGTTTATCAAATCATTTGGGACATTTTACCAAAGCCTTTTGATGCTAGATTCTTGTTTTCATCGAGAGTCATTAGCAAGTTTAGGAAATCATACTAGAGCTACAAGGTGCACACAATGATTTTGACTTTCAAGAGTTGCAGCTCACGATGATTGTCATTATACTTGTCCTCTTATATCCATACACAGAGTTTTGACACCCATTGGTGATGATTTAAGGTTTAATTATTTCAACATGCATTTGTGGATCCCACGCTTATACGGTAATCAACGTTCCTCAGGAGATATTTGAGCGGTCTACGGGTATTTTGACAAGAAGGAACTATTCTAAGAGCTTTCAAAGAGATGCTAAGCCTTAGGTCAGTGCCACCGCACGGCAGAGAGGCGCAAACAACATGAATTCTAGAATATTTAGGTTATGCTTATCCTCAGGTCAGTGCCACCGCACAACAGAGAGGCACACAACCTATCTTCTTGTTTGAACAATCATATTCCTTTTGCACATATCACACTAACAACATAGGTTATTAGCTTGATTGCTTTTTTGCACTTTTTATGTGCTTCGCTCATTTTTATGGCCATCCGCACACATTTGTGGCGTTTATTTTGCTCATCACCCCTTATTGGAACTCCATTGATTGTGTTAACCAGGAATAAGATGATAACCCATAGCTTGTTGAACAACTTAGTTTGAGCTTAGATCACCAATTAGGTCTAATCATTTATTGTGTTGAATCTACCGACACATCATGTAGTGGTCTAGCAGCCTCTAGGTCTACTTTCTCTGTGTTACCTTAGTAGCAGCTAGTTTTACTATCATTTTTCCTTTTATGTTGCTTAGATTTCTCAGACTTATACTTCGAATTTTGCATCTTAATCATTACATTCTTTTAAAGTCCCAAACTCTTTGTTCCTATGTACTATCATTTTCCATAAACACTGAATCAGTATCACAGATACGATCTCATTTCTATTAGCTAGATGTCCTCCTCCCTCGTGTTTTTTTTGTAAGTACTGAAATTAAAACAACTAATTTAATACTAATTTAACCTATTCTCACCCTAAAATTCGAAAACCAAAAATGTTTTTGCGTTTAGAATTTTAATAGGCAAAGAAAATAAAATAAAAAAAATTTAAATACAAATAAGACTACTCGTCGGACTATAACTGTCATCGTCTGGAATCACTTCATTTTTCTTTTTCACCTTGTTGACCTCTAGCAGATATAAAATTCTTGGTTTATCAAAAGCTTTTATGTAGAGGTCAGCGTGTTGAAAGTCCGTATTAATTTTAACAACATCGATTAAATTCTTATCAAAACAATCACGTATAAAGTGATATTTAATTCCGATGTGTTTGGTCTTAGGATGTTGGACCAGATTTTTAGTTACGGCTATAGCAACAGAATTATCAACAAATATAGGAGTGTTAGAGAATTTCAAACCGTAGTCCCGTATTTGCTGTTGAATCTAGATGATTTGTGAACAACAGCTTGCAGCAGCAACATATACAGCTTCACAAGTTGACAGAGCAACCGATGTCTATGACATCCTACTAAAGTTGACTTGTAGTTCATTTTGCAGACGCCATAATCCGAATTGCTATACGTTGTAAGCTCAAAGTCATCGTCATGAGGATACCACAACCCAAGTTTTGGAGTACCCTTTAGATAACGAAATATCCTTTTGACGCCTAAGAGATGGTTGACTTTTGGTTTTGCGAGCAAAGGCACGTTGCATACATGATATCAGGGTGTGAGGCAGTGAGGTACATGAGAGATCCGATCATGCTTCGGTACTTGGTGGCATCCACCAGATCACCATTTTCGTCATGTGCCACATCGTGGTTTGTAGCTAGTGGAGTCCCAGCTGCCAAAGCATTCTCCATATCGAACCGACTGAGAATATCGCCTGCATACTTGGTCTGATGTACAAATATCCTCTTTGGTGTCTGATCCACCTGTAACCTGAGAAAGAACTTCATTTCTCCCATGGCACTCATTTCAAATTCAGCTTTCATTACTGCTTCAAATTCTTTGCATAAATCTTCGTTTTTGGAACCTAAGATTATGTCATCAACATAGATCTGAACTAGCAGTAAGTCACCATGTTTTTCTTTGATGAACAATATATAGTGAATCACTCCTCTGCGAAATCCAAGTTTCACAGGATGAGTCGAGAGCTTTTCATACCATGCTCTTGGGGCTTGATGGAGCCCGTAGAGAACCTTATCTAGTTTGTAAACTCTATCCCGATGATACGGATCCTCAAATTCTTCGGGTTGACTGATGTACATTGTCTCTCGAATTTCACCATGAAGAAATGCACTCTTTACATCCAGTTGATAAACTTTAATATTCATGTAAGATGCATAGGCTAGGAAGATACGGATTTCTTCAAATTCAGCTTTCATTACTGCTTCAAATTCTTTGCATAAATCTTTGTTTTGGAACCAAAGATTATGTCATCAACATAGATCTGAACTAGCAGTAAGTCACCATCCTTTTCTTTGATGAACAGTGTACAGTCAATCACTCCTCTACGAAATCCGTGTTTCATAATATGAGTCGAGAGCTTTTCATACCATGCTCTTGGGGCTTGACAGAGCCCGTAGAGAGCCATATCTAGTTTGTAAACTCTGTCCCGATGATACGGATCCTCAAATCCTTCAGGTTGACTGACGTACACTGTCTCCCGGATTTCACCATGAAGAAAGGAACTCTTTACATCTAGTTGATAAACTTTAATCTTCATGTAAGATGAATAGGCTAGGAAGATATGGATTGCTTCCATTCTTGGCACAGGTGCAAAGACTTCATTGTAATCAATACCCTCAACTTGTCGAAATCCTTGAACTACAAGTCAAGCCTTGTTTCTTATTATGACCCCTTGGTTATCTTTCTTTCATTTAAAGATCCATTTGGTGCCAATGACCTTAGCACCTTTAGGTCTATCCACCAGTGTCCATACTCCTAACTTCTTGAACTGAAGAAGTTCTTCTTGCATGGCACTCACCCATGCCTCATCATTTAAGGCTTCACTAACATATTTTGACACAAATTGAGACACAAAACATCGATATGCACCATCGTGAAGATATCACTTTTCCATCACTGAGGCATAATCAGCTGAGTATAGCTGATTTCTTCTCTGTACTCCTGATCGAACATCTCCAATGACATTGTCCAAAGGATGATACACGTTTAGGCGTGATCCAGGAGTGGTGGGTACAACTACCTTATTATCCAGAGTGTGAACAGTAGGTTCGATATCTGAGGCAGTGGGGTGTGAGGTTCCGAAGTGTCGAGGCATTAACATCTGATGCTTGTGTACTTGCAGTAGTAGGAACCTGTTCCTCCTGATCCACCTGAGCATTTGCCACGTCTTCGTCATCAGAGGAGGTGTCACTTACTTCAAGTGCTCTCTCTGAAGAACTAGAAGACTCACCTTGATACGCTGAGGTCGTTGGATCCAGTGATGGTGTATTTAGCACCTCGTACATCATTCTAGTCGATAACTCATCCTTAGGAGGGGAGAGTGGGATGTTGAAGGACTTAAAGAATCCATCATAGTAGAAAAAGAATGAGGGTCCTTTTCAAGCAAGGGGTGGTGTATCTTTGTACATCAACGTTGCACCACACTTCTACTTGACCCGTTGAGTTGTTGTAAACTCTTTTATTCGGTATGTTGTATCCTAAGAAAATTCCTTCTTCGGCCTTCTCGCTAAACTTCCCTGATTGAGTTTTATTCAGTAGCGTACATGGTGTGCCATATGGCTCGAGGTACTCCAGATTTGGTTTACGTCATTGGAGCAACTCATAGCACGTTTTACCGTGACGTTTGACCACTAAGACGCGATTGAGGGTATAACATGCGGTAGCTACTGCCTCGTTCCAAAATTGGATAGGCAGTTTCGAGTCTGCTAGCATAGTACGGGCTGTCTCTATCAAGCTTTGGTTCTTTCTCTCAGCCACCCCATTCATTTGAGGAGTGTAGGCAGATGTGAACCGGTGCATAATTCCTTTTTCTTTGCAGAATGCCTCCATCCATTGGTTCTTGAAGTCGGTACCATTGTCTGAGCGAACTTGCCTTACCTTAAACTTGTAGAGTGACTCCAATGTAGTTACCATCTCTTTGAATGATTCAAATGTCTCTGATTTGGATTTCAGAAACATCACCCATGAAAATCTTGAGTAGTCATCCATAACTACATAGCAGTACAATTGCCGGCAATGCTCTTTGTACTTACTGGCCCAAGCAGATCCATGTGAAGAAGCTCAAGAGGTAGATCAATTGAGTGAACTTCTTTTCCTTATGAGACTTCTTAGTCTGTTTGCCTTTCTTACATGCGACACAAAATTCCGGTAATTGGAAGCTCTTAACATTTACTCCACGAACTACATCATTCTGGATCAAGTGATTCATCTTCCATGGATTAATGTGTCCTATTCTCCTATGCCAGGATATGGAGTCTTTCTCTGTTGCCTTTGACAAGAAGCATTGTACTTGATGATCGGTTGTGGAGGCCTTTGATATGTCCAAGACATACAAATCATTGTATCTTGAAGCTGATATTAAGACTTGGTCCTCCGGAATGAAATAGTCCTTTTTCAGAACATAGCACTTTTTATTGTCAAATACAACCTTGAACTCTTTGTCACATATTTGCGAGACAGAAAGTAAATTATTTTGAAGTTGTTGAACATAGTTTACCTTATCAAACTTCACTTTCTAGTTTCCCACTTCCCCTTGTGTAGTGATATAACCTCCTTTATTTCTAGCAAACAAAATGTGTCCTCCTTTAATTGTTTAACATTTGACAAAAGAGACAGCTTTCCAATCATATGCCTTGATGCTCCGCGATTAACAATCCAGGTATTTGTAGAAGCACTATAGCAGACACCCTGCACATTTAAAGGAAATGATTAGTTTAGGTTAGGGACTTAACTAGCTTGGGTGACCCAGAGGCATCACACATCATAAATTCTACCCACTATCCATTTGAGGGTGAGGGCAGATCTATTTTCTTCTTGTGCTCATTTCAGACAGTATACTTGATTTTTCTTTCCATAGGCCAGTTTTGTGTAAGGCCTGTTTGTGATAAACAGACGACTGGCTTGTAGTTTGAGCTTTATGTTCACTAATCCTTTTTGGTGGAGAGATAGAACTCCTTTTAGAAGACCTTGGTTAGGATCATGAAGTTCAATTTTCTTTATTGGTGTTTGATAATAAGGACATGTAGAAGCAATGTGTCCATACTTTCCACAATTATAGCATGATCTACTTTTAACATGTTGGTGGAATGGTTTCTGTGGGGAAGTTTATGACACATGTGTAACTTTATTTTGTTTGGGTTTTGACACTTCTTGTTTAAATGTTTTATCTTCTTGAACAAAATTCATAGCTTGAACATTTTTAACATTTGTACCCGATTGTTTATTTGGACTACGACATGTGCACGAGATTGGTTAACTTGTTTAGACTTTTTGGGTTTAGAATTAGACATGTTGGAACCTGACTTCACCTTAACCTTTTCAAATTGCTCATCCAAATTAACAATAGACATCTTACCTTTAGATTTTAAAGTGGCCTGCTTCTATTTAATGGCAGATTCCGTTGATTTACTCGTGGAATCTGGATCACTAACTAGAGGAGTGGACACCACATGATCCTTTATTGGATTGTTATTTATAGGTCTACATTTAGCATTCAACAAGGTCTCATGTGGTGGTGGAACCACTTTGTAACCCAAACCCTCCCCGTTGTTATGTTCTTTCACTAAGTGCTGGACTATGTGAGATGAACTGGTCCAACTGTGCAGTTTTTGTCTTAATGAATTTACTTCGACGACTTCCAAAACTGCTTTTTCTTTCTTAGTTTCTTCTAGGGAGTTTAAATAGAACTTTATGTCATTTGCTTGGTTAAAAGCAACAACTTCGGTTTCCCTTAGTTGTTTATTTAACAGTTCTATTTTCTCTTTATAACTGTGCTCATTTTATTTTAAAATCTGGTTGCCTTCTGTGCATAGTTGTAAGTCATTTACTAAGCTATCATTGTGATCTAATAACCTAGCAAATTTTGAGTCTATGCTTTCTCTACATTTATTACATTCATTACATGCATGACTATCAAAAGTTGGTCTTTGGTACTTACCTGAGAAGGTTCGGTTGAATCAGCCATCAACGCAGAGTTTGACTGTTCGAGTGCTGCTGATTCTGAACATGTTGTTCTGAGACCTTTTTCATTCAGGTGATCAACCACATTTGCAGCTTCTTCATTATTCGACATCACGAGTTCCACTGCTATTTCACCTTCGCTTGCAAAGTCGTCATCCAAACCCTCAACACTCCCAATGTTGGATTCTCCTAGAGATACAAAATGAAAGGTCCAATCTTGCCCTTCGTCGTCTTGTGCAGTCAAGGCTTTAGTATCTTTTCTTGATGAAGCAGCTTCACTTGTGGGTTTGTCTTTATGGTTGAATGATGAGAAAGGATTTCTGTTACCTGTCTTCTTGGGCTTTACACATTCAAAAGGATTTCCGTTACCTGTCTTCTTGGGCTTTACACATTCACGTTTGAAGTGCCCCTTTTCACCATAATTAAAACAGGTAACTTTGGTTTTGTCGAAACCAAAAGTTGTATCCTTTGTGGATATCAAGTTCTGTCCAGACTTCTTCACGAACTTCTTCGCTCTTCGAACAGCACTTGCCAACGCCCACATAATGTCCATTCTTTCCAATTCATTCTCATCCACCTGCTCATAATCCTCATCAGCCATATGGCGATTTCTGATCTTTCCTTCAACTAGACCATCATAAGAATGAACAACCGCAACTAAGAGGTCCATGTGCTCCTTTGCCACCTCTACAGTAACATTACTGAGATTCTCGGTCTTCAATTTCATAGTATTTGCTTCAAGTGCTATATATTGGGTGCAAGATGACCCTAATGTGTCAGATCCTGAAGTAGTGGCTTGGGGAGGAGCTGCTGAACTTGACAAAAATGCAGTTTGAAGTGGTGCTCCTATGCTTTTTGAGGTGGAAGTTGAATTATACAGAGACGAGTTCTGATCGTAAGATCCTTTCTGAGACCTGTACTTCATCCTTAGTTCCTCCTCCCTCAGTTTCAGGATGAAGTCGTTTATGTCTAGTTTTGCCAGTAAATTGTTCTGTCTCGAATTAGACACAAACGAGTCCCATTTCTCTGGCAGACCATCGGCAAAGCTTGATACCTTATCTTCCATTGACGTTGTAACTCCATGAGTGTGCAACTCACTCATTAAATGGTAGAATCGGTCTATGACATCATCCAAGCTCTCCTTACCCATTGATGAGAAGTTATCGAACTCCTTCTTCAAAGCCTTTGCCTTTAGAGCTTTTAACGATGCATTCCTGTCGTATCGTTTTTCCAAAGCCTCCCATAATTTCTTTGCATGTTTATTCTCAGAAAATTGGTGGAATATATCCTTAGGCATCGACTGAGTCAACAGAGCATACACCTTTTTCTCAACATTAGACTTCACCTTCTAGCTATCAGTCATGCTACCCAGAGTAAGTTTGATGCCATCAGCACCCACCGGCATACTATAATGTAGAGATTAATGAAGAGGCTGATGCAACCTAAACATCCAAAGTCTGTCCTGCATGCTGCACAAGTGCATTGAAGAATAATGCTTAGGAAGTTTCACACATGCAACATAAAATACTTTAAGTGTGAAATCTTCCAAAGCCAAGACCAATATCTTCCGAAGCCAAATATGAAGTCTTCCGAAGCTTTAACTCAGAAAGACAGATTTCTTCCGAAGACTTTTAACACATGTTTTATCTGATGTACTTTCCCATAAAGCTGGACCCTTTCCATTGCACCTCTGTAAGGTCACCAACTTACATGACTTGGTGAAAAGGTCCATGCTTTTGGTAACTATACATTGAGGTCTTGAGTCTATAACTTTCTACCTCATGTACTTTATCCTTTTTGTAATAGATAAGAATGTGAGCTATGGCATGTCATAGTCACTAGTCAAAAGGCAATCTGCTTTTGACTCTATAATTGATTTTGTTTTGTGTCTAGTCAATTGTATCCAGCTGGCTTTCAAAGTATAGCCGGCTGTAGGATGTAGTATAAGTATCTCATGTTCTTGTATCTTTCCATTATGCTTTGTAACACTTGTAATAGAACATAAAGAAAGCAATATAATGCATTCTTGAAAACTAAACACTTATGTTCTGTCTCTTACATTACTTGTGTTCTTAGTATCTTATTATGGTTAATCTAGTCTTATTGTTTGATTAAGTTCTAGTTAATCTCCTCTTTGTGTTGTTGTGTTGTAACTACCAGGCTCTTGATATAAGATCTCACCATCTTAAGATCCCTCACACACACAAATACTAAACTTTTCAAATGGCAACCATTTCCAAGACTAATATGGAAACTGGAACCATGAACAAGTCCCCACTGATCACTCTTGATGAGTTTGATACCTTGTGTTTGAGAATGGAAGGTTTCATCAGGTATCTTGATTCAAGAATGTGGGAGTCTATTAAGAATGGACCTTTCATACCTAGCACCCCTTCTGCAACTGGTGCTGGTATGATCCCCAAGGATGTGGCTAACTACTCTGATGAAGATAGGAAGAGAGTAGAGATTGACAGAAAAGCCATGACAGCCCTTCAAACTGCCCTTCCAAACTCTGTATACAGAGGTTTCAAGAAGTGCAAAATAGCCAAGCGCTATGGGATGCACTGAAACTGATGTATGAGGGTTCCTCTGAAGCCAAGGAGAACAAGAAGAATCTCCTGAAGCAGCAGTTTGAAAACTTCACCTTCAAAACAGATCAAACCATGACTCAGCAGTACTTCAGGTATGTTGAGATTGTGGATACCCTAGTGGATGGAGGAGTTTCTCTTCAGAATAGAGACATTGTAAGGAAGTTCATGTCCTTACTTCCTAGGCAATGGACACACTACTTGTGTGGTGATCAAGAGAACTAAAAATCTCAAAACTCTCACTCTGACAGAGTTATTTGGATTCTCAGTGGCTACCAAATGGAGATGAACATGCAAGGTTCATCTGGAAACTCAGACAATCAAATGGGTTCAGCCCTGCATGTGGTTGAAAGGGATAGCATGGAACCCAAACATCATCTCATATGCTACCTGACAATTCACTAAAGGGTCCTTTCATCACCTCCCTGAGACACCAAGGAGAACTACACTCAAGGAAGCCCATTCTAAGAGACAAGCTCTTCTCAAGCTTTTGTGTCTTCTGATGAAGTTGTGGCAACTCTCTTTTCACTCTTGAAGACCTGGACTGTATTCATCCAGATGATCTGGAATACATGGAAATAGTCCAGCAAATGGCTCTTCTCACTCACAGAGCCAAGAAGTTCTACAAGAGGACTGGAAGAAAGTTTCCAAGCAATGCAACCAGTGGAAAGTTTGGCCTGGACAAAGGCAAAGTCAAGTGTTACAACTGTAACTTGATGGGCCACTTTGCCAGAGAGTGTAAGGCACCTAAAACAAGTGGTAGCAACCACAGCCTAGACCAAACTACACTGACAAAGCTCTCCAGAATGAGAAGTCAAAGCAGCAGGTTGTTGTTGCTGTTGAAGAAGGAGGCTTTGACTGGAGCTTTCAAGTGGAAGATGCTTCTCCTAACCAAGCATTGATGGCAGATCATGATGAAGCCAAGGTATTGGAACATCTCTGTACTCCTGAATGTATTGCTAAAGTCAATAGATACAGGTCCTATAACGTGGAGATGAGATCTGACCTTGAGTCCTTAAACATTTTAAAATCTGATTTTAGAAAGTCTAAAAATGATTATAAACTAAAGATAAAGGACCTTGAGAAAACCATTTCAGTTCTAAAACATGAACACACAGATCTTAGGACACAAATCAAAGATCTCATAACCAAGCTGACTAAGTGCCTGGCTGAGCTTGTGATCAGCAAAGCCAGGGCAGAAAAGAGTGTTCTTGAAGAAAAGACCTTCAAGAACATGATATCCTCATCCCTGCACAACAAAGTGTGCTATCAAAACAGACAGGGACTAGGACCAAATGAGATAGCTCCTCCACACACAATCTTGTCTGTAAGATCTCCTAGGTGTGGAACTTGTGAAGATGAGCTTCCTCTCATAAACCTTATGAGTGAAGAGGATGAAGAAGAGATAGTGAAGAATTCCTCTGAGAAGAGTGAAGAGGAGGATTCCAAGAAGGGCCACTATCCTTCTGAGGAGAAGAAAAAGACTGTGATGACCAAGTCCATGAGAAAGAACTTGATCAGAAAGAGCAAAAGAAAGGCAAGGAAGGCTCAAGAGATTAAGGCTACTTTTGACTCTCAGCAGAAACAAGTTTTCATATCTACAGGATTCAAAGTAGTAAGGACTGAAGACATAAACCAAATCCTTGGAGGAGCTGGTCAAAGAAGCTGACAGTACACACAGCCGATCCATGGATAAAATAATTGAACAACTCTTCAGGCAGGGGTTTGACACAGCCACATTGGATAGTGAGATCAGAAGGTTAGAAGTACAAGAGATACAAACCCGATGGGCAGGGTATGATGCTCTTGAGAAAGAGAGATTGGAAATAATGATCCGCTTCATTGCAAAATACTTAGGAAGATCGTTAGTGGAGATTCGCGCATGGACCAGGACAACATTCTGGCTATAGCCACCAGAATCTGTCTGTCTGAGCATTCAACAAAGGGATTATTATGGAAGCCCTTGATGAGGCTGGGGCTGGTAAAAGGTTAGAGATGGCTAAACTCACAAAGGCGAAACTAACTACAAAGATGCTGGATCAACCTTCCCTTCCACCCACTCAAACAGATCCTATCCCTCAAATCTCCCAACCAATCTCTAAGCCAAAATCCAAATATCCTCATTCTTCAAAACCAATTCCTTCACCAACCCAACAATCATCCAGTGATGTACCCAGAAGGAGGAGAAGGGTGCTGAGGATGGAAGAAGAAGAAGAAGAAGAGGAGGATGAAAATGATAGTCTGCCACTCTCTGCTGTTCTGAAGCTACCAAAACCCCGAAGTCAACCCATGATCACACTGACTCTCAAAGGGAAATGGTCAGAGTCAAGATAGAAGAAGAAGAACAGCAGAAACAGCACGATGAGCAACTGTTGAAGATGGTTGACAAGGAATTTCCTCAGTCATCATCTATTCAAGCCATGAAAGGGCATGCTCAAAGGCTGTACACTCTCAGGCACACCTTTCAGTATCAGAAGGAGAGAGTGAGAGTATGGCCAGACCCCAAGGTGAGTTCTAGAATCCATAAAAGAACTATCCCACACAGATACAACGGCCAGGTACGAAAAACAATAGAGTCTACCATCATGTTGGCCGTTGTAGTCTCACCTTGGGAAATCATTGATGAATTCAAGAAAGCTCACCAAACAAAGAAGACCCCTCAAGCTTTACTAGAAAACAAGATGATTAAGAAGGGGTTGCTATATAAAAAGCTTGAAGACATCCAGAAGAATGAGCTCCAGTTACTCCTTGAAGGCAACCATCCTGATGAATTTGTATATAGGGAGGTAACTACGGTGGAGCTGAAAAATGGCAGGACCATGAAGTACTTATCAGAGTACTATGGTCCAGAGTTCTTCTTCGAAGGAGGAGCAGAAGAACTCTCTCAGGAGGAACAAGTTGTTCTCCTTGAGGCCTATGTTCGTGAGTCATACAGACTTATTATGGGGAAGTGAATCTCATGAATGGGATAACAACTCTGTGTCCAGTTCCCCAAAACAGAGTTCCCATTCATACTCTGCCAAACAAATATTTGAGATTTCTTCCTAGGCCGGAGCTTACATGGGTCATCTTCTCTACTGATCAAGAAGGAAAAAGACCAACATTTTGCCATCAATAAGTGGGAGAATAATAAGTTAGAGGTTTTGGCTGCATTGGTTCAGGGGGAGTTTGTTGGACCAAAAGAACCAATGAGCCAAGATCAGAAAACCTCTAAGTCCCACATGGTATCACAACAACTGCTGAAAGCCTCATCAGTAGTTTGACAAGTGCTGAAGACTTCAACAGCTGAAGATCAAGTGCTGAAGACCTCAACAGCTGAAGAACCAAAGTGCTGAAGTACAACAGCTGAAGAACACAAGTGCTGAAGCTGAAAGACCAAAGTACTGAAGTACAACAGCTGAAGAGTTTACAAGTGCTGAAGATCAACAACTGATGTACAAGGTCTGAAGACAAAGACTGAAGGCATCAGCTGATGATATCTACTGAAGTCATCAGCTGATGAAACACCTGAAGGTCAAAGTCTGAAGATCAAGTACTGAAGCCTCATAGTTTGTCACAACTGCTAAAGAGTACTTCTTCAGTAGTTGTGATATCAGTAGTTTTATATTTTTATGTTTCAGTAGTTTTTTGTAAAACGACTGAAGAGCTTGTTCTTCAGTCGTTGTAGTTTCAGTAGTTTTATATTTTGTACTTAACATGCTGATATGTTCTCAGTAGTTGTGAACATTTCAGTAGTTTGTTAAGAATTAGTTATTTTTGTATTAGATTGCCAGTTGTCACTTTCCGTGATAACAGCAGTGATTGTTGCACTCTATATAAGGAGTGACAACTCATTGTAAAGGTGATGTATGAATGGAATGAACGAATGTTTATAGATGTAGAATATTTCTAATCAAATCATTCGTTCATACCATTCATACATCACCTTACAATAGTTGTCACTCCTTATATAGAGTGCAACAATCACTGCTGTTATCACGGAAAGTGACAACTGGCAGATCTAATACAAAAATAACTAATTCTTAACAAACTACTAAAATGTTCACAACTACTGAGAACATATCAGCATGTTAAGTACAAAATATAAAACTACTGAAGCTACAACGACTGAAGAACAAGCTCTTCAGTCGTTTTACAAAACTACTGAAACATAAAAATATAAAACTACTGATATCACAACTACTGAAGAAGTACTCTCAGCAGTTGTGACAAACTACTGAGGCTTCAGTACTTGATCT
Source organism: Flaveria trinervia (assembly GCA_025506515.1). Taxonomy (NCBI): domain Eukaryota; kingdom Viridiplantae; phylum Streptophyta; class Magnoliopsida; order Asterales; family Asteraceae; genus Flaveria; species Flaveria trinervia. The sequence continues at coordinate 24,522,020 of CM046453.1, read as the reverse complement.
TCAGACTTTGACCTTCAGGTGTTTCATCAGCTGATGACTTCAGTAGATATCATCAGCTGATGTCTTCAGTCTTTGTCTTCAGACTTTGTACATCAGTTGTTGATCTTCAGCACTTGTAAACTCTTCAGCTGTTGTACTTCAGTACTTTGGTCTTTCAGCTTCAGCACTTGTGTTCTTCAGCTGTTGTACTTCAGCACTTGTAAACTCTTCAGCTGTTGTACTTTAGTACTTTGGTCTTTCAGCTTCAGCACTTGTGTTCTTCAGCTGTTGTACTTCAGCACTTTAGTTCTTCAGCTGTTGAGGTCTTCAGCACTTGATCTTCAGCTGTTGAAATCTTCAGCACTTGTCAAACTACTGATGAGGCTTTCAGCAGTTGTTGCGATACCATGTGGGACTTAGAGGTTTTTTGATCTTGGCTCATTGGTTCTTTTGGTCCAACAAACTCCCCTGAACCAATGCAGCCAAAACCTCTAACTTATTTATTCTCCCACTTATTGATGGCAAAATGTTGGTCTTTTTCCTTCTTGATCAGTAGAGAAGATGACCCATGTAAGCTCCGGCCTGGGAAGAAATCTCAAATATTTGTTTGGCAGAGTATGAATGGGAACTCTGTTTTGGGGAACTGGACACAGAGTTGTTATCCCATTCATGAGATTCATTTCCCCATAATGAGTCTGTATGACTCACGAACATAGGCCTCAAGGAGAACAACTTGTTCCTCCTGAGAGAGTTCTTCTGCTCCTCCTTCGAAGAAGAACTCTGGACCATAGTACTCTGATAAGTACTTCATGGTCCTGCCATTTTTCAGCTCCACCGTAGTTACCTCCCTATATACAAATTATCAGGATGGTTGCCTTCAAGGAGTAACTGGAGCTCATTCTTCTGGATGTCTTCAAGCTTTTTATATAGCAACCCCTTCTTAATCATCTTGTTTTCTAGTAAATCTTGAGGGGTCTTCTTTGCTTGGTGAGCTTTCTTGAATTCATCAATGATTTCCCAAGGTGAGACTACAACGGCCACATGATGGTAGACTCTATTGTTTTTCGTACCTGGCCATTGTATCTGTGTGGGAGAGTTCTTTTATGAATTCTAGAACTCACCCTGGGGTCTGGCCATACTCTCACTCTCTCCTTCTGATACTGAAAGGTGTGCCTGAGAGTGTACAGCCTTTGAGCATGCCCTTTCATGGCTTGATAGATGATGACTGAGAAATTCCTTGTCAACCATCTTCAACAGTTGCTCATCGTGCTGTTTCTGCTGTTCTTCTTCTTCTCTCGACTCTGACTTTCCCTTTGAGAGTCAGGTGTGATCATGGGTTGACTTCGGGGTTTTGGTAGCTTCAGAACAGCAGAGAGTGGCAGACTATCATTTCATCCTCCTCTTCTTCTTCTTCTTCCATCCTCAGCACCCTTCTCTTCCTTCTGGGTACATCACTGGATGATCGTTGGGTTGGTGAAGGAATTGGTTTGAAGAATGAGGATATTTGGATTTGGCTTAGAGATTGGTGGGAGATTTGAGGGATAGGATCTGTTTGAGTGGGTGGAAGGGAAGGTTGATCCAGCATCTTGTAGTTAGTTTCGCCTTTGTGAGTTTAGCCATCTCTAACCTTTTACCAGCCCCAGCCTCATCAAGGGCTTCCATAATAATCCCTTTGTTGAATTGCTCAGACAGACAGATTCTGGTGGCTATAGCCAGAATGCTGTCCCTGGTCCTGTGCGAATCTCCACTAACGATCTTCCTAAGTATTTTGCAATGAAGCGGATCATTATTTCCAATCTCTCTTTCTCAAGAGCATCATACCCTGCCCATCGGTTTGTATCTCTTGTACTTTTAACCTTCTGATCTCACTATCCAGTGTGGCTGTGTCAAACCCCTGCCTGAAGAGTTGTTCAATTATTTATCCATGGATCGGCTGTGTGTAGTGTCAGCTTCTTTGACCATCTCCTCCAAGGATTTGTCTTCAGCATGTGATCATCAGCACTTCTCTTTCGCTTGTAAGTGAGCAAGGTTGCTTTTCTTTTTCCTCCTCTTGGGCTTGCTTCTCTTCCTTCTTCTCCTCTGTTCTTTTCCTTTTCTTTTCTTTCACTGCAGTACTCTCCCCCTTTTTGGTTGCATTGGAGGAAGGGTTTGTACCGCAGAAAAGTCTTTTGGACAGCAGCATCAACCAAGGCTGTAAAGTTGAGGAAAGCCTCTCATCAATGGCTTTAGTCACATTCAGTGATTATGGGTGTGATGAGAGGGAGGGAATTTTGAGTACAGCACCTAGTTGCTCAGGAGGGTTCTGTTCCTGAGAAGTAGGGCCTGAAGCAGAGGCAGGTGGTTGAGTTTGGAGTGGCTCGGTGTTTGGAAACCTTCAAGTGAAGGTGCCATCTATGGGTGGGTAGAGGCAGATGGTCTTTCTCCTTATGAGAGTTGGTCAAGTAGGTTTTGCAACCTACTGACTTTCTCTTCAAGGATTGTGTTCTGGGCAAGAACATCATAGAAAAAGCCCAGGTCATCATCAGCCGAAACTGAGTCATGTGACCTCCTGCTTAGAGCAGGATTTACATGCACTGGGTGTATACCAGTTGGTGCATGTGCCCATTGTGCTTGGTACTGGGGACTTCCAGCCTCAGGACAATGTCCATCATCAGCTGTTGCCTCTAGTGAGGTCTTAACAATGTTACCAGCCTCACTCTGGTCATGTGCTGAGTCAGAGGAGGTAGCAGCCTCACTAGATATTCTAAGCTCCTTGTCTACACCAGGAGATAGAAGTGGGAAACCCCTGTGATGTGGGTTCTCAAGTGCACTGTGTTCCTCCCCCTCAATTAGAGGTATTCCCAGTAGTAAGTGTTTCTGGGGAGGGGGTGAGAGTGCAATTGAGTCAGCACTTGTGCACTATTAAAGTTGGCTGTGAGGGGCGGTTGTTTGGGTGAGGGATAGAAGCAGTGTGCACCTGGGGAGGTTGGTGCTCTTCAATGGCAATCTCCTCAAGTGAGAAAGATCCCAGATATGTAGTGCCCCTTGTGTGTTGCTGCAGGCTCCTGTTGAGAGGAAGCCTGAGCGGCTGTGGCTGGAGGAGTCATTGTATCCACTAGGGGGTTTGGACTAGTGGATATATCCTGCATTTGTGTTGCAGGGGCATCCTCAGGGGACTCAATTCCCTGAGTAGCCGTTTTGGGTTTCTTGTTGGTGGGTTTTGTGGGGACTTTGGATTTGGAGGTGGTGGCTGTGGGTTCCAGCTGCGTGGTTTTCGCAGCTTGGCAGCCATTTTGAGTGTCCGGTCAGAGTTGTGCCGGGAGTATACTTCCGGCAGAACAGTCGTAGCAGGGACTCCCAAGCCAACAAGTCCCTCAGCATTAAGCTGGTTGTAATGATGGCATTATGAACCGTGGATATAGTATCCAACGGTTGGCAGTTAGTTTTTGAGCCATATCCTTGAGCTCTAAAAATATTATTTCAGAAAAATTAAGTGGTTGTTGCTCAAAGATAGAATACATTACTGCTGCCATTTTGTCGACATTTGATCCAAGACGACGTCTTAGGGGCCAAACATACATTCACCATATGAAAAATCAGGCGCTCAGCGTCATTAAGTGTTTCTTCATGATAGTGGAGGCACTGAGATCGCCTTGATATCCGTGTTGAGCAAAGGATAGATCTATGGTGCCTTCGGATATCAGAAGGAGAAGTAGCATCATTCAGTTGAAGAATTTGGCGGATGATTTCAGGAGTGATGACTACTTCTTTGGTGTTGACGACCGACTGGAGGGATGGTGTGTGTTTCCCCGTGGTAACAGTAAAGTTCATCCAAAATTGGTGCAAGGATTCGGCATGTAATATGGGATTTAGAAGAAATGCCGTGTTGTATTGGGACTGAACCATAAGATCGATAGCAGTATCGAACTTAGTCCAGATGCGCGATTTAGTGAGGTAGGCAACACAGTTGTGTCGCGGTTTAATTTGCATAGACGCCATTGAGAAGAGGGAAGTTTTGGAGAGGAACGTTAGGTTTGAAGAAGATGAAGCATTGAGAGCTAAGGTTAGGGATATATATAGGGTACGGGTAAGAAAACGACCCTAAAGGATGTGGTGTTAGTCATCAGTAGTTTAAACGACGTTGACATGGTATATCCTTCAGACGTTGAGACGGGAAGTCGTGGTTAGGCATCAGTAGTTTAGAAAACTACTGAAGACCGTGGTTTTGACTTCAGATGATTGAAACAACTGAGGATTGGTGTTTGTCATCAGTAGGTATGAAACTACTGAAGACAGTGGTTTTGTCATCAGCTGTTGTAAACAACTGAAGACTTGGGAAGTCATCAGTAGTTATAAAAATACGGAAGACGTGGTTTTGCTTCAGTTGGTTTAAAATGAAACAGCAGTTGTACAAACGATGAAGAGAAAGTTCTCTTCAGATGTTTTCGTCAATTCTTAGCTTTTCAGCAGTTTCAGACTGTCCTCAACACATTCACAGCATTTTTGGCGATTTCAGTGTTTCATAGGACATCAGTACTTATCTGTTTTTACTGATTGCAGTAGTTGTAACTGCATCAGTAGTTGTAACTACATCAGTAGTTTAGAACAGATGAAGTACTTCAGTACTTGTGAGACATTTAGCCTTCAGTAGTTATAAAACTACTGAGGGTAAAAGAGCTCATCAGTAGTATATGTGACATAGGTGCTCATGATCATCAGTACGAATTACTAAGATCATCAGTAGTTGTCACTTATTCTAGTGCAGCATACCAAGCCTTAACACCAGGTTTGGAAAGTTGAACTATCCAAGGCTTAGTAAAAATGTCTGCAAGCTCTCAGCACTAGGCACAAACTTAGGATCAATCAGACCTTTTTCAAAAACAATCCTTATAAAATGATGTCTGGTCTCTATAT